>OX451739.1:873291343-874491343 GCA_948472305.1 Vicia faba
TATTGAATTAATTGGCAAAACTACCTATTTTGAAATATAGATTTTTTTTTGGTTATGAAAACAATAAGATACAAATTGTTTGTATAAACTTTCTATTTGTAAATAATTTATAATTTTTTATTTAACCTAATTTGTTTGAGTATTTAATTATAGAGATATTCATTGATTTTTTTATATTTTAAATAGAATTAAGTATGTTAAATCTTACAAAATTTGACTTTCGGGCTCTTGATATCCCGAGAAAAAATTATTTGTCTTGGGTTCTAGATGGTGAAATCCATCTAAATGCAGAAGGTGGTAATGTTATTAAAAAAAGAATATATCATCTTATCAACAAAAGGTAAAAGCCATGATATTCATTCGTCGTCATCTTCGTGAGGACCTTAAAATGAATATCTTACCGCAATTGATCCATATGTTTTATGGGAAAATTTAAAAGAGAGATATGCCCATCAAAAATTGGTTATTTAAGCTCGTTATGATTGGATGTATTTACGCTTGGAAGATTTAAAAGTGTAAGAGATTATAATTATACACTGTTTAGAATAACCTCTAAGCCGACATTATATGGAGAAAAAGTAAGTGATGAAGATATGTTAGAAATTTTTTTACCATTTTTCATACATCCAATATGCTCCTACAACAGCAATATAAAAAAAAGTTTAATAAATACTGTGATTTGATATCTTGTCTTCTTGTGGCTGAATAAAATAATGAGCTCTTGATGAAAAATCATGAGGCTCGTCTCGCAGGTACAACTCCATTTCCAGAAGTTAATGTAGCAAGACACAGTCACTATGTGAAAAATTGTGGTCGTGGTTATGTTCGTGCGCGTGGTCGCGCTTGTGTTCGTGCCCATAATTGTGCTTTGTGGTCTTAACTTTGATCATAGCCGCAATGGAAATCATAAGAATGCATCTTTTCACTAGAAGTTGAAAGATAATGAAAAGAATGAAAAAGGTGGTCAGAGTAGCAAAAATAAAGAAAATATTTACTATCGTTGTGGGGGGAAATGTCATTGAGGTCGCACTTGTCGTACACCAAAACACCGTGTTGATGTTTATAAAAAATCACTAAAAAGTACAATACAAAGATTGAGACACATTTTTCTAATGAAGATGGTAATCTCGATTATGGCAATATGGATGTTACTCACTTAGAGCGCTTTGAAAATGGAACTGGTAATCTCGATTATGGCAATATGAAGATGAAAAAATTGATCACCTTATTGAAGATGGAACTGTCAAGAAATAGAAGTTGTAGAATTTTTCTATTTATTTTAGTTATTATGAATGCTTTGAATTCTCAATGTTTTTTTATTTAATTTTTAAAATCAATGTTTGCTTCCTGTTTTAGAATTTTAATTCCCTATAATAATAAAGTGTGTTTGTTTCCTATTCATTTACATAATATATTGTTTAAATAACTTGTATGTTTAAAGTGCGCTCATAACTGTAGCGGTAGAAATGTTTAAGACTAAGCCATTGGATTGACTAGACTTATACAGATCAAAATAAAAATCGCCACCGCACTTTATTATTTCCAAAGGAATGAGAAAAGAGTGAATAACCCAAAAAGAGGTGGGAAAGATTCAAGGTAAGGGGGTTAGTTATGCAAAGGGAAGGTATTAGCACCCTAAACATCTACGGTACTCTGCAGGAACCTCTTTGAAAAATCTGTATATTTTGGCTATAAAAATGTTGTAAAGAAATAGATGGTGGAGGTGAGAAGAGAAGTATTTTTTTTATGATTTTGCATCCGCCGCGGTTGTGAACTTTTAGCGCCTACTGTTATACCCCAAAATTTGCCCTCTCACTTATCAAGAATTTGCTCACAAGATCTCCTTGGGCTCAAGACTGCACTAGGGTTTGATCAGCTCAAGACACCTCCTTAGGCACTGATGACCAAAATTAGGATTTGAGTTTGCACAAGGATTTTTGAACTATTAATGCTTCATATGACTTTCATGAACCATTATGGACCCCAAGATTACTCATGTCAAATTTCAAGCCTTGGATCACACTTTTGATCAGTCAATTGAACAGTTGACCTAAAAATCAACTGTATTGGGGAAAAAGTCAACCATGACCAATTTACAGTCAAACCTCATAATATTTTATCCATATCAACATCTTAAACCCATATGTATCATTTTATCAAGTTTGGACCACAATTCCTTAAGAAGTTTGCTCAAATCTCCAAAAGGGCAAAATGATCAAAATTAGGGTTTTGATTGGGAAAGGGCAATTTCTGATTTTTGACCTAACCAATGGTCAATTAGTTTAAGGCATGATCTCAAGAGTCCAATTGCATCATTTTGACCTAATGACATGGTTTCAAACATTGCAAGTCCATTGGATTGATAGATGAATTTTGCAGTCAACTAATCAAAAGTCAATTGTATACTGAAAAGCCAAACTTTGACTTTTTGGTCAAATTCAAGTGCCAAAGATCACAATTCATCAAAAAATGTCAAAATATGAAACTTATTCATCAAGCAATCAAAAAGTGTTTTTTCATAACTTTGAGCCAAATTTTCACCATGATGCAAGATGATTCAAGAGAAACTTACAACATGAAAGTTGTATATATCCATGAAATCTAAAACTTTGCTTCACACAACTTCTTCCAAAAGTGCTTCGATCTCAAGTTATAATTTTGTGAACATAGGGTAATGAAACTAAACACTTAGTGAAATTTTGCCCTAATTTGGAAAGGATTTTGACCTAACTTCATGGCACTTTTTCATATAGTTCCAAGAGGAATATTCAATATAAATTCAAAGATGGATTGTAAAGCACATTGCAAGATTTCCAAAATGTTCAAGAACTCCTTGAGGTCATTCTTGAGTAGGGAGAATCGAAGAGATGAAGTTGGTGTTTTGTGACTTGAATTACAAGGCATTTTGTGATGAACAAGAATTCAATTTTAAATCTATGTTGCACAATCTTGTTTTACAGGCCTCTAAACCTTAATATCTCTCCATAATAAGAATATTACACTTGCTTTTGAGCTATTATCCAAGTGTTCCAAGCATTGTCCAAGCCAATTTTCCATTTTAGGAAGAAAGTTACCATTCCATTCTTGAAAAGTTGCTTTAATCACAAAGTCAACTTGTCTTGAGCTTCTAACTTGTTCTTTATGCACACACAACCCCTATAAACAAAAATCAAGGTGTCTAAGGCCTGAAGAAGCTCAAGACATGCTTGTACAATACTTGAGATTTGTCATTTCAATTTTCTTCAAAAGCAAGTTATAGAGCCATAACCCTATAACTCAGAAGCCTTTAGTGATTTTGTGCTCTAATCTTTTCCATACATATTAACAAGTCAATTGCAACACAACATACATTTTCACAAGTCCTAAAACACTCTCAAGCATCTTGCTGCACAGAACTGCCCAAACTTGACAGTTTTGAGAAAAACTCACCATCTCTATTTCCACTCGTGTGTTTTGAAAAATAATCATCCAAACACCTTCCATACATCATATCAAAGTGATCCAGACCCTCATTTCCTAACTGTAACTCCTTCATCATCATCCACCATTTTCAAAACTAAAGCTTGCAACTTGACTAGAGTAGGGAGTTCCATCCATCCTCAAAGCAAAGTAGGAGTTGGAGCACATTCAAGGAGGTCCAGGCAAGCTATAGAAATCATCAGGCCATCACAAAGGTTGCTCAAACTCCATACACGACTCCAGCTGCAAGAGGTAAGTTTTCAAACTTCTATCTCTTCATACATGCATCATTTGAGTTTGATTTGTAAAGATAAAATGTAGATACCATTGCCACGAAGCTGTACATATCAATAGTTTACATTTATATGGCCTGAGCTTAGAGAATTTTAGGGTTGAAGTTTTCTGAAATTTTGAGGTTTTGAATTAGGGCTAGAAAAATTCTCATTCGTCTTTGATTGTTAGCTTAAGTTGTTTATATGTTTGGATTCGTGGGAAAAATGCCACAACTTTCATGTTTGAATTTTTCATTTTTGTTGAGAGAAGAAGAAGATACAGGTCCTTTGGCTAGAGGTTAAAGATGAAGTCTTCAGAATACGTTTTGCCTTACCTATTTATAGTTTCGTTTGTATTAACGAATATATAGCCACCCCAATGGTAAGGCAGCGCGCTGGTAAATAGTAGGTCATGAGTTCGAGCCTTAGCACGCACTGCCTTTTTCTTTTTTCTCTCATTTTTACATTTTTTGCTCTTTCCAGTGCGCATGGGCCTTCCTCCTCCTGGGCCTGATTTTTTTCTAACATTCCTCCCCCCTATTTCATATTTGCACCCTGGCCCAATTTAATTTAATTTCTTCATTTTTTTGTTTTTATTTATTTCTCAAATATATTTTCTAAATACAAAAAAATGATATTTTATATTTTGACTTATTTCACTCTATTTTTCCATAAATAAAAATATTTTTTATTCTTCATACTTTATTTATTTATTTAAGTGATTCTTATAAACTTAATTAATATTATATTGTTTATGTATGTTTCTTCACACCATTTAAAATACATTATTTTAATATAAAAAAGGGACTAAAAATATTTTATAATACTACAAATATTTTCAAGATAAAAAATACCAAAGAATATATACTTTTCTTAAACTTATTTTCTTTTGATTAATTAATAGAATTAGGGTTTTCTTTTAAAATATTTTTCTTAATAAATTAGAACTTAATTAACTATTTTCTTTATTTAAATTAGGTTAATACAAAATACTTTTCATGAAAAACCAAACAAAATTCATTTTTTTCACATTTTACATCCTTGTACATTTATTCATTTTTATACTTTGTATTTAAATTCCTTGTATATTCATTCCAATTCAATATGGTTGTAATAGACTAATTAGGTTTAAATTCTTGCAATCCCCATTTACAAATTGTACACCCCCTCCCATAAATGTTGTAATAGCGTAGTAACTTTAAAATTCCGCAATTTATCGCTTTATATACAATTGCTAGTAATTAGGGTTTGTATGGAAAGGCTTAAAACCAATAAATAGCAAACCCTAATTCAAGACTAAATCAAGCATGAAAATAATACATTTGCACACAAGCACCCCTAGGGTTATTCCACTTGGTTGCCTTATAAATTGGCCATATTACGCATGTGAGGTATCTTAGCAAAAGCAAGCAAAAATACAAGATCATAGAACCTCGATGACGCTATCTAAGTTGCCTTTCAAAATGATCTTAGCCTCTAAATAAAAATGCTAAGATATCTTGAAATATTGCTAATCATGGTTATACGATGACCCACGCCCGTCCCGTTTACATCCAAATATAGGATTGCTTTCCAAATCAATGGTAAGACAACAATGTCAAAGGAAAAGAAAATGAACAAGAAAGACATTTGAGTAGGTAGATTGCTCCTAATTACTTGCTCCATTTCAAAACAAACATCCTTGCTATTTTAAAAAAAAAAACAACACCTACACATTTCAAAACATCTTACAAACTTGAAAACATTTTCAAAAAAAATCAACATCTTTATATACGTTCTTACAAACGAGAATCATTATAACGATTGCCTAAATAATGGCCTATTTACAAAATACTTTCAAAAACCACACAAAGCATAATTTCAAACAAAAGCAAGTGATCTAGCAAGTAACTAAGAGCCCATGGAAAACCATGGATGAAAAGGGTGCTAATACCTTCCCTTTTCATAATCTACCCCCCGAACTCAAGAAACAATCTCAAAGGTTTTTCTTATGCTTTTTCACCTTTCCTTTTGTATAAAAAAAAAGTCGGTGGCGACTCTTGCTAATCGCAACATTTGCGATCAAACGTAAAACCTTCAAGTCAGTTCTCCCACGTATCACAAAAATAGCGACTCTGCTAGGGAAAATTCTAAAAGTGGGGTTACCTTAAGGATATATCACATTTACTTGCTTTCATTGTTTGACTTGTATGCTTTACATTATGGTTCTTTGTTTGGGTTTGAATCCTCTACCCGTATTTGGGATACATTATAGGTAAGTAGCAATACGTTATGGAAACTGTGCAGGGTACACCGACATGGTCTAAAAAATAGCTACGTTAGTGCGACATATTTGTGGGTACCGGCAGCCTTTGAGTTAATCAAAGAGAATACAGGGCCGCTGACTGATGTCATGAAGCACTAATTAACTTTTAGAACCTTTACTTGACCAACTTGGCCATTTAGGATGTAGTGAGATGACCGGCTTTGGTGCAGTCCTAAGTTGGTAGATACTCGATACTACACTCATTGAGGTTTGGTTTCTTGGGATATTTCGGTTTCCATTAAAGAGGCTTGTGCTAAAACAATGACCAATGAAATAAACCAGTGATATTGAGCTCCTTAGAACCCGATTACTATTACTAGGACAGGTTTGAGCCAACTAAACTTCTAGAGGGTACTTACCTATAAAACTCCATGCAAGCCTAAACCTAAGGATTTGTTTGATTTGTTTGTATATGCATACTTATACATAACACCATGAAAATCATATACATTCACTAACCATTTCAAGGATTTTTGGGATTCATCTTTGTTCTTGTTTTGTAGGATATGGATTCACTTCGCAGGAAAACAATTCATGTCAATCTTGTAAAGGTCCCTCCACAACTTAGGGAGCTAGCTTCGAGGATTCCTGAAAACTCTCCATTCACCGAGAGACATGGTCGCCTACTCAACTTGGTCACCTTCAACACAGATGAGGACATGATGAATGTTCTCTTTCAGTTCTTTGATCCTTTACACCATTGCTTCACATTTCCTGACTATCAGCTTGTACCTACTTTGGAAGAATTCTCCCGACTCTTGAGGATTCCCATTTTCAATCAACTACCTTTCAACGGTACGCAAAGAGACCCAAAGCCAGAAGAGATTGCTCAAGCTCTACACTTGCACTCATCTGATGTCACAACTCATTGGGAAACAAGGAGTGGTGTCAAAGGTTTCCTAGCAAAGTTCCTGTTTGAGAAAGATCAAAGTTGTTGGAATTATTTGGATCTGCAAGACTTTGAAGAAATTGTGGCTCTCCTTGTCTATGGGATGATGTTGTTTCCAAATCCTGACCAACTCATAGATGCGAACACCTTCAAAATCTTCATATCCCACAACCCGGTTGCTACATTACTAGGGGATATCCTACACTCTTTTCACAATCGCACAATGAGGAAAAGAGGTGTCCTTATGTGTTGCACTCCTCTCTTGGCCAGATGGTTTATTTCGCATCTTTCCCAGTCTGTATTAAAGAATGAGCAAGGTTCAAGGTGGTCAGAAAGGTTGATGACGCTCAAACATTCAGACATTCATTGGTGCTCCTGATCCATAGAGAATGTTACTATTGTCGACCGTTGTGAAGAATTTCCTAATGTCCCTTTACTTGGAATTAGGGGAGGTATCACCTACAACCCCTGCTTAGCCTTAAGACAGTTTGGTTACACCCGAAGGGATGGCCAGCACGAGATTCTAATTCAAGGTTTGGTATTTGACTACAACAACGAAAATCAAGGTCTTCGCCAGAGATTTATCCGAGCTTGGAGGATGTTAAACAAGGTAGATAGAAAGACTTTGGGGCATAAAAATTTTATCCCTCTTAAGCCTTACCTCAAATGGGTACAACTCGTGCTCAGAGTCTTATGATGCCTTACCCCTCCATTCTCCCAGTAATCATTGAGCCTGTCATGGAAGGAGATATTCCATACACTATCCTACATCCTGACATGCCTACCTCTCTTGAATACCTACAAAGGGATTGGATACAACTCAAGGGGGAGCGAGATACCTTCAAAGCCCAATTCTACGCAAGAGAGAAGAAGGTTTTGGAACTCACTAGGCTACTTCACGAGGAGCAGACTCTGAACTACTACATTGCACCAACAAGGATGCGCACTACCTTTTTATCTTAGAGTTTCTTGTATTTGTTTTGACCAAGAAGACATTATTGTACTCAAGCTTTAATCTATTAATATAATGTGTGTTTCCTTTTTGTCTAAAATGAATTTGAATCTTAAAATCCTTGAAATCATTGAATACGCATTTACCATTCATCATAACATAAGCATGTTTCTTGCAACAAGTCTCCTCATCTCTCTATTGTTTATTTCAGTAAGATGGATCTCGAGCAAACGGTGAAGTATCTCCAAGCTCAGAATGCACAATTTCAACAGTTGTTCTTAACTCTGGCGAAAGGACAAGAAGAGTTAAATACTTTGCTGGTTGAGGAAAAGAAAAATAAGACAAAGAAGGTAACCGGAGTCCTAAACATGGGAAGAAGATTTCATGGGCAGACAAGAAGGACCTTAGACTTTGCAACGACATCCGGTGAGAGAGACAATCAAGATGGGAAAGGCAAGGAAATAGTTGTCCCGTTAGAATCAGAAGAGGAAGAGGAAGAAGAAGACTATTCTAAAGAACAATACCCTCCAGCTGATGACAAGTATAAACATCTTGAGGAGCGGTTGAGCGCAATGGAAATCCAAAAAGTGCCTGGCTTGGACTTTGAGGAATTGGGTTTGGTATCGGAGATTGTCATTCCTCCAAAATTCAAAGCACCTGTGTTCACCAAATATGACAGAGTTTCATGCCCTAAAATGCATCTCCGGTCTTATGTGAGGAAAATCTAACCCCATACCGCTGACAAAGACTTATGGGTACACTTCTTCCAAGACAGTTTGTCTGGAACTCAACTTGATTGGTTTTATCCGTTAGAAAGAGCCAACATTCATAAATGGGAAGATATTGCTGCATCCTTTTACAAACAATACCAATACAATGTTGATCTTGCGCCTACCCGTACTCAACTCCAGAGTATGGCCATGGTTTCCAATGAAGGCTTCAAGGACTATGCGCAAAAATGGAGAGACTTGGCTAGAAGAGTTCAACCTCCCCTATCTGAAAGAGAATTAGTAGACATGTTTTTGGGCACCTTGTCTGGTCCCTTCTTCAATCACCTAATTGGGAGTTCATCGGCGGGTTTTACTGAACTGATATTGACCGGAGAGAGGGTAGAAGTCGGGATAAAGAGTGGAAAGATTCAGAAAGATACATCCTTTGCTCTTATAAGGAAGCCATTTATCGGAAATAAAGAAGTGGTTGCTGTTTATCCTCAGAGAAATCAAGATAGGGCCGAACACTGTCCAATGGTGGGGGCTGTTATGATTCCTAAACCTGCACTGATCAGCAAAGAAACAACCAACCAAGGATGGAAAGACCAGTCAGACAATTCACCAAAATTAATATGACCTTATCTCAAGTATTACCACATCTATTAAGATCCAACTTAGTGACCTTGAAAGAAGCTCCAAAGAATCCTAACACAACATCTCCTCACTATCATCCTAATGCCCGTTGTGCATACCACTCTGAGAGTCCCGACCATGACACTAACAACTGTTGGGCTCTAAAGAACAAAGTACAAGACCTCAGTGAAGCCAAAAAGATTGAATTCGATGCGCCCGAAAAGCCAAATGTCATTTTTGCCCCTATGCCCAAACATGGCCATAATACCAATGCCATTGAAGAAGAAATGTTTATTACTTCAGTTGATGAACTTATGACCCCATTCCTGACTATTAAAGTGAACTTGTTGAATGCCGGTGTGTTCCCGGGCTGTGATGAAGGCTGTCATTTCTGTTTGTCCTCACCAACCAGCTGTCCTTTGTTGAAAGCAGGCGTTCAGTGGCTAATAGATAACAAAGAAATTTTGTTTGAAAAAACTTCTGTTCCACCTGTTCCTTTTAAATATGTTTATATCATTACCATTTCCGCCAATTCTTCCAGGGTCTCCACCAAAAGACCCGTTAGAATTACATCAGTTTCGAAAGCAACTCCTTTGATAATTAAAATGCCTGGACCAGTCCTGTATTTGTCATATAAAACCATACCATGGAATTATGGAGGGTGTTGTACCCCAAAATTTTCCCTCCCATTTCATCAACATTTTCTCACCACAAGACTCTTGGAGCTCAAGATCAAGTTAGGGTTTGCTCTGCTCAAGACCCCTCCTTGCATTGTTGACCCAAATTAGGGTTTGAGTTTGCACAAGGATGTTTTGACCTAAAATGCCCAAAGTGAATTTCATGCTTCATGTTGGACTCACAAGTTTATCCATACCAAGTTTCAAGCCTTGATTCCAATCTTTGCCCAGTCAATTGGACAGTTGACCTAGAAATCAGCTGTATTGGGGAAAAAGTCAACTGTGGCCAATTGACAGTCAAACCTCATGATTTTTGACCCATATCAACTATATGAACTCATATGAATCATTTGATCAAGTTTGGATCACAACTCCACAAGAAATTTGATCAGATCACCAAAAGGGCAAAATGGTCACTTTTAGGGTTTTGACTGCACAAAGGCAATTTTTGATTGTTTGACCTAACCAATGGAAAATCAAGATCACATATGGACTCAATGACTCAATGGCATTGTCTTTACCCATTCAACAAGTTCAAAATATCTCAAATGCATAGGATTGACAGATGAATTTTTCAATCAACTGATCAAAATTTGACTGTATACTGAAAAGTCAAACTTTGACTTTTTGGTCAAAATCAAGTGCCAAGATTCATTTTTCATCAAGACATGTCAAATTATGAAACTTGTTCATCAAGAAACCCAAAATTGCAAATTAGGGTTTAAAATGAAGAAATTTCATAACTTAGAAATTTTCTAAGTTATGAAATTTCCTTATTTTTTCCTAACTTTGTCCCTTTTTTTGTCACCAAGATACAAGTGGATTCAAACAAAACTTGAAACATGAAAGTTGTATTCCATTGCAAAATCTACAACTTTGATTCACAAAGTTTTCTCAAAGTAAACTTGTATCTCAAGTTATGATTTTTGGAACAAGGGTGCAAAACATTTTTAACTTAGAGAAAATTTGAAGTATTCTAGGCAGGATTTTTGTCCAACTTCTTGGCCATTTTTCACATGGTTCCACTTGTATATTCAATTTGCATTACAAATATGGATTGTAGTACACATTCCAAGCTTTCCAAATTGTCCAAGAACTTCTCAAACACCCTTGTGGTTAGAGAGAATCGAATTTGCAAAGTTGGCCAAAACTCACTTTTGTTCATGGCCAAAGCATGTTCATAACATTGGCATTTTTCAAATCAGCTTGGATTATGCTATCTTGTAGGCCTCTAAACCTCTTTACACTCAACAATTAAATGCCTAACCCTTGTGTTAAGGTGTTATTTCATCCCTTTGGGCATTGCACATAAAACTAATCCCTAACTAGAAAAAGCAAAGTTCCCATTTTTGGCTTAATGTCACTTTATGTCAAAAGTGAATCCTTGAGGCACGGGGCCAGATCTTTGAGGACAGATAGAGTCCACAAATTTGTGTTACCAAGAGCAAGATATGAAGCATACATAGAGGGTGGTACAGGCCTGCATTGACACTTACACTATCTTTGCTTAGAAGAGAAGAAACATTGCAAAAACTCTCCATCTTTCATTCTTGTAAACACCAGCCAAAACAAACTTTGCAAACATCTTCCATACGCCAAAACAGATCTAAGGCACGATTCAACCACCTCTCAAACCTCCTCATTCACCAAATCACAGTTTTGCTGCAAAACAGGGTACCTGCTATAGATTGAGGTCCACAACTCAATCCACTCGTGCGCTTTGGCTGAAACCTGTCCAACCACATTCCATACCATCCATTGAAACTATTCCAAGCCCTAAACACCAGCTGTAATACCCCTAACCTCATCTGCCATTTTCATTTTTCAGTTTTGCAGGTGAACTTCCATAGCATGATTCAGAGTGATTCAAAGCAAGCTAGGTGTTGGAGAAGCATCCTTGGACTTTAGGCAAGCTCAACCAAAGCTCAAACCCCATTGAAGATACCTACATTGCTCTGTTCAAGTCAAGCTGAAACAGGTAAAACCATGAACTTCTATCTCTCAATCTAGGAAGAGTTAGGCTTAGGTTTGTGATTAAAATATGCTCTACTCATAGCCCTGAAGCCATATATGTGATCAGTTTTTATTTATGTTAAGCGTGCTGTAGGAATTTTAGCCTTGAACATGTGAAAAAAATTAGGTCAGAAATTAGGGATGATAAAATTCTCCCTGGTTTCTTAGAGTTAGGTCAAGTATTTTATATGTCTGAATTCGTCTCTTGATGCTCTACAATGTTGGTGTTATGAGTTTTTGCTAAAAGTCAAGGAATCAGGAGTTAGCTTTGGTGCAAGAGGCGCGCGCGTTTTGTCATTCAAACAAGGCTGAAGGTTGAAGATGACTGGCTTGGGCTGGGCCTGAGTCAGTCTTGCTCTTTGTACTCCCTTTGTATCCCCCCTGACCCATTGTGTGAAATATTTATCATTTTTGACTTTTTATTTTTTATTCTGACTTAATATTTTTTGTTCAAACATAAAAAACATTAAAAATATTTTTCCACACTTTTTTGCATTTATTTGGCATTTATTTGTTTTATTTAGAATATATATGTAAATAAATATGATACCTTTTTATTTAAAACCCTAAAAAAATAATACAAAAAATATTTATTTTTTAGTCATTATTTTTTTATTTACATTTTGAAAACATTTTCTAAAAATATATATTTTTTGTAAATAATTAATATTTTATTTTTGTACATATTTAGCATATTAAATATATATAATATACACTTATACATATTTATTAAATATTTAGGGCAAAAATACAAAAATAATACCTTTTATTTTATTTTTTGTTTAATATTTGACATCAAAAATACTTTTTCTACAATATACTTCCTTTTTATTATTTTTTGTATAAATTAACATAACTTGTACATAATTAATAAATAAATACATACTTTATTCAAAAATTAGGGTTTAGTCCTAAAACCACAAAAACAATCAAAAATGACTTTTTTTCATTTTGTTTATACCTCAAACATGAAAACCCTTTACATACATAACAAAAATCTTTTTTTTTTGCATAATACATTGCATTTTGATATTTATTTATTGTATTCACTTAAATATTGTACAATTAAATATTTGTATATTTGATATGGATGTAATAGCTTAGAATTTAATTTCTTGTCAAATATCCCCAATACAAACTTGTATCCCCATCCCCATAATCATTGTTGTAATAGCTTAGCATTTAAATTTCCGCATTTAAAAGCTTTCAAATTATGCCATGATAGACTTAGGGTTTGTATGCAAATAAAATCAACGAATAGTTTGACCTAATTCAAGATAAACATGCATGAAAAACAAACACAATGCACACTTGCACCCCCTAGGGTTACTCCACTTGTTGCCTTCAAAAATGGGCCATGGTTGCATGTTAAATGTCTTTGGCAAAACAAAAACAAATCAAATGATCATAGTCCCTCGATGACGCTAACAAGTTGCCTAAACAAAAATGATCAAGTCCCTTGAGAAAATTGCCAAAGATACTTGGCACTATTGCCTCTATGGTCTAAACGATGACCCGCGCCCGTCCCGTTAACATCCTAACACAAGGTTGTTCACCAAATACAATGGTGAAACAACACTGTTAAAAGGGTTAAAACATAAGAAAGATCTTTGAGAAATTTAGGGTAGATAGCTCTTGGTTACTTGACCAACTTGCAAAACAATCCTTGCCATTTTTCAAAACACACATCACAACACAACTTCAAAACAAACTTTCAAAAACATTGAAACATCTTTTCAAAAAGACAAACACCTTTGTAAAACATTCAAACAAGAATTGTTACAATGGTTGCCTAGACAAGGCATCTTTTTCAAAACATTTTCAAAACCACACACAAAGCACCATTTCAAACAATTGAAAAGAAAAGGCAAGTGATCTAAGCAAGTAACTAAGAGCCCATGGATAACCATGGATAGAAAGGGTGCTAATACCTTCCCTTTCTATAATCTACTCCCTGAACCCAAGAAAACATCTCAAAGGTTTTTCCTGTTCTTTTTAACCTTTCCTTAGGATAAAATAAAAAGTCGGTGGCGACTCTTGCTCAACCGAAACATTTGCGAACACAAACGCAAAACCTCAAGTCAGTTCTCCCACCGTATCACAGAACTGGAGACTCTGCTGGGGAAAATTTAAAAGTGGAGTAACCTTAGGGCCTAGATCACTCTTTTGCATGACTAATTGTTTGCTTTGATTGCTTTACATTTTGGTTCTCTTGTTTGGGCTTGAAATCCTACACCCGAATTTGGGAAACATTCATAGATAGCAATACATTGTGGAAACTGTGCGGGGTATACCGACACGGTTGAAGCAATAGCTATATTAGTGCGACATATTTGTGAGTACCGGTAACCCTTGAGTTCAATCAAGGAGAGTACGGGGCCTCTGAGTGATGTCACCAAGCACTAATGACCTAGAACCTTACTTGACCATTTTGGCCTTTTATTAGGGGTAGTGAGATGACCGGCTTTGGTGCAGTCCGAAGTTGGTAGATACTCGATACCACACTCATTGAGGGTTGTTTTCTTGGAATATTTTGGTCGCTAGTTAAGTGGCTAAGCCAAAACAATGAACATGGAAAACAATCCAATGATATTGAGCTCCTTAGAACCCGGTTACTATTTATAGGACAGGTTTTTAAGCCAACTTCACTCAAGAGGGTACTTACCTATGAAACCTCATGCAAGCCTGAAACTAGGGTTTTGTGTGACTTGCTTGTACATATGTTTGTGCATACATCATGAACATCATAAAGCATCATATGCATCCACTAACCATTTCAAGGGTTTGGATCTTCATCTTTGTTCTTGTTATGTAGGTCATGGAAATTCTTCGCAGGAAAACTATCCAAGTCAACCTTGTGAGAATCCCTCCTCAACTCAAGGAACTTACATCAAGAATTCCAGAAAGCTATCTCTTCAGTGAAAGACATGGTAGACTTCTCAACCTAGTCAACACCAGCATTGAAGAAGACATGGTGAAAGTGTTGTTCCAGTTCTTTGACCCCCTTCACCACTGTTTCACATTCCCCGACTACCAATTGGTGCCTACTTTGGAGGAATTTTCTCAACTCCTGAGAATTCCTATTCTTAATCAGCTACCCTACAACGGTACGGAAAAAGAACCAAAACCTGAAGATGTTGCTCAAGCACTACACTTGCAATCATCTGACATCAAGGGGCATTGGGAAACCAGAAGTGGTGTCAAGGGCTTCTTGGAAAAATTCTTGTTTGAGAAGGCACAAGAGTGTTGGAATTCTTTGGATTTGCAAGCCTTTGAAGAAATTGTGGCACTCCTTATTTATGGGTTGGTCTTGTTCCCAAATCCTGACCAACTTATAGACGTGAATGCTGTCAAGATCTTCATGTCCAGGAATCCCATACCTACATTGCTTGGGGACATCCTCCACTCATTTTACACACGAATAATGAGGAAGAGAGGTGTTCTCATGTGTTGTACTCCTCTCCTTGCAAGGTGGTTTATTTCACACCTTCCACAATCTTTTTTGAAGAATGAACAAGGTTCTAGGTGGTCACAACGGTTGATGACCCTCACGCATTCTGATATACATTGGTGTTCTCGGTCCAGAGAAAACGTCATCATCATCGATCATTGTGGTGAGTTCCCTAATGTTCCATTACTTAGCATTAGGGGAGGCATTACCTACAACCCTTGTCTAGCTTTGAGACAATTTGGATATGCTCGGAGGGATGGCCCTCATGACATGCTGATTCCTGACCTAGTTTTTGACTTCGACAACGATGCGCAAGGACTTCGCCAAAGATTCATCAGAGCTTGGAGGATGCCTAACAAGGTAGATAGCAAGACACTGGGGCACAAGAACTCCATCCCTCTTGAGCCTTACCTCAAGTGGGTACGAACCCGAGCCCAGAGTCTTATGATGCCTTACCCTCATATTCTCCCTTTGATTAAAGAGCCTGTTAAGGAAGGAGAGGTTCCATACACCATCCTACATCCTGACATGCCAACATCATGGGAGGAAATGCAGAAGAGTTGGATCCAACTCAAGGAAGAAAGGAATACTTTTGAAGCCAGCTTCTACGCCAGTGAGAAGAAGGTTTTGGAGCTTAATCTCCGAATTCACGAGGAGGAGACCCTCAACACTTACATCGCACCAAAGAGGATGTGCAACGTCTTTTTACCTTAAGAAGTTTTTGTAATATTTGGCCCATGGGGCATTTATGTACTGACAAAATTTCTTCTTATTAATATGACGTGTGTTCTTTTTGTTTGCAACAACTTTGAATTTCTAAATCCTTGAATGCATTGCATGAATAAACATATCATTCATCATATGCATGAACAGGTCTTCACACCAGGTTTCCTTATCTTTCTGCTGTTTATTTCAGTAAGATGGATATCGAGCAGACGGTCAAAGATCTATAGGCATAAAAATCGCAGTTTCAACAACTCCTTTTGACCTTGGCAAAGGGTCAGGAGGATCTTAAAGCACTGTTAGGGAATAAAGAGCAAGAAAAAGGAAAAAAGAAGAAGAAAAGAGTTGGGGTAGCTACACTGGGAAGAAGATTTGAGAATGAAGCTAGGAGAGTTCTTGAATTCCCCTCCACATCTGATGAGGGGACCGACAAGGGAAAAGGGGCTGCATTACCTTCTGAGTCTGAGGCTGAAGAGGAAGAAGTTGAGGAAGACGAAGACTACTCAGAGCAGCAATACCCGCCAGCGGACGACAAATACAAAAACCTGGAGGATAGACTGGAAGCTATGGAGCTGCAAAGGGTTCCCGGGTTAGATTTTGAAGAATTGGGATTGATTGCTAGGATTGTGATCCCTCCAAAGTTTAAGGTGCCAACTTTTGCAAAATACGACGGTCTGTCTTGCCCAAAGATGCACCTAAGGTCGTATGTCAGAAAAATTCAACCTCATTCCTCCGATAGAAATCTTTGGGTACACTTCTTCCAGGATAGCCTGTCCGGTACACAGTTAGATTGGTTTTATCATCTTGAGAGGTCAGAAGTGCATAGTTGGGAGGATTTGGCAGCTGCCTTTTATCGCCAGTATCAATATAACGCCGACTTGGCGCCAACCCGTACTCAGTTACAAAGTACGGGGATGGCCTCAAATGAAGGATTCAAAGAATACGCCAAGAAATGGCGTGACTTGGCCGGAAGGGTACAACCACCTCTTTCAGATAAGGAGCTAGTCGATATGTTCTTGGGGACCCTATCTGGCCCTTTCTTCAACCATTTGATCGGGAGCTCTTCCGCAGGGTTTACCGAATTGATTCTGACTGGCGAACGGGTGGAAGCTGGTATTAAGAGTGGGAAGATTCAAAGGGACGCCTCGGCCTCCACAACTGTTAAAAAACCTTTCCCGGCTAAGAAAGAAGCAGCTGCCATATACTCTCAGAAAGGATTGAGAAGAACCGAGCGTCGGCCGACTGTAGGGGCCGTGATGATTCAAAATTCGTCAAATGATCAGCCCCGTAACAATCAGCCTAGACCTAAAAAACAATGGGGAGAACAGCCACAACGGCAGTTCACCCGCATCAACATGACACATGCACAAGTTCTTCCCCATTTGTTGAAGCTGAATCTCACCAATATCAAGGAAGCGCCAAAGAATGTGAACACCACTTCCCCACATTATCATCCCAATGCTAAATGTGCCTACCATTCTGACAGCGCCGGGCATGACACCAACGATTGCTGGGCGCTTAAGAATAAAATTCAAGATTTGATAGATGCAAAAGAGGTTGAGTTCGACGCCCCTGAGAAACCGAATGTAATCTCCGCTCCAATGCCAAAGCATGGTCGCAATGTCCATGCTGTTGAAGAGGATCTGTTTGTTTCCACTGTTGATGATCTGATAACTCCATTACTGACAATCAAGTTGAATCTGTTGAAGGCTGGGATTTTCCCAGGTTGTAAAGAAGATTGCTACTTTTGTTCCTCCCTGCCAATCGACTGCCCATTGCTGAAGATAGGCATCCAACGCCTAATGGACAACCAACAAATTCTTTTCGAAAAGACTCCTGTTACTCCAACTCCTATCAATGAAGTTTCAATAATAACCATTTCCACCAATCTTTCCAAGGTCTCCAAAAGGCCTGTTAAGATTACATCCGCTCCGAAGATTGTACCCTTGAAGATAACCATGCCTGGGCCCGTCCCTTACAAGTCTGACAAATCAATACCGTGGAATTACGGTGGAGAAATCTACTACCACGATGTTAAAAAAATTGAGATAACTGAAGAGAGATCTGACAAAGAAACTGCCGACATTGGAAACATTGCCGGTACGAGCAAAATTACCCGAAGTGGAAGAATTTTCTCTCCAGAGATTGCCCCTCCAAAGGCAATCTTTGGACCCTCAGCTGTTCCCAAAGTTACCCCTACACCGGTAAAACTATCTGCAAGAACGCCATTGATTGAAGAAGTTGTTACTCTTGTGACTGTCCCTTCTCCTGCTGCTGCTGATAAGGGGAAAGGGATCCAAGAAGAGCTCTTCAGGACGAGGGCTCAGCCGTTGGTCATCCCTGAAACCTCTAAGAAAGAAATGGAGGAGATTTTGAAAATAATAAAGAAAAGTGATTACGATGTGGTGGAGCAACTGGGGAAAACCCCCTCGAAGATCTCCATGTTAGCTTTGATGCTTTGTTTAGAGGCTCATGCCAAAGCTTTGATAAGGTTTTTGAAGACAACCCATGTGCCCCAGGAAACCTCAGCCGATCAATTCCAGGATTGTGTAGCCAGCCTTACCACCGACAACGGCCTGGGTTTCTCTGATGTTGACCTGACTCCGAAGGGAAGAAAGCACAATGACGCACTGCATGTGTCAGTTGAATGCCGAGGAACCACTCTCGCCCATGTCTTGGTCGATACTGGTTCTTCTCTAAATGTGTTGCCTAAGAAAGCTCTGGACCGGTTGGATTGTGAAGGCTTGGAGCTGAAACCAAGTAATATCATTGTCAGGGCCTTCGACGGGTCTAAAAGAATGGTGCATGGGGAGGTCGACATTCCCATCAAGGTAGGCACTAAGGTGTTCCACTCCATATTCTATGTGATGGACATCCGCCCATCTTACTCCTGCCTGCTAGGAAGACCGTGGATACATAATGCTGGGGTAGTCACTTCCTCCCTACATCAGATGCTGAAATACCCTGTTAAGGGAAAAATCATAATTGTACACGATGAGGAGGAGTACATGATCAGTCATCTGAACTCCTTTCGGTATGTGGAAGTGGATGGCGAATTCATCGAAACACCCTTTCAACACTTTGAGGAAGTCTCTCCCGAGGTGGCTGTAGCAAAGGCAGTAGCTGAGGTACCCAAGCAGGTGGCCAGGATGGCATCTCTGAAAGATGCAAAGGCTTCAATGAAGGATGGGAAAAGCTCAACATGGGGACAGTTGCCTGACTTTCCTCACAAGACAGACAAGTTTGGGTTGGGATTTACGGCTGCGGGGCAAAAAGCTATGCGTCGTTCAAAATTTGAAAAGACACCCATCAAGATTTCTCCTCATGGAATCAATGCTTTAGAAGACAAAGACGAAGAGGGTAAAATTGAAGATTGGATCTTCCCAACCATTGAAGGGGGACTGCACAACTGGGAGGCGAAAGACTTCGTTCCCATTACTTTCATCAATCAGTAATTTATCTTTCAAACATTTCCTGTTGGTCTGTAATAATTACTCTTAAACAATATGCACACTATTTTTCAGCTCATGCCTTGCCCGGGGCATGTAGGTCCATTTGTAAGGGTTTTGATTCTCTTCATAATCATATGCCATGTTTAATGAATCATTGGACGTTTTTCATTTATAAACTGCTGTGTTCATTTTCTTTCCTTTTTGCATTTTTATTTGTTTAAGGATGGCTATCCCTTACACACACCCACACTCACAAATGCAGGTACCCATCCACTCCGGATTCCATGGGTGACTATTCTGTTGTATCCTTCAATAACTCTGAAGATTTGGTCAATCAGGTTGAGTACGAAGATGACAAAGATTGTGAAGTACCAGGAGAGCTAGCCAGACTTCTACAACAAGAAGAGAGGGCCATCTTACCTCATGAAGAGTTATTGGAAACTGTCAACTTAGGAATAGAGGAAGACAGGAAAGAAGTACAAGTGGGTGCCAATCTGGAACGAAGTGTCAAGGAGCACTTAATACAGCTGTTAAATGAATACGTTGAAATCTTCGCCTGGTCTTATGAAGACATGCCAGGGTTAGACGCAGACATTGTGGTTCACTGTCTCCCTACAAGAGAGGACTGTCCCCCGATCAAGCAAAAAGTCCGCCGAATGAGGCCCGACATGTCTGAGAAGATTAAAGCAGAAGTAATGAAGCAATTTAACGCTGGCTTTCTGGCTGTTACATCCTATCCACAATGGGTTGCTAACATCGTGCCAGTACCCAAAAAAGACGGCAAGGTCAGAATGTGTGTGGACTACCGGGATTTGAACAGGGCTAGCCCTAAAGATGATTTTCCGCTACCGCATATCGACATATTGATTGACAACACGGCTCAGCACAAGGTGTTTTCCTTCATGGACGGATTCTCGGGCTACAACCAGATTAAAATGGCCCCCGAGGACATGGAGAAAACAACCTTTGTTACACAATGGGGCACCTTCTGCTACAAGGTGATGCCGTTCGGACTGAAGAACGCAGGGGCAACTTATCAACGCGCCATGGTAGCTTTGTTTCATGATATGATACATCATGAGATCGAAGTTTACGTAGACGACATGATAGCTCGATCACAAACAGAGGAGGAACACCTTGAACATTTGCAAAAGCTATTTTCCAGGTTGAAGGAATACAAACTCAGGCTGAATCCAAGTAAGTGCACTTTTGGAGTTAGGTCTGGTAAACTTCTGGGATTTATTGTCAGCAACAAGGGCATTTAGGTCGATCCAGCAAAAGTGAAAGCTATACAAGAAATGCCTGTCCCCCGTACTGAAAAGGAGGCTAGAGGATTCTTAGGACGCTTGAACTATATTGCCAGATTTATCTCTCACCTGACGTCTACCTGTGAGCTAATTTTCAAGCTATTAAAGAAGGATTAGGTAGTCGAATGGAACGATGATTGTCAAATTGCTTTTGATAAAATCAAGGAGTATTTGCTAGAACCTCCTATTCTGATGCCACCCGTCGAAGGAAGGCCGCTGATCATGTATCTGACTGTTTTGGACAACTCAATGGGGTGTGTATTGGGCCAGCATGACGAGTCTGGTCGAAAAGAGCATGCCATTTATTACCTTAGCAAAAAGTTTACCGACTGTGAGACTCGCTACTCACTGCTCGAGAAAACTTGCTGCACTTTGGTATGGGCTGCTCGCCGACTAAGGCAGTATATGTTGACTCATACCACTTTGTTGATTTCCAAAATGGATCCTATCAAGTATATCTTCGAGAAGCCTGCTTTATTTGGAAGAATCGCTAGATGGAAAATGATCCTGAATGAGTATGACATCCAGTATACTACCCAAAAAGCTATAAAAGGGAGTGTACTAGCTGACCATCTAGCTCATCAAGCTATCGAAGATTATCAATCCATGAGATTCGACTTCCTGGACGAGGACATCATGACTTTGGACAACATTGAAGGTAACGGACCGTATGACGAACCATAAAATGGATCCCGATGGACCCTGTACTTTGATGGTGCTTCAAATGCACTTGGAAACGGTATCGGTGCGGTACTCATTTCCCCGGAAGGTTGCCATACACCTTTCACGGCCCGACTTTATTTCAGCTGTACTAACAACATGGCCGAATATGAAGCTTGCATATTTGGTCTCAAGGCTGCTATAGACTTGGGGATCAAATCATTGATCGTATTTGGGGACTCGGCTTTGGTTATCAGTCAAATCAAAGGAGAGTGGGATACCAAACATCCTAATCTTATCCCATACAAAGAACATGTTCTGACATTGTTGCCTCATTTCGAGCAAATCACCTTCGAGCATTTCCCGCGAAAAGAAAATCAGCTAGCAGATGCTCTGGCTACAATGTCTTCCATGTTTAAACTCAACTGGGATAATGAGGCTCCCCAAATCACCATCGAGCGAATGGACGAACCTGCACACTGTCATGAGATTAATACCGAAGAAGTAGTGGAAAAACCCTGGTTTCATGAAATCAAAAGGTATCTCCAGACTAGAGAATATCCCGAAGGAGCTTCCGTCAATGACAAAAAGTTCTTAAGGAGATTTGCTGCCAAGTTCTTCCTGAGCAATGGCATCCTTTATAAGAGCAACCATGATTGTGTTTTACTTTGTTGTGTGGACAAAGCTGAAGCAGAGTTGATCATGACTGAGATACACAGCGGCACATTTGGCACCCACTTGAGCGGACATACGATGGCTAAGAAGATTCTAAGGGCAGACTATTACTGGTCTACCATGGAAGCTGATTGCCATCAACATTCTCGTACTTGTCACAAATGCCAAGTCTACGCCGACAAGATTCATATTCCTCCTGTTCCTATCAACGTTCTGACAGCTCCTTGGCCATTCGCAATGTGGGGCATTGACATGATTGGAGAGATCAAGCCCACGACATCCAATGGACATCGCTTCATCCTGGTCGCTATTGACTATTTCACCAAGTGGGTTGAAGCAGCTTCCTTTGCCTCTGTTACTAAAAATGTGGTTGCCCGCTTCATCAAGAAGAACCTCATATGCCGGTATGGTGTCCCCGACAGGATCATCACAGACAACGGTACAAATCTGAACAATACTATGATCACCGCTCTATGCGAACAGTTCAAGATTTATCATCACAATTCATCTCCCTATCGGCCGAAGATGAACGTTGTTGTTGAAGCCGCAAACAAAAACATCAAGAAGATCATTCAGAAAATGACAGTTACCTACAAGGACTGGCATGAGATGTTACCGTTTGCTCTGCATGGATACCGTACCACGACACGTACTTCAACAGGGGCAACCCCATTTTATTTGGTATATGGCATGGAAGTTGTCCTACCCATGGAAGTTCAGACTCCTTCTTTAAGGATTATGAAGGACTCTGGTTTGAATGAAGACGATTGGATTCAGACCCGACTTGATCAACTCAATTTGATCGACGAGAAGCGACTCACTGTTGTTTGCCATGGTCAGACGTACCAAAAACGAATGATCAAGGCTTTCAACAAGAAAGTAAGACGTCAAGTATATCAAGTCGAAGATCTTGTAATCAAGCGGATTATCCTGCCGCAAAGTGATCCCAGGGGAAAATGGACTCCTACTTAGAAGGACCGTTTGTGATCAAGAGCATATTTTCCGGTGGTGCAATGATTCTGACCACCATGGACGGCGACGATTTGCCACACCCTGCGAACGCAGACATAGTCAAAAGATACTACGCATAAAACGACCCGACAAGTCGAAAACCCGAAAGGGCGACTTGGGCAAAAATGGGCATCCCGGTGAACCGAAAACCCGAAAGGGCGGTTCCAGCAAAAGTTAGGGATAAAACAAAAAAATCTGTACACCCGGCAAGTCGAAAACCCGAAAGGGCGGCTTGGGCAAAAAAGGGTTTCCCGGTGGATTGAAAACCCAAAAGGGCGATCCAGGCAAAAGTTAGGGAATTAAAGCGTATGACTATGTCTCGTCGGATCACTTTAAAGAACAATCTCTTCATCAACAAACTCCGAGCTTCTGATCAATCCAATCATCGGTGGACGAAGCATTGAATGGACAAGATATTCAGAGTTGTGAAGGCTATAACAGAATGGAATCCCATGGAATTGTTACACATAGCCATCTTTCCTTTTGTATAAATTTTTCAAATGTTTACGGCAATATCCTCTTACTAGGATGTATGTCTTCTTTATACAAAGATACTCATAAAAAGTTAATACAAATACTTTTCCAAATACAGAAATTTGCTTTGTCTTCTTTTTCTTTTTCACACTTATGTTTTATTTGAGAAACGTCCAATGTTTTGTTAAATAGGCATATGCATTTGAACATAATCATTTTCTTACAAATCAAGAAAGATGATTGCTGATAGGTTGAAGGTACAGATAAATATCTTGATGTCCCTTCAGAAGGAGTCCCCAACGGAATTAAACTCCAAATTCCCCAACAAGGTTAAAATCCGGAACTTAATTCCCCAAACAGAGTTAAACTTCAGGATCCTCAGCAGAACAAAAGCTTTCTCAAAGCTGATTTCCCCCAGCCAGAGAATCTTCCAGAACTTAATCCCCCTCAGAGTTAAGTTTCAGTATCCCCAGTGGAGCCCTAAAATCTGAAAATCCTATCCCCAGCGAAGTCAAAGCTGTTAAACCCCAGCGGAGCTAAAACTTCCAACTATCAATCCCCAGCGGAACTAGATTAGTGAACATTCTCCCACAGAGATACTTCCCATCAGATTGAAGATTCTCAGTCTTACTCCGCCAGCAGAAGTCTACCAGGTTCTGGACTCCCCAGTAGAGATCATCATAATTCTCATTTCCCACAAGTCACCAAGGATTTTCAATCCCCAGCAGTGGTCCTAAGATCCCTCAACAACTGAAGATCTTGTTCTCCAAGCAGTCAGCAGTCAACAAGGATGTCTCAGTTTCAACAATCAAAGATTCCTGCAATCCCCTGCAACAGTCAAGGATTCACTTTCCCCGGCAACAATCAAGATTCTATTATCTCCGGCTATCCAGGATTCATCTATCCTCAGCAAGACAGCTCATCAGCTTACATGCGCATTCATTACATTCATATCATAAACATTGATATAACATATATTGCATCATACATTTCATACAACATAACTTGGTGTTTCAGCTAATATTTTACCCTTTTCAGGATAAGATTAATAAGCTTCAACTCAGACTTCTGAAAACAGTTTACGGATTCTCCAAACACGGATGTTAATCTATCGCTTGTTCAAATTCAAATTTTGAAAACAGTTTACGGACGCTTTCCAACATGGATGCTGATCCATTGCTTATTCAACTACAAGACTTCTGAAAATAGTTCACGGGTTCTCCAGACACAGATGTTAACATATCGCTTGTTCAGACTCCATTTCTGAAAACAGTTCACGGGTTCTCCAGACACGGATGTTAACCTATCGCTTGTTCAGACTCCATTTCTGAAAACAGTTTACAGATTCTCCAAACATGGATGTTAATCTATCGCTTGTTCAGATTCAGCTTTTGAAAACAGTTTACAGACGCTTCCCAACATGGATGCTGATCTATTGCTTATTCAATTTCAACTTCTGAAAACAGTTTACGGATTCTCCAAACACGGATGTTAGTCTATCACTTGTTCAGACTCCATTTCTGAAAACAGTTCACGGGTTCTCCAGATACGGATGTTAACCTATCACTTGTTCAGATTCAGACTTCTGAAAACAGTTTACGGATTCTCCAAACACGGATGTTAATCTATCGCTTGTTCAGACTCAACTTTTGAAAACAGTTTACGGACGCTTCCCAACATGGATGCTGATCTATTGCTTATTCAACTCCAAGACTTCTGAAAACAGTTCACGGGTTCTCCAGACACGGATGTTAACCTATCGCTTGTTTAGATTCTCCACTTCTGAAAACAGTTTACGGATTCTCCAAACACGGATGTTAATCTATCGCTTGTTCAGACTCCATTTCTGAAAACAGTTCACGGGTTCTCCAGATACGGATGTTAACCTATCACTTGTTCAGATTCAACACTTATGAAAACAGTTGATGGATCCTCCAAACACGGATGTTAATCTATCGCTTATTCAGATTCAGCTTTTGAAAACAGTTTACGGACGCTTCCCAGCATGAATGCTGATCTATTGCTTATTCAATTTCAACTTCTGAAAATAGTTTACGGATTCTCCAAACATGGATGTCAATCTATTGCTTGTTCAGACCCCCAGTCCAGAGATGTTCCAAACATGGATACCTTTCTGATACCCACTCACTCATCAGTGACATACAGTTCAACAAACATTCTAGATGGCATCTTTAAGCCCATCCCCCGACAAGATTCTGTCACATCTCCAGATGGCATCTTTAAGCCCATCTCCAAATGGCATCTTTAAGCCCATCTCTAAATGGCATCTTTAAGCCCATCTCCAAATGGCATCTTTAAGCCCATTCCCGCATCCATGTTTGACGAGTGCAAATTTACGGGCACTCTAGTGTCCAATCTCCTTTTACCTTCGAGACGCGAAAGGCAAACTTGCCAATCTAACTCTTCAGGTTCAAGAAGATTGAACAGGGGCAACTGTTGTACCCCAAAATTTTCCCTCCCATTTCATCAACATTTTCTCACCACAAGACTCTTGGAGCTCAAGATCAAGTTAGGGTTTGCTCTGCTCAAGACCCCTCCTTGCACTGTTGACCCAAATTAGGGTTTGAGTTTGCACAAGGATGTTTTGACCTAAAATTCCCAAAGTGACTTTCATGCTTCATGTTGGACTCACAAGTTTATCCATACCAAGTTTCAAGCCTTGATTCCAATCTTTGCCCAGTCAATTGGACAGTTGACCTAGAAATCAGCTGTATTGGGGAAAAAGTCAATAGTGGCCAATTGACAGTCAAACCTCATGATTTTTGACCCACATCAACATTATGAACTCATATGAATCATTTGATCAAGTTTGGATCACAACTCCACAAGAAATTTGATCAGATCACCAAAAGGGCAAAATGGTCATTTTTAGGGTTTTGACTGAACAAAGGCAATTTTTGACTGTTTGACCTAACCAATGGCAAATCAAGCTCACATATGGACTCAAGTAATCAATGGAATTGTCTTGACTCATTCAACAAGTTCAAAAGATCTCAAATGCATAGGATTGACAGATGAATTTTTCAGTCAACTGATCAAAATTTGACTGTATACTGAAAAGTCAAACTTTGACTTTTTGGTCAAAATCAAGTGCCAAGATTCATTTTTCATCAAGACATGTCAAATTATGAAACTTGTTCATCAAGAAACCCAAAATTGCAAATTAGGGTTTAAAATGAAAAATTTCATAACTTAGAAATTTTCTAAGTTATGAAATTTCCTTATTTTTTCCTAACTTTGTCCCTTTTTTTTCCACCAAGATACAAGTGTATTCAAACAAAACATGAAACATTAAAGTTATAGTCCATTGCAAAATATACAACTTTTATTCACAAATTTTTCTCAAAGGAAGCTTGTATCTCAAGTTATGATTTTTGGAACAAGGGTGCAAAACATTTTTAACTTAGAGAAAATTTAACCTATTCTAGGCAGGATTTTTGTCCAACTTCTTGGCCATTTTTCACATGGTTCCACTTGGAGATTCAATTTGCATTACAAAGATGGATTGTAGTACACATTACAATCTTTCCAAATTGTCAAATAACTTATCAAACACCCTTGTGGTTAGAGAGAATCGAATTTTCAAAGTTGGCCAAAACTCACTTTTGTTCATGGCCAAAGCATGTTCATAACATTGGCATTTTTCAAATCAGCTTGGATTATGCTATATTGCAGGCCTCTAAACCTCTTTACACTCAATAATTAAATGCCTAACCTTTGTGTTAAGGTGTTATTTCATCCCTTTGGGCATTGCACATAAAACTAATCCCTAACTAGAAAAAGCAAAGTTCCCATTTTTGGCTTAATGTCACTTTATGTCAAAAGTGAATCCTTGAGGCATGGGGCCAGATCTTTGAGGCCAGATAGAGTCCACAAATTTGTGTTACCAAGAGCAAGATATGCAGCATACATAGAGGGTGGTACAGGCCTGCATTGACACTTACACTATCTTTGCTTAGAAGAGAAGAAACATTGCAAAAACTCTCCATCTTTCATTCCCGTAAACACCAGCCAAAACAAACTTTGCAAACATCTTCCATACGCCAAAACAGTTCTAAGGCACGATTCAACCACCTCTCAAACCTCCTCATTCACCAAATCACAGTTTTGCTGCAAAATAGGGTACCTGCTGCAGATTGAGGTCCACAACTCAATCCACTCGTGCGCTTTGGCTGAAACCTATCCAAACACATTCCATACCATCCATTGAAACTATTCCAAGCCCTAAACACCAGTTGTAATACCCCTAACCTCATCTGCCATTTTAATTTTTCAGTTTTGCAGGTGAACTTCCATAGCACGATTCAGAGTGATTCAAAGCAAGCTAGGTGTTGGAGAAGCATCCTTGGACTTCAGGCAAGCTCAACCAATGCTCAAACCCCATTGAAGATACCTACATTTCTCTGTTCAAGTCAATCTGAAACAGGTAAAACCATGAACTTCTATATCTCAATCTAGGAAGAGTTATGCTTAGGTTTGTGAATAAAATATGCTCTACTCATAGCCCTGAAGCCATACATGTGATCAGTTTTTATTTATGTTAAGCGTGCTGTGAGAATTTTAGCCTTGAACATGTGAAAAAATTAGGTCAGAAATTGGGGATGATAAAATTCTCCCTGGTTTCTTAGAGTTAGGTCAAGTATTTTATATGTCTGAATTCGTCTCTTGATGCTCTACAATGTTGGTGTTATGAGTTTTTGCTAAAAGTCAAGGAATCAAGAGTTAGCTTTGGTGTAAGAGGCGCGCGTGTTTTGTCATTCAAACAAGGCTGAAGGTTGAAGATGACTGGCTTGGGCTGGGCCTGAGTCAGTCTTGCTCTTTGTACTCCCTTTTTCAATTTTCACCCCCCTGGCCCATTGTGTGAAATATTTATCATTTTTGACTTTTTATTTTTTATTCTGACTTAATATTTTTTGTTCAAACATAAAAAACATTAAAAATATTTTTCCACACTTTTTTGCATTTATTTGGCATTTATTTGTTTTATTTAGCATATATATGTAAATAAATATGATACCTTTTTATTTAAAACCCTAAAAAAATAATACAAAAAATATTTATTTTTTAGTCATTATTTTTTTATTTACATTTTGAAAACATTTTCTAAAAATATATATTTTTTGTAAATAATTAATATTTTATTTTTGTACATATTTAGCATATTATATATAATATACACTTATACATATTTATTAAATATTTAGGGCAAAAATACAAAAATAATACCTTTTATTTTTTTTTGTTTAATATTTGACATCAAAAATACTTTTTCTACAATATACTTCATTTTTATTATTTTTTGTATAAATTAACATACCTTGTACATAATTAATAAATAAATACATACTTTATTCAAAAATTAGGGTTTAGTCCTAAAACCACAAAAACAATCAAAAATGACTTTTTTCATTTTGTTTATACCTCAAACATGAAAACCCTTTACATACATAACAAAAATCTTTTTTTTTTTTGCATAATACATTGCATTTTGATATTTATTTATTGTATTCACTTAAATATTGTACAATTAAATATTTGTATATTCGATATGGATTTAATAGCTTAGAATTTAATTTCTTGTCAAATATCCCCAATGCAAACTTGTATCCCCATCCCCATAATCATTGTTGTAATAGCTTAGCATTTAAATTTCCGCATTTAAAAGCTTTCAAATTATGCCATGATACACTTAGGGTTTGTATGCAAATAAAATCAACGAATAGTTTGACCTAATTCAAGATAAACATGCATGAAAAACAAACACAATGCACACTTGCACCCCCTAGGGTTACTCCACTTGTTGCCTTCAAAAACGGGCCATGGTTGCATGTTAAATGTCTTTGGCAAAACAAAAACAAATCAAATGATCATAGTCCCTCGATGACGCTAACAAGTTGCCTAAACAAAAATGATCAAGTCCCTTGAGAAAATTTCCAAAGATACTTGGCACTATTGCCTCTATGGTCTAAACGATGACCCGCGCCCGTCCCGTTAACATCCTAACACAAGGTTGTTCACCAAATACAATGGTGAAACAACACTGTTAAAAGGGTTAAAACATAAGAAAGATCTTTGAGAAATTTAGGGTAGATAGCTCTTGGTTACTTGACCAACTTGCAAAACAATCCTTGCCATTTTTCAAAACACACATCACAACACAACTTCAAAACAAACTTTCAAAAACATTGAAACATCTTTTCAAAAAGACAAACACCTTTGTAAAACATTCAAACAAGAATTGTTACAATGGTTGCTTAGACAAGGCATCTTTTTCAAAACATTTTCAAAACCACACACAAAGCACCATTTCAAACAATTGAAAAGCAAAGGCAAGTGATCTAAGCAAGTAACTAAGAGCCCATGGATAACCATGGATAGAAAGGGTGCTAATACCTTCCCTTTCTATAATCTACTCCCCGAACCCAAGAAAACATCTCAAATGTTTTTCCTGTGCTTTTTAACCTTTCCTTAGGATAAAATAAAAAGTCGGTGGCGACTCTTGCTCAACCGAAACATTTGCGAACACAAACGCAAAACCTCAAGTTAGTTCTCCCACCGTATCACAGAGGGGATGTCTACTACCATAGTGTCAAGCAAGATTGGCCAGCTGCCGAAGACTCAAGTTCTGAGAAAGTTAACTCTGATATCAGTAATATTGCGGGGACTAGTAAGATTACCCAAAGCGGAAGGATATTCTCTCCAGAAATTTCTCCCCCAAAAGCAGTTTCTGGACCCGTAATCATTCATGTTGTTATTGCTCCTCCGAAGGCTATTTCCGGTCCTACGATCATCTTAACCAATACTCCAACTGAAAAAGCTGTTACAACCCCTATTATTACTCCTACTGACATTCCTGTTGCCGAGTCAACCGAGACCCAAGGTAAAAGCATTTTGATTGAGCATGTCCGAACGAAGGCACAATCATTGGCTATCCCTGAGACCTCCCGGAAAGAGATGAAGGAAATTCTAAAGATCATAAAAAGAAGCGACTACGATATAGTTGAACAATTGGGGAAAACTCCATCTAAAATTTCCATGCTGGCTTTACTACTATGTTCTGAGGCACATGCAAAAGCCTTGGTAAAATTCCAGAAAACTGCCCATGTACCCCATGAGACATCTGGCGATCAGTTCCAAGACCGCGTAGCCAGCTTGACTGCAGATAATGGTCTAGATTTTTTGGATGTATATTTAACGCCAAGAGGAAGGAAGAATAATGAGGCATTGCATGTCTAATTTGAATGTAGGGGCACAACCCTGGCTCATGTTTTGGTGGACACTGGCTCATCTCTGAATGTATTGCCTAAAAAAGCTCTTGATAGGCTGGTGTGATACGGTGGCCAGAACCAGACTATTTTGAAATGCTGGTTTGCATTTTGCGTTTGTTTTTGCAAAATGTCGCGGTAAGCAAGAGTCGCCACCGAATTTTATTTTATCCAACAAGGAAAGGAAAAAAGCACAGGAAAATTCCTTTTTTGAGATATTTCTGAGTACGGGGGGTTGATTATAGAAAGGGAAGGTATTATCACCCTTTCTATCCGTAGTTATCTACGGGCTCTTAGGTACTTGCTCATTGTTTTCAAAAATGTTTTCTTTGTGCTTGTGGGTTTTGAAATTTTTTTGTTTAGACTTCGATTTAACTCTTGCTTTTGTCCTCAAGAGTGTAATGAAGTGTTTTGAAAACTTGTTGGTAAAAAGAGTGTAAGTGTGAAAAGGTTTTGTTTTGGATGAGCAAGTATCTAAGAACTAATCTACCTACTCAAAAAAGGAATCGTTCTATTCTAATTTCCTTTAGACAATGCTAGCCCACTATTAGTGAGTAGGTAGCATCGTCGTTGGAGTTTGAGGGTCAATTTGAAAGAGTGACATACGGTCACTAAAGCAATGTTAGGACGTCTTAGCGGTAACCCTAATGTCTTAGATCATTTATTCGAGGCAACGATATACGAGGCAACCATTTTGATGAAACTATGATCTTTTAGACAAGAGGGCGACCTCTAAAACGACCTATACTCAATGACAGTTTACAAAGGCAACCAAGTGGGATGTACCCTAGGAGTGCGCATGTGCGAGTGTGTTGATTTCAATTATTTTTATCTTTGCACATGTTTAGGGTGATCTAACCATTTTAAAAATTAGGCATTCATTCTTGTCATGCAAACCCTATTACCAAACATCTAGCAGTTGTATAATTTGCAGAATTAAAATGCGGAATTTAAACTAAATTATTACAAGGCGTCGGGTATTTACATCGCCAAAAACAACCCTTTGAAAATAAACTAAAAGCAAAAAAATAAATAAATGTTCTAATTATTTATTACAAGCCAGTAGCAGATACATCAATTGGGTAAATAAAGCGCGCGATGCAAAATTAAATCGAATGCGAAATTAGGGTTTTGAGCCTTTTAATTAAAAGAAAATGTTTTTTTTGTTGTTTTTATTTTAAGAAAAGAAATTAAGTCTTGTAATTAAATGCTAATTTAAAATAAATTAATTAATGAAAAGTAATTAATGACATATTTTTGGAGTTTTTTTGTTAATTTAGGAAAGAAAATAAAATAATTAAATTAAAGTTAAAACCTATTAATTCTAATTGATTTTTAATATTTATAAAAATGAATTCAAGTTATCTAATCAATCAACCTAATTAATTAATTAATAAAAATAAAGTTCTGAAATTTAATTGGATAAAAAGTATTTTTTGTGATTTTTGGTAAAAAGGAAAATTATTCTATTGGATAGTAATTAATTAAAAATAATTAAATGTAAATAAATAAAATGTAAAAAAGGGAAGAATGGGCCTATTTTTTGGAGGTGTAGAAATCAATTATTCTGGCCCATTAATCCTGATCTAATTTGACTTTCTTGATTCAGTGCGTTGGCGTTGACTTGGTCCATGGTGTGCTTGCAATGGTGACCACCAGATCTGGCCATCTGGCCATCTAGCGTGTTGATGAGGGAGGTGTATGATGGTCATCAAGCTGGCATGTGCACTGGATTCCCTGAAAATAAACAAGAAAATGGCAAGTTGCTGGAGGCAGGGATCGAACCCCTGACCTCTAGCCTTTGGATCCTTGAGCGCTGATGTGGTTACCACTAGGCCATGTTGCTTCATTTGTTAGTATAATACAATGCAATAATAATATGTAAAACAAAAGCTATTGGTAAAAAAAAAGAAAAAAAATGCGTGCTGTTTGAATGGACAAATGGGGGAGTGCCAACGCGTCATCCCTGTCCTTTGAACCGTGGCTAAAAAACAAAGAGGCTATACCCACGGACGAAGGTTCGTCGCTACAAGCCTGTCTTATTCCAAAATCTTCTACAGACCATGGAAATGCATTCTAGTACCATGGTTGAGTTCGTCTCATTCTCCTGATTGCAACCATAGCCATTACTAAGGCTAATTATTCCTGAAACAAAAAGCCCTAAAAAACTCCAAAAAAACCCTAACCATGGTGATTCACGATATAAGGCATATGAATGAAATTGGTTATGGCAAAAAGCTAGCAAAAGATATGGTGATTCAGAATATGTAATTATTTTTCATTATAGATGTAACAATGAAGCTTTTCGAAATCAAGAAGATGGTGATTCCGTGAGCGACTTATAGTGCATTGTGAGGCTTGAAAACACGTGGTTTTGCTTGCTTTCGCTTGTGGAGATTGCCAGGAAGAGATGGAGACAAACACTAAGCCTTGAAATTGCCTCTAGGATTGATTTCGAACTCACACTTTTTCTTGATTTTTTGCAAATTCTGTTTGTGCTCTATAACTGATCTCCAACCCTTATTTTGATATGCACACGGCCCTTATGTAATGTACAATGTATTAGGGTAGCAAACTCTGTCCAAATCTCTCTCCATTAATGACTTTGAATTTGATTTGATCCTCCTTTAACAACCTTCCAAATTTGATCCAAATCCCATCTTTTTGTACACCTATTCCTTGATACGAGTTTGATGATGGCAAGCTGTATAATGAAACCTGAAATCACCATAAAATCTTTGTTACCAATGCTTTTGGATTTTTATTTGATTTATTTTTATTTAAATCAAATTAATTCAAATAAAATCAAAATAATTAATAAAAATATGATATGGACACATGGCCAAGGCTGGAGCACGTGGGCTATAATGCCAACTCAGAACAAGTGAAAAAGAATGGGCACATTTGGCAAAATTTAAAGTTTCGAGGATAGTTGACTTTTGGCAATTTTGCAAAAAAGTCCAACTTCAACAATGCATAACTTCCTCAATTTTGACTCTTTGGAAGTGTTCTTAGACTTTTTAGAAATCTTGAGATGTCCTCTAACCAACCCTTTTGGTCTCATCTCGTTTTGATATTCCATGCTCAAGTTAGAATCTTTGACAAAAAAGGTGTTTTTGTTGACTTTCAAAAATGACTTATAATGTCCAAATTCATAACTTCTTGTAAGTGCATTTTTTGAACTTTGGAGATGAGGATGGATTGTAGGAAATTGCATCCTCTTCAAAATGAGCTTTGGATGGGTTATTTCTCATAAAGTATGAGAAAGTTATGCTTGGTCAAAGTTGAGTTGACTTTTCCTGCAAAACCCTAATTTAGCAACTTTTGAATCTTGATGAATTGTGAGCAATCCTTGATGAGTCATGATCAAACCTTGATAAAATGATGCAATATACTTCAAAATGAGAATGTTGACAAAAAAATCTTGAAGTTTGACTGTATGTAGGTCACAGTTGACTTTTGCCCTAGCATAGTCGACTTTTGGACCTTGGAGCAATTAACTGAACAAACTTCCTCTGCAAGGATTGACACTTGACATGGATGATCTTGAGAACATATTAGTACAATATTTAGCATTTGGGGACACTTGGACTCAAGGTTCTTGATGCAACACAAAACCCTAATTTGGGGTAGACTGCCTTAGGAGAGAGCTGGTCTGGCCAATCCTTGAGCAACCTTGAGCAACTTTGAGGATCTTTCTTGAAATGTTTTGAGAAATATGGGAGGGAAAATTTTGGGGTACAACATCTGGACTGTGAGGGATTGACATTGAAGCCAAGTAACACAGTAGTAATGGCTTTTGACGGCTCGAAAAGGATGGTACATGGGGAAGTGGATATCCCCATAAAGGTTGGAACCCAAACATTTGATTCAACTTTTTATGTAATGGATATTCGTCCCTCATATTCATGCTTGCTAGGACGACCATGGTTTCACAATGCTGGCGTTGTCACTTCTACGTTGCACCAAATGCTGAAGTATCAGATTCAATGGAAGATTATCACCGTTTATGGAGAAGAAGAGTATATAATCAGCCATCTCAATTCTTTCAGAGATGTGGAATTAGATGGTGAATTTATTGAAACTCCATTCCAACACTTTGAAGAGGTCCCGTAAGATATGGCAGTGACTAAGGCTGTTCCCAAGATCACAAGGCCTTAACTTAGGATGTCATCTTTGAAGGATGTAAAGTCAGTGATAGAAGAAGGAGGATGCACTATCTGGGGACAACTCCCAAATATCCCATACAAGTCTGACAAGTTTGGCCTAGGTTTCACTTTAGGTGCTCAGAAGGTTGTACACTGCGCTCGTGCTAGAGGACCACCCCTAAAGACCAGCAACCATGAAGTCAACGCGGTAGAGGATGATGAAGATGGTTGCAACATGGAGGATTGGATCTTCCCAAATTTCAGTGGAGGTCTCAACAACTGGGAGGCTAGAGATTTTGTCCCGATCACTTTTATCCCACAATAATTTATCTTTACATTTTGTTGGATCTGTAATATTAAAAATAATTCAAACTCTTAAAACCTTGTGTCTTACCCGGGGCACAATGGTCCATTTGTAAGGGTTATTATCTCATTTCCATATGACATAAATGAATCATAGACGTTTTACATACAAACTTTGTGCTCATTGTTTTTGCTTTTTACATTTTCATTTCTTTCAAAGATAGCTATACCCTTACACACACTCACACTCACAATGCAGGTCTACAAACATTCGGGATCCCATGGATAATGGTCCTGCTCTGGATTTTTGTGACTCGGAAAATATAATCTACCAAGCCGAAGACAAAGGTGAGGAAGATTGTGAAGTACCAGGGGAACTTGCCAGATTACTACAACAAGAAGAGAGAACAATTCAACCCCACGAGGAACCAGTGGACACAATCAACCTGGGTACCAAAGAAGACAAAAGAGAGGTCAAGGTGGGTGCCAATCTGGAACCAAGTTTCAAGGAGCGTTTGATTCAACTGCTACACGAGTATGTTGAGGTCTTTGCCTGGTCGTATGAAGACATGTCGGGACTTGATGCAGTTATTGTGGTACATCGTCTGCCTACAAAAGAGGATTGTCCACCAGTAAAATAAAAGGTCTGTCGAATGCGACCAGATATGTCAGAGAAGATTAAAGCAGAAGTCATGAAACAATTTAACACTGGATTATTGGTTATCACCTCCTATCCGCAATGGGTTACCAATGTTGTGTCCGTACCCAAGAAAGACGGCAAAGTATAAATGTGCATGGACTATCGAGATTTTAATAGGGCAAGCCCTAAGGATGATTTCCCACTTCCCCACATTGACATCCTAGTTGACAATATGGCATAACACAAAGTGTTTTCCTTCATGGACGGTTTCTCAGGCTACAACCAAATCAAAGTGGCGCCTGAGGACATGGTGAAAATAACATTTGTCACACAATGGGGCATATTTTGCTACAAGGTGATGCCGTTCGGGCTGAAGAATGCTAGGGAAACCTATCAGCATGCCATGGTAGCTCTATTTCACGACATGATACATCATGAAATAGAGGTCTATGTGGATGATATGATAGCCAGATCTCAAACAGAAGAAGAGCATCTTAATCATTTACAGAAACTGTTCGAGAGGCTAAAGAAGTACAAGCTGAGGTTGAACCCAAATAAATGCACGTTTGGAGTAAGGTCTGGTAAACTCCTAGGATTTGTCATCAGCAACAAGGGTATTGAAGTAGATCCTGCCAAGGTAAAAGCGATACAAGAGATGCCCGCTCCTCGTACTGAGAAGGAAGTAATAGGATTCTTTGGACGTTTAAACTACATTGCCAGATTTATTTCTCACCTAACAGCTACTTGTGATCCAATCTTCAAACTATTGAAGAAAGATCAAGTAGTCAAATGGAATGATGAATGCCAAACTAATTTCGACAAAATCAAAGAATACATGCAAGAGCCTCCTGTTTTAATGCCACCAGTCGAGGGAATACCATTGATCATGTATCTAACTGTTTTAGAAAATTCAATGGGTTGTATGTTGGGGCAGCATGACAAGTCTGGCCGAAAAGAGCACACTATTTATTACCTGAGCAAAAAGTTTACCGACTGTGAAATAAGATATTCACTGCTCGAGAAAACTTTCTGCGCTCTGGCATGGGCTGCTCGCCGGCTAAGACAGTACATGCTGACTCATACTACCTCGTTGATATCTAAAATGGATTCGATAAAATACATCTTCGAGAAGCCTGCTCTCTCTGGGAGAATAGCGAGATGGCAGATGATCCTGACAGAATATGACATACAGTATACTACCCAGAAAGCTATAAAGGGAATTGTACTAGATGATCACCTTGCTCACCAAGCTGTGGAAGAATACCAGTCCATGAAGTTCGAATTCCCAGATGAAAACATCATGATGGTAAACAGCTGTGAAAATTTCAGGCTATATAACTGACCTGAACAAGGATCCTGATGGACCCTGTTCTATGATGGGGCATCCAACGCACTTTGAAATGGTATTGGTGTTATAGTCATATCTCCTGAAGGATGTCATACTCCTTTTACGGCAAGACTCTGGTTCAATTGTACAAACAACATGGCAGAATACGAAGCGTGCATCTTTGGTCTAAAAGTTTCCATAGACTTGGGGATCAAATCCTTGAATGTATTCGGAGATTCATCTTTGGTTATCAAAGGGGAATAGGACACCAAACACCCTAACCTTATCCCTTATAAATAACATGTTTTGACATTTCTCCCACATTTTGAGAAGATTACCTTTGAGTACTTCCCGTGAGAAGAAAATCAGCTAGCAGACGCACTAGCCACAATGTCATCTATGTTTAAACTTAAATGGGATAACGAGACTCCCCAGATCACCATTGAACGAATGGATGAACCAGTGCACTGTCACGAGATTAATACTGAAGAAGTAATGGACCAGCCTTGGTTTCACGAAGTCAAGAAGTATCTCGAGGCTCAAGAGTATCCAGAAGGAGCTTCAGTCAATGATAAGAAGTTCTTAAGGAGATTCTCTGCTAAATTCGTCGTTAGTAATGGCATTCTTTACAAACGCAACCATGACTTTGTGTTACCTCAATGCGTAGATAAGGTTAAAGCTGAAAGGATCATGGTTGAGTTACATGAAGGCACCTTTGGCACCCATTCCAATGGGCATATGACGGCGAAGAAAATCCTACGGGAAGGCTATTACTGGTCTACCATGGAAGCATATTGCTATCAACACTCCCGAACCCGCCACAAGTGTCAAATTTATGCTGATAAAGTGCACGTACCTCCGGTTCCTCTGAATGTATTGACGGCTCCTTGGCCCTTTGCTATGTGGGAAATATATATGATTGGGGAAATCAAGCCGACAACCTCCAATGGACACCGCTTCATCCTAGTGGCCATTGACTATTTTACAAAGTGGGTTGAGGAAGCCTCCTTCACTTCCGTTACCAAGAATGTTGTAGCCCGATTCATTAAACAAAATCTCATCTACCGGTATGGTATCCCAGAGAGGATCATCACCGACAATGGTACGAACCTGAACAATACTATGATCACCGCCTTGTGCGAGCAATTCAAGATCCAGCATCACAATTCTTCCCCTTACCGTCCAAAGATGAATGATGTTGTCGAAGCTGCAAATAAGAACATTAAAAAGATCATACAGAAAATGACAGTCACATACAAAGACTGGCATGAGATGTTACCATTCGCTCTCCACGGGTATCGTACTACAGCTCGCACATCAACCGGGGAATCACCCTATTCTTTGGTATACGGCATGGAAGTTGTCTTTCCTATTAAGGTTCAGATCCCCTCTCTAAGAATTATGAAGGATGCAGGTCTAAACGAAGATGATTGGATCTAGACTCGACTTGATCAACTGAACTTAATTGATGAGAAAAGACTTACTACTGTCTGCCATGGTCAAATGTATCAAAAACGGATGATCAAGGCTTTCAACAAAAAAGTCAGACGCCAAGTGTATCAAGTTGGGGATCTGGTGATCAAAAGTATCATACTACCGCAAGGCGGTCCCAGGGGCAAATAGACTCCTACATATGAAGGAACATTTGTAATCAAAAACATTTTCTCTGATGGAGCAATGATCTTGACCACCATGGATGGTGATGACCTGCCGCACCCTTCGAACGCAGACATAGTCAAAAGATACTACGCATAAGAGACCCGCTAGGTTGACACACCTAGGAAAAACAAGGGCATCCCGGCGAACCAAAAATTTTCGAGCAAAAATTAGGGATAAACAAAAAAAAATCTATACACCCGGCAAGTTGAAAATCGGAAAGGGCAACTTGGGAAAAAAAGGGTATCCCGGTGGACTGAAAACCCGAAAGGGCAGTCCAGGAAAAAGTTAGGGAATTAAAGTGTATGACTATGTCTCGTTGGATCACCTTACTGACAACTTGCAAACTCGACATTCCTGACCAATTCAATCATCTTCGGACAAGGCAACAAATAGACAAGATGCTCAGAGATACGAAGGCTATAGTAGAATGGGAACCCCATGGGATTATTACACATAGCTATCTTTTCTTTGTATTAAAATTTTCATTTTTTACAATGGAATTCTCTTACTAGAATGTTTGTCTCACTGTACATAATACTCACTCAAAGTCAATACAAAAATATTCCTTTGAAAGTGCAAAATTATCTGTTTTTCTTTACTCTTGTGTTTTATTTACAAAAACGTCCAATGATTCATTGTTGAACATATGCATTTGAACATAATTACTATTTACAAATAAACAAAATAAAAGGAAATTATTGATGGCTTTAAGAGATAGGGAAATCTCTCTAAGTTATTTTCCATAAAAATCCCCCGCATTGTACAATTTAATCCCCAATGGAACAAAGCTCCCAATTATCAGTCCCCGATAGAAATCATCCAATTTCCCCAGATTCCCCAAACAGATTTTTCAAGAAGTACATGGAATTTCCCTTACAACAGAGTTTATTTCTCTAAATGGAAATTCATTAACACTTCGACTTCAAGACATGAAGACTTACATACCCTCAGCAACATTCAGGGATTTATTTTCCCCAAATCCAACAAACAGCGCAATAGACTAGCTCACAAACGCATACATAGCATCCGCATATCATAAACATTGATAAAACAAATGCATTATATCATACATTTCATACAACATGACTTTGCATTTTAGCTAACATTTTACCCTTTTCAGAATAAGATTAACAACTACCATTAACAATGTTCAGAGTTTGCAGATACCGTACATATATGCTCCATACACGGACGCCATTCTGATACTCATTCAAATTCAACTCTAAGATACAGTTCAGATACGCTCTAGACGCGGATGCCATTCTGATACTCATTCAAATTCAACTCTCAGGTACAATTCATATACGCTCCATACGCGGATTCCATTCTGATACTCATTTAGATTCAACTCTCAGATATAGTTCAGATACGCTCCAGACACGAATGCCATTCTGATACTCATTCAGATTCAACTTTCAGATACAGTTCAGATACGCTCCAAACACGGATGCCATTCTGATACTCATTCAGATTCAAATTTCAGATATAGTTCAGATACGCTACAGACATGGACACCATTATGATATTCATTCCAAATCAGCTCCCAGATGCAGTTCAGATACGCTACAGACACGGACGCCATTTTAATACTCATTCTTTCAGCTTACAAATTTTAATACAAACAATAACTTTTGGATGGCATTTTTAAGACCATCTCCTACAAATTTCTATCAACTCTCCAAATGGCATCTTTAAGCCCATTCCCTCAACCATCACATTACCGAGTGCAAATTTCTAGGCACTCTAGTGTCCAATCATCTTCCACCTTTGAGTCACGAATGGCGAAACTCGCCAATCTAACTCTTCAGGCTTAAGAAGATTGAACAGGGGAAGTTGTTGCACCCCAAAATTTTCGCTCTCACTTATCAATAATTTGCTCACAAGATCTCCTTGGGCTCAAGACTGCACTAAGGTTTGATCAGCTCAAGACACCTCCTTAGGCACTGATGACCAAAATTAAGGTTTGAGTTTGCACAAGGATTTTTGAACTATCAATGCTTCATATGACTTTCATGAACCATTATGGACCCCCAATATTATTCATGTCAAGTTTCAAGCCTTGGATCACACTTTTGATCAGTCAATTAAACAATTGACCTAAAAATCAGCTGTATTGGGGAAAAGTCAACCATGGCCAATTTATAGTCAAACCTCATAATTTTTTATCCAAATCAACATCTTAAACCCATATGTATCATTTTATCAAGTTTGGACCATAATTCCTCAAGAAGTTTGATCAAATCTCCAAAAGGGAAAAATGGTCAAAATTAGGGTTTTGATTGGGAAAGAGCAATTTCTGATTTTTGACCTAACAAATGGTCAATTAGTTTAAGGCATGATCTCAAGAGTCCAATTGCATCATTTTTACCTAATGACATGGTTTCAAACATTGCAAGTCCATTGGATTGACAAATGAATTTTGCAGTCAATTGATCAAAAGTCAATTGTATACAGAAAAGTCAAACTTTGACTTTTTGGTCAAATTCAAGTGCCAAAGATCACAATTCATCAAAACATGTCAAAAATATCAAACTTATTCGTCAAGAAATAAAAAATTCAAGATTTCATTTTGAAAAGTCAAAATTTCTAAACTTAGAGAATTTTCTAAGTGTAGAAAATTCATGTTTTTCATAACTTTGAGCTAAATTTTCACCATGATGCAAGATGATTAAAGAGAAACTTCCAACATGAAAGTTGTAGATCTTCATTAAACCTACAACTTTTCTTCACAAAACTTCTTCCAAAAGTTCTTGGATCTCATGTTATAATTTTGTGAACATAGGGTCATGAAACTAAACAATTAGTGAAATTTTGCCCTAATTTGTCTAGGATTTTGACCTAACTTCATGGAACTTTTTCATATAGTTCCAAGGGGAATATTCAAAAGTAATTCAAATATGGGTTTTAAAGCACATTGAAAGCTTTCCAAAATGTCAAATAACTCCTTGAGATCATTCTTGAGTAGGGAGAATCGAAGAGATAAAGTTGGTGTTTTGTCACTTGAATTTCAAGGCATTTGTGATGAACAAGAATTCAATTTCAAATCTATGATGCATAATATTGTTTTTCAGGCCTCTAAACCTCAAGATCTCTCCATAATCAGAAGATTACACTTTCTTTTGCGCTATTATCCATGTGTTCCAAGCATTGTCCAAGCCAATTTGCCATTTTAGGAAGAAAGTTACCATTCCATTCTTGAAAAGTTTCTTTAATCACAAAGTCAACTTGTCTTGCGCTTTTAACTTGTTCTTTCTGCACACACAACCCCTATAAACCAAAAGCAAGGTTTCTAAGGCCTGAAGAAGCTCAGGACATGCTTGTACAATACTTGAGATTTGTCATTTCACTTTTCTTCAAAAGCAAGTTATAGATCCATAACCCTATAACTCAGAAGCCTTGAGTGATTTTGTGCTCTAATCTTTTCCATACATATTAACAAGTCAATTGCAACACAACACACATTTTCACAAGTCCTAAAACACTCCCAAGCATCTTGCTGCACAGATTTTCCCAAACTTGACAGTTTTGAGCAAAAACTCACCATTTCCATTTCCACTCGTGCGTTTTGAAAACTAATCATCCAAACACCTTCCATACATCATATCAAAGTGATTCAGGCCCTTATTTCCTAACTGTAACTCCTCCATCATCATCCACCATTTTCAAAACTGAAGCTTGCAACTTGACTTGAGTAGGGAGTTTCAGCCATCCTCAAAGCAAAGTAGGAGTTGGAACACATTCAAGGAGGTCCAGGCAAGCTATAGAAATCATCAGGCCATCACAAAGGTTCCTCAAACTCCATACACGACTCCAGCTGCAAGAGGTAAGTTTTCAAACTTCTATCTCTTCATACAAGCATCATTTGAGTTTGATTTTTGAAGATAAAATATAGATACCATTGCCACAAAGCTATACATATCCATAGTTAACATTTATATGGCCTGAGCTTAGAGAATTTTAGGGTTGAAGTTTTCTGAAATATTTAGGTTTTGAATTAGGGCTAGAAAAATTCTCATTCGTCTTTGATTTTTAGCTTAAGTTGTTTATATGTTTGGATTCGTGGGAAAAATGCCATAACTTTCATGTTTGAACTTTTCATTTTTGTTGAGAGATGAAGAAGATACAGGTCTTTTGGCTGGAGGTTGAAGATGAAGTCTTCAGAACACGTTTTGCCTTACATATTTATTATGTCGTTTGTATTAACGGATGTATAACCACCCCAGTGGTAAGGAAGTGCGTTGGTAATCAGTAGGTAATGGGTTCGAGCCTCAACGCGCGCTGCCTTTTGCTTTTTTCTCTCATTTTTACATTTTTTTCTCTTTCCAGTGCGCATGGGCCTTCCTCCTCCTGGGCCTGATTTTTTTTCTAACATTCCTCCCCCCTATTTCATATTTACACCCTGGCCCAATTTAATTTAATTTCTTCATTTTTTTGTTTTTATTTATTTTCTCAAATATATTTTCTAAATACAAAAAATGATAAAACTGCAAAAAAATGATATTTTATATTTTGACTTATTTCACTCTATTTTTCCATAAATAAAAATATTTTTTATTCTTCATACTTTATTTATTTATTTAAGTGAATCTTATAAACTTAATTAATATTATATTGTTTATTTATTTTCTTCACACCATTTAAAATATATTATTTTAATATAAAAAAGGGACTAAAAATATTTTATAATACTACAAATATTTTCAAGATAAAAAATACCAAAGAATATATACTTTTCTTAAATTTATTTTCTTTTGATTAATTAATATAATTAGGGTTTTCTTTTAAAATATTTTTTTTAATAAATTCAAACTTAATTAACTATTTTCTTTATTTAAATTAGGTTAAAACAAAATCTTTTTCATGAAAAACCAAACAAAATTCATTTTTTTCACATTTTGCATCCTTGTACATTTATTCATTTTTATACTTTGTATTTAAATTCCTTGTATATTCATGCCAATTAAATATGGTTGTAATAGACTAATTAGGTTTAAATTCTTGCAATTCCTATTTACAAATTGTACACCCCCTCCCACAAATGTTGTAATAGCGTAGTAACTTTAAAATTCCGCAATTTATCGCTTTATATACAATTGCTAGTAATTAGGGTTTGTATGGAAAAACTTAAAACCAATAAATAGAAAACCCTAATTTAAGACGAAATCAAGCATGAAAATAATACATTTGCACACAAGCACCCCTAGGGTTATTCTACTTGGTTTCCTTATAAATGGTCATATTACGCATGTAAGGTATCTTAGCAAAAACAAGCAAAAATACAAGATCATAGACCCTCGATGATGCTATCTAAGTTGTCTTTCAAAATGATCTTAGCCCCTAAAGAAAAATGCTAAGATACCTTTCAATATTGCTAATCATGGTTATACGATGATCCACGCCCGTCCCATTTACATCCAAAGATAAGGTTGCTTGCCAAATCAATGGTAAGACAACAATGTCAAACGAAAAGAAAATGAAAAAGAAAGACATTTGAGTAGGTAGATTGCTCCTAATTACTTTTTCCATTTCAAAACAAACATCCTTCCTATTTAAAAAAAAAACACCTACACATTTCAAAACATCTTACAAACTTGAAAACATTTTCAAAAAAAATCAACATCTTTGTATACATTCTTACGAATGAGAATCATTACAAAGATTGCTTAAATAATGGCCTCTTTACAAAATACTTTCAAAAACCACACAAAGCACAATTTCAAACAAAAGCAAGTGATCTAGCAAGTAACTAAGAGCCCATGGAAAACCATGGATGAAAAGGGTGCTAATACCTTCCCTTTTCATAATCTACCCCCCAAACTCAAGAAACAATCTCAAAGGTCTTTCCTGTGCTTTTTCACCTTTCCTTTTGGATAAAAGAAAAGTCGGTGGCGACTCTTTCTAACTGCAACATTTGCAATCAAATGCAAAACCTTCAAGTCAGTTCTCCCACCGTATCACACCTATGTACCACCTTTTGTGCAATAGGGGATTAGGCTACACGTAGTTCACCTTTTAAAAAAATTTAAAACACAAGTGTGTTGGTTAATTTTATGAGACAAGACATCATCGTCATTGTCCGTGTGGAAAACATACTTACTACCCACAATCATGAGAATGGAGAATTTGCATCATCTCAAAGTGGATTATATGGCTTGGATTTTAAAATCAACAATGCCTCACTCAACACCCAAGTGGAAAATATTTCTCTTCACTACAAATTGTTGAAGTATAGTTGTTTGCATCACTACAAGGATTTACAAGAGTCCAATCTTTTGAGAAAAGTTTTAAAGTAAAAAGCCAAAGTGGCAAAATGGTTTGAAATGATATTAGTTGATTTTTAGTCTTCTCACCAAAAAAAAGTCAAGGTATTATTAAGTTGATTGGAGTTTATTTATGAAATTTTTTTGAAAATGCATGGACCTAAGTCCAAGTTTATTATGAAAGTGGTTCAAGTTTAAAAAAAAAAGAAGAGTTTTCAAAAGGAGGAAGGAGATTTTTGAAATTAAAGAAGATGGGAGGAGAAGAAGAGACTATCCTAAAGCATAAGGTTAAAGCTAGGGATAAGAACCATCTAACCAATAAGAAGCCAATACTTGACATTATGAGTCAAGATAGAATTCTCATTCCTTTGATTGAAACCAAACAAGCAAAGGTACTAGACCTCTTGAGAGAACCAAACTTCAAGTGTATTAAATCTTCACAAAAATTGGGCAGAGTAACAGTTGTATACAGGTGAATTCCAGATTACAAACAAAGAATGTAATCACAATAACCTGCACACAAAACAAACAAATAACCCAATGTCTTGAGGTAAACCTCAAGAACTCCAGAAAAACCATCAATTAAGGTCACAAAGTTCTCCAACATAGGCCAAGGTTTTTAATCCTAAGTCCAAGAAGTCCAATACTCCATAATGCCAAGGATAGTAACCAAATAGTCCAAGAATCATTAAAGCTTTTTATGGTTCATGTTGATTATTAGGTATCTTAAAAAAGAAAAGAAAGGCTCAAGTGAGCAAGATAAAAAAATAACAAGAATATAAAGGGGCTCAAGTGAGCAAAGATGAAAAATAAGATGAAATGTAATTCTTAAAGTAAAGGGTTCATAAATCATAAAAAATAAAAGCATAAAGTAAAGTTAATTGTTAATAATTAGTGGTTAGTTAGATGACCATCTTGAAACTTGCATTTGGAACTCATTAGAGGATTGGTAGAACCAAAGCCTCCACACAACAAGTTGCATTTACTTTTTGTCAAGTATATCATCCATTTTGAAATCCTAAAAAGTATCATATAATGATCAACGATGTTTAATTGGTACGCGTTGACCAAAAGTGATGTAGATCCATTAGAGGATTGGTAGAACCAAAGCTTCCACATAATGAATCTCAAGGTTATTGGATCAAAGAGATCAAATTAACATACTTAGGCTTGCAAACATAGGTTTGGGCCACGAATGATCATTTATTCGAATCGGGACAAAATTTAGTGCTACGTTAAGTAATCGTAAGTGGACTTATATAGAAGTCACACCTATTTCGAGGCCGATCAATAGCAATCTATGCACCATTTATTTTGAGACATAATATAGAGATCATGCTCCAATAATACTTAGTGCAATAAGAAAGGGATATGAAGAGGGATGGGGAAAAATATACAAACCACATTTGAATTAAATTTTAACCAAACTATTATTAAAATCATTCATCTATTTTTATGGAGTTAGACTCAACACCATAGATTCAATGATGTTAACAAAGTTCATAATAAAAAATTCAATCCAAGGTCAGCCAGAAAATAATCACAAAATAATAATGCATTTAGTATATATATATATATATATATATATATATATAATGATCAACTATATAAAGGGTTTTAAAATGTTTTAAAATAGAAATAAAAGAGAAAAATATCAACTATATTCAAATTAATCAAGAAGAAATAAGTAAGACCATAAAAAAATCAGAAATGAACTAAAATATTTTTATAAAATTTTTGGTAATTTTTTAAAGTCAAAAACTATTTTTAAAAATTAAAATAAATCAGTAAAATAAACCAAAAATGATAAAAAATAACAAAGTCGGAAATAAAAAACAAATGAGGTTACCAATATTTGTCACAATATCAATGGATCATTCCATATTTTTTTTAGAATTTAAAAATGCATAAAAGATATTTTTAAACATTTAAAACAATTCAAATAAAGTGAAAATTTATAAAAAAATATCAAAACACAAAATAAAATTGTGAAAAAATAAAAATCAGAAAGAGAAAAATCAAAAATATTTTTCAGATTTTTTGGACTAAAAATGAATTTTCTATGATTTTTTGAAATTTAAATAAATTTAAATAATAATCAGAAAGTAAAATATCAAATTAAAAAAATATGGGTCATCTGATCATTGTCAAAATGCGTTAGTAAACACATCAAGTGGACCTGACGCGTTGTGCATGTTATGGACTTTAGTGAATAAAACACTAGATCACTTATTAAATCAGAAATTCAAAAAATATATAAGTGGCACGCCATCAATTATTGGAAGATGACACGTCGGTCATCTTTAACCTCTAGCCAGTCCCAAAACCAGGTTGCTCAAACTGTAAAATTAGAGCACTAGACCAATGTCAATCGCTTCGTCTCTTCAAGACGAAGACAACCACACCTTCGCGACAAATTTATATAAATTGTAGTTCAAGCAATTTGGAAGGAAAGATTTGAAAGGGAATTTGAAAATTCATGGCCAAAATGTGTTTCCAGTTAAAATCAAGTGTTGCGACTAGAACCAGGGCAATGAGAGATTCACAATGATAACAAAGTTTGAGAGAATTGATGGAGAAAACTACCTATTGAAGTTGAGTTGCAGAGCTCTGAAACTGGACTTCTATGAATCAATATAGGTCACGAATCTTGAAGGTAATTGTATGGTTAGCTTCAGGGAAGATCAAAGAAGGTGAATTGATAGAAAAAATGGATTGAAAGAGGCTTGAACACTGATTTTGAAGTTGCAGAAAAATGAGTTACAGAGCCAGTTTGGCAGGGTGATTTTGGCTGTTCAAGCTTGAGGAAATGAATGAGTGATGACCCTTTATTTATAGGGAATCAAATGGAATGTTCAAGCGTGCGAAATGATGAAGTTTGGAGGGAAAGCGTGTGAAGTTGCAAACAAGAAAAGTGTGACTTCCATTTTGATCAAAACTCATCCAAAACGCGCATTTTGCTATGCTAATCACTTCTGGAAGTTCACTAAACATGTTTACAAGAAAAATCACGCAGAAAAAATGTGTTTAGAAGCTAAATCAAGGATTTCAAATCTGACTTTTCAAGAAAACTTCAGTTTCAAGTTACCAAGTTCAAATTAATGGCATTCTCAGCTCGAGGGGTCTTAGGACATGATTCTTAATGCTTTAGAAAGATGGGATTACAAGCTTTTTAATGGGAAAAGAATGGAATCAAATGGATGTTTGAGCTGAAGGTTGCAATGAGTCAAAGTTGGGAAAAAGAGGTTGACTTTCCATACTTAGAAATATTTCAAATTGTTTCTTCAAAAGTGACCTATAATGTTTGGCATCCAAACATGGCCTTCCACTTGGAATTTTCTCTTGACCAAAACAGATGGCATGAAATAGACCTCTTGAATGACATTTTGAGACTTGAACCAATCAAAATTTCCAAAAATTGAGAGAGTTATGAATTGTTGAAGTTGGTAATAAATCATGAAATGACCTATAATATTTTGTATCCTTAGGGCATCTTCCATCAATTTTATCACTTTGCATATAAAATAAGGAATAAAGTTCACATAATCAAGATCATTGTGGAAAAAGATTGGTCTCAAGGTTATAAATATTGACCAAGTTATGATCAATTGAAGTCACATGAAGAGATTTGAGGGTTCATCTAGAGGACTTGTAATCTGTCTTCATCATTAAGTTTCTTCCACATGAAAACTCCTTGAAACTTTTGAAGTGATTTGTTAATAACCCTTTGAAGAGAAGGATGTTTTTTGAATCACTCAAAAATACCAAAAGATGAGCAAGATATACTTCTTTAAAGTTCAAAACCCTAGCTCCTAGATCAAGAAAATGCTTTGAGGAACTTTGACAATTTTTAAACAACCTTCTTGTATCAACACTTTTGCTTTGTAGATAGGAGTTGTTGAGGATGATAATGAGAACTCATAGCAACCAAAACCACTTCCATATATTGAGAATTGAGAGAAATATTCACTTGTGACTAATGGGAACAAGGCCTTGTCCAACCATGACAACTTCTTCAATCAACCCCTTGTACTTTTGAATCAATCTTGATAACTTTGAAATGTGGTGAACCAAAATAAATATTTCCATGCCATTTCTTCCAAAACAACTTCAATGGTGAAGTTTGAATTTCTCAAGCTTTATTAACTAGGGCATGGAAATAAACTCATGAACCCATGGATCAACTTGCTAAGCCACATTGTATTTACCTACATTATTAATAAGTAAGACAAACCAATATTGCATTTTATTAATTAAAAGTAAAGTCAAAACAAAACATGCAAGATCATAAAAGAAAAACAAGAAAAACAAGTCAAGGTGCTTGGTGATTCCTCAAAGATAAAAGCTAAATATAGGGAGGAGAACCAAAAGCCCTAATGTGATCTTGTTGTGATTGAATCAACATGGTATGATGAAGGGATATTAGGGGCAAAAATTGGGGTACAACAATAACTCATTATTTTTTTTTTTAGAAGAATGAATGTCGGCACTTGCGCCACTAATGAAGATATTTTCCTCGGTGATAGTGCAACTACTCACACAATTTTCAAAGATAAACAATATTTCTCTTACTTAGTAAAGCGAAATACGAATGTCATCACTATATCTGGCACCTCAAAAATAATTGAAAGCTCCGAAAGAGCCAGTGTATTATTAAGTGGAGGAATAATATTACACATTGAGAATGCACTAGATTCCTCTAAATCTAATAGAAATTTATTAAGTTTCAAAGATATTTGTCTAAACGGCTACCATATTGAAACAAAAGATGATGAAGGTATTGAATATCTTTGTATTGCACAACAGAATTTGGACAAAAAATGTGTACGGAAAAGCTATCAGCTTTTTCCTCAGGATTGTACTACACTTATATTATTACAAATGAAGCACATGCCATTGTAAACCATAAGTTTACAAATAATAATAAATTTGTAATTTGGCATCACTGGTTGGGCCATCCCGGTTATATGATGATTTAATAAATAATTGAAAAATCATGCGGTCATCAATTAATGAGTCGAGAAATTATTCATCAAATATTTTCTCATACAAATCTTGCTCGCAAGGGAAGTTGATAATTCGGTCATCACCAACAAAAATTGGAAATAAATGTATCAGCTTTTTAAAATGTATACATGGTGATATTTGTGGGACAGTACACCCATCATGTGGATCATTTAGATATTTTATGGTTTTAGTTAATGCACCAACTAGATGGTCACATGTTTGTTTATTGTCAACTCACAACCAATCGTTTGCAAGATTGTTAGCTCAACTAATTCAAATAAGAGCTCTATTCCCTGATTATCCTGTAAAAAAAATGTCTTGATAATGCTGTAGAATTTTCATCTCAAGCATTTAATGAATATTGTAGGCCTATTAGAATTGACATTAAACATACAGTAGCACATGTTCATACATAAATTGGACTTGCATAATCATTTATCAAACGTATAAAATTAACTGCAAGACGGCTTATTATGAGATGCAAACTCCTAGTTTCTACTTGGGGACATGCAATTTTATTTGCTGCAACATTGATTCGCATCAGGCCAACGAGTTATCACACCTCATACCCTTAGAATTAGTTTTTGGTAAAGAACTTAATATTTGTCATCTAAGAATTTTTGGATGTGCGGTGTATTTGCCGATTTCTCTACCACAACGCACTAAGATGGTTCCTCAAATGAGGATGGGAATATATGTTGAATATGAATCTCCATCTATTATAAAATACCTTAAACCAACAACAGGAGATTTATTCATTGCTCGTTTTGTTGATTGTCATTTTGATGAATCAAATTTTCTAGCATTATGGGGAGAGAAAAAGAAGCTGGAAAACGAGATCAGTTAGAATGAATTATCATGATCTCATATTGATCCTCGAACGAAACAATGTGAAGTAGAAATTTAAAAGATAATTCACTTGTAAAGTATCGTACCCCAAATTTGTCCCACCTCGATGATTTTATTTTTTTTCGAGATTAAAATAAAAGAAATATTTAATTAAAGATGGTACAACAGTATTTGATGGCCTATCTTTATCCAAATCGACTAGGGGGTGTATTTTAATTCGAAAAAACGGGGCTTGGCCCATGCGATTTGAGGATAGAAAATTATTTCAGAATAATAACTATTAAATAGTTGTTATTGTAGAGGTTGAAATTAAATTAAGCCTACTTAAGTTTAAGTTGTTATTAATTAATAATTGAATACATAAGCCCATTTAAGTGTTATAGTTGCTAGTAAAAAGAAAGGGTACGGTTGCATCTTGAAGCCCATTAAAATGCGTACAAGCCCATTAAGATTTTTTTTTACAGAAATACACTTATGATCTTTTATTATTACTGGACTAGAAAAAGGACGTTATTATTAAAACCTTTTCATTATTATAAAAACAATATTTCTTTATAAATTGTATTTTGTTATCATTGATTAAATTATTATTAAAAGATTTTTATACAATGATACTAGACATTTTTTAAGAGTTCTGGTTTTAAATAAATAAAATATCTTTTGGGTCAGATTATTGAAGCCGGTTAGGTCCAATACGCAATGAAAGAACGTATTGGCTGAAATTTCTATTGTGGATTGGTGGCACAATGCAAGGCCCATTTGGAATTTGTGAATAGAATATTATTCATATTTTATTAATTTGTTTTACAAAATATTAGTAGTTTAATAAATCGTTTTTATTGTATATATAAAGAATTTTGTTTTAGAAAAGATCTTTGGATCGAATTGTTGGAGTCAGTTGGGCCCAATTAAAGGAAAAAGGAACGTATTGGGCTGTGAAGGATACAAATGCAGGAACAACAACTGTATCAATTAAACCAAGATTTGCGCATAATTTTCAAATAACAAGTACTATAGAGATTAAAATTGAATCTTACAATAACAGTTCAAATCCAGAAAAAACTACATGAAATCTAAAAAATATAGATCAAATATCAGTAAAATAAATCAGTACAAATCAAACTAAATCAATTATCATAAACATTGAATCTCTAATTGTTCATAATTCCTAAATAAAAGCTAACTAATTGTAACAAAGGCCTAAAACTATAACCCTGTAAATACTAAACAAAATTAACAGAACAAAAGAAAAAAAGGAGAAATTGAGGAGACAGGGACGATAATACAGAGAATTCGATCGCCTTGAAGCTCGAAGAAGAATGAAGCACCGATTGAGGTTTCGATTTTCGAAACCCTAATCGGCCTCTGTAGCCGCTACCACCGTCGTCTTCAAACTCGCATCACCGTCACCACCTTCGATCACCACAGAGATCTACGAATAAGAAGAAAAAGGGGATTAGTATCTGATTAAGACGATGACTCAAAGTCAAAAAGCAAGAACGCGAGAGGGTAACCGACTCAGATCTTTCTTATTTTTGTTTGTGATTTTGTTGGGTGGTCGTAATTAGGATGAGGGGGTTACACCTCCGCGGTTGTGGGTAATAGGATAGGGTTTTCAGGGAGAGAAAGATGAAGGGGTGTGGAAGAGATGAAGATGAAGGGAAGGGTTTTCTTTTTGCGAGAGAGAGAGAGAGAGAGAATGCTGAGGGTTGTAGTTGATAAGGCCAAGAATGAATAAGGAAAAATAATTATTATGTTCTGTTTTAATCTAATGTCTGCGTGCCTACTATAATAAACATGTGCCTTTTAGTCTTATCTTTTTGATTATTAGGGGACGACCGTAAGGCCAAGTCCCACTGTATTCACATACACCGTCATACACACAATCATCCAGGACGTCCTCCATAACGCGTTTGAGCCTAGCCCAACTACTTCTAACACCCTCATGCCAGTAATTACTAATTCACAATTAGCAATACACCATCTTCTGTCTGAACAACAATTGGGCCGGCCTGAGCTTAACTTCCACCCCCTATTTTTACTTGTTAACATAATGATGCAGCCCCTTGATTCAAATTAAATTATTTAAATTTTTTATATTATCTCTTTTATATTTTTGTTATCTATTTTTTATATATATTATATTTCTTTTTTTATAATAATAATAATTATCATTAATATTAATTTTTATTATTATATTATTATTATTATTTATTATGTCATGTAAATAAATTATTTTTATTCAAAAAAATGCATATTATTTTCGTATATTATTTGCATTAAATATTTTTTTACCATGAATTAATCAAGATTTCTTCACAATTAACACAATAAAAAATACTAATCAATCTCAAACTATTTTTCGCAATCAACTAGACTAATCAATTGTTTTTTTTTTGCAAGAGGGTTTCAAACAGATTTTGACTCGCCGCACATTTAGTCAAAATCTCCGCAATCACTATTTTCGGCCAAGTACAAGGTGATTCAAAGTACGTTTGCGACCCCTAAAGAACACCAACCCCATACGAACTACGAATTGGGACTTTGATTCCTCTTAAGAGGATACGTAGGCGTACGATCAAAAATCGTAGCGAGTTCTCCTATAAAAAACAAACTCTTTCCCCTATTAAAAAATTAAGACACTTTTCCCCTAATAAAACTTAAAACCCTGTTTTCCCCAACTTAAACCTAAAACCTAATATCCTTGTGAAAAAGGTAGATGAAAGGTGCCTAACACCTTATGTTGTACCCCAAAATTTTCCCTCCCATTTTTTACTCAACATATGTTCATTGAGATCCTCAACTTGCTCAAGGATGCCCAAGAGTTAACCAGACAAACTCTCTCCTAAAGTAATGAACCTCCAACTAGGGTTTCCATTTTTACCAAGATGGGTGAGTTCCAAAGGCCTCATATGCTCTCCATAGTCCTAATATGTCCTAAAGACCATCCAGGCCAAGTTTCATGCCTTGCACAAGAAGTCTGCCCAGTCAACTGCTCAGATGCTTGAAAATCAACTATATTAGGTCAAAAGTCAACTGTGGCCCACATACAGTCAAACTTCAATATTTATTGTCAACATCAACATTTTTAAGTGATATCCATCATCAGATCAAGTGTTTATCATGATTCCCCAAGGAATGCTCCTAATTCATCAAAACTCAAAAGTTGCTAAATTAGGGTTTCTTAGGAAAAGTCAACCAAACGTTGATTAGACATAACTTCCTCATACTTTATCAGAAATTTCCCATCAAAAGCTTATTTTTAAGATAATTAAATTCCCTACAACTCATCTTCAGTCCTCAAGTTCAAGAAACGCACTCATGAAAAGATATAAATTTAGACATTATAGGTCATTCCAAAAAGTTAACAAAAACACCTTTTGGGTCAAAGCTTCTTACATGAGCATGGAAGATCCATTTGAATTGAAACCAAAAAGGTTATTTAAAGGACATCCTAAGATTTCTAAAAAGTCCAAGAACGCCTTCTTAAGGTTAAAATTGATAGAGATATGGTTTGTCAAAGTTGGCTATTTTTGGAAATTTTCCCAAAGTCAACATTGCCCAAAATGCATTTTTCTTCAAATGGTCCCAACTTTTTATGCCCAAATTGATTGGATTTTGAAGTGAATCACAATCCAATTAGGTTGTATAATATCAAAAGTTTCGTGCAATCTTGGAATGGGTGAAATATGCAAAATTGGAAAGATTTGAAACAAAAATAAAACTCCATTATTCTTTTAGATTCTCTCCATATATGTTAACCTAAGTCTTTCCTCATACATAAGGAGGAGATTCTAACCCTAAAACAGAACACACATACGCACAACTGGCCTCCCAATCCAAGAACGAAGCTTCAAAAAATACAAAAGTGGTGCAACTCTCAAACACTCGATCCAGTCCCCCTTAGTGAGATCTAAGCACTCTATCACGCTTCTGAGAATCCCATGAGTTTATCTCTTTCACTCTTGAAGCTTGAAGCGTTCCAGATTGCAACAACCAAGTGTCACCGGTTAGCAAGGTTTGTTGAAATCAAAATTGTTAATTCAGGCATTGTTGACATGTTTGATGTGTTGATTTGTGTTCAGGACACCTTTTAGGATAGTTTGGACGCTTCACATTAGAATTTCAAGGCCTAAATCACGTGATGCCATTGTTAGGGCATCACAAACTAAAGCTTGCGAAACTCTTGATCTAGGGACCTTCAGACCAAACTAACCCTATATTTGGATTCCTGGGAAAATTTCAGGGGGGTTTAGGATCCTTTGCGCCTTTTAAATTCCAATTTTTGCAAGTTTTGGATTTTCATCCTCCCAGAGAAGATGACCGGAAACTCTCTTCGACATCATTGAATATTGACTCCGTTTGGGAAGCCTACGTGTGAATTTGACGTATCTGAATTGGTTGGTTGTATTGCCAATGCGTTCATTTTTGATGACCTAGATCTAACGCTAGTTTTCCTTTTAATTATTTTTGTGCTATTATATAAATGAATGGCTTAGTAGTGTAGTTGGCGGGGAGAAAGGTCTATGAAGTGCACGTCCTGGGTTCGACCCCAGGCGTGTGCTTTTGCATTTTTCCTAACATTTCTTGCAGGTTCCAGTGCATAAAATCCAGACGTCCACCATGCGCCCCTAATCTCATCCTTGAGATCCATCACCATGTAGATCCAACGCCACAGGATTGAAGGCACACCATGAACCATCAGAAGGAAGCCACACCGGATCTCACGCTGGGCATTTGGGCCATTATCCTGGGCCCAATATAAATTTGGAAATACACCCCCTAGATTGCTTATAACATCAGGCCCATCTCTTTAAATTTTATATTCTTTTTATTTTTTTTCTTTTAATTTATTATTTTAATTACTTTCACAATAAAAAACATCTTTTTTTCAAATTAAATCAGAAAATCAGAAAATTACAAAAAATATTAGGTTTAGTTAATTTTTTTATGAAATATTTATTTTCATTTAATTAATTAGTTTAATTAGGTTAACTTAAACATTTTTTTGTAATTAAAATTTAATAGAAATTAGGTTTAACTTGCAAATTGCAACTATTTTTCTCAATAAAAAATAAAAAAATATTTTTTAATTAATTAGATTTCTTAGGCTTCTAATTTGTTCCCGTCTTAACTTTTGCGCGTCGTTTTTCCTTATTTTATTAATTATTGTAACTGTTCCAAGTCTGTAATAGTTAATTAGATTTATTATTTCTCATTTATCATTTTCCCCCAATTTTTGGTTATGTAATCCCCTCCCCAAGGCCTTGTAATAGCTAGGGTTTTAAATTCTTGCCCTTTACTTTCCGCAACTATAAACTGCTAGATGTATGGATAATAGGATTGAATGGCAAGATAAGTAATTGTGCAAAGATAATTAACTGAAAAAACACACTTGCACATGCTCACTCCTAGGGTTTGCCCCACTTGGTTGCCTCGGAAATAATGGTCGTGTCCCTCGAACATAGGGATACCTTAGCAATGACCCGCGATTTAAAATCGTTATAAAGATCATAGTCCATATTTGTCCCTCGAGTTGCCTACGAATTGATCTTATGACGATAGTCCCTTCGAAATGCTAAGGTATATTTACTTGATGCCTTCAGAGACCATTTTGTCCCTTCGAACATCCCTTTAAAAATCCAACGACGGAGCTACCTACTCCTTAATAGTAGGATAGCACTGCCTAAAGGAAACGAAAACGAACAAACTTTTTTTCGAGTAGGTAGAACTCTTAAGTACTTGCTCAAAATAAAAACTTTTCACACAAACACTTTTCAAAATAGTTTTCAAAATAACTTTGTCACACTCTTGAGGACCGATACAAGGGTTATCACGAAGTAAACAAAACTTTTTCAAAGAAAAAACACACAAGCAATTTAAAAATGAGCAAGTACCTAAGAGCCCGTGGAAAACCACGGATAGAAAGGGTGCTAACACCTTCCCTTTCTATAATCTATCCCCCGTACTCAGAAACATCTAAAAAAAGGTTTTTTCTGTTCTTTTTCCTTTTCCTTTATTGGATGAAATAAAAGTCGATGGCGACTCCTGCTTACCACGACATTTGCGAATACAAAACGCAAACCAGTATAACAGTCAGTTATGCCACCATATCACAGAACTGGCGACTCTGCTGGGGAAATATAAAAGTGGGGTTTACCTTAAGATCTAGGTCATTTTAATTGCTTTCTTGTTTGCTTTGCCTGCTTTATCTTTAAAGGTTTTGCTTGGGTATTATTGAAGATCCTACACCCGGATATGGGAACACTCTTTAGGTAAACAACAATAGATCGTGGAGACTGTACGGCGTAGACCGATATGGTTTAAGCGATGGCTGTGTTGGTGTGACACTTTGGTTGGTACAGGTATCTTTCGTATCGAAACGAGGAGAATACAGGGCCGCCGCGTGGTGTCTCAAAGCACTAACAGACTTTATAACCTTAGTTGATCAAACTTAGCCATTAGAAAGTAGTGAGATAGTCGGCCTTGGTATAAAGCTGAGGATTGGTTGATACTCGATGCTACACTCATTGAGGTCAGACTTTCGAGATATTTCAGCCGCAGGAAAAGATTTCCTGAGCTGAAACAACACCCGATAAAGGATGATTAGTGATATTGAGAATCTTTAGAACCCGATTACTTTTCTAAGAAAGGTTTGAAACCAACTAAAACTTCAAGAGAGTATCAACCTTTAACCTCATGCAAGCCTTTGAACCTAAGGTCTATTGTGTGCTTTGCTTGTGTGTGATTTACTCTGTTTGAACATAACATCATGCATCATAACATAGTTTTTATTCTCATTACTCTAACCATTTCAAGGACCAAGGGAATTTATCTTTGTTCTGTTTTACAGATCATGGCTTCCGCTCGTAGAAACACTATTCGAATCATCTCTGTGATAATACCTCCCCAACTCAAGGAACTAGTATCAAGGGTTCCTGAAACTTCTTCGTTCATTAAGAGACATGGTCGACTTCTCAATCTGGTTACTTCGAGCATTGATGAAAAGGTGATAGGTGTACTCTTTTAGTTCTTTGATCCCGAGCACCACTGCTTCACCTTTCCAGATTATCAGTTGGTGCCTACCATGGAAGAGTTCTCTCAGTTATTGAATCTACCTATTCTTGACCAAGTGCCTTTCACAGGTTTAGAAGAGGTTCCTAAGCCAGAAGTTATCGCCTCTGCTTTGCATCTGAAATGGGCCGATGTGGTATCTAATTGGGAAACAAGAAGTGGAGTCAAGGGTTTTATAGCCAAGTTCCTAATAGAGAAGGCCCAGCTGTTTTAGAATGATTTGGACTTTCAGGCTTTTGAGGATGTTTTGGCTCTTCTAATCTATGAGTTAGTAATTTTCCCTAATCCAGACTTTCTCATTGATATGAATTCTATCAAGATCTTCCTCTCTCGCAACCCTGTGCCTACCTTGCTCGGAGATATCTTGCACGCTCTCCATACTCGTACCATGAAGAGAAGAGGGGTTCTTATGTGCTGCATGCCATTGCTGTCAAGGTGGTTTATTTCTCACCTCCCTAAGTCAGTACTGAAGAATGAAGAAGGTTTGGGTTGGTCTCAAAGGATAATGTCACTTGCTCACACAGATATTCTCTAGTATTCTCTAGTTATGTGAGATATTGCTATTATTGACCGCTGTATGGAATTCCCTAATGTCCCACTACTTGGCATTAGGGGAGGCATAACTTGCAATCCTTGTTTGGCTCTGCGAAAATTCGGTTACGCTCGAAGGGATGGTCCTCATGAGTTACTTATCCAGGGTATTTTATTTAACTATGAAGATGATGTTCAAGGGTATCGCCAGAGGTTCATACGAGCTTGGGGCATGGTAAACAGATCTGACACCAAGACTTTGGGGCCGAAGAATTTCATCCCTATGGAACCTTATCTCTAATGGGTACGAGCTCGTGCTCAGAAACTTATGATGCCCTACATAGTCATCTTACCAGTGATTGTGGAGCCCATTACTGAAGAGGATATTCCTTACACGGTTCTTCATCCTGATATGTCCACCGATCTTGAAGAACTACAGAGGTCCTGGATTCAGTTGAAGAAGGAGCGTGATACTTATAGGGACCAGTTCTATGCCCAGGAGAAGAAGGTTTTAGACCTCACAAAGCAACTTCATGAGGAAAGAAGCCTTAATGTCTATCTCAGCACGAAGAGGAAGCATCCATGGGAAACTTGATTTTTTTTAGTTTTTAGAATTTTTAATTATAACACCTAAAAGGCAATTGTATTTTGAATTCTACTAATAAAATATTTATTTCATTTTGGTTCGCAAATTTAAATTTCCCAAAGTCCTTGAAATCATTGCATACGCATCCCATCCATAGCATTGCATATACAGGTACCATTACAGGCTTCTAATCTTATTCGCTGTTTATTTCAGCAAAAATGTATTCTAAACAAAGCATCAAAGATCTTCAGGCACAACATGCCCGATTTCAACAGATGTTCATAACTCTGGCTAAAGGGAAAGAGGATCTGAAAGCCCTCATCTTGAAGGAGAAGAAGAAAAATAAGAAGGTCTTTGGTATTCTGAATATGGGCAGAAGGTTCAGGGGGCCGTTAAAGCAACCAGTCGATCTGACCTCCTCATCCAAGGAAGGGGAAAATCAAGAAAGGGAGACAAGGGAGAAGAACCCCAGTCCTGAAGTTTCTGACAATGATACAGACTATAATGATGAGAAATATCCTCCCACTGAGGATAGATACAAGCAGTTGGAAGATCGTTTGAGTGTTATGGAAGTCCAGAGAATACCTGGGTTGGATTTCGAAGAACTAGGATTGGTGTCGGGAGTGGTCATCCCGCAGAAATTTAAGGCTCCAGTTTTTGCAAAGTATGATGGGTTTTCTTGCCCAAAGCTCCATATTTGTTCCTATGTAAGGAAGATCCAGCCCCACACCACTGATATAAACTTGTGGGTTCACTTCTTTCAAGACAATCTGTCAGGGACTCATCTTGAATGGTTATACCAACTGGAGAGAACCAATATCCTAAACTGGGAGGATCTGGCTGCTGCTTTTTATAAGCAGTATCAATACAACACCGACCTTGCCCCTACTCGTACTCAACTCCAGAGTATGTCCATGGGTGCAAGTGAAGACTTTAAGGAATATGCGCATAAGTGGAGAGACTTGGCTGGGACAGTCCAACCCCCCTTGTCTGATAGGGAGTTGGTTGACATGTTTCTTGGGATGTTGTCTGGTCTATTCTTTAATCATTTGATTGGCAGCTCGTCAACTGGTTTCACTGAGCTGATATTAACTAGAGAGAGGGTAGAGGCTGGGATCCGGAGTGGTAAAATACAGAAAGACACCTCTTCGAGTTTAGTAAAGAAACCTTTCACCGGTAAGAAGGAGGCCAGTTCCATCTATAGCCCAAGAGGTCAAAGCAGAGCTGAACACCGTCCGATAGTAAGTGTTGTAATGATACCTACGCTTGCGGCTGCTCCACAACGCAACAATCAACAAAGGGTAGAAATACTACAAAGGAAGTTTACCCGGATTAACATGAAATTGACAGAGGTTCTACCCCATCTGCTGAGATCCAACTTGGCAACCTTGAAAGAGGCTCCCAAGAATCTGAATACCACATCTCCTCGGTACAATCCAAACGCTCGGTGTGCCTATCTCCTGAGAGCCCTGGTCATAATACAAATTCTTGTTGGGCTCTAAGAAATAAAATACAGGATTTGATTGAAGCCAAGGAGATTGAGTTTGATGCTCTAGAGAAGCCCAATGTCATAACTGCTCCAATGCCTAAGCACAATCGTGGAGTTAATGTTGTTGATACCGATATGTTTGTGACCTCAGTTAATGAAGTTTCTACTCCTCTTATGACTGTTAAGAAGAATTTGTTGTTGGCCGATTTATTTTAGGGTTGTGGTGAAGGTTTCCACGTGTGTTCATCTCTGCCTTCTGGTTGCCATTTGCTGAAAACAGGTGTCCAACGCCTGATGGGCAACAAAGAAATTTTGTTCGAGAAAACTTTGATTCCAACTGTTCCATTCGAAGATGTTGCTATTATAACCATTTCCGCCAATCCTTCCAAGGTCTCCTCGAGAAGACTTGTTAGGATTACACCCGCTCCAAGAGTCGCTCCGTTAATAATCACCTTTCCTGGTCCTGTCCCGTACACCTCGGACAAAGCTGTCCCTTGGCATTATGGCGCGATGTTTACTATCATGGCATTAAACAAGATATGAAGAATGAAGAGGATGATCCCGATGTCAGTAACATTGTCGGGACCAGTAATATTACCAGAAGTGGAAGGGTTTTCTCTTCCGAGATTTCCCCAAAGACTGTCAATAAGCCTGTTGTTATTTCACCTGCTATTCCTACCGATACTTCAACTATTACTCCTATTCTTACTCCAATTGTCACTCCTATCGTCGAGTCATATAGGACCCAAGGCAAAGAAGCTATAGGTGAGCTTGCCTGGACGGAGGCACCTAGAAAGATTGTCGTAGAAGCCTCTAAGCAAGAGATAGAGAAAATATTAAAATAATTAAAAAGAGTGACTACAATGTGGTCGAGCAGCTGGGTTAGACCCCCTCGAAGATATCCATGTTGCCTTTGTTGGTGTGTTCCAAGGCCCATGCGAAGGCTTTGATTACATTCCTCAAGACTGCGCATGTGCCACAAGAGACCTCGACTGATCAATTCAAAGACTGTGTAGCCAGCTTGACTGCTGACAATGGACTGGGTTTTTCAGATGCCGACTTGACACCGAAAGGAAGGAAGCATAATGATGCTCTTCATTTCTCGACGAAATACAGGGGCACCACTATGGCTCATGTGTTGGTGGATACTGGGTCTTCGCTGAATGTTTTGCCTAAGAAGGCTCTTGATCGGTTGGATTGTGAAGGCTTGACCTTAAAGCCTAGTAATATCATGGTAAGGGCTTTTGAAGGGTCGAAGAGAATGGTGCACGGGGAGGTGGACATCCTTGTCAAGGTAGGCTCTCAAACCTTTGAGTACACCTTCTACGTGATGGACATCAGGCCGTTATATTCTTGTTTGTTGGCACGTCTTTGGATCCATGAAGTTGGGGCTGTTACTTCTACACTGCACCAAATGCTGAAGTATCCGGTGAAGGGGAAGATTGTCACTGTGCATGGCGAAGAGGAGTATATGGTGAGCCACCTGAACTCCTTCAGGTATGTGGAGATGGACGGGGAATTCATAGAGACTCCTTGTCAAAAATTTGAAGAGGTTCCCCAGATTTTGGCGTCGACTGAGACTACCACCGGCAGCAAACCTCCTCTGAAGATGGCTTCTCTCAAAGACGCCAGGGCAATGGTTGAAGAAGGTGGGTATACCAACTGGGGACAAATCCCTGATTTTACTCACAAAACTGACAAGTTTGGTTTGGGCTTTACTTCAGGAGCTCAAAGGGTTGTTCGATGCACTCGAGCTGGAGGACCTCCCCTACGCATCATCAATCGGGGAATTAATTACATTGAAGACAGTGAGGAAGACTCTGATATTGACAACTGGATGTACCCGACTACCAACCGTGGACCGAGTAACTGGACGGCTAGGGATTTTATACCAGTTTATTTTATTCCGCAGTAATTGTCTTACTTGTTTTCTAAAGTTTCTAATAAACAATTTAAACTTTACGGCATTGTGTCTTACCCGAGGCACAATGGTTCTATCTGTGAGAGATATTGTGTCATTTCATATATAATCAATAAAACATTGGACGTCCTTTGCATACAAATGTTGCGCTCTCTATTTTTCCTTTTTGCCTTTATTTTATCAATACAGCTATGCTCTTATACACACTCACATATCCAACTGCAGATCCATATCCACTCTGGATCCCATTGATAACAATTCTGATATTACCAGTTATGATTTCGAAAATCCGATCAACCAAGCCGAGGACGAAGGTGAGGATGATTGTGAGGTTCCTGGAGAACTTGCTAAACTATTACAGCAAGAAGAAAGGGCTATACAGCCTCATGAAGAGCTGATTGAGATGATAACCTTGGGCACGGAGGAGGACAGAAGAGAAGTCAAGATCGGTGCAAATCTGGAGACTAAGGTCAAACAGCGATTGATACAGATGTTGCACGACTATGTTGAGATCTTCGCCTGGTCATATGAAGACATTCCTGGTTTAGACATTAACATCGTGGTACACCGTCTGCCGACTAAAGAAGATGGTCCTCCGATTAAACAGAAGGTCCGCCGTATGCGCCCTAAAATGTCAGAGAAGATTAAGGCAGAAGTTATGAAGCAATTCGACGCAGGGTTCTCAACTGTCACATCTTATCCACAGTGGGTTGCTAACGTTGTTCCGGTACCTAAGAAGGACGGAAAGGTAAGGATGTGTGTGGATTACAGAGACCTGAACAAGGCAAGCCCCAAAGACGACTTCCTGCTTCCTCACATTGATGTTCTGGTTGACAACACCGCGCATCATAAAATCTTCTCCTTCTTGGATGGTTTCTATGGCTACAACCAGATCAAGATGTCTCTTGAATACATGGAGAAGACAACCTTCATCATATAGTGGGGCACCTTCTGTTACAAAGTGATGCCTTTTGGGTTGAAGAATGATGGGGCAACCTATCAACGAGCCATGGTCGCTTTGTTCCATGATATGATTCACTATGAGTTCGAGGTTTATGTCGACGACATGATATCCAGGTCTCAAATTGAAGAGGAATACCTTGATCATCTACAAAAGTTGTTCGACAGGTTGAAGACATACAAGCTGAGGTTGAATCCGAACAAGTGCACCTTCGGGGTAAGGTTTGGTAAGCTTCTGGGTTTCGTTGTCAGTGACAAAGGTATTCAGGTATACCCCGCGAAGGTAAACGCCATACAAGAGATGCTGGCTCCTCGTACTGAGAAGGGAGTTAAAGGTTTTTTGGGAAGCTTGAATTATATCTCCAGGTTCATTTCACATTTGACTTCTACTTGTAAGCCCATCTTGAAGCTTCTGAAGAAAGATAAAGTGGTAAAGTGGAATGACGAATGCCCGACCGCCTTCGAAAGGATCAAAGAGTATCTCTAAGAACCGCCAATTCTAATGCCTCCGGTTGAAGGAAGACCTTTGATATTGTACTTAACAGTGCTAGACAATTTAATGGGGTGTGTGCTGGGGCAGCATGACGAGTCTGGTCGAAAAGAGCACGCAATATACTACCTTAGCAAAAAAACTGGGGACTGTGAGACACGATACTCACTGCTCGAGAAAACTTGTTGCGCTTTGGTATGGGCTGTTCGCTGACTAAGACAGTATATGCTGGCCCACACTACTTTGTTGATATCTAAGATGGATCCAATCAAATACATCTTCTAGAAGCCCGCTTTCTTTGGAAGAATAGCGAGATTGGAGATGATCTTAACTGAATATGATATACAACATACAACCCAGAAAGCAATCAAGGGAAGTATATTGGCCGATCATTTGGCTCAACAGGCCATGGATGACTACCAGTCCATGAATTTTGATTTCCCAGATGAGAACATTATGCTGGTGAGTGACTACGAAGAACCTGGTCCAGATGAAGGACCTGAAGAAGGATCTCGGTGGACTATGGTCTTTGATGGAGCTTCAAACACACTTGGTAATGGCATCATCACTGTAATCATATCTCCTGAGGGTTGTCATACTCCTTTCACTACCCGACTATGTTTCAACTGCACTAACAACATGGCAGGGTATGAAGCCTGCATCATGGGTCTCAAAGCCGCTATTGACCTCAGGATCAAGTTCTTAAATGTCTTTGGGGATTCAGCCTTAGTGATAAGTCAGATCAAAGGCGAATGGGATACGAAGCATCCGAATCTCATCCCACACAAAGTGCACGTGCTGACATTTCTCCCACACTTTGAGGAGGTAACCTTTGAACATTTACCACAAGAGGAGAATCAGTTAGCGGATGCTTTATCTACCATGTCTTCTATGTTCAAAGTTAGGTGGGACAACGAAGATCCCCGAATCACCATCGAAAGGTTGGATGAACCAGCGCACTGTTGTGAGATTGATACCGAATAAATGGAAGACAAACCCTGGTTTCATGAAGTGAAGAAGTACCTCGAGACTCAGGAGTATCCTGAAGGGGCATCTGTCAATGATAAGATGTTTCTGAGAAGGTTCGCTGTGAAATTCTTCCTCAGTAATGGAATCCTCTACAAGCGCAACCATGATTCTACCTTACTGTGGTGTGTAGACAAAGCGAAGCAGAGAGGATTATGACAGATCTACATGAATGTACCTTCGGAACCCATTCAAGTGAACATACCATGTCTAAGAAGATCCTACAAGCAGGATACTACTGGTCCACTAAGGAAGCAGATTGTTATCAGCACTCCTGAACCTGTCATAAGTGCCAAATTTATGCTGATAAGATGCATGTGCCTCTAGTTCCTTTGAATGTCTTGACAGCTCCGTGGCCCTTTGCAATGTGGGGAATTGACATGATCGGAGAAATCAGGCCTACCGCTTCCAATCGACATCGCTTCATCCTGGTGGCCATTGATTTCTTCACAAAATGGGTCGAGGCGGCCTCTTTCGCTACTGTGACCAATAACGTCGTAGCACGGTTTATCTGACATAATCTGATATGTCGGTATGGTGTGCCAGAGAGAATTATTACTGACAATGGTACAAATCTCAAAAACACGATGATCATCGAGCTCTATAAACAATTCAAGATACATCATCATAACTATTCTCCATACTGGCCGAAGATGAATGGCACTGTCGAAACGGCTAAAAAGAACATCAAAAAGATTATACAAAAGATTACAGTGACATACAAAGACTGGTATGAGATGTTACCATTCGCTCTTCATGGGTACCGTACCTCAGTACGGACGTCGACAGGGGCAACACCCTACTCTCTAGTGTATGGCATGGAGGTTGTCCTACCCATTGATGTCCAGATTCCTTCTTTAAGGATAATGAAAGATGCGGGTTTGAGCGAAGACGATTGGATCCAGACTCTACTTGATCAACTAAATCTGATCGACGAGAAGAGGCTTACTGTTGTCTATCATGGTCAGACGTATCAAAATCGGATGATCAAGGCTTTCAACAAAAAAGTCTGACATCAGGAATATCAAGTCGAAGATCTGGTAATCAAGCTCATCATACTGCCACAAGGTGATCCAAAGGGAAAATGGACTCCCACATACGAAGGGTCATTTGTGGTTAAAAATATTTTCTCGGGTGGAGCCATGATTCTAACCACCATGGACGGTGACGACCTTCCTCACCCTGTCAATGCGGACATAGTGAAAAGATACTACGCATGATAAAAGACCCGCTAGGTTAACTGGCCTAGGAAAAAATAAGGGCTTCCCGGAGAGCCAAAAGGGTTCGGGCAAAATAAGGGATGAAAATGAAAAAATCTGTACACCCGACAAGTCGAAAACCTGAAAAGGCGGCTTGGGCAACAAAGGGTATCCCGGTGGACTGAAAACCCGAAAGGGAAGTCCAGGAAAAAATTAGGGATGAAAAGAGTATCACTATGTCCCATTGAAGCACCTTGCGATCAGACCTCAGTATCAACTGCCAAGCTCGAACGACATCGATCAATCTAATCAGCTTTGGACAAACAGCAAAGTGATGAGACGCTCGAAGACATAAGGGAAATAGCAAAATTGGAACCCAATGGGATTGTTGTACATAGCTGTTTTCTTTTTAGACAATATTGTATAATTTCCATTTTTTACAGCGGCGTTCTCTTACTAGAGCGTTAGCCTCCTTGTACAAAAATGCCTATTATAGGCCAACTTCGAAAATCAATACAAATCATTTTTTATAAAACTATTTGTTTTTCTTTTTCTGTTTTACTTTGCAAGAACATCCAATGATTTATTCTTGACATATGCATTGAATATGATTGTTGTTCACAAATGTTTGTATAAGAAACGGAAAGAAAATTTCTCGTAACTTAAGAAACAGGGGAAAAAAACAAGAAATGTCAAACCCGACAGTCATTCTGTCCAGCAGGTACCGAGGCATAAACGAATTGGAAACATAATCACCAGTGCATACGACCTCGTAACGTCTACACTTATCACAGAGTAAAAGCAATCAAGGCATTTGATATCAGCTTTCCCAAAGCAGGAAGTAAATCTCCCCAAGCAGAGTTCATTTCTCTGAACACAGAAGCTCAATCCCCAACAAAGCTTATTACTTCAGCCACGAAAATTCACCTTCCAACAGAGCTTTTCCCCTGCAGAGCTATTCTCGAACAGAGTGTCTCCCTGGCAGAATAGTCACAAACAACAAGGAGTAATCTTCCAGCATAATCATTTCCGTTCATCACCCCCGAAGGAAGTAGAGGAACCGCAGTCCTCTACAACAATCAGGAATGCTATACTCTCTAGCAGCAGTCAGGATTTATTTTCCCAGACTCGGACATGTCCTAATAGCATTTCATGTTCATACATCATGACATGCGCATACATATCACATGCAGCATAATCTTATTTATTTTGAGAACAACACCTCACAATGCATTGCATGCATCACATATAATTAACCATGGTATCTTTTCAGGAAAGACAATTATCTCCAAGGATTCTAGAATTTATACATGTCATATCTGCAGACAGCTAATCTACATGACCAAATGAAGTAACCCTACTATCCAGGTTCCTTTTCATAGCCCTACTATCCAGGCTTTCATTCCGAAGTAACCCTACTATCCAGGTTCCTTCTTATAGCCCTACTATCCAGGCTTTCATCTCGAAGTAACCCTACTATCGAGGTTCCTTCTCATAGCCCTACTATCCAGGCTTTCATCTCGAAGTAACCGTACGACCCAGGTTCCTTCTCATTGCCCTACTATCCAGACTTTCATTTTGAAGTAACCCTACAACCCAGGTTCCTTCTCATAGCCCTACTATCCAAGCTCTCATCCCGAAGTAACCATACTATCCAGGTTCCTTCTCATAGCCCTACTATCCAGGCTCTCATCCCGAAGTAACCCTACTATCCAGGTTCCTTCTCATAGCCCTACTATCCAGGCTTTCATCTTGAAGTAACCCTACTATCCAGGTTCCTTATCATAGCCCTACTATCTAGGATTTCATTTCGAGGTAACCCTACTATCAAGGTTCCTTCTCATAACCCTATTATCCAGGTTCCTTCTCATAGCCCTATTATCCAGGCTCTCATACCGAAGTAACCCTACTGTCCAGGTTCCTTCTCATAGCCCTACTATCCAGGCTTTAATCTCGAAGTAACCCTACTATCCAGGTTCCTTCTCACATCCCTACTATCTAAGCTCTCATTTTGAAGTAACCCTACTATCCAGGTTCCTTCTCATAGCCCTACTATCCAGGCTTTCATTTCGAGGTAACCCTACTATCCAGGTTCCTTCTCATAACCCTACTATCCAGGTTCCTTCTCATAGCCCTACCATCCAGGCTTTCATCTCGAAGTAACTCTACTACCGAAGTTCCTTCTCATAGCCATACTATCCAGGCTTTCATCTCGAAGCAACCCTACTATCCAGGTTCCTTCTCTCTTATCTACGGATAACAATTTACAACACTGTAAGACCTGGACCCTACCAGTTACGGTTGATTTCACATTTCCCCAGTAAGTTGTTGTGCATCCTGGATCCTAACCAATATTGCATTTTATTAATTAAAAGTAAAGTCAAAACAAAACATGCATGATCATAATAGAAAAACAAGTCAAGGTGCTTGGTGATTCCTCAAAGAGAAAAGCTAAAGATAGGGAGGAGAACCAAAAGTCATAATGTGATCTTGTTGTGATTGAATCAACATGGTATGATGAAGGGATATTAGGGGCAAAAATTGGGGTACAACAATAACTCATTATTATTTTTTTTAGAAGAATGAATGTCGGCACTTGCGCCACTAATAAAGATATTTTCCTCAGTGATAATGCAACTACTCACATAATTTTCAAAGATAAACAATATTTCTCTTACTTAGTAAAGCGAAATACGAATGTCATCATTATATCTGGCACCTCAAAAATAATTGAAAGCTCTAAAAGAGCCAGTGTATTATTTAGTGGAGGAATAATATTACTCATTGAGAATGCATTAGATTCCTCTAAATCTAATGGAAATTTATTAAGTTTCAAGGATATTTGTCTAAATGGCTACCATATTGAAACAAAAGATGATGAAGGTATTGAATATCTTTGTATTACACAATAGAATTTGGACAAAAAATGTGTATGGAAAAGCTATCGGCTTTTTCCTCGGGATTGTACTACACTTATATTATTACAAATGAAGCACATGCCATTGTAAACCATAAGTTTATAAATAATAATAAATCTGTAATTTGGCATGACCGGTTGGGCCATCCCGGTTATATAATGATTTGATAAATAATTGAAAATTCATGCGGTCATCAATTAATGAGTCGAGAAATTATTCATCAAATATTTTCTCATGCAACTCTTTCTCGCAAGGGAAGTTGATAATTAGGTCATCACCAACAAAAATTGGAAATGAATCTATCAGCTTTTTAAAGCGTATACGTGGTGATATTTGTGGGACAATACACCCATCATGTGGATCATTTAGATATTTTATGGTTTTAGTTAATGCACCAACTAGATGGTCACATGTTTGTTTATTGTCAACTCGCAACCAATCATTTGCAAGATTGTTAGCTCAACTAATTCAAATAAGAACTTTATTCCCTGATTATCCTGTAAAAAAATGTGTCTTGATGATGCTGCAGAATTTTCATCTCAAGCATTTAATGAATATTGTAGGCCTATTAGAATTGACATTGAAAATACAATAGCACATGTTCATACATAAATTGGACTTGTAGAATCATTTATCATACGATAAAATTAACTGCAAGACCACTTATTATGAGATGCAAACTACCAGTTTCTACTTGGGGACATGCAATTTTGCTTGCTGCAACATTGATTTGCATTAGGCCAACGAGTTATCACACCTCTTCCCCTTAGAATTAGTTTTTGGTAAAGAACTTAATATTTGTCATCTAATAATTTTTGGATGTGCGGTGTATGTGCCAATTTCTCTACCACAACACACTAAGATGGTTCCTCAAATGAGGATGGGAATATATGTTGGATATGAATCTCCATCTATTATAAAATACCTTAAACCAACAACAGGAGATTTATTCATTGCTCGTTTTGCTGATTGTCATTATGATGAATCAAATTTTCCACCATTATGGGGAGAGAATAAGAAGCTGGAAACCGAGATCAGTTGGAATGAATTATCATTATCTCATATTGATCCTCGAACGAAACAATGTGAAGTAGAAATTTAAAAGATAATTCACTTGCAAAGTGTCGTACCCCAAATTTGTCCTACCTCAATGATTTTATTTTTTTCCAGATTAAAATAAAAGAAATATTTAATTAAAGATGGTACAACAGTATCTGATGACCTATCTTTATCCAAATCGACTAGGGGGTGTATTTTAATTCGGAAAAAGGGGGCTTTCTAAATCAGAAAGACTCATAAACCCATTCGCGTAGCATCTTGGTCAATGGCCCATGTGATTTGAGGATAGAAAATTATTTCAGAATAATAACTATTAAATAGTTGTTATTGTAGAGGTTGAAATTAAATTAAGTCTACTTAAGTTTAAGTTGCTATTAATTAATAATTGATTACATAAGCCCATTTAAGTGTTATTGTTGCTAGTAAAAAGAAAGGGTAGGGTTGTATCTTGAAGCCCATTAAAATGCGTACAAGCCCATTAAGTTTTTTTTTTTTACAAAAATACACTTACGATCTTTTATTATTACTGGACTAGAAAAAGGACGTTATTATTAAAACCTTTTCATTATTATAAAAAAAATATTTCTTTATAAATTGTATTTTGTTATCATTGATTAAATTATTGTTAAAAGATTTTTATACAATGATACTAGACATTTTTTAAGAGTTCTGGTTTTAAATTAAAAAAATATTTTGGGTCATATTATTGAAGCCAGTTAGGCCCAATATGCAATGAAAGAAGGTATTGGCTGAAATTTCTATTGTGGATTGGTGGATAATGCAAGGCCCATTTGGCATTTGTGAATAGAATCTGATTCATATTTTATAATTTTTTTTACAAAATATTAGTAGTTTAATAAATTGTTTTTATTGTATATATAAAGAATTTTGTTTTAGAAAAGATCTTTGGATCAAATTGTTGGAGTCAGTTGGACCCAGTTAAAGGAAAAAGGAACGTATTGGGCTGAAGGATACAAATGCAGGGACAACAACTGTATCAATTAAACCAAGATCTGCGCACAATTTTCAAATGACAAGTACTATAGAGATTAAAATTGAATCTTACAATAACAGTTCAAATCCAGAAAAAACTACATGAAATATAAAAAATGAAGATCAAATATCAGTAAAATAAATCAGTACAAATCAAACTAAATCAATTATCATAAACATTGAATCTCTAATTGTTCATAATTCCTAAATCAAAGCTAACTAATTGTAACAAAGCCCTAAAACTACAACCCTATAAATACTAAATAAAATTAATAGAACAAAAGAAAAAAAGGAGAAATTGAGGAGACTGAGACGATAATACAGAGAATACGATCGCCTTGAAGCTCGAAGAAGAACGAAGCACCGATTGGGGTTTCGATTTCCGAAACCCTAATTAGCCTCCCTAGCCGCTACCACTGCCGTCTTCAAATTCGCATCACCGTCACCACCTTTGAACACCACGGAGATCTACAAATAAGAAGAAAAATGGGATTAGTATCTGATTAAGACAATAACTCAAAGTCAGAAAGCGAGAACGCGAGGGGGTAACAGACTCAGGTCTTTCTTATTTTTGTTTGTGATTTTGTTGGGTGGTCGCAATTAGGATGATGGGGTTATGCCTCCGCGGTGGTGGGTAATAGGCTAGGGTTTTGAGGGAGAGAAAGATGAAGGGGTGTGGAAGAGAAGAAGATGAAAGGAAGGGTTTGTTGTTCGCGCGAGAGAGAAAGAGAGAGAATGCTGAGGGTTGTAGTTGATAAGGCCAAGAATGAATAAGGAAAAAATAATTATTATGTTCTGTTTTAATCTAATGTCTGTGTGCCCACTGTAATAAACATGTGCCTTTTAGTCTTATCCATTTGATTATTGGGGGACGGTCATAAGGCCAAGTCCCATTGTATTTGCATACACCGTCATACACACAATCATTCAGGCCATCCTCCATAACGCGTTTGGGCCTAGCCCAACTTCTTCTAACACCCCCATGCCAGTAATTACTAATTCATAATTAGCAATACACCCTCTCCTGTCTGAACAACAATTGGGCCGGCCTGGGCTTAACTTCCACCCCCCCTATTTTTACTTGTTAACATAATGACGCAACCCCTGATTCAAATTAAATTATTTAATTTTTTTATATTTTCTCTTTTATATTTTTTTATCTATTTTTTTATATATATATTATATTTATTTTTTTATAATAATAATTATTATCATTAATATTAATTTTTATTATTATATTATTATTATTTATTATGTCATGTAAATAAAGTATTTTTATTCAAAAAAATGCATATTATTTTCGTATATTATTTGCATTAAATATTTTTTACCATGAATTAATCAAGATTTCTTCACAATTAACACAATAAAAAAGAGTAACCAATCTCAAACTATTTTTAGCAATCAACTAGACTAATCAATTGTTTTTTTGCAAGAGGGTTTCAAACAGATTTTGACTCGCCGCACATTTAGTCAAAATCTCCGCAATCACTATTTCCGGCCAAGTGCGAGGTGATTCAAAGTACGTTTGCGACCCCTAAAAAACACCAACCTCATACGAACTACGAATTAAGACTTTGATTCCTCTTAAGAGAGTACGTAGGTGTACGATCAAAATCATAGCGAGTTTTCCTATAAAAAAAAACTTTTTCCCCTATTAAAAAATTAAGACACTTTCCCCTAATAAAACTTAAAACCCTGTTTTCCCCAACTTAAACCTAAAACCTAATATCCTTGTGAACAAGGTAGATGAAAGGTGTCGAACACCTTGTACCCCAAAATTTTTCCCTCCCATTTTTTACTCAACATATGTTCATTGAGATCCTCAACTTGCTCAAGGATACCCGAGAGTTAATCAGACAAACTCTCTCCTAAAGTAATGAACCTCCAACTAGGGTTTCCATTTTTACCAAGATGGGTGAGCTCCAAAGACCTCATATTCTCTCCATAGTCCTAATATGTCCTCAATACCATCCATTCCATGTTTCATGCCTTGCACAAGAAGTTTGCTCAATCAACTGCTCAGATGCTTGAAAATCAACTATATTAGGTCAAAAGTCAATTGTGGCCCACATACAGTCAAACTTCAATATTTTTGGTAAACATCAACATTTTTAAGTGATATCCATCATTGGATCAAGGGTTTATCATGATTCCCCAAGGAATACTTTTAATTCATCAAAACTCAAAAGTTGCTAAATTAGGGTTTCTCAGGAAAAGTCAACCAAACTTTGACTAGGCATAACTTTCTCATACTTTATTATAAGAAATGCACTCATGAAAAGATATAAATTCAGACATTATAGGTCATTCCAAAAAGTCAACAAAAACACCTTTTGGGTCAAAACTTCTTACATGAGCATGGAAGATCCATTTAAAATGAAACCAAAAATGTTGTTTAAGGGACATCCTAAGCTTTCTAAAAAGTCCAAGGACACCCTCTTAAGGTCAAAATGGAGGGAGATATGGATTGTCAAAGTTGGCTATTTTTGGAAATTTTCCCAAAGTCAACAATGCCCAAAATGCATTTTTCTTCAAATGGGCCTAACTTTATATGCTTGTATCTTGTTCCTAACATGGTCCACGACCCATGAACTACTCCATGCATCTTTTTTTTATTTATTTGATTTATTTTGATTTTTAATCATTTAAAATCCAAATTTAATCAAATAAATGATATGAAAATAGTAAAGATTTGTTTTGATTGGATTTTGAAGTGAATCACAATCCAATTAGGTTGTATAATATCAAAAGTTTCGTGCAATCTTGGAATGGGTAAGAAATATGCAAAATTGGAAAGATTTGAAACAAAAATAAAACTCCATTATTCTTTTGGATTCTCTCCATATATGTTAACCTAGGTCTTTCCTCATACATAAGAAGGAGATTCTAACCCTAAAACATAACACACATAGGCGCAATTGGCCTCCTAATCCAAAAACAAAGCTTCAAAAATTCCAAAAGTGGTGCAACTCTCAAACACTTGATCCAGTCCCCCTAAATGATATCTAAGCACTCTATCACGCTTCTGAGAATCCCAGGAGTTTATCTCTTTCACTCTTGAAGCTTGAAGCATTCCAGATTGCAACATATAAGTGTCACCGGTTAGCAAGGTTTGTTGAAATCGAAATTGTTAACTCTAATTGTTGACATGTTTGATTTGTTGATTTGTGTTCAGGATACCTTTTAGGACAGGTTGGACGCTTCGCATTAGAATTTCAAGGCCTAAATCACGTGATGCCATTGTTATGGCATCACGAACTGAAGCTTGCAAAACTCTTGATCTAGGGACCTTCATACAAAACTAACCTTATATTTGGACTCCTGGGAAAATTTAAGGGGGGTTTAGGATCCTTTGTGCCTTTTAAATTCCACTTTTTGCAGGTTTTGGATTTTCATCCTCCCGGAGAAGATGACCGGAAACTCTCTCTGGCATCATTGAATATTGACTCCGTCTGGGAAGCCTGTGTGTGAATTTGACGTATCTGGATTGGGTAGCTTGTATTGCCAACGCGTTCATTTTTGATGACCTGGATCTAACACTAGTTTTACTTTTAATTATTTTTGTGCTATTATATAAACGAATGGCTTAGTAGCGCAGTTGGCGGGGAGAAAGTTCTATGAAGTGCACGTCCTTGGTTCGACCCCAGGCATGTGCTTTTGCATTTTTCCTAACATTTTCTGCAGGTTCCAGTGCATAATATTCACACACGTCCACCATACGCCCTAATCTCATCCTTGAGATCCATCACCATGTAGATCCAATGCCACAGGATTGAAGGCACACCATGAACCATCAGAAGGAAGCCACAATGGATCTCACGCTGGGCATTTGGGCCATTATCCTGGGCCCAGTATAAATTTGGCAATACACCCCCTGGATTACTTATAATATCAGGTCCATCTCTTTAAATTTTATATTCTTTTTATTTGTTTTTTCTTTTAATTTATTATTTTAATTACTTTCACAATAAAAATCATCTTTTTTTCAAATTAAATCAGAAAATTACAAAAAATATTAGGTTTAGTTAATTTTTTTTATGAAATATTTATTTGCATTTAATTATTTAGTTTAATTAGGTTAACTTAAACATTTTTTTTGTAATTTAAATTTAATAGAAATTAGGTTTAACTTGCAAATTGTAACTATTTTTCTCAATAAAAAATACAAAAATATTTTTTAATTAATTAGATTTCTTAGGCTTCTAATTTGTTCCCGTCTTAACTTTTGCGCATTGTTTTTCCTTATTTTATTAATTATTGTAATTGTTCCAAGTCTGTAATAGTTAATTAGATTTACTATTTCACATTTATCATTTTCCCCCGATTTTCGGTTATGTAATCCCCTCCCCAAGGCCTTGTAATAGCTAGGGTTTTAAATTCTTGCCCTTTACTTTCCGCAACTATAAACTGTTAGATGTATGGATAATAGGATTGAATGGCAAGATAAGTCAATTTAAAATGGTAGATAACCCTAATTGGGAAAATATAATTAACTGAAAAAACACACTTGCACATGCTCACTCCTAGGGTTTGCCCCACTTGGTTGCCTCGGAAATAATGGTCGTGTCCCTCGAACGTAGGGATACCTTAGCAATGACCCGCGATTCAAAATCGTCATAAAGATCATAGTCCCTACTTGTCCCTCGAGTTGCCTACGAATTGATCTTATGACGATAGTCCCTTCTAAATGCTAAGGTATCTTTACTTGTTGCCTTCAGAGACCATTTTGTCCCTTCGAACGTCCCTTTAAAAATCCAACGATGGAGCTACCTACTCCTTAATAGTAGGATAGCACTGCCTAAAGGAAACAAAAATGAACAGACTTTTTTCGAGTAGGTAGAACTCTTAAGTACTTTATCAAAATAAAAACTTTTCACACAAACACTTTTCAAAACAGTTTTCAAAATAACTTCATCACACTCTTGAGGACCGATACAAGGGTTATCACGAAGTAAACAAAACTTTTTCAAAGCAAATACACACAAGCAATTTAAAAATGAGCAAGTACCTAAGAGCCCGTGGAAAACCACGTATAGAAAAGGTGCTAACACCTTACCTTTCTATAATCTACCCCCCGTACTCAGAAACATCTAAAAAAAAGGTTTTTTCTCTTCTTTTTCCTTTTCCTTTGTTAGATGAAATAAAAGTCGGTGGTGACTCTTACTTACCGCGACATTTGCAAATACAAAATGCAAACCAGTATAACAGTCAGTTCTTCCACCGTATCACACCTTCCTTTTGTCTAAATAAGTCTGAAACCTAGAATGTTTGTCTATGAATTAGGGTTTTCTATTAGATTCCTGTGATCGGTGGAAATAGAACTGACTGTTTTTTAGCTGGTTCGCGAAATGTAGCGGTAAGCAAGAGTCGCCACCGTCTTTTATGTTCTCCAATATGGAAAGGACAAAAGCACAGCAAAATTCCTTTTTTGAGAATGTTTCTCGGTTCGGGAGGTAGATTATAGAAAGGGAAGGTGTTAGCACCCTTTCTATCTATGGTTATCCACGGGCTCTTAGGTACTTGCTCACTATGTTTTCAAAAATGTTTTGCTTTTCTTGTGTTTGTGGGTTTTGAAAAAAAGTTTTGTTGGAAAACTTCGATTTAACTCTTGTATCAGTCCTCAAGAGTGTATGAAGTGTTGTTTGAAAACTTTTGTTTGAAAAGTGTAAGTGCGAAAAGTATTTTTTTGTTTGAAAGAGCAAGTATCTAAGAACCTCTACCTACTCAAAAGAAATTAAGCTGTGTAAATGTCCTTTAGACAGTACCATCCCACTATTGAGAAGTAGGTAGCACCATCGTTGGAGTTATTCAGGTCAATTCGATTATAGGGACATGTGGTCACCAAAGCAATAGTAGGACGCCTTAGCGGTAACCCTAATGTCTTAGATCGTTTTTTATCCGAGGCAACCGTTTCGAGGCAACTGGATCTTTAGACAAGAGGGCGACCTCTAAGACACCCTATACTTGATAACCACGTCGAGGCAACCAGTGAGGCGTACCCTAAGAGTGGCATGTGCACGTGCGTTGTTTTTCAGTTAATGTTTATCTTGTACATGTTATTTGTGAGCTACAGATTGATTTTATTTTTCATACAAGTCTTTCATGCATTTTTTAACAGTTAAGAGTGCGTAAAATAAAGTGCGGAAAAGGTAAATCTAGCTATTACAAGGCGCGGGTCTATACATCGCCAAAAACAAAACTCGTTTGGAAAATAAATGCGAGAAAAGTAAATAAAGCGATAAAAGCCTAATTAACTATTACATTTCCGAGTAGATACATAAATAATCCAAATAACGAATTAAAAATAATATACGCGCAAAAGAATGAATCGGGACGTCCTTAGGGTTTTGACCCTTTTTGAGAAAAGAATGAGATTTGTCCTTTTTTTGCAATTAATGAAATTAAGCCTAATTACTAATTAATTAATTTATTAAAAGAAAAAATGTTTTTGTGTTTTTTAATATTTTTAATGAAATAAAATAAAAAAAGAAATTAAAAGTGTCAAAAGAAAAACCTAATTCTAGATTTGATTTTTATTTAATGTGAAAAAGATTACAATTAACCTAATTAAACAACTAAATTAATTAATGAATTTATTTACAAAAAAAGTAATTGAAATTAATAAAAACGTTTTTTGGTTTTCTGAATTTTATTGTGAAAAAATTAATTTATGGATTAATTAAATAATAGTAATAATAATATTAAAAGAAAATAAAAGGAAAGGAAATAAAAAAAAAAAGAAATAGAAACCAGGGGGTGCAGGCCCATGTATGGGGGTGAATCTGGAATTTTTGTGGCCCAATAACACTCCAAGCCCTGTTGACTTTGGGAATTGCCTGCACGTGCTTTGACTTGGAACATGGTGTCCAGCCTCTCATAGCCATCAGATCTATGCTTCAGGACACATGGCACCTAGGATTGGAACGTGCATGGTGGACGTCACTGGAAAGCGCTGCATTGGAATATGTTATGAAACAATAGAACAAGCATTTGGGGGACCTGGGAATCGAACCCAGGTCTCAATGGTGAACGTCCACCTCACTTTCCACTGAACCACGCGTTTGTACCTGTTATCATAAAGATCAATAAAAATAATATATGGAAAACTAATATCATGCTGGAAAACAACCAAAACGTGCGCGTTATATTTGAATGGACCAACCACATGTCACCAGCGCGTCATCTTCTTCGTTGGCCTGTAAGAAAAACAAACAAATAGCGGGGGTTTTTAACCCCCACAACTCTCATGGACGAAAAATAGCGATTAGGTGTACGTTAAATATAAATAGGGCGCAACATGTCCATTGTGTTCGTCACGTTCAGACGGTTTCAACCATGGGCATGGGAGGTTCCAATTTTGCCTATGCTGTAAAGCCCTAATTCAAGACCTTAAGAACCCTAAGATTCGTTAATGGCAAGTCACGATCTTGCGCGTTATAATCCAATTGATTAATATCATTAGCTTCCTGTGGACTCAAGCAATGCAAGACAACCAACAAATCACGTTAAATGCGCATGGAATATGAATTATGATTACAAACAAAAATGCCAAACCGTGAGTCTGTTTGAGGTGATTCCTGGAGCTTTAAGGCTTGTTTTCCATTGCAATGTGTTCCTGGAGACTTATGCAATGTGTTAGAATCAAGAAGATGCCTTGAATTGGCCTAGAAGTGAGAAAACGATTTGGCAATTTTCTTGAAAAAAACTCAATATGGTTATGGCTTCTGCAACAGTTTTGCACGTGTTTTTCATTAGGATTCACTTGTGTGCATATATGGGAATAGAATTAGGTCAAAGTTTGGGCTTGGGATCCATTGTATTGATGTCTTGAGATTTTTGTTGATCACCATTAAAGACCTTTCCATACTTGAAGCAAAACCATGATTTTATGCACAAAATAGCCTTAGCACGAATTTGTTAGCTGGCACATGGTATATGAAAGTTGTTCAAATCCAAAAGATGCCATTCCATTAATTTTTAGATTTTATTTGAATTATTATGGATTTAAAATGAATTAAATCAATAAAAATTAAATAAAATGGAAAAATAAATGTTTGATCTTGAAATTAATCATGGGACACGTGGATGGCATGACAAGGCTGAATCAAGTGGAAGAAAGTGGGCCCTTTTGTCAAAAATTGAAGTTTTAAGGATAGTTGACTTTTGCCATTTCACAAAAATTTCCCAACTTCTCCAATGCATATCTTGCTCAATTTTGATCATATGAACATGTTCTTGGACATTTTGGAAAGGTCTTAAAGTCCTATAACCAATGCCTTTGGTCCCATGTCATTTTGATTTACCAATCTCAAGTTATGGTCTTTGACTTAAAATGCCTTTTTGTTGACTTTTGAAATTGACCTATAATGTAGAAATTGATAACTTTTTGTGATAGCATTTATTGGACTTGGAATGTGAAGATGAGTTGTAGGAAATGTCATCCCCTTCAAAATGAGCACTGGATGGGATTTTTCTGATGAGCCGTGAAAAAGTTATGCTCTGGTCAAGTTACAGTTGACTTTTCAGCTGTCCAAAAATAGAAACTTTTGCATCTTTGATGATTTCTGAGCCATGCTTGTGGAATCATGATCAAGACTTGATCAAATTATGATTGTGTGCTCAAAATAAGATGTTGACCAAAAATTTTGACTTTTGACTGTAAAATGACCATTTTGCCCCTGCAGTTGGTTGTGGAGCAACTAGGGCTTTTGACTGTGCAACTTGACCCTGTGAGCCTTGAAACTTGACATGTAGGTGCTTGACAATGTATATGAGCATATGGGACTTGATTGAGCCATTGAAAACCTCAACTTCCTTGAGGGAAACAAAACCCTAATTTTGACTGGCTTAGGAGGATGTTTGACTGTGCAACCTTTGAGAAGTCTTGAACCATTTAAAGATGATTCTTGCCAAACTTTGAAGAATATGGGAGGGAAAATTTTGGGGTACAACAGTTGCCCCTGTTCAATCTTCTTAAACCTGAGGATGTAGATTGGCTTGCATGCCTTTCGTGATCCGAAGGTGGAAGATGATTGAACACTAAAGTGCCCATAAATTTGCACTCGCATAGTGAAGTATCAGCAGTGTGATAGCGAGAATGGGCTTACAGATGCCATTTGGAGATGATGGATAGGCGAATGGGCTTATAGATGCCATCTGAAGATGTGACAGAACCTTGTCGGGAATGGGCTTATAGATGCCATTTGGAAGTGTAATGGATAGTTGTGGAGATGGGCTTAAAGATGCCATCTGAAGGTGTCGATCGCGTAAGAGATTCCTTAGCGAGAACTTGCGTACTTTGAGAAAGGAAGATGGTTCCCTGGCCTGTTACAGGTGTTGATCTTCAAACTCTTCATGCAGATATGCCCTGGCTAGATACAGGTATCGAATCCACAATCAATTGGTCACAGATGTGCCCTGGCTAGATACAGGAATCGAATCCGAAACTTCAAAAGGTTGCTTACAAACGTGCCCTAGCTGGATACAGGTATCGAATCTACAAACAATCGCTCACAGATGTGCCCTGACTAGATACAGGAATCGAATCCGGAACTTCAAAAGGTTGCTTACAGATGTGCCCTGGCTGGATACAGGAATCAAATCCACAAACAATCGCTCACAGATGTGCCCTGGCTAGATACAGGAATCGAATCCGGAACTTCAAAAGGTTGCTTACAGACGTGCCCTGGCTGGATACAGGAATCGAATCCACAAACAATCGCTCACAGATATGACCTGGCTAGATACAGGAATCGAATCCGGAACTTCAAAAGGTTGCTTACAGACGTGCCCTGGCTGGATACAGGAATCGAATCCACAAACAATCGCTCACAGATATGCCCTGGCTAGATACAGGTATCGAATCTGGAATTAGTGTCTACAGATATGCCCTGGCTAGATACAGGAATCGAATCCGGAATTAGTCGTCTACAAATATGCCCTGGCTGGATACAGGTATCGAATCTCTAAACTCTTCATGAAGACATGCCCTGGCTGGATACAGGTATCGAATCTACAATCAATCACTCACAGATATGCCCTGGATAGATACAGGTATCGAATCTGGAATTAGTCGTCAACAGATATGCCCTGGCTGGATACAGGTATTGAATCTCTAAACTCTTCATGCAGACATTCCCTGGCTAGATACATGTATCGAATCTACAATCAAATACTCACAGATATGCCCTGGCTAGATACAGGAATCGAATCCGGAATTAGTCGTCTACAGATATGCCCTGGCTGGATACAGGTATCGAATCTCTAAACTCTTCATGCAGACATGCCCTGGCTGGATACAGGTATCGAATCTACAATCAGTCACTCACAGATATACCCTGGCTAGATACAGGAATCAAATCCGGAACTGGTCATTTACAGATATGCCCTGGCTGGATACAGGTATCGAATCTCTAAACTCTTCATGCAGATATGCCCCGGCTGGATACAGGTATCGAATCTACAATCAATCACTCACAAATATGCCATGGCTAGATACAGGAATCAAACATGGAATTGGTCGTCTACAGATATGCCCTGGCTGGATACAGGAATCGAATCTCTAAACTCTTCATGCAGACATTCCCTGGCTAGATACAGGTGTCGAATCTACAATCAGTTACTCACAGATATTCCCTGGCTAGATACAGGAATCGAATTTGGAATTGGTCGTCTAGAGATATGCCCTGGATGGATACAAGAATCGAATCTCTAATCTCTTCATGCAGACATGCCCTGGCTAGATACAGGTATCGAATCTGGAATTGGTCTTCTACAGATATGCCCTGGCTAGATACAGGAATCGAATCTCTAAACTCTTCATGCAGACATTCCCTGGATGGATACAGGTATCGAATCTACAATCAGTTACTCACAGATATGCCCTGGCTAGATACAGGAATCAAATCTGGAATTGGTCGTCTACAGATATGCCCTGGCTGGATACAAGAATCGAATCTCTAAACTCTTCATGCAGACATGCCCTGGCTGGATACAGGTATCGAATCTACAATCAATCACTCGCAGATATGCCCTTGCTAGATACAGGAATCTAATATGGAATTAGTCATCTACAGATATGCCCTGGCTGGATACAGGAATCGAATCTCTAAACTCTTCATGCAGACATGCCCTGGCTAGATACAGGTGTCAAATCTACAATCAGTTACTCACAGATATGCCCTGGCTAGATACAGGAATCGAATCTGGAATTGGTCGTCTACAGATATGCTATGGCTGGATAAAGGAATCGAATCTCTAAACTCTTCATGCAGACATGCCCTGGCTAGATACAGGTGTGGAATCTACAATCAGTTACTTACAGATATGCCCTGGCTAGATACAGGAATCGAATCTGGAATTGGTCGTCTACAGATATGCCCTGGCTAGATACAGGTATCGAATCTTTAAACTCTTCATGCAGACATGCCCTGGCTGGATACAGGTATCGAATCTATAATCAGTTACTCATAGATATGCCCTGGCTTGATACAGAAATCGAATCTGGAATTGGTCGTCTAGAGATATGCCCTGGCTGGATATAGGAATCGAATCTCTAAACTCTTCATGCAGACATGCCCTGGCTGAATACAGGTATCGAATCTACAATCAGTTACTCACAGATATGCCCTGGCTAGATACAGGAATCGAATCTGGAATTGGTCGTCTACAGATATGCCCTGGCTGGATACAGGAATCGAATATCTAAACTCTTCATGCAAACATGCCCTGGCTGGATACAGGTATGGAATCTACAATCAATCACTCGCAGATATGCCCTGGCTAGATACAGGAATCGAATTTGGAATTAGTCGTCTACAGATATGCCCTGGCTGGATACAAGAATCGAATCTCTAAACTTTTCATGCAGACATGCCCTGGCTAGATACAGGTGTCGAATCTACAATCAGTTACTCACAGATATGCCCTGGCTAGATACAAGAATCGAATCTGGAATTGGTCGTCTACAGATATGCCCTGGCTGGATACGGAATCGAATCTCTAAACTCTTCATGCAGACATGCCCTGTCAGGATACAGGTGTCGAATCTACAATCAGTTACTCACAGATATTCCCTGGCTAGATACAGGAATCGAATCTGGAATTGGTCGTCTACAGATATGCCCTGCTTGGATACAGGAATCGAATCTCTAAACTCTTCATGCAGACATGCCCTGGCTGGATACAGGTATCGAATCTACAATCAGTTACTCACAGATATGCCCTGGCTAGATACAGGAATCAAATTTGGAATTGGTCGTCTACAGATATGCCCTGGCTGGATATAGGAATCAAATCTCTAAACTCTTCATGCAGACATGCCCTGGCTGGATACAGGTATCGAATCTACAATCAGTTACTCACAGATATGCCCTGGCTAGATACAGGAATTGAATCTGGAATTGGTCGTCTACAGATATGCCCTGGCTGGATACAGGAATCGAATCTCTAAACTCTTCATGCAGACATGCCCTGGCTGGATACAGGTATCGAATCTACAATCAATCACTCGCAGATATGCCCTGGCTAGATACAGGAATCGAATCTGGAATTAGTCGTCTACAGATATGCCCTGGCTGGATACAGGAATCGAATCTCTAAACTCTTCATGCAGACATGCCCTGGCTAGATACAGGTGTTGAATCTACAATCAGTTACTCACAGATATGCCCTGGCTAGATACATGAATCGAATCTGGAATTGGTCGTCTACAGATATGCCCTGGCTGGATACAGGAATCGAATCTTTAAACTCTTCATGCAGATATGCCCTGGCTAGATACAGGTGTCGAATCTACAATCAGTTACTCACAGATATGCCCTAGATAGATACAGGAATCGAATCTGGAATTGGTCGTCTACAGATATGCCCTGGTTGGATACAGGAATCGAATCTCTAAACTCTTCATGCAGACATGCCCTGGCTGGATACAAGTATCGAATCTACAATCAGTTACTCACAGATATGCCCTGGCTAGATACAGGAATCGAATCTGGAATTGTTCATCTACAGATATGCCCTGGCTGGATACAGGAATCGAATCTCTAAACTCTTCATGCAGACATGCCCTGGCTAGATACAGGTGTCGAATCTACAATTAGTTACTCACAGATATGCCCTGGCTAGATACAGGAATCGAATCTGGAATTGGTCGTCTATAGATATGCCCTGGCTGGATACAGGAATCGAATCTGGAACTGCGACAGTTGATAGTAATCATCTTTAGCTTGACCTTTTTCCTGAAAAGGCAAAACATCAGTTGTATGCAATGTCATGATGTATGAAATACATGATGTTATGATGTTCTCAAAAATAAATGAGATAATGTCGTATGCATTTTATCATGTACGTAAGCAGGATGTATGAAATGTATGATGTCATGAATGTATTTTCGTCTAGGAAAATAAATCCTTGACGAATGCCGGGTGCTTGACTCCTGGGCTGACGTTGAAGAGTAGAGTTCTTCGTTTCCACTGGGGATGATGGTTGCAAGAATAAACCGGTAGGAGAAGATGACTCCGTTGAGGAATAAACTTGTTGGAGAGATTACTCTGCGGGGAATTACTTTGTGGGAGAGATACTTCGCTGAGGTTTGATGATAACTCCGCTGGGGATTCCATTGATAAGTTATGTTGGGGAATCTGATGAACTCCGCTGGGGGATGGGAAGAAATTCTCCGAAGCCGATCTTTCCGTGGCAATTAGCTGAGGATAACCCAGTTATAAGCTCTGGTGGGGAATAACCTTTGAACATGGTCGGAGAGAGATACGTGTACTCTGCAGGTGATAAGCTTCCAGAATTTACTGGGGATAAGCTTCCAGAATCTACTGGGGAGGATGATTAAACTCTCCTGGGGAAACTTTTGGACTGTACTGGGGAATGGCTCCACTGGGGTTTCTGGTATTCTACCGGGGAACAATCTTAGATTAAGACTGTCGGGGATGCTTGTAGAGGAATGTCTGTATACTCCACTGGGGAATATTGAGATCTTCTGGGGATACCCAACTTCCTTAAGGCTGACAGTAGACCAACTCTGCTCGGGGAGAGAGCGTTGCTGACTCGCTGGAGATACTGTGCCTTTTCGGAGCTGACGGGAGACCAAATCTGCTTGGGGAGAGTATGGTTGAGCCTTGTCTTACTCTGCGGGGAGTGGAGGTAACTTGGTCATGTCCTTCAGCTGAATTTGCCTTGGTACCTGGGTGGACAAAGCAACTTTTACGGTTTGGACAACTCTTATTGCCCCAGCTCCCGTTGGAGAAGGTACCTGTGGAGGTGCTTGATAACTGCCGATTTGACAAATCTTCTTCTGGTAGGCAAGTGATGAGATGACGGGACATAGTCGTAGGCTTTGATCCCTAACTTTTCCCTGGACCGCCCTTTCGGGTTTTCAGTCCACCGGGATACCCATTTTTGCCCAAGCCTCCTTTTCAGGTTTTCGACTTGCCGGGTGTACAGATTTTTTTATTTTCATCCCTTATTTTTGCCCGAACCCTTTTGGTTTGCCGGGAAGCCCTTATTTTTGCCTAGGTGTGTCAACCTAGCGGGTCTTTGATTATGCGTAGTATTTTTTCGACTATGTCCACGCTCTCAGAATGTAGGGAGTTGTCACTATCAATAGTGTTGTGTTGCTCTACTACCAGAGGATGTCTGATTAGGCAAGATTCGTTGCTGGAATTCGTGTCCAATGCCCCAAGTGATTCAGATGGAGATCTGCCCCTGGCTATTTGGCATTTTGAGAGATTCCCCGAATCTTGACTTAACTGCCCCAGATAATAGACCATGATCATGCTGTGCCCCTTGGTTGGAAGTGCTTTTGTTCACTAGATATTCTTCGTGCGAATTTCTCTACTGTTTGAACAAATAGTCACATGCAGACAGTGTTATTTAAAAATGCAAAGCTTATGCTTGTCTTGAATTTTTTTGAAAATGCAGTTTTCAGTAAAGCAAGCAAATTTTGTAAAATGTGATGTCAACTCGTTATTTTACAGCAAACCTTAAGGAGTCAGGATACCTCTCGTAACAGTATGCTTTCGAACTAACCCATGCTTCAGCTAGGACTTTTAAGGGTTGTAGCGTGGCCCGGTTCACGGTTTAAGAAACAAAGGATAAAGGCTCAAATCTTATTTGTACCCACCCGTTCTTCGTGATGTTCTTCAAACCTAAACTCAGTTGATCGTGCGTTAGATTTTGTTTGAGTCTTTGCTCTGACACTCCGGTGATGGTTCAGATACTGACAATTTATTTTGAATAGGCAGTCATTTCCTTTTTTGTTGAGGGTTTGCAGGTCCTCTTTTTGATTTTGTTATCCCTGTTTTTTGCCTGAACTGTTTCCTTTTTGATTACAGTCAGCGGGATGCCCCAGTTTTTTTGTAAGTCTCCTTCATAGGTTTTGACTTATTGAGCTTTTATTTTGAGAGATAACGACTGCCTGTCTTGACGATTATAGGGAACCATCACTGTCTTTTGTTTTGGAAGGATTCCTTTGATGTTGTTCATTGTGCACCTGGATCAAACTGAGAGAACTACCCTGCCCCGAGTTATGATTAAGGGTTAAATTTTTTTTGTGAAAAGAAAAACTCCTACTTCTTTGGTTCGAAGGGGTTGACGAGGGATTATCATCCTTATAACTCCAGTGTTTAGGAATTGAAACAATGCCTGTACCTCATCAGTGGGGTCTGTTCAAAAGCATACTGTAGATTATGGTATCGTTTTCGTCATCCTCCCTCAAGAGGCTTAGAGTTATTAATCGAGAGTTTGAACATCACAAAAATGAAAGTAGTTTGAATATAGCGAATGCGAATATATTGATTCAAAATAGACATATGCGATGCATTGATAAAGTAATAAAGTTTGCTATGACAATAATTGTTTGTATAAGCAAAGAAAATACAACTTGAACATTCGAATGAACAAAAGTCTTCTAATCTCAGGACTTGTCACTTCAAATGGTGAATCTCGCAGGGATAGTAGAAGAACTTGACCTGACCATCTTGGGTGAATTCCACTGCTCCTTCATCGATCAGGTTTTGGATTTTGTACCTCAACTTCCAACAGTTGTCAGTATCATGCCCGGGCTGTTAGAATGGTATGCGCAACTGGCCCCAGGATTATAGTTGGGTGAAGAAGTCTTAGGATTAGGGTGAGGTCCTATCAACGTTACCAGATTCAACTTCAACAGGTGTTGCAAAGCTTGGGACAGCGGCATGTTGAGCTTGGTGAATGGCCTCGGAGGCTTGTTTGGCTTGCTCTGATCGACCCGTTGTTCTTGGCGAGGTCGTTGTTGGACCTGTGAAGTGGTGGCAGCTTGGAGAGGCCTATTCATTGAACCAAACCTTTGACTTCTTGGAGGCTAATTACCGGTTTGGTCCCTAGCCCTGACTACTTGCTTCATACTTCTTGCTGAAGCTGGTGAGGTTGATGCTGAATTTGTGACCCTGAAGCAAGTTGAGGAGCTTTTCCCTTGTCTTCTTGTCTCAAAGGGAATCTAATGATGACTGGCTCTTCAACCTTAGATGTTTTCCCCAGTTGTTTATCCCGAAGCAGTTGGTTGATGAGAACCCTGAGCTCTTCTTGTCTTTGAGCTAAGTCTTGAATGAGAGCCATCTGCCCCAGCATCTGGGTTCTCATTGTATCTACCTCAGCTTGCAGACGTTTCAGCCGTTCGTCTTTATCATCTTCTGGACAGTTCCTGACCAAAGTCCCCATGAGGAGTGTTCTCAGCTCTTCCTGTCCCTTGGATAGATTTAGGAGGATCTCCCCGAACCGAGTCTCTTGAGCATGAAGATCCTGGTTGTCTTGTTGGGAAGCCATTGCTGAAATAAACAGCGAAGAAGGTAAGAGACTTGTACCAAGGGTACCTGTAATGCAATGATATGTATGTATGCATGCGATGTTTTCAAGGATCTCGCGGGGTAAACAAGAAAAATTGTTAGAATTTGAATTTTGTAGCTTGATGGAAGGAACTTCATGTTGTTGAGAGTCCTTCTTCAAGAGTCGAAGCTCACCATATCGAGTGGGTCATAGCCCCTGACTCAAGTTATCAACCTTGGCTAGGGGAAAATACATCCCCTTTGCCCCTTGCTAGACATTTGATTCATCATGACCTGCATCACAAACCCTTGAGATCCTTGAAATGGATTAGTCCTTATGTAGGATGTATGCAATGGTATGATGTTATGCTATGCATGGAGTGATGTAAGTAGGCCCTGTAATGAGTCCCAATTAAGGACTGTAAACAAAACCTGCAAGGAACTCGTGTTGTTAGATAACAAGTATGCAAGTAATTCAAGTTTGAAGGCACACAAGTCACACAAAGCCCTTAGAGTTTAGGCCAGCATGAGGTTTGGGCACTACCCTCTTGAAGTTGGTGGGCTCAAACCTGTCCTATCAAAAGTAAGCGGGTTCTAAGGAGCTCAATATCATTGGGTTGTTTTCTATGTTCATTGTTTTGATTTAGCCACTGAACTTGCGATCAAAATATTCCAAGAAAACAACCCTCAATGAGTGTAGTATCGAGTATCTACCAACTTCAGACTGTACCAAAGTCGGTCATCTCACTACCCCTAAAGAGGCCAGGATGGTCAAGTAAGGTTCCTAAGGTAAGTTGATGCTTCGCGACACCACGCGGCGGCCCTGTACTCTCCTTGACTTGACTCAAGGGTTACCGGTACTCACCAAAGTTCCACATCAACGTAGCAACTGCTTCAACCGTGTCGGTATACCCCGCACAGTTCCCTCACAATTTGTTGCTACTTCTAAAAGGTATCCCCCAGATCCGGGTTAGGATCTATGAAACTCCCAAAACAGACCCACAATTTTAAAGCAAACAAAACAAGCAATTGAAAACATGAGAGTGGTCTAATCCTAAGGTACACCTCACTTATAAATATCCCCAGCAGAGTCGCCAGTTTTGTGATCGGTGGAAATAGAACTGATTGTTTTTTAGCTGGTTCGCGAAATGTCGCGGTAAGCAAGAGTCGCCACCGTCTTTTATGTTCTCCAATATGGAAAGGACAAAAGCACAGCAAAATTCCTTCTTTGAGAATGTTTCTCGGTTCGGGAGGTAGATTATAGAAAGGGAAGGTGTTAGCACCCTTTCTATCTGTGGTTATCCACGGGCTCTTAGGTACTTGCTCACTATGTTTTCAAAAATGTTTTGCTTTTCTTGTGTTTGTGGGTTTTGAAAAAAAGTTTTGTTGGAAAACTTCGATTTAACTCTTGTATCAGTCCTCAAGAGTGTATGAAGTGTTGTTTGAAAACTTTTGTTTGAAAAGTGTAAGTGCGAAAAGTATTTTTTTGTTTGAAAGAGCAAGTATCTAAGAACCTCTATCTACTCAAAAGAAATTAAGCTGTGTAAATGTCTTTTAGACAGTACCATCCCACTATTGAGAAGTAGGTAGCACCGTCGTTGGAGTTATTCGGGTCAATTCGATTATAGGGACATGTGGTCACCAAAGCAATAGTAGGACGCCTTAGCGGTAACCCTAATGTCTTAGATCGTTTTTTATCCGAGGCAACCGTTTCGAGGCAACTGGATCTTTAGACAAGAGGGCGACCTCTAAGACACCCTATACTTGATGACCACGTCGAGGCAACCAGTGAGGCGTACCCTAAGAGTGGCATGTGCACGTGCGTTGTTTTTCAGTTAATGTTTATCTTGTACATGTTATTTGTGAGCTACAGATTGATTTTATTTTTCATACAAGTCTTTCATGCATTTTTTAACAGTTAAGAGTGCGGAAAATAAAGTGCGGAAAAGGTAAATCTAGCTATTACAAGGCGCGGGTCTATACATCGCCAAAAACAAAACCCGTTTGGAAAATAAATGCGAGAAAAGTAAATAAAGCGATAAAAGCCTAATTAACTATTACATTTCCGAGCAGATACATAAATAATCCAAATAACGAATTAAAAATAATATACGCGCAAAAGAATGAATCGGGACGTCCTTAGGGTTTTGACCCTTTTTGAGAAAAGAATGAGATTTGTCCTTTTTTGCAATTAATGAAATTAAGCCTAATTACTAATTAATTAATTTATTAAAAGAAAAAATGTTTTTGTGTTTTTTAATATTTTTAATGAAATAAAATAAAAAAAGAAATTAAAAGTGTCAAAAGAAAAACCTAATTCTAGATTTGATTTTTATTTAATGTGAAAAAGATTACAATTAACCTAATTATACAACTAAATTAATTAATGAATTTATTTACAAAAAAAGTAATTGAAATTAATAAAAACGTTTTTTGGTTTTCTGAATTTTATTGTGAAAAAATTAATTTATGGATTAATTAAATAATAGTAATAATAATATTAAAAGAAAATAAAAGGAAAGGAAATAAAAATAAGAAATAGAAACCAGGGGGTGCAGGCCCATGTATGGAGGTGAATCTGGAATTTTTGTGGCCCAATAACACTCCAAGCCCTGTTGACTTTGGGAATTGCCTGCACGTGCTTTGACTTGGAACATGGTGTCCAGCCTCTCATAGCCATCAGATCTATGCTTCAGGACACATGGCACCTAGGATTGGAACGTGTATGGTGGACGTCACTGGAAAGCGCTGCATTGGAATATGTTATGAAAAAATAGAACAAGCGTTTGGGGGACCTGGGAATCGAACCTAGGTCCCAATGGTGAACGTCCACCTCACTTTCCACTGAACCACGCGTTTGTACCTGTTATCATAATGATCAATAAAAATAATATATGGAAAACAAATATCATGCTGGAAAACAACCAAAACGTGCGCGTTATATTTGAATGGACCAACCACATTTCACCAGCGCGTCATCTTCTTCGTTGGCCTGTAAGAAAAAAAACAAATAGCGGGGGTTTTTAACCCCCACAACTCTCATGGACGAAAAATAGCGATTAGGTGTACGTTAAATATAAATAGGGCGCGACATGTCCATTGTGTTCGTCACGTTCAAACGGTTTCAACCATGGGCATGGGAGGTTCCAATTTTGCCTGTGCTGTAAAGCCCTAATTCAAGACCTTAAGCACCCTAAGATTCGTTAATGGCAAGTCACGATCCTGTGCGTTATAATCCAATTGATTAATATCATTAGCTTCCTGTGGACTCAAGCAATGCAAGACAACCAACAAATCACGTTAAATGCGCATGGAATATGAATTATGATTACAAACAAAAATGCCAAACCGTGAGTCTGTTTGAAGTGATTCCTGGAGCTTTAAGGCTTATTTTCGATTCCAATGTGTTCCTGGAGACTTATGCAATGTGTTAGAATCAAGAAGATGCCTTGAATTGGCCTGGAAGTGAGAAAATAATTTGGCAATTTTCTTGAAAAAAACTCAATATGGTTATGGCTTCTGCAGCAGTTTTGCACGTGTTTTTCATTAGGATTCACTTGTGTGCATATATGGGAATAGAATTAGGTCAAAGTTTGGGCTTGGGATCCATTGTATTGATGTCTTGAGATTTTTGTTGATCACCATTAAAGACCTTTCCATACTTGAAGCAAAACCATGATTTTATGCACAAAATAGCCTTAGCACGAATTTGTTAGCTGGCACATGGTATATGAAAGTTGTTCAAATCCAAAAGATGCCATTCCATTAATTTTTAGATTTTATTTGAATTATTATGGATTTAAAATGAATTAAATCAATAAAAATTAAATAAAATGGAAAAATAAATGTTTGATCTTGAAATTAATCATGGGACACGTGGATGGCATGACAAGGCTGAATCAAGTGGAAGAAAGTGGGCCCTTTTGTCAAAAATTGAAGTTTTAAGGATAGTTGACTTTTGCCATTTCACAAAAATTTCCCAACTTCTCCAATGCATATCTTGCTCAATATTGATCATATGAACATGTTCTTGGACATTTTGGAAATGTCTTGAAGTCCTCTAACCAATGCCTTTGGTCCCATGTCATTTTGATTTACCAATCTCAAGTTATGGTCTTTGACTTAAAATGCCTTTTTGTTGACTTTCGAAATTGACCTATAATGTAGAAATTGATAACTTTTTGTGAGAGCATTTCTTGGACTTGGAATGTGAAGATGAGTTGTAGGAAATGTCATCCCCTTCAAAATGAGCATTGGATGGGATTTTTCTGATGAACCATGAAAAATGTATGCCCTTGTCAAGTTACAGTTGACTTTTCAACTGTCCAAAAATAGAAACTTTTGCATCTTTGATGATTTCTGAGCCATGCTTGTGGAATCATGATCAAGACTTGATCAAATGATGATTGTGTTCTCAAAATAAGATGTTGACCCAAAATGTTTGACTTTTGACTGTAAAATGACCATTTTGCCCCTACAGTTGGTTGTGGAGCAACTAGGGCTTTTGACTGTGCAACTTGACCCTGTGAGCCTTGAAACATGACATATAGGTGATTGACAATGTATATGAGCATATGGGACTTGATTGAGCCATTGAAAACCTCAACTTCCTTGAGGGAAACAAAACCCTAATTTTGACTGGCTTAGGAGGATGTTTGACTGTGCAACCTTTGAGAAGTCCTTAACCATTTGAAGATGATTCTTGCCAAACTTTGAATAAAATGGGAGGGAAAATTTTGGGGTACAACAATTCCCTTCCCTATGATAAAAACTAATAGTGGCGGCTTTGATTTAAGAACGAATTGCTACAGTTGGCGACTCTGCTGGGGACTCTCCTTAACCCTAGGTTTTAGGTCTCTTTTGGGTTTTTATTTTTATTTATATTTATTTATTTCTTGTCAATTTTTCTTTATTATTATATATTTGCTATGTGGCGGGTTTTTATTTCAAGAAAATATTTTCAATAACCTTTAGAAAGAAGGTTCGTCTATTAGCTTAGAGGGTACATCATCCCTGCAAGTTTATGTGACGACTTCGCCTAGAGTCGGTGGACTTTCGAAAAAGGAATACTTATCGAGAGATATCCTCTTGACGAGTTGGACTTTGGAAGGACACGCATGACTCTTTATAATGACCTTAACCTAAAATCTCATGACGAGACCTTTCACGACTTTGAGACGGGAGTCTCGGTCCGTAAAAAGGCTCCACCTAAGGGAGGCCCTTGTGCCTTTTACCTCTGTTGTTATTCATGAAACCATTAAGGAAGCCATCTTTTGGGAGGGTAGATTAACCATAGGTCAAAATTAAGGAGCCTACCTTCTAAGGGTACTTATCAAAAAAACCTGTCACTATACCATACATCCCTACCTTATAGGGGTACTTATCACAAAATCCCGTCACTCAACCCTACACCTATGCATTCATACATTTCATATGTTCGTCGTGAATTTCATATATTCGTCACTCGTTTCTTTATCTTATTCATAGGGTACAAAAAATAATAACACGATTTTTGGTGTCTGTCCTTAAAAATGGATACCAAAGGAAACAACTTGTCCATGTCAATACGCCAAACATGTCTGAAATCAAAGCCACAAAAGGGAAATAATACGCTGAAGACTTTCTTAAGCTTTGTCGAGAAAATAGTGGATGGTTTCTCAAGCTCTGTTCCATAAGCGCGCCTAGAAAACCTATTTCCTTTTGCTTGATTTCACGCAAATGATGTTTTGGTTTAAGATTGTAATATTTTTCAATATCTGAATTATGTTACCTTCAATAAAGGAATTTTATTTCCACAACTCGTTTGCGTATCTATTTTTAAGCTGATCACCGAATAAAAGAGGAAGAAGCATATACCCAAGTGAATAAGACATTTAACCCCGCCCATATTCATGCATATTCATTCGCATGCATGCATTCATAAACACCTTCATACCATATTGAAACTCATTTCTCAAAAACAATCTCTCCAGTAAACCATTGGTAGAAGAAGATCTCCACCTCCTTGGCCTCCATATCAAACCAGGGCCTACCAACAAAAAGCAATTGAGAAAATCGAGGAAACTCAGGCTGCATTCAAAGAGGATCTCGACCAAGTAAAGGGTGATGTAAATTCAATAAAAGGAGATCTGAGTCAAGTTCTCCTAGCTTTGAAGAACATTATTGACTCGCAAGACTAGATTCCTAGGGTAGCTTTCGAAGAAGTAGCCCAAACTATTGGTTCATCGAGCGGTCACCAACCAAGGAAAGAGCCAGAAGCAGGGCTCCAAAAGTCCGTCATGGCCCAACAAGAAGCTGAAACTGAAGGGTATGTCCTACCGCCACCAAAATCAGGGGCATCATATACCCTACAGGTTCCAGTCAACAATATAGGCAACTACTTGGACCTACAATAAGGAGATCATGACCCAAAGGATGCCAACCAGGCACTCTTAAAGACAACGGGTATCCATGCTATTGATGAACCACGGGTGATGAATCAGTACAAAGCTTTGGAGGAAATATTAAAAGATGTGAAGGGTTTTGACGCTTTTGAAGTAGACGCTCTTGAAATGGGCCTAGTTTATGGTGTGGTGATTCCACCAAAGTTCAAAGTACCTGACTTTGAAAAATACAAGGGGCTCAGTTGTCCAAGAAATCATCTTCGTATGTATTGCAGGAATATGCATGCCCATGCCCATGATCAGAAGCTGATGATTCACTATTTTCAAGATAGCCTGAGTGGGGCATCTTCAGACTGGTATATGAAATTGGAGCGAAAACATATTTAAACCTGGGCAGATCTTGCTAATGCTTTTCTAAAGCATTACAAATATAACTTGGACATGGCGCCTACCCGCATGCAACTCCGGAATTTGTCCTAGAAGAAAGAAGAGTCCTTCAAAGAGTATGCTCAAAGATGGAGGGAGATGGCATCCCGTGTGCATCAACCACTGCTAGATAAGGAATTAGTAGACACATTCATGGGGACTTTGCAAGGGCTGTATCATGAGAAGATGGTTAGAAGTATCTCTTCGGGGTTCTCAGACTTAGTGACTATCGGAGAAAGAATCGGGACTGGAATAAAAGTGGGAAGATATCAGGGGGACCATCAAATGCTCCCTACAATTCAAGAAGGCCTGCTTCAAACGTCCCCAAAGGAAAAGAGGGAGAAATTAATGTTGTAGCTTTACAACCCAGGGTACAACAACCATTAGTGATCCCACAAGGGCAGCAGCAAGGCAAAAGGCGACCCAGAAAATTTGATCCACTCCCTATGCCACCTAGCCAATTATTGCAACAGTTGGTTAAGGCATCCTTGGTGGAAATCAAGCCTCTAGCTCCTCCAGTCGGGCCACTCCCACAAAGATACAGTGCCAACGCCAGATGTGAGTATCATGCTAATCCTCCTGGACATACCATAGAGCAATGTTGTCCATTCAAGCATAAGGTCTAAGATTGGTTAGAATCTCAAGACATCTCTTTCGAGAAGCCTAACATCAAATCAAACCCCATGCCTTCGCATGATGGGCCGATAATAAATTCAATTATAGTAGTCAATGACCCTGGGGAAAGCAGACGAGAAAAAAACCCGATAAACCTACTGAAAGAATATCTGTTGGGATATGGGTTCTTGTTGGAACATAATGAAGCCTTCGAAAGAACGCTGCAAGAACTAGTGGACCAGGGGATAGTCCAGTTTGAACAATACCCTAAAGAAAAATATAAAGCTTCTCTGAAGGGCGAAACACATTTTCCTCCAATCCAAGAGACCTTTATCAACAAGGGAGTAGATCATGGCGGACATGTGGCAATGATATCCAACAAAGTCAACACCAAGAAGGAAACTGACTTCATCTGAGAATGCACGTCAGGAGAAGAACTCAAAAGATGGACGACTGTGGAGATTCCCGAGATCTTTTTCTTTCCTAAGTAATTTTTATTGTTTGTGAAAGAACCTATGTCAAGCCCGGGGCATAGGGGTTACTTGTAAGGGTTCCCCCGTTTTGTTTCAGACAATATTTACGATTAATAAAAGTGATATTTTGTTTTCAATTAAGATCCTTGTCTTTTTCTTGCATTTATTCCATAAATTTAAAAATGGCAATACTTTCTCTACATATGCATTTTCAAATTTCATATACTAAATCCGCACCAAAACATGATAAGTGTGCAAATCCATGCCCAGAACCACCGATAATGCTACTATTGCGACCCGATATAATTTTGATGCTCCTATCAACCAAGCTAAAGAGGAAGATGATAAAGATCTTGAACTCTCTGAGAAAATGGTGAGGGAAATAAAACGAAAGGCTAACAATATACAATCGTATCAAGAGGCTATTAAGAGCATTAATCTGAGCATAGGGGAAGATTTGGAAGAAGCCAAACTAAGGGGAAATGTTAGAGAAGGAGCCACAAAGAAGTTGATCAAATTATTGCACATATTTGCTTGTTCCTACAAAAACAGACCAAAGTTTAGATACACACATTTTTGTAAAAATAAGCAACTCTAAAATATCAGGACTTGACAAAGGACCCGAGCCAGGGGCACGTTGGATACTCACGTTCGACGGGACTTCAAATACACTGGGACACGATATAGGGGTAATTTTGACTTCTCTAAAGAATTCTCACAGGCCATATGTCAGGTCAATGGTGAATGGGATACTAAATATCCAAAACTGATTCCATATCAAGATCATGTTTTAAAACTGACTACGGAATTCACAAAGATAACTTCCAGTCACATCCCACGAGAAGAAAATCAAATGGCAGATGCTCTGGCAACTATATCAGCTAAGTAACTTTGTCAAACCAGGAACCGCACATCACAAACAGAAACTTCGAAGAGCCCGCACATTGCCTTGCTATTAAACAATGACAAGATAACAAGCCTTGGTTTTACTACATCAAGAAGTACCTCAAAAAACAAGAACATCCAGAACATGCCTCCAACATCGACAAACGAACTCTATGGAAATTATCCTACAAATTCTTTATGAGTAACGGTGTACTGCATAATATGAACCACAACATGGTCTAGTACTCAAAAATATTCTACTACCTTGCCTCGATTCACGTGGTAAATGGACACCTAACTACGAAGGTCCATACATAGGAAAAACAGCATCCTCCGGTGGTAATCTTATCCTCACAACAATGGATGGGGGAGAACTACCACATCCGGCAAACTCAGATACAGTCAAAAATACTATGTATAAGAAGCTCGCTAAGCTCAAACCTTAAACATGAGACTTAGGCAAAAAGGAGCGTCCCGGTGGATCGAAAACCCTAAAGGGCGATCCAAGCAAAAGTTAGGGGCATATAAACAAAAAATTATTCCGGTGGATTGAAAACCTGAAAGGGAAATCCAGGAAAAAGTTAGGGATTTCATACAAAGAAATAAAGAACAAAAATATTGTGATCTAAGAACTGTGACTATGAACCACGAAGGGAGAGACAAATCTGAATCATACACTCGGAAGCAAAGGAGATAAGATCATTAAAAGGATATTGGGGAACAGTAGCAGCAATTATAATTTTTATTACCATTTACAATTTTAAAACTTTCTGTAATTACCTCTTTCTAGGAATTGTATCTTGTATTCTCGCTTATTCAGAGGCATATCAATAAAACATTTGCTTTCTTTGCATCTTTCAAATTGCGTTTTTTCTTTTCTCAGACTTGTTTACAAAATATTACGATCATTACTTGTGAATATTATCTTGAAATCATTTTGGGGGATTAACAAAATAAAAGCATTTGATAAAACATCGAAAAGGCATTTTGGGTTAGAAAAACATCGAAAGAAAATCCACGTCTACGTCTACGCACATGGATACTCCTACGTCTTGCAACACAAAAGTCTATACACATGTATATGCCTATGTCTACATTCACGATGCAAAAAGACTACGTCCACACAAACGTCTACGCCTATGCTTGCACTCACAATACAAAAATCTATACATATCTACTCCTACGTCTACGCGTCCATACACAAAGTCTACGTCTGCATATGTATCCACGTCTACACCTGCGCTTACAACATAAAAGGCTATACATATACCAATCCATATGTTTATGCTTACGCATGCGCTTACAACATACAAAGGCTACGCATATGCCATTACCTACATCTACGTCTACACATGCACTTACAATACACAAAATCAACGTTCAAAATTATGCTCGCATTCAAATAAAATTCAACAAAGTTACAACGACACAACATACAACGCCAGGGGATTGGTAACTCTAAGCCAATAGTTTAAAGGAGAGAATGCCAGAAATAATCCTTATAACATTTCAAGGAATACACGCATTTTACACACATTTCATACATACATTTTGCATATCCAAATCATACATACACTATATACTTTTGCATACATTACTCAGGGTTCCATATCAATTTCAAACATCATACATTTCTCATACATCCAAACATCTCAATATCAGACATCATACGCATGTATCATGCAGCAAACAAACAGTCTCGCCCTTGATTTAGCTATCTAAGGTTCAACCAACAAAACGCTTCTCCTACGATTCAACTCGACACCTAAGTCTTCATGCCGTGACACGTTCAACCCATCACCTAAGCCTTTCTGCAATGATGATTTCCTTATAAACCCAGACCATCGCCTCATACTTCATGCAGTGATGTTCGAAAACAAAACCTAGATGATCGCCTCAGACTTCACGCAGCGATTTGCGAACCTAACACATTGCCTCGGACTTCATGCAGCAATGTGTTTATTTATTCTAAGCTCCAGACCATCGCCTTGGACTTCATGCAGCGATGCTCGAAAACAAATTTATCTTATCGCCTCAGATTTCACGCAGAGATTTGCGAACCTAACCCATTGCCTCAGATTTCATGCAGCAATGTGTTTCTTTATTTTGCGACACTAATCATCGCCTCAGACTTCACGCAGCGATGCTCGAAATACAAAATCTAGCATATCGCCTTAGACTTCACACAGTGATTTGTGAACCAAACCCATTACCTCAGACTTCATGCAGCAATGTGTTTCTTTATTCCACAACACAGATCATCGCCTCAGATTTCATGCAGGGATGCCAGAAAAATACAAAATCTAGCCTATCGCCTCAGACTTCACGCAACGATTTGCGAACCTAACCTATTGCCTCAGACTTCATCCATCAATGTGTTTCTTTATTCCGCAATATTGATCATCGCCTCAGACTTCGCGCAACGAAGCTCGAAAACTCAAATCTAGCTTATCGCCTCAGACATCATGTAGCGATGCTCGAAAGAAAACAAAAATCTAGCCCATCGCCTAAGACTTCACGCAACGATCTGCGAGCATAACCCATAGCCTTAGTCTTCAAGCAGCCATGCACCATCAAGTGTTGTTCATCCCCCCAAATGGATGAACAAGAAAAATAAAAACCAAGGCATACAAAATTGCACTCTTAAGCTCAAGACCATCCGCCTCGTTATCAAACCCTGGTAAGCGATACATCATCAGCTTTGCCTACTTCCTCAAGACTCATAAGGGTATGCTATATCAACATAACCTTATGTTTGTCAGACAAATCTTGGGGTATTCCAAGTATTCAATAAACTCCCAATCAAAATGCGCAAGATTCTGTATTCTCACGCTATTCAATTAGAAGATAATTGAATAGGGGCAGCTGTCATAACCCAAATTTGTCCTACCTCGATGATTTTATTTTTTTCGAGATTAAAATAATAGAAATATTTAATTAAAGATGGTACAGCAGTATTTGATGGCCTATCTTTATCCAAATCGACTAAGGGGTGTATTTTAATTCGTAAAAATGGAGCTTTCTAAATCAGAAAGACTCATAAACCCATTTGCGTAGCATGTTGGCCAATGGCCCATGCGATTTGAGGATAGAAAATTATTTCAGAATAATAACTATTAAATAGTTGTTATTGTAGAGGTTGAAATTAAATTAAGTCTACTTAAGTTTAAGTTGATATTAATTAATAATTGATTACATAAGCATGTGATACAGTGGCAGAACCGACTGTTAATATTGGTTTGCTTTTTTTGTTCACAAATGCCACGGTAAGCAAGAGTCGCCACCGACTTTTATTTCATCCAACAAAGGAAAAGGGAAAAGAACAGAAAAAACCTTTTTTTGAGAAGTTTGAGTAAGGGGGCTAGATTATAGAAAGGGAAGTTGTTAGCACTCTTTCTATCCATGGTTTTCCATGGGCTCTTAGGTACTTGCTCATTTTTGAAATTGCTTTCGTGTGTTTGTGTGCTTGAAAAAGTTTTGAAATTTTCCTTGGTACGGCATTTCACTTTATGGTAACCCTTGTATCAGTCCTCAAGGGTGTGATAAAATGTTTTTTGAAAAGTTTGTTTGAAAAGTGTATGGTGTAAAAATTTGTTGTTTTTGAGCAAGTACCTAAAAGTTTCTACCTACTCGAAAAAGTCTGTTCATTTTCTTATTTCCTTTAGACGGTGCTATCCTACTATTAAGGAGTAGGTAGCTCCATCGTTGGAGTTTAAGGGACAATCAAAAGGGACGAAAGGGACAATTACGATCACTAAAGAAATGGTTAGGAAACCTTAGTAGTTACTCTAAAGTCCTAAAGATCTTTCCAAGACAACATTCGAATGGGTCATTTTTTATATTTTGGGACTAGAGGACAATCACTAAGACTCCCTATACTTCACGACCGTTTACCGAAGGCAACCGAAGTGGGGCAAACCCTAGGAGTGAGCATGTGCAAGTTTTTATTTTTCAGTTTATTTATCTTTGCACAATTATGGTTTTCTATGTTCATTTAATCGTTATCTTTCCATACAATCCTATTAGCCATTCATCTAAGCAGTTTATCGTGTGAAAAATAAATTGCAGAAAGATAAGGGTTCCTAAACTATTACAAGGCCTTGGGGCAATTACATAATTAGATGCAGAAATTTAAACCTAATTAAATTATTACAAACCAGGAGAAATTTACATTAATTAGGAAAATAATGAAATAAACGCGCGCGAGAAAATTAAATACGGAACTAAAATTGAATTCAAATATATTTAATTAGTAAATAGAAAAGAGTTTTTTTTTTAGAGAAAATAATTAATTTTGCAAATCAACCTAATTTCTAATTAATTTTGATTATGAAAAAGCATTTAAGTTATCCTAATTAATCTAATTAATTAATGCAATTAAAAAAATTTATATAAAAAACTAATTCTAATTTTTTGTGACTTTTGTGATTTTTTTGATTTAATTAAAAAAAATGATTTTTTTGTAAAAATAATTAGAACAAATAATTAAACAAATAAAAGAAATTAAAAAAAGAATTAAATTGGGCCTGGTGTGAAAGCATTTATGGGGGTGTGAAGAAGAATTTGTCCAGGCCCAGAATAGTTGGCCCAAGGCTGGCGTGTGATCCAGTGAGGATCCCCTTTGGAAGTTCACCATGTGCTGCTTATGTTGGATGTTTAGATCTGATCGCTGGATGATCCAAGGCAGGAGAGGTTGAGGTGCATGGTAGGTGTGTTGGAATGGTGGTTCATTAGATCCTACGTAGAAATATTAGAAAATGCAAAATTGGGTTTCTGGGATCGAACCCAGGTCTTTAACATTGCATACTCGTTCCCTGGCCATCTACGCTACTAGTCATTCTTTTATGGTAATCAAACAAAAACAAAATAAAGGGAAAAGCTTGTTAATTGCTGATTTGTCACACACGCAAGTAACGTGGGGCCCCTGGTTATTGAACGACCCAATCAAAATGTAACCAAATGCCACGCCAAAGTCAGAGTATTGCCCCAGCATTGACCCACCGGAGAAGCACCGGAGCCCTAGCTCTGGTCACCTCTTTTTTTCAAACTTGCATAAACCTGAAAAAAGAGCAATAACTGGTCCTTACCCCCCTAATTCGAGGGTTGCGGATCCAATGGTGACATTCTCATGTCCTAAAACAGCCTGTAAGCATCGCTATGGAAAAAAAGTGAAACCACTATCGTTAATGGTAGAGGACGATTGTGGGTCTTAGCTTTATATGTTATACGTTCAAACACCCATAATCATCAATAGAAACACGTGTATGCAATTGACATGGATTTAAGTTAAGTGTTATGTGAGTTTGATAGTAGAGAAAGTTTACCAATCGGAGGGATCGCGTGAGGGAATTTCTGGGCGTGCTGGGCTTGCTTAACGGTGGGGAATGCCTCCTGGAGTCTTCAGGAGGAAAATTGAATGCTTGGTTTGTCTTAAAAATAGCTGAGATTCTTTATACGAATGGCACTTTTCTTTGTATTTTTGAGAAATATTTTTAAGGTTTGTGGAGGCAGCTATGCGTGTCCATTAGGGTTAGGATTGTTGTATTTATATATTGAATCACTTTAGGTCAACAAAAATGCCAAGAGATCAAAGATATCAATGCCTTTCAATTTTACTTCAAATATTTCCAATTTTGCATATCCTTCCTCATATGACTTGGCACGGTTTTGCTTGATGCTATACAGCATATTTGGATTGTCTTTTAATGCAAAATCAAATCACAATAACTTTTATTATTTTGTATCATTTACTTGATTTTATTTGATTTTGTTAGTGATAAAATGAAAATAAATTAAATAAATAAACCCAATAATGCATGGAAAGGTGTATGGGACTTGGACCAGGCTAGGAGTGTGTTGCAAGCATAAAAAGTTACGCCGATTTGAGAAAAAAAATGCAACTTTGAGCATTGTTGACTTTGGGCAAATTTCCAAAAATGGCCAACTTTGACAATGCATATCTCTCTCAATTTTGACCCTAAGAGGGTGTTCTTGGACTTCTTATAAACCTTAGGATGTCCTCTAAACAACTCTTTTTGTTTCATCTCAATTTGATCTTCCATGTTCATGTAAGAAGCTTTGACCCAAAAGGTGTTTTTGTTGACTTTTTGAAATGACCTATAATGTCTGAATTTATATCTTTTCATGAGTACATTTTTTGAACTTGAGGGATGCATATGAGTTGTAGGGAACTGAATTCTATTCAAAATGAGCCTTAGATAAGAAATTTCTGATAAAGTATGAGAAAGTTATGCCTGGTCAAAGTTTGCTTTACTTTTCCTATAGAAACCCTAATTTAGCAACTTTTGAGTTTTGATGAATTAGGAGCATTCCTTGAGGAATCATGATCAAACCTTGATCAAATTATGTATATTACTTCAAAATGTTGATGTTGACCAAAAATCTTGACGTTTGACTGTATGTGGGCCACAATTGACTTTTGACCTAGTACAGTTGACTTTCAGGCATCTGAGTAGTTGACTGAGCAAACTCCTTGTGCAAGGCATGAAACTTGGAATGGATGATCTTAAGAACATATTAGGGAAATGAAAGTAATTTAGGACCCTTAGAACTCAAACATTTTGATGAGGAGTGAAACCCTAATTTGAGGCTCATTGTCTTAGGAGGAGGATTTGTCTAGTCAATCCTTAGTCCACTTGAGCAATTGAGGACCTCTAGGAATATGTTTTGAGTAAAAAATGGGAGGGAAAATTTTGGGGTACAACAAAGCCCATTTAAGTGTTATTGTTTCTAGTAAAAAGAAAGGGTGGGTTGCATCTTGAAGCCCATTAAAATGTGTACAAGCCCATTAAGATTTTTTTTTACAGAAATACACTTATGATCTTTTATTATTACTGGACTAGAAAAAGGACGTTATTATTAAAACCTTTTCATTATTATAAAAAAAAGATTTCTTTATAAATTATATTTTGTTATCATTGACTAAATTATTGTTAAAATATTTTTATACAATGATACTAGACATTTTTAAGAGTTCTGGTTTTAAATAAAAAAAATCTTTTATGTCAGATTATTGAAGCCAATTAGGCCCAATACGCATTGAAATAACGTATTGGCTGAAATTTCTGTTGTGGATTGGTGGCACAATGCAAGGCCCATTTGGCATCTGTGAATAGAATCTGATTCATGTTTTATTAATTTGTTTTACAAAACATTAGTAGTTTAATAAAAAAAATTTATTGTATATATAAAGAATTTTGTTTTAGAAAAGATCTTTGGATCAAATTGTTGGAGTCAGTTGGGCCCAGTTAAAGGAAAAAAGGAACGTATTGGGCTGAAGGATACAAATGCAGGAACAACAATTGTATCAATTAAACCAAGATTTGCGCACAGTTTTCAAATAACAAGTATTGTAGAGATTAAAATTGAATCTTACAATAACAGTTCAAATCCAGAAAAAACTACATCAAATCTAAAAAACGCAGATCAGATATCAGTAAACAAAATTAATACAAATCAAACTAAATAAATTATCATAAACATTGAATCTCTAATTGTTCATAATTCCTAAATCAAAGCTAACTAATTGTAACAGAGCCCTAAAACTACAACCCTATAAATACTAAACAAAATTAACATAACAAAAGAAAAAAAATGACAAATTAAGGAGACAGAGACGATAATACAGAGAAACTGGTAGCCTTGAAGCTCTAAGAAGAACGAAGCACTGATTGGGGTTTCGATTTCTGAAACCCTAATCGGCCTCCCTAGCCGCTACCACCGTCGTCTTCAAACTCGCATCACTGTCACCACCTTCAAACACCGCAGAGATCTACTGTTGTACCCCAAAATTTTCCTTCCCATTTTCACACAAGACATACTCCTAGAGGTTCTCAATTGCTCAAGGTTGACCAAGAATGGACCACATAATTCTCCTCCTAAGGCAATGAACCCCCAACTAGGGTTTCAATTTTCATTAAGATGGTTAAGCTCCAATATTCTCAAATTCTTCCCATTGTCCTAATATGTCTTCAAGATCATCTATGCCAAGTTTCATGCCTTGCTCAATAATTTTGCTTAACCAATTTCTCAAGTATTGGAAAATCAATTGTGCTAGGTCAAAAGTCAAATGTGGCCCATGTACAGTCATACTTCAAGATTTTTGGTCAACATCAACATTTTGAAGTGATATCCATCATTTTATCAAGGATTGATCATAATTCCTCAAGAAATGCTACTAACCCATCAAAAGAAAAAAATGGCAAATTAGGGTTTCTATAGGAAAAGTCAACCAAACTTTGACCAAACATAACTTTCTCATACTTTATCATAAATTTTCCAATAAAACCTCATTTTGAAGAGAATCCAATTCCCTAAAACTTCTCTTCAGCCCTCAAGTTCAATAAATGCGCCATTTGAATAATACAAGCTCATACATTACAAGTCATTTTTCAGAAAGTCAACAAAAGCCTCTTTTTTCCAAGACCTTTTACATCAAGATAAAATCTTCAAATGAAAAATTGATCAAAATAGGTATTGAAGTAGACATCTTGGGATTTCCAAAAAGTCCAAGATCATCATCATGAGATAAATATTGAGCAAGTTATGGCTTTCCCAAGTTGGGAAAATTTGGGAATTTTTAAGAATTATGCATTGAGCAAATTTGAAGTTTTAAGGCAAGGGCTCAATTTCTTCGAATTCAAGAATCTTCCTAAGTTTATTGAGGACCTCTAAAATTATTCTTTCCATGCCTTGCATTTGCTAACTATTTTATTCATATTTATTTTAATTTATTTCAAATAAATATAATATAAAATGTATAAAATAATTGGAAATGGACTTTGAGCTTTGGGTTGATGTTTTGGACAGCCTTGGCCCATAAAATTTAGTACAAAGGTGTCCACATTCATTCAAATTCAAAAAATGACAAGTTTCCTTGTTTTTGGCCAAAGTTACAAATTTCATTCATGGATTTGAAACGTTTGATTTAAGGTTGTTTACACCTTTATTTTCTTGTCTCCTCATTCCTCTCTATATAAACAAGCATCTATCAAGCATTTCAAGATGCCTACACAGCTTAGAGAGCGCTCTACCATTTTTGCAAAATTATCAAAAGTTGTAAAAATTTGAAACCCACTTTGCAGGTACTTTTGGTCCGAACTAGTAATCATACATTGCTCTTGAGGTTCCCGGGGACTTGTTCTAACCATCCTCAAAGCTTGAAAGGTCCCAGATCACCGGATCCAAGCTATCACTATTTTGGTATAATCTCAAATTTGAATCTCTATTTTTATTAATTGTTGAATGTTCTAATGTGTGTATATGAGTTCCTGGATATCCTTAGAGCATGTTAGGGGAATTACATGGAATACATGACATCTAGGACATGATATATCTTGTACCATCAAGTACTGCGTACACTAGATCCAAGGATGGACATGGGCTTCACAATTCGGGCTTAGCGAAATTGCAATTGCAACCCCCTTTCTACTTCAGCCATCAAGCCCAATCTCTTTTCTTTTTATTTTATTTAGTTATTTCATTTCTTAATCTTTTTTAATAATAATAATAATAAACTAACAAAAAATTATGATTATATATTTTATTAAATAATTAATTTCTTGAATTAATTAATAACTATTTAAACCATTTTTTTCTTTAATTAAAATTGAATTAAAACTTAGGATTTAATTTAGGTTTAATCATTTCCTTTTCATAATAAAAACTAAACAAAAAAAGAACTTAGATTATTTCTTAATTAATTTTTATTTTTTCTAAATAGACTTTAGGATGTCCATTTTAAATATTTTCCTAAATAAAATAAAAAAGACTTTCATTCTTAGGATTTTTTAGACGTAATATTTCATTTCGTGCGCTTTATTTTTATTCTCGCATTTAATATAATAATGTAACTGATTATGGGATATAATTGTCTAGATTTAAAATTCCGCACTTTATTTTCTTGCACTTTTTATGTAACTGTTCTGAAGCATTGTAAAAGCGTAGGATCTAAATTCTCGCACTTTCTATTTTTTGTACAATATTACTGCTAGTAAATTAGGCGTGCACGACAAGATTAATCAATTAACCATTAGATCACTAATCTCAAGACAAATATCTGAAAAAGCACACTATTGCACACTTGCACCCTTAGGGTATACCTCACTTGGTTGCCTCGGAAAACAATGGTCATGTCCCTCGAAAGTAGGGATATCTTAGAAAAGACCCTCGGTACTAAAGTCATCAAAAAGATCATGGTCCCTAACGTCCCTCGAGTTGCATACGAGAAATGATCTTGTCCCTCGATGTTGCTTATATGATGATTGTCCCTTCGAATGCTAAGATATCCTTACATGTTGCCTTTGATGACCATAACCTCCCTTTCGATAGTCCCTTAACATCCAACGATAGGGCTACCTACTTACTAATAGTAGGATAACACTATCTAAAGGGTAGGAGGAAAAGAACATCCTTTTTCGAGTTGGTAGATTATTGTTAGGTATTTGCTCAAACCTAAATTTTTCACACTTATACACTTTTAAAAAATCTTTTCAAAAATACTTTATCACACTCTTGAGGACTGATACAAGAGTTACCATAAAGCAAACAGAAATCTTTCAAAACACACAAACACAAACAGTTTTAAAAAATGAGCAAGTACCTAAGTGCCTATGGAAAACCACAGATGGAAAGGGTGCTAATACCTTCCCTTTCCATAATCTACCCCCCTTACTCAGAAAATCTTGAAAAAGGTCTTTTTCTGTTCTTTTCACCCTTTACTTTGTTGGATAAAAGAAAATTCGGTGGCGACTCTTGCTTACTGTGACATTTGCAAACAAAAAACGCAAACCAGTACAGTATTAAACAGTCGGTTCTGCCACCGTATCACAGAACTAGTGACTCTGCTGGGGAACAAATTATAAAGTGGGGTTTACCTTAGGGTCTAGATCAATTTGCTTCTTTGTTTGTTTGTTTGCTTTACTTTTAAGGGTATTTGTTTGGGTACTATAGATCCTACACCCGGATTTGGGGAAACCTTTTAGGTAAGTAGCAATAGATCCTGGAAGCTTTGTGAGGTATACCGACACGGTTGAAGCGATGGCTACGTTGATGTGACACTTTGGTTGGTACCGATATCCCTTGAGTTAATCAAGGAGAATACGAGGCTGCTGCATCGTGTCATGAAGCGTCAATTGACCTTAGAACCTTTAATTGAACAACTTGACCATTAGGACGTAGCGAGATAGTCATCTTTGGTGTATTCCCAAAGTCGGCAGATACTCGATGCTACACTCATTGATATTTGAATCTTGAGTTTTATTTGGTTGCTATTCAGTCTCTTATCAAAATGAAACTTGTGGGGAAGATCAGTGATATTGAGATCCCTTAGAACCCGATTACTATTTATAGGACATGTTGAACCAATCCAACTTCAAGAGGGTATGACCTTAAAACACATGCAATCTTTAAACTTAAGGTTTTTGGTGTGATTTTCTTGTGCTTGCTATATATGTGATTTCTTGGCATAATCATACACATCATAACATCATGCCACAACATTTCCTTAACAATTTCAAGGATCTCAAGGGTTTGTGATACAGGTTATGGTAAATCAGACGTCTAGCAAGGGGAAAAAGGGGATTTATTTTCCTCTAGCCAATGTTGTTAAAAGATCAAAACTCAACAACTTGAGTCAGGGGCTATGACCCACTTGATATGCTGAGCTTAACTCTCGTAGAAGGACACTCAATGATACAAAGTTCCTTAATCAAAGCTGCAAATTTCAACTTCTAACATTTTCTTGTTTACCCCGAGAAATCCTTGAAAACATTGCATACATATATCATACATATCATTGCATAAGCAGGTTTCAAAGCATGTTTTGCATCCTCTTCGCTGTTTATTTCAGAAATGGATCTAGAACAAACAATGAAGGATCTACACACTCAGAATGTCCAGTTTAAACAGATGATCATGGCTTTGACCAAGGGGCAAGAAGAACTTAAAGCCCTGCTTGTTAAAGAAAATAAGAAGCCAAGGAAGCCAACTGGTTTAGTGAATCTAGGAAGAAGGATCAGAGGACCAGTGTGGCGAGCCTCTGAACTGGTAACTTCATCAAAGAAAGGAATCAATCAAGAAGAGGAAACAAGAGGGGAAGACTCCAGTCCAAAAGAATCTGATGATGAATCTGACTATGATGAGGAACAATATCCTCTTGCTGATGAAAAATACAAACAGCTGGAGGATCGTTTAAATGCAATTGAGGTCTGGAAGGTACCGAGTCTGGTCTTCGAGGAGCTGGGTTTGGTCTCTGGGGTTGTCATCCCGCAAAAGTTCAAGGTTCCTGTATTCGCCAAATATGATGGGGTTTAATGTCCCAAGATGCATATATGATCTTATGTGAGGAAGATTCATCCTCACACTGCTGACAAGGACTTATGGGTCTACTTCTTTCAAGATAGTCTGTTCGGAACTCAACTAGAATGGTTCTACCAGCTGGAAGGGGCCAACATCCGTAATTGGGAAGACATGGCTGATGCTTTTTACAAGCAGTGTCAGTACAATGCAGACTTTTCTCCCACCCGTACACAACTCCAAAGTATGGCTATGGGTTTGAGCGAGGGCTTTAAAGACTACGCTCAGAAGTGGAGGGACATAGCAGGAAGAGTCTAGCCTCCCTTGTCTGACAGGGAGCTAATGGATATGTTTCTGGGGACCCTGTCTAGTCCATTTCTCAATCATCTGATTGGAAGTTCCTCAGCCGGTTTCACTGAATTGATCTTAACAAGGGAAAGAGTGGAAGCTAGAATTAGGAGTGGTAAGATCCAAAAGGATGCATCCTCCAGTGCAGCAAGGAAGCCATTTTCTGGGAAAAAGAGGTTAGTGTTGTGTACAGCCATAGGAATCAGGACAAAACTAAATGTTGTCCAGGGGTAGAGGCTGTCATGATCCCGTAAACCTGCACCTTCTCAACAAAGGAACAATCGGCCTATAGCATAAAGGCCGGTAAGACAATTTACCCAGATAAATATGACGCCATCTCAAGTCTTGCCTTATCTACTGAAGTCTAATCTGGTAACTTTGCGGGAAGCTCCGAAGAATCCCAACACCACCTCTTCCCGTTATAATCCTAATGCTCGTTGTGCTTACCATTTAGAAAGTCCAGGTCATGATACAAAAGACCGTTGGGCTTTGAAAAACAAGGTGCAAGACCTTTTCGAGGCGAAGGAAATTGAATTTGACACCCCTGAGGTCCCCAATGTTATCATTGCTCCTATGCCCAAGCACGGCCGTGGTGTTAACGCTATTAAAGATGATGTGTTCGTTACTTCTATTGAGGAACTTGTTATCCCTCTCCTGACCGTCAAGTGGAACTTGTTGAAGGCCAGTTTATTTCCGGGCTGTGGTGAAGGTTGCCACTCATGTTTATCTCTACCGGTTGATTGTCATTTGTTGAAGGCAGGTGTTCAGCGCCTGATAGATGATAGAGAGATTTTGTTTGAAAAGACTCTCGTTCCAACTTTTTCCTACAAGGATGTTTTAATAATAACCATTTTCATAATTCTCCCAGGGTCTCTACCAAAAGACCCGTCAGGATTACATCTGCTCCAAAGTTGGTTCCTCTGATTATCATCATGCCAGGGCCAATCCCATACTCCTCAGACAAAACTGTTCCCTGGAACTATGGGGGTGACGTCTACTACCACGACGTCAAGCAAGACCTGTTGGTTGTTGAAGACCAGGTTTATGAAGATATTGATCCCGACATTGGCAACATTGTTGGAACCAGCAAAATATCAAGAAGTGGAAGAGTGTTCTCCCCCGAGATTTCTCCTCCAAAAGTTGTTATTGGTCCTGTGATCATTCCTACTTTTGTTCCTACTAATACCACTACCGCAATTCCTGTGATTACCCCCGCTGACACCTCTATCACCGAGCCGGCCGAGACTCAGGGCAAAGTAATATTGATTGAACCTGTCCAGATGAAGGCACAGTCAGTATCTATCCCAGAGGCTTCCAAGAAGGAAATGGAAGAAATTTTAAAGATTATCCAGAAGAGCAACTACAACATGGTCGAGCAGCTGGGGCAGACCCCTTCAAAGATTTCTATGCTAGCCTTATTGTTGTGCTCTAAAGCCCATGCAAAGGCTTTGGTGAAGTTCCTTAAGACGGCCCATATGCCACAAGCAACATCCGTTGACCAATTTGAAGATTGTGTGGCCAGCTTGACGGCTGATAACGGTTTGGGTTTTTCTGACGCTAATCTAACACCCAGGGGGGGGGGGAAACACAATGGTGCGCTGCATGTTTTCGTCAAATGCAGGGGCACTACTTTGGCCCATGTTCTAGTAGATACTGGTTCATCGTTGAATTTGCTGCCCAAGAAGGCTCTGGATAGACTAGACTGCGAAGGTTTGACCTTGAAGCCCATCAACATAGTAGTGAGAGCTTTCTATGGTTCGAAGAAAATGGTGCACAGGGAGGTGGACATCCCCATCAAAGTTGGTTCTCAGAACTTTGACTCCACCTTCTACGTGATGGATATCAGACCATCTTATTCTTGTTTATTGGGTCGCCTTTGGATCCATGGGGCGAGGGTTGTCACGTCTACTCTGCATCAGATGATGAAATACCCGGTAAGAGGAAAGATTGTCATGGTACACAGTGAAGAAGAATACATGGTCAGTCACTTGAACTCATTCAGGTACCTGGAAATGGATGGCGAGTTCATCGAGACTCTATGTTAAAACTTAGAAGAGATACCTCAGACTATGGCTGCAACTGAAACTATCACCAATCTTCCAAAGATCACCAGACCTCCCTTGAAGATGGCTTCTCTCAAGGATGCAAAAGCAGTTATTGAAGAAGGTGGGTCTACCATTTGGGGTCAGCTCCCTGATATTCCATACAATTCTGATAAGTTTGGTTTGGGTTTCTCTTCAGGGGTTCAAAGGGTTGTCCGTCGTGCTCGTGCTGGAAGACCTCTCCTACGCATCAACAATCATGGGGTCAACGCTCTAAAAGATAGTGATGGTAACGATGACATGGATAGATGGATCTTCCCTACTTCCAATGGTGGACTCAGTAACTGGACGGAAAGGGACTTTGTACCGATTACTTTTGTTCAGAAGTAATTGTATTTCTTGTTTTTTGGATATGTAATAAACAATATAAACTTTATGGCCTTGTGCCTTACCTGGGGGACAATGGTTTATTTGTAAGGGTTATCATGTTTCAATTTCATATGGCATTAATAAAGCATTGGACGTTTATGCATACAAATTTTTTGCTCTCTGTTTTTCTCTTCTGCTTTTTACTTTGTCTATACAACTATGCTCTTAAACACACGCATGTATCAAACTACAGATCCATATCCACTCTGGATCCCATTGATAACAGGTCTGCTATTGCCGGTTATGACTTTGAAAATCCGATCAACCAAGCCGAGGACGAAGGTGAGGTAGATTGTGAGGTACCCAGAGAACTTTCTAAACTGTTACAGCAGGAAGAAAGGGTTATACAGCCTCATAAAGAGCAAGTTGAGATAGTGAATTTAGGCACAGAAGAGAACAAAAAGGAGGTCAAGATAGGTGAAAATTTGGATCTTCATGTTAAATAGAATTTGATTCATAGGTTGCATGATTGTGTTGAGATCTTTGCCTGGACATATGAAGATATGCCAGGACTAGACACAGATGTTGTGGTTCATTGTATGCCAACTAAAGAAGATTTCCCTCTGGTAAAGCAGAAGGTCTGTCGCATGCGCCCTGAAATGTCAGAGAAGATCAAAGTAGAGATTATGAAACAGTTCAATGCTGGGTTCCTAGCTGTCACTTCTTATCCCCAATGGATTGCCAATGTAGTCCCGCTACCTAAAAAGGACTGCAAGGTACGAATGTGTGTGGACTACCGAGACTTGAATAGGGCAAGCCCTAAGGATGACTTTCCGCTCCCCTACATTGACGTTCCGGTTGACAACACCGCACAACACAAGATATTTTCCTTCATGGACAGTTTCTATGGTTACAATCAGATCAAGATGGCACCCAAAGACATGTAGAAGAAAACCTTTGTCACATAATGGGGCACTTTCTTCTACAAAGTGATGTCGTTTGGGTTGAAGAACGTCGGGGCAACCTATCAGAGAGCCATGGTAGCTTTGTTTCATTACATGATTCACCGTGAGATAGAGGTTTATGTTGATGACATGATAGCTAGGTCTCAAACTAAGGAAGAACACCATGATCATTTACAAAAGCTATTTGATAGGTTGAAGACGTACAAGATGAGGTTAATTCCGAACAAGTGCGCCTTTGGGTTAAGGTCTGGTAAACTTCTAGGTTTCATTATTAGCAACAAGGGAATTCAGGTAGACCCTGCAAAGGTGAGGGCTATACAAGAGATGTCGACTCCTCGCACTGAGAAGGAGATCAGAGGCTTCTTAGGACGCCTAAATTACATTACCATGTTCATTTCCCATTTAACTACTACTTGTGAGCCAATCTTCAAACTCCTGAAGAAAGATCAAGTGGTAAAATGGAATGACGAATTCCAAACCGCCTTCGAGAGAATCAAAGAATATCTTCAAGAGCCTCCAATTTTGATGCCTCCGGTTGAAGGAAGACCTTTGATAATGTACTTAACAGTGTTAGATAATTCAATGGGGTGTATGTTGAGGCAGCATGAAGAGTCCGATCGAAAAGAGAACGTGATATACTACCTTAGCAAAAAGTTTACCGACTGTGGAATAAGATAATCACTGCTCGAGAAAACTTGTTGTGCTTTGGCATAGGCCGCTCGCCGACTGAGACAATATATGTTAACTCACACCACTTTGTTGATATCTAAGATGGATCTGATCAACTACATCTTCAAAAAGCTTGCTCTCTCTGCAAGAATAGCAAGATGGCAAATGATCTTGACCGAATACGATATCCAATACACAACCCAGAAACCAATCAAGGGAAGCGTATTAGCTGATTATGTGTCTCATCAGGCTGTGGATGACTACCAGTCCATGAATTTTGAGTTCCTGGATGAGAATATTATGCTAGTGACCGACTATGAAGAACCTGGACCGGATGAAGGACATGAGGAAGGATTCCGGTGTACTATGGTTTTTGATGGATCTTCCAACGCGCTCGGCAATGGCATCAACGCTGTAATCATATCTCCCGAGGGATGTTATACTCCGTTCACCGCCAGATTATGTTTCAATTGTACCAACAATATGGCAGAGTATGGAGCATGCATCATGGGTCTTAAAGCTGCTATTGACCCGAGGATCTAGTTCTTGAGCATTTTCGGAGATTCAGCCTTGGTAATAAGTCAAATCAAAGAGGAGTGGGACACAAAGCACCCGAATCTCATCCCTTATAAAGAACATGTGCTGACATTGCTTCCACACTCTGAAGAGGTCACCTTTGAACATTTCCCATGAGAAGAGAATCAGTTAGCGGACGCACTAGCTACTATATCGTCTATGTTCAAGGTCAATTGGGACAACGAAGCTCCCCGGATCACTATTAAGAGGTTGGATAAACCAGCATACTGATATGAGATTGAAACTGAAGAAGTAGAAGATAAACCTTGGTTCCATGAAGTGAAGAGGTATCTCAAGGCTCAAGAATACCCTGAGGGTGTGTCTGTTAATGATAAGAAGTTTCTGAGAAGGTTCTCCGCAAAGTTCTTCCTTAGTAATTGAATCCTCTACAAGCGCAATCATGACTCTACTTTACTTTGGTGCATATACAAGAGAGAAGCAGAGAGGATTATGGCAGATTTACACAAAGGTACCTTTGGCACCCACTCTAGTGGACACACTCTGGCTAAAAAGATCATGCGGGTAAGATACTGTTGGTCCACCATGGAAGCAGACTATTATCAGCATTCCCGAACTTGTCACAAATGCCATATCTATGCTGATAAAGTACATGTACCTATGGTTCCCTTGAACATCTTAAAGGCTCCCTGGCCCTTTGTAATGTGGGGAATTGGCATGATCGAAGAGATTAGGACAACCGCTTCCAATGGGCATCGCTTCATCCTAGTGGCCATTGATTACTTCACGAAGTGGGTTGAAGTTGCCTCTTTTGCTACTGTTACCAAGAATGTTATGGTGCAGTTTATCAAACATAACCTGATTTGTTGGTATGGTGTGCTAGAGAGAATCATCACTGAAAATGGTACAAATCTCAATAATACAATGATCACTGAACTCTGTAAACAATTCAAGATCCAGCATCATAATTCTTCCCCTTACTGGCTGAAGATGAATGAAGTTGTTGAAGCTGCAAATAAGAACATTAAGAAAATCATACAAAAGATGATGGTGACATACAAAGATTGGCATGAGATGTTACCATTTGCTCTTCATGGTTACCGCACATCAGTACGAACGTCAACGGGGGAAACACCTTATTCTCTTGTATATGGTATGGAGGATGTCCTACCTATTGAGGTCTGTTGTACCCCAAAATTTTCCCTCCCTTTTCATCAACATTTTCTCACCACAAGACTCTTGGAGCTCAAGATCAAGTTAGGGTTTGCTCTGCTCAAGACCCCTCATTGCATTGTTGACCCAAATTAGGGTTTGAGTTTGCACAAAGATGTTATGACCTAAAATGCCCAAAGTGACTTTCATGCTTCATGTTGGACTTACAGGTTTATCCATATCAAGTTTCAAGCCTTGATTCTAATCTTTGCCCAGTCAATTGGATAGTTGGCCTAAAAATCAGCTGTATTGGGGAAAAAGTCAACTGTGGCCAATTGACAGTCAAACTTCATGATTTTTGACCCACATCAACATTATGAACTCATATGAATCATTTGATCAAGTTTGGATCACAATTCCACAAGAAATTTGATCAAATCATCAAAAGGGCAAAATGGTCATTTTTAGGGTTTTGACTGCACAAAGGCAATTTTTGACTGTTTGACCTAACCAATGGAAAACCAAGCTCACATATGGACTCAAGGACTCAATGGCATTGTCTTGATCCATTCAACAAGTTCAAAAGATCTTAAATGCACAGGATTGACAGATGAATTTTCCAGTCAACTGATTAAAATTTGACTGTACACTGAAAAGTCAAACTTTGACTTTTTGGTCAAAATCAAGTGCCAAGGTTCATTTTTCATCAAGACATGTCAAATTATGAAACTTGTTCATCAAGAAACCCAAAATTGCAAATTAGGGTTTAAAATGAGAAAATTTCATAACTTCGAATTTTTCTAAGTTATGAAACTTCCTTATTTTTTCCTAACTTTGTCCCATTTTTTCACCAAGATGCAAATGGATTCAAACAAAACTTGAAACATGAAAGTTGTAGTACATTGCAATATCTACAACTTTTATTCACAAATTTTTCTCAAAGGAAGCTTTTAGCTCAAGTTATGATTTTTGGAACAAGGGTACAAAACATTTTTAACTTAGAGAAATTTTGACCTATTCTAGGCAGGATTTTTGTCCAACTTCTTGGCCATTTTTCACATGCTTCCACTTGGAGTTTCAATTTGCATTATAAAGATGGATTGTAGTACACATTCCAAGATTTCCAAATTGTTCAATAACTTCTCAAACACCCTTGTGGTTAGAGAGAATCGAATTTGCAAAGTTGGCCAAAACTCACTTTTGTTCATGGCCAAAGCTTGCTCATCACAACTTGCATTTTCAAATCAGCTTGTACAAAGCTAGCTTGCAGGCCTCAAAACCAGTTTTACACACCATAATTAAATGCCTAACCATTATGTTAAGGTGTTATTTTGTTCATTTGGACAATACATGCTAAACTAATCCCTAACTAGAAAAAACAAAATTCCCATTTTTGGCTTAATGTCACTTTATGTCAAAAGTGAATCCTTGAGGCATGGGACCAGATCTTTGAGGCCAGATAGAGTCCACAAATTTGTGTTACCAAGAGCAAGATATGCAGCATACATAGAGGGTGGTACAGGCCTGCACAATCCACTTACACTTTCTTGCTTACATTAGAAGAAAGATTGCAAAACTGATCTAACTCTCACTTCCTGTCAACACAGCCAAACAAAAACCTTGTGAACATATTTCTTACACCCAAGCAAGCCTAAAGCACGATTCAATCACCTCTCAAACCTCCTCACACATCAAAACACCCTCTTGCTGCAGAAGCAGGGCATACCCTGCAACTTGAGTTCCACAATCCATTCCTGTCGTGCGTTTTATCCAAAAGGAGTTCAAACACATTCCATACCATCCATTGAAACTATTCCAAGCCCTAAACATCAGCTGTAACACCCTTAACTTCATCTTCCATTTTGATTTTTCAGTTTTGCAGGTGAACTTCCATAGCACGATTTAGAGTGATTCAAAGCAAGCTAGGTGTTAGAGAAGCTTCCTTGGACTTCAGGCAAGCTATACAAAAGCTCAAACTCCATTGAAGATACCTACATTGCTCTATATGATTCAAGCTGAGACAGGAAATCCATGAACTTCTATCTCTCAATCTAGGAAGAGTTAGGCTTAGGTTTGTGAATGAAACATGTCCCACTCATAGCCCTGAAGCCATACATATGATCACTTTTCATTTATATTAAGCATGCTGTGAGAATTTTAACCATGAACATTGAAGAAAAACTAGGTCATAAATTGGGGGTGAAGAAATTCTCCCTGGTTTCTTAGAGTAGGGATAAGTTTTTTACATATTTGAAATCGTGGTTTGATGCTCTACATTGTTTATGTTATGAGTTTTGGCTAAAAATCAAGGAATCAGGAGTTTGAATGAAGCAAGAAAACGCGCGTTTTTGTTGTTCAAAGGTTGCTGGAGGTTGAAGACAAAGTTGACTTGGGCTGGGCCTGAGTCAACTTACTTTTTGCACCCCTTTTTTCCATTTGCACCCCCTGGCCCATTATGTGAAATACTTGTCATTTTTTACTTTTTATTTTTTATTCTGATTTCATATTTTTTGCTTAAACATAAAAAATCTCAAAAAAAAAATTTTCCACACATTTTTGCATTTATTTGGCATTTATTTGTTTTATTTAACATATGTATGTAAATAAATACATATACTTTTTATTTAAAACCCTAAAAATAAAACAAAAATATTTATTTTTCAGTTATTATTTTTTGTTTATATTTTGAAAACATTTTCTAAAATATATTTTTTTTTGTAAATAATTAATATTTTATTTTTGTATATATTTAGTATATTTAATATATAATATAAATACTTACATATTTTATTATAATACTTAGGATAAAAATATGAAAATAATACATTTTTATTTTTATTAATATTTGACATCAAAAATACTTTTTTACAATATACTTCTTATTTTTTGTATATAATTAAAAAATATTGTATATAATTAATAAATAAATACTATTTATTCAAAAACTAGGGTTTTGCCCTAAATGAAAAAAATATTCAAAATTTGACCTTTTTTATTTTTGTTTATATTTTACATTGAAAAATACTTTCACATACATAAAAAATCATTTTGTGCATAATACATTTTGCATATTTATTGTATTTTTTTTATATTGTACAATTATATATTTGTATATTCGATATGGATGTAATAGCTTAGAATTTAATTTCTTGTCAAATATCTCCAAATTCAAACTTGTACCCCCATCCCCATAATCATTGTTGTAATAGCTTAGTATTTAAATTTCCGCATTTAAAAGCTTTCAAATTATGCCATGATAGACTTAGGGTTTGTATGCAAATAAAACCAACAAATAGCTTGACCTAATTCAAGATAAACATGCATGAAAAACAAACACAATGCACACTTGCACCCCTAGGGTTACTCCACTTGTTGCCTTCAAAATGGGCCATGGTTGCATGTCAAGTACTTTGGCAAAACAAAAACAAATCAAATGATCATAGTCCCTCGATGACGCTATCAAATTGCCTAAAATGATCAAGTCCCTTGAGAAAATTGCCAAAGACACTTGACACTATTGCTCTCATGGTCTAAACGATGACCCGCGCCCGTCCCGTTAACATCCTAACACGAGGTTGTTCACCAAATACAATGGTGAAACAACACTGTTAAAAGGGTTAAAACACAAGGAAAGATCTTTGAGTAAATTTAGGGGTAGACAACTCTTAGTTACTTGATCAAACTTGCAAAACACACTTGCCTACTTTCAAAACATACATCACAACACAATTTCAAAACAAACTTTCAAAAACATTGAAACATCTTTTCAAAAAGACAAACACCTTTGTAAAACATTCGAGTAAAGAATTGTTACAACGGTTGCCTAGACAAGGCATCTTTTTCAAAACATTTTCAAAACCACACACACAAAGCACCATTTCAAACAATTGGAAAGCAAAGGCAAGTGATCTAAGCAAGTAACTAAGAGCCCGTGGATAACCATGGATAGAAAGGGTGCTAATACCTTCCCTTTCTATAATCTACTCCCCGAACCCAAGAAAACATCTCAAAGGTTTTTCCTGTACTTTTTAACCTTTCCTTAGGATAAAATAAAAAGTCTGTGGCGACTCTTGTTCAACCGAAACATTTGTGAACACAAACGCAAAAACCTCAAGTCAGTTCTCCCACCGTATCACAGAACTGGCGACTCTGCTGGGGACAAATTTAAAAGTGGAGTAACCTTAGGGCCTAGATCACCCTTTTGCATGACTAATTGTTTGCTTTGATTGCTTTACATTTTTGTTCTCTTGTTTGGGCTTGAAATCCTAACCCGGATTTGGGAAACATTCATAGATAGCAATACGTTGTGGAAACTGTGCAGGGTATACCAACACGGTTGAAGCAATAGCTATATTAGTGCGACATATTTGTGAGTACCGGTAACCCTTGAGTTCAATCAAGGAGAGCACGGGGCCGCTGAGTGATGTCCCCAAGCACTAATGAACTAGAACCTTACTTGACCATCTTGGCCTTTTTTTAGGGGTAGTGAGATGACCGGCTTTGGTGCAGTCCGAAGTTGGTAGATACTCGATACTACACTCATTGAGGGTTGTTTTCTTGGAATATTTTGGTCGCTAGTTAAGTGGCTAAACCAAAACAATGAACATAGAAAACAATCCAATGATATTGAGCTCCTTAGAACCCGGTTAGGACAGGTTTTTAAGCCAACTTCACTCAAGAGGGTACTTGCCTATGAAACCCCATGCAAGCCTGAAGTTAGGGTTTTGTGTGACTTGCTTGTACATATGTCTGTGCATACATCATGAACATCATAAAGCATCATATGCATCCACTAACCATTTCAAGGGTTTGGATCTTCATCTTTGTTCTTGTTTTGTAGGTCATGGAAATTCTTCGCAGGAAAACTATCCAAGTCAACCTTGTGAGAATCCCTCCTCAACTCAAGGAGCTTACATCCAGGATTCCAGAAAATTCTCTCTTCAGTGAAAGACATGGTAGACTGCTCAGCCTAGTCAGCACCAACATTGAAGAAGACATGGTGAAAGTGTTGTTCCAATTGTTTGACCCCCTTCACCACTGTTTTACATTCCCCGACTATCAATTGGTGCCTACTTTGGAGGAATTTTCTTAACTCCTGAGAATTCCTATTCTTAATCAGCTACCCTAAAACGGTACGGAAAAAGAACCAAAGCCTGAAGATATTGCTCAAACACTACACTTGCAATCATCTGACATCAAGGGGCATTGGGAGACTAGAAGTGGTGTCAAGGGCTTCTTGGCAAAATTCTTGTTTGAGAAGGAACAAGAGTGTTGGAATTCTTTGGATCTGCAAGCCTTTGAAGAAATTGTGGCACTCCTCATTTATGGGTTGGTCTTGTTCCCAAATCCCGACCAACTTATAGATGTCAATGCTGTCAAGATTTTCATGTCTAGGAATCCCATACCTACATTGCTTGGGGACATCCTCCACTCATTTTACACACGATCAATGAGGAAGAGAGGTGTTCTCATGTGCTATACTCCTCTCCTTGCAAGGTGGTTTATTTCTCACCTTCCACAATCTGTTTTGAAGAATGAACAAGGCTTAAGGTGGTCACAACGGTTGATGACCATCACACATTCTGATGTACATTGGTGTTCTCGGTCCAGAGAAAATGTCATCATCGTCGATCGTTGTGGTGAGTTCCCTAATGTTCCATTACTTGGCATTAGGGGAGGCATTACCTACAACCCATGTCTAGCTTTGAGACAATTTGGATATGCACGGAGGGATGGCCCTCATGACATGCTGATTCCTGACCTAGTTTTTGACTTCGACAACAATGCGCAAGGACTTCGCCAAAGATTCATCAGAGCTTGGAGGATGCCTAACAAGGTAGATAGCAAGACACTGGGGCACAAGAACTCCATCCCTCTTGAGCCTTACCTCAAGTGGGTACGAACCCGGGCCCAGAGTCTTATGATGCCTTACCCTCACATTCTCCCTTTGATTAAAGAGCCTGTTAAGGAAGGAGAGGTTCCATACACCATCCTACATCCTGACATGCCAACATCATGGGAGGAAATGCAAAAGAGTTGGATCCAACTCAAGGAAGAACGAAATACTTTTGAAGCCAGCTTCTACGCCAGTGAGAAGAAGGTTTTGGAGCTTACCCGCCAACTTCACGAGGAGGAGACCCTCAACACTTACCTCGCACCAAAAAGGATGCGCAACGTATTTTTACCTTAAGAAGTTTTTGTAATATTTGGCCCATGGGGCATTTATGTACTGACAAAATTTCTTCTAGTTAATATGACGTGTGTTCTTTTTGTCTGCAACAATTTTGAATTTCTAAATCCTTGAATGCATTGCATGAATAAACATATCATTCATCATATGCATAAACAGGTCTTCACACCAGGTTTCCTTATCTTTCTGCTGTTTATTTCAGTGAGATGGATATTAAGCAGACGGTCAGAGATCTGCAGTCACAAAACTCGCAGTTTCAATAGCTCCTTATGACCTTGGCAAAGGGTCAGGAGGATCTTAAAGCACTGTTAGGGAATAAAGAGCAAGAAAAAGGAAAAAATAAGAAGAAAAGAGTTGGGGTAGCTACACTGGGAAGAAGATTTGAGAATGAAGCTATGAGAGTTCTTGAATTCCCCTCCACATCTGATGAGGGTACCGGTAAAGGAAAAGGAGTTGCACTACCCTCTGAATCTGAGGCTAAAGAGGAAGAGGTTGAGGAAGATGAAGACTACTCAGAGCAGCAATACCCGCCAGCGGACGACAAGTACAAAAACCTGGAGGATAGACTGGCAGCTATGGAGCTGCAAAGGGTTCCCGGGCTAGATTTTGAAGAATTGGGATTGATTGTTGGGATTGTGATCCCTTCAAAGTTTAAGGTGCCAACTTTTGAAAAATACGACGGTCTGTCTTGCCCGAAGATGCACCTGAGGTCGTATGTCATAAGAATTCAACCTCACTCATCCGATAGAAATCTTTGGGTACACTTCTTCCAGGACAGCCTGTCCGGTACACAGCTTGATTGGTTTTACCAGCTTGAGAGGTCAGACGTGCATAGTTGGGAGGATTTGGCAGCTGCCTTTTATCGCCAGTATCAATATAACGCTGACTTGGCGCCAACCCGTACTCAGTTACAAAGTATGGGGATGTCCTCAAATGAGGGATTCAAAGAATACGCCCAGAAATGGCGCGACTTGGCCGGAAGAGTGCAGCCACCTCTTTCAGATAGGGAACTAGTTGATATGTTCTTGGGGACCCTATTTGGACCTTTCTTCAACCATTTGATCGGGAGCTCTTCGGCAGGGTTTACTGAACTGATTCTGACTGGCGAACGGGTGGAAGCTGGTATTAAGAATGGGAAGATTCAAAAGGACGCCTCTGTCTCCACAACTGTTAAAACATCATTCCCGGCCAAGAAGGAAGCAGCTGTTATATACTCTAAGAAAGGATCAGGAAGAACTGAGCGTCGGCCGACTGTGGGGGCCGTGATGATTCAAAATTCATCAAATGATCAGCCTCGTAACAATCAGTCTAGACCTAACCAGCAACGAGTAGAACGGCCACAACGGCAGTTCACCCGCATCAACATGACGCCTGCACAAGTTCTTCCCCATTTGTTGAAGTTGAAACTGACTGGTTTAAAGGAGGCGCCGAAAAACCCCAACACCACATCTCCATACTATCATGCCAATGCTAAATGTGCCTATCATTCTGACAGCGCCGGGCATGACACCAACAATTGCTGGGCGCTGAAGAATAAAATTCAAGATTTGATAGATGCAAAAGAGGTTGAGTTCGACGCCCCTGAGAAACCGAATGTAATCTCTGCTCCGATGCCAAAGCATGGTCACAATGTCCATGCTGTTGAAGAGGATCTGTTTGTTTCTGCTGTTGATGATCTGATAACTCCACTACTGACAATCAAGTTGAATCTGTTGAAGGCTGGGATTTTCCTAGGTTTTAAAGAAGATTGCTACCTCTGTCACTCCCTACCAATCAACTGTCCATTGCTGAAGATAGGCATCCAACACCTAATGGACAACCAACAAATTCTTTTTGAAAAGACTCCTGTTACTCCAACTCCTATCAATGAAGTTTCAATAATAACCATTTCTGCCAATCTTCCCAAGGTCCCCAAAAAGCCTGTTAAGATTACATCCGCTCCGAAGATTGTACCCTTGAAGATAACCATGCTTGGGCCTGTCCCCTACAAATCTGACAAATCAATACCGTGGAATTATGGTGGAGAAATCTACTACCACGGTGTTAAGCAAATTGAGATAACTGAAGAGAGCTCTGATGAAGAAACTGTCGACATTGGAAACATTGCCGGTACGAGCAAGATTACCCGAAGTGGAAGAATTTTCTCTCCAGAGATTGCCCCTCCAAAGGCAATCTTTGGACCCTCAGCTGTTCCCAAAGTTAACCCTGCACCGGTAAAACTATCTGCAAGAACGCCAATGATTGAAGAAGTTGTTACTCCTGTGGTTGTCCCTCCTGTTGCTGATGATAAGGGGAAAGGGATCCAAGAAGAGCTCGTCAGGACGAGGGCTCAGCCGTTGATCATCCCCGAAACCTCTAAGAAAGAAATGGAAGAGATTCTGAAAATAATTAAGAAGAGTGATTACAATGTGGTAGAGCAACTGGGGCAAACCCCCTCGAATATCTCCATGTTAGCTTTGTTGCTTTGTTCGGAGGCTCATGCCAAGGCCTTGATAAGGTTTTTGAAGACAGCCCATGTACCCCAAGAAACCTCAGCCGATCAATTCCAGGATTGTGTAGCCAGCCTTACCACCGACAACGGCCTGGGTTTCTCTGATGCTGACCTGACTCCGAAGGGATGAAAGCACAATGACACATTGCATGTGTCAGTTGAATTCCGAGGAACTACTCTCGCCCATGTCTTGGTCGACACTGGTTCTTCTCTAAACGTGCTGCCTAAGAAAGCTCTGGATCGTTTGGATTGTGAAGGCTTGGAGCTGAAACCAAGTAATATCATTGTCAGGGCCTTTGACGGGTCTAAAAGAATGGTGCATGGGGAGGTCGACATCCCTATCAAGGTAGGCACTGAAGTGTTCCCCTCAACATTCTATGTGATGGACATCCGCCCATCCTACTCTTGCTTGTTAGGAAGACTTTGGATTCATAATGCTGGGGCAGTCACTTCCTCCCTACATCAGATGCTGAAATACCCTGTTAAGGGTAAAATCATAACTGTACACGGTGAGGAGGAGTACATGATCAGTCGTCTGAACTCCTTTCGGTATGTGAAATTGGATGGCGAATCCATTGAAACACCCTTTCAACACTTTGAGGAAGTTGCTCCCGAGGTGGCAGTAGCTGAGGTACCCAAGCAGGTGGCCAGGATGGCATCTCTGAAAGACGCAAAGGCTGCAATGAATGAAGGGAAGAGATTAACATGGGGACAGTTGCCTGACTTTCCTCACAAGACAGACAAGTTTGGGTTGGGATTTACCGCTGCGGGGCAAAAACCTATGCATCGCTCAAAAATTGAAAAGACACCTATCAAGATTTCTCCTCATGGAATCAATGCTTTAGAAGACGAAGACGAAGATGGTAACGTTGAAGATTGGATCTTCCCAACCATTGAAGGGGGACTGCACAACTGGGAGGCGAAAGACTTCGTTCCCATTACTTTCATCGATCAGTAATTTATCTTTCAAACATTTCCTGTTGGTCTGTAATAATTACTAAAACAATATGCACACTACTTTTTCACCTCATGCCTTGCCCGGGGCATGTAGGTCCATTTGTAAGGGTCTTGATTTTCCTTCATAATCATATGCATGTTTAATGAATCATTGGACGTTTTTCATTTATAAACTGTTGTGTTCATTTTCTTTCCTTTTGCTTTTTTGTTTGTTTAAGGATGGTTATCCCTTACACACACCCACACTCACAAATGCAGGTACCCATCCACTCTGGATTCTATGGGTGACTATTCTGTTGTATCCTTCAATAACTCTGAGGATTTGGTCAATCAGGCTGAGTATGAAGATGACGAAGATTGTGAAGTACCAGGAGAGCTAGCCAGACTTCTACAACAAGAAGAGAGGGCCATCTTGCCTCATGAAGAGTTGTTGGAAACTGTCAACTTAGGAACAGAGGAAGACAAGAAAGAAGTACAAGTGGGTGCCAATCTGGAACCAAGTGTCAAGGGTCACTTAATATACCTGTTAAATGAATATGTTGAAATCTTCGCCTGGTCTTATGAAGACATGTCGGGGTTAGACACAGATATCGTGGTTCACCGTCTCCCTACAAGAGAGGACTGTCCACCGATCAAGCAAAAAGTCCGCCGAATGAGGCCCGACATGTCTGAGAAGATTAAAGCAGAAGTAATGAAGCAATTCAACGTTGGCTTTCTGGATGTTACATCCTATCCATAATGGGTTGCTAACATTGTGCCAGTACCTAAAAAAGACGGCAAGGTCAGAATGTGTGTGGACTACCGGGATTTTAACAGGGCCATCCCTAAAGATGATTTTCCGCTACCGCATATTGACATTTTTATTGACAACACGGCTCAACACAAAGTGTTTTCCTTCATGGACGGATTCTCGGGCTACAACCAGATCAAAATGGCCCCCGAGGACATGGAGAAAACAACCTTTGTTACACAGTGGGGTACCTTCTGCTACAAGGTGATGCCGTTCGGACTGAAGAACGCAGGGGCAACTTATCAACGCGCCATGGTAGCTTTGTTTCATGATATGATACATCATGAGATCGAAGTTTACGTAGACGACATGATAGCTCGATCACAAACAGAAGAGGAACACCTTGAACATTTGCAAAAGTTGTTTGCCAGGTTGAAGGAATACAAACTCAGGCTGAATCCAAGTAAGTGTACTTTTGGAGTTAGGTCTGGTAAACCTCTAGGATTTATTGTCAGCAACAAGGGCATTGAGGTCGATCCAGCAAAAGTAAAGGCTATACAAGAAATGCCTGCCCCCCGTACTGAAAAGGAGGTTAGAGGGTTCTTGGGACGCTTGAACTATATTGCCAGATTCATCTCTCATCTGACGTCTACCTGTGAGCCAATTTTCAAACTATTGAAGAAAGATCAGGTAGTTGAATGGAACGATGATTGTCAAACTGCTTTTGATAAAATCAAGGAGTATTTGCTAGAACCTCCTATTCTGATGCCACCCATCGAAGGAAGACCGCTGATCATGTATCTGACTGTTTTGGATAACTCAATGGGGTGCGTACTGGGCCAGCATGACGAGTCTGCTCGAAAAGAGCATGACATTTATTACCTTAGCAAAAAGTTTACCGACTGTGAGACTCGCTACTCACTGCTCGAGAAAACTTGTTGCGCTTTGGTATGGGCTGCTCGCCAACTAAGGCAGTATATGTTGACTCATACCACTTTGCTGATTTCCAAAATGGATCCTATCAAGTATATCTTCGAGAAGCCTGCTTTATCTGGAAGAATCACTAGATGGCAGATGATCCTGACTGAGTATGACATCCAGTATACTACCCAAAAAGCTATAAAAGGGAGTGTACTAGCTGACCATCTAGCTCATCAAGCTATCGAAGATTATCAATCCATGAGATTCGACTTCCCAGACGAGGACATCATGACTCTGGACAACATTGAAGGTAACGGACCGTATAACGGACCTGAAAATGGATCCCGATAGACCCTGTACTTTGATGGTGCTTCAAATGCACTTGGAAACAGTATCGGTGCGGTACTCATTTCCCCGAAAGGTTGCCATACACCTTTCACGGCCCGACTTTGTTTCAGCTGTACCAACAACATGGCCGAATATGAAGCTTGCATCTTTGGTCTCAAGGCTGCTATAGACTTGGGGATCAAATCTTTGATCGTATTTGGGGACTCGGCTTTGGTTATCAGTCAAATCAAAGGAGAGTGGGACACCAAACATCCTAATCTTATCCCATACAAAGAACATGTCCTGACATTACTGCCTCATTTCGAGCAGATCACCTTCGAGCATTTCCCGCGAGAAGAAAATCAGCTAGCAGATGCTCTAGCTACAATGTCTTCCATGTTTAAACTCAACTGGGATAACGAGGCTCCCCAAATCACCATCGAGCGAATGGATGAACCTGCGCATTGTCATGAGATTAATACCGAAGAAGTAGTGGAACAACCCTGGTTCCATGAAATCAAAAGGTATCTCCAGACTAGAGAATATCCCGAAGGAGCTTCCGTCAATGACAAAAAGTTCTTAAGGAGATTTGCTGCCAAGTTCTTCCTGAGCAATGGCATCCTTTATAAGTGCAGCCATGATTGTGTCTTACTCCGATGTGTAGACAAAGCTGAAGCATAGTTAATCATGACTGAGATACACAGTGGCACATTTGGCACCCACTTGAGCGGGCATACGATGGCCAAGAAGATTCTAAGGGCAGGCTACTACTGGTCTACCATGGAAGCTGATTGCCATCAGCATTCCCGTACTTGCCACAAATGTCAAGTCTACACCGACAAGATTCATATTCCTCCTGTTCCTCTCAACATTCTGACAGCTCCTTGGCCATTCGCAATGTGGGGCATTGACATGATTGGAGAGATCAAGCCCACGGCATCCAACGGACATCGCTTCATCTTGGTCGCTATTGACTATTTCACCAAGTGGGTTGAAGCAGCTTCCTTTGCCTTTGTTACTAAAAATGTGGTTGCCCGCTTCATCAAGCAGAACCTCATATGCTGGTATGGTGTCCCCGACAGGATCATCACAGACAACGGTACAAATCTGAACAATACTATGATCACCGCTCTATGTGAACAGTTCAAGATTTATCATCACAATTCATCTCCCTATCGGCCGAAGATGAACGATGCTGTTGAAGCTGCGAACAAAAACATCAAAAAGATCATTCAGAAAATTACAGTCACCTACAAGGACTGGCACGAGATGTTACCGTTTGCTCTACATGGATACCGTACCACGGCACGTACTTCAACAGGGGCAACCCAATTTTCTTTAGTATATGGCATGTAAGTTGTCCTACCCATGGAAGTTCAGATTCCTTCTTTAAGGATCATGAAGGACGCTGGTTTGAATGAAGACGATTGGATTCAGACCCGACTTGATCAACTCAATTTGATCGATGAGAAGCGACTCACTGCTGTTTGTCATGGTCAGACGTACCAAAAACGGATGATCAAGGCTTTCAACAAGAAAGTCAGACGTCAAGTATATCAAGTCGGAGATCTTGTAATCAAGCGGATCATCTTGCCGCAAAGTGATCCCAGGGGAAAATAGACTCCTACTTACGAAGGACCATTTGTGATCAAGAGTATATTTTCTGGTGGTGCAATGATCCTGACTACCATGGATGGCGACGATTTGCCACACCCTGCGAACGCAGACATAGTCAAAAGATACTACGCATAAAACGACCCGACAAGTCGAAAACCTGAAAGGGCGACTTGGGCAAAAATGGGCATCCCGGTGAACCGAAAACCCGAAAGGGCGGTTCAGGCAAAAATTAGGGATAAAACAAAAAAATATGTACACCTGGAAAGTTGAAAACCTGAAAGGGCGGCTTGGGCAAAAAAGGGTTTCCCGGTGGATCAAAAACCCGAAAGGGCGATCCAGGCAAAAGTTAGGGAATTAAAGCGTATGACTATGTCTCGTCGGATCACTTTAAAAAAAACAATCTCTTCATCAACAAGCTCCGAGCTTCTGTTCAATCCAATCATCAGCGGACGAAGCATTGAATGGACAAGATATTCATAGTTGTGAAGGCTATAACAGAATGGAATCCCATGGAATTGTTACACATAGCCATCTTTCTTTTGTATAAAATTTTCAATTTTTTACGACAACATCCTCTTACTAGGATGCCTGTCTCCTTTGTACAAAGATACTCATAAAAAGTTAATACAAATACTTTTCCAAATACAGAAATTTGCTTTGTCTTCCTTTTGCTTTTTACACTTATGTTTTATTTGAGAAACGTCCAATGTTTTGTTAAATAGGCATATGCATTTGAACATAATCATTCTCTTACAAACCAAGAAAGATGATTGCTGATAGGTTGAAGGTACAGATAGATATCTTGATGCCCTTTCAGAAGAAATCCCTAGCGGAATTAAACTCCAAATTCCTCAACAAGGTTAAGATCCAGAACTTAATTCCCCAAATAGAGTTAGACTTCAGGATCCCCAGCAGAACAAAAGCTTTCTCAAAACTGACTTCCCCAGCTAAGAGAGCCTTCCAGAGCTTAATTCCCCTCAGAGCTAAGTTTCAGTATCCCCAGTGGAGCCCTAAAATCTGAAAATCCTATCCCCAGCGAAGTCAAAGCTGTTAAACCCTAGCGGAGCTAAAACTTCCAACTGTCAAACCCCAGCGGAACCAGATTAGTGAACATTCTCCCACAGAGATACTTCCCATCAGATTGAAGATTCTCAGTCTTACTCCTTCATCATGAGCCTCCCAGGTTTTGGACTCCCCAGTAGAGATCATCAGAATTCTCATTTCCCACAGGTCACCAAGGATTTTCTATCCCCAGCAGTGGTCCTAAGATCCCTCAATAGCTGAAGATCTTGCTCCCCAGGCAATCAGCAGTAAGCAAGGATTTCTCACCCTTAGTAATCAAAGGATTTTCAAGCCCCAGCTTCGGTTATGGGTTTATTTCCCCAACATTTGTCAAGGATTTATTTTCCAAAGCAAAATTACATTTCAAGCTGAAAGGTCGTTCAAAATTTCCTTCATCACCTGCTGGAAGTTACGATCATCATCAAAATTTCCTTCATCACCTGCTGGAAATTACAACCACCGACAAGATAACGGATAATTGAAGCTCCTAAAATCTGTTTCTCTCAAGAATGAAGACTCTCATCCTTAAAACCTCAGAAGATTGGTATACTCTCAGTTTCTGACCCTTAACAGAATGAAGACTCTCATCCTTAAAACCTCAGAAGATTGGTATACTCCCAGTTTCTGACCCTTAATAGAATGAAGACTCTCATCCTTAAAACCTCAGAAGATTGGTATACTCCCAGTTTCTGACCCTTAACAGAATGAAGACTCTCATCCTTAAAACCTCAGAAGATTGGTATACTCCCAATTTCTGACCCTTAACAGAATGAAGACTCTCATCCTTGAAACCCCAGTAGATTGGCATACACCTAACCTCCTGATATCCCCAACGGAATGAAGATTCTCATTCTCAAAGTGGCATACAACCTGAATTATCGATATTCCCAACAGAATAAAGATTCTCATTCTCAAAGTGGCAGATAACCTGAGTTCCTGATATTCTCAACAGAATGAAGATTCTCATTCTCAAAGTGGTATACAACCCAAACTCCTGATTCCCCCAACAGCGGTCCCAGGACTTCTCATTTTCAACGATCAAAGGATTTCTAATCCCTTGCAGCAGTCAAGGATTCACTTTCCCCAGCAGCAGTCAAGATTCTATTATCTCTGGCTATCCAGGATTCATCTAACCCCAGCAAGACAGCTCATCAGCTTACATGCGCATTCATTACATCCATATCATAAACATTGATATAACATACATTGCATCATACATTTCATGCAACATAACTTTGTGTTTCAGCTAATATTTTACCCTTTTCAGGATAAGATGGATAAGCTCAGACTTCTGAAAACAGTTTATGGATTCTCCGGACACGGATGTCAGTCTATTGCTTATTCAGACCCCCAGTTCAGAGATGTTCCAAAACATGGACACCATTCTGATATTAATTTCTTTCACCTACAACATACATTCCAGATGGCATCTTTAAGCCCATCCCCCGACAAGATTCTGTCACTTTCCAAATGGCATCTTTAAGCCCATTCCCGCACCTATGCTTTGACGAGTGCAAATTTAAGGGCACTCTAGTGTCCAATCTCCTTTTACCTTCGAGACGCGAAAGGCAAACTTGCCAATCTAACTCTCCAGGTGCAAGAAGATTGAACAGGGGAAACTGTTGTACCCCAAAATTTGCCCTCCCTTTTCATCAACATTTTCTCACCACAAGACTCTTGGAGCTCAAGATCAAGTTAGGGTTTTCTCTGCTCAAGACCCCTCATTGCATTGTTGACCCAAATTAGGGTTTGAGTTTGCACAAAGATGTTATGACCTAAAATTCCCAAAGTGACTTTCATGCTTCATGTTGGACTTACAGGTTTATCCATACCAAGTTTCAAGCCTTGATTCTAATCTTTGCCCAGTCAATTGGATAGTTGACCTAAAAATCAGCTGTATTTGGGAAAAAGTCAACTGTGGCCAATTGATAGTCAAACTTCATGATTTTTGATCCACATCAACATTATGAACTCATATGAATCATTTGATCAAGTTTAGATCACAATTCCACAAGAAATTTGATCAAATCATCAAAAGGGCAAAATGGTCATTTTTAGGGTTTTGACTGCACAAAGGCAATTTTTGACTGTTTGACCTAACCAATGGTAAACCAAGCTCACATATGGACTCAAGGACTCAATGGCATTGTCTTTATCCATTCAACAAGTTCAAAAGATCTCAAATGCACAGGATTGACAGATGAATTTTCCAATCAACTGATCAAAATTTGACTGTACACTGAAAAGTCAAACTTTGACTTTTTGGTCAAAATCAAGTGCCAAGGTTCATTTTTCATCAAGACATGTCAAATTATGAAACTTGTTCATCAAGAAACCCAAAATTGCAAATTAGGGTTTAAAATGAGAAAATTTCATAACTTAGAATTTTTCTAAGTTATGAAACTTCCTTATTTTTTCCTAACTTTGTCCCATTTTTTCACCAAGATGCAAATGGATTCAAACAAAACTTGAAACATGAAAGTTGTAGTCCATTTCAAAATATACAACTTTTATTCACAAAGTTTTCTCAAAGGAAGCTTGTAGCTCAAGTTATGATTTTTGGAACAAGGGTACAAAACATTTTTAACTTAGAGAAATTTTGACCTATTCTAGGCAGGATTTTTGTCCAACTTCTTGGCCATTTTTCACATGCTTCCACTTGGATTTTCAATTTGCATTACAAATATGGATTGTATTACACATTCCAAGCTTTCCAAATTGTCCAAGAACTTCTCAAACACCCTTGTGGTTAGAGAGAATCAAATTTGCAAAGTTGGCCAAAACTCACTTTTGTTCATGGCCAAAGCTTGCTCATCACAACTTGCATTTTCAAATCAGCTTGTACAAAGCTAGCTTGCAGGCCTCAAAACCAGTTTTACACACCATAATTAAATTCCTAACCATTGTGTTAAGGTGTTATTTTGTTCATTTGGGCAATACATGCTAAACTAATCCCTAACTAGAAAAAGCAAAATTCCCATTTTTGGCTTAATGTCACTTTATGTCAAAAGTGAATCCTTGAGGCATGGGACCAGATCTTTGAGGCCAGATAGAGTCCACAAATTTGTGTTACCAAGAGCAAGATATGCAGCATACATAGAGGGTGGTACAGGCCTGCACAATCCACTTACACTTTCTTGCTTACATTAGAAGAAAGATTGCAAAACTGATCCAACTCTCACTTCCTGTCAACACAGCCAAACAAAAACCTTGTGAACATCTTTCTTACACCCAAGCAAGCCTAAAGCACGATTCAATCACCTCTCAAACCTCCTCACACATCAAAACACCCTCTTGCTGCAGAAGCAGGGCATACCCTGCAACTTGAGTTCCACAATCCATTCCTGTCATGCGTTTTGTCCAAAAGGAGTTCAAACACATTCCATACCATCCATTGAAACTATTCCAAGCCCTAAACATCAGCTGTAACACCCTTAACCTCATCTGCCATTTTCATTTTTCAGTTTTGCAGGTGAACTTCCATAGCACGATTCAGAGTGATTCAAAGCAAGTTAGGTGTTGGAGAAGCTTCCTTGGACTTCAGGCAAGCTATACAAAAGCTCAAACTCCATTGAAGATACCTACATTGCTCTGTACGATTCAAGCTGAGACAGGTAATCCATGAACTTCTATCTCTCAATCTAGGAAGAGTTAGGCTTAGGTTTATGAATGAAACATGTCCCACTCAAAGCCCTGAAGCCATACATATGATCACTTTTCATTTATATTAAGCATGCTGTGAGAATTTTAACCATGAACATTGAAGAAAAACTAGGTCAGAAATTGGGGGTGAAGAAATTCTCCCTGGTTTCTTAGAGTTAGGATAAGTTTTTTACATATTTGAAATCGTGGTTTGATGCTCTACATTGTTTATGTTATGAGTTTTGGCTAAAAATCAAGGAATCAGGAGTTTGAATGAAGCAAGAAAATGTGCATTTTTGTTGTTCAAAGGTTGCTGGAGGTTGAAGAGAAAGTTGACTTGGGCTGGGCCTGAGTCAACTTACTTTTTGCACCCCTTTTTTCCATTTGCACCCCCTGGCCCATTATGTGAAATACTTGTCATTTTTGACTTTTTATTTTTTATTCTGATTTCATATTTTTTGCTTAAACATAAAAAATCTCAAAAAATATTTTTCCACACATTTTTGCATTTATTTGGCATTTATTTGTTTTATTTAACATATGTATGTAAATAAATACATATACTTTTTATTTAAAACCCTAAAAATAAAACAAAAATATTTATTTTTCAGTTATTATTTTTTGTTTACATTTTGAAAACATTTTCTAAAATATACTTTTTTTTGTAAATAATTAATATTTTATTTTTTTATATATTTAGTATATTTAATATATAATATAAATACTTACATATTTTATTAGAATACTTAGGATAAAAATATGAAAATAATACATTTTTATTTTTATTAATATTTGACATCAAAAATACTTTTTTACAATATACTTCTTATTTTTTGTATATAATTAACAAATATTGTATATAATTAATAAATAAATACTATTTATTCAAAAACTAGGGTTTTGCCCTAAATGACAAAAATATTCAAAATTTGACCTTTTTTATTTTTGTTTATATTTTACATTGAAAAATACTTTCACATACATAAAAAATCATTTTGTGCATAATACATTTTGCATATTTATTGTATTTTTTTTATATTGTACAATTATATATTTGTATATTCGATATGGATGTAATAGCTTAGAATTTAATTTCTTGTCAAATATCCCCAAATTCAAACTTGTACCCCCATCCCCATAATCATTGTTGTAATAGCTTAGCATTTAAATTTCCGCATTTAAAAGCTTTCAAATTATGCCATGATAGACTTAGGGTTTGTATGAAAATAAAACCAACAAATAGCTTGACCTAATTCAAGATAAACATGCATGAAAAACAAACACAATGCACACTTGCACCCCTAGGGTTACTCCACTTGTTGCCTTCAAAATGGGCCATGGTTGCATGTCAAGTACTTTGGCAAAACAAAAACAAATCAAATGATCATAGTCCCTCGATGACGCTATCAAATTGCCTAAAATGATCAAGTCCCTTGAGAAAATTTCCAAAGACACTTGACACTATTGCTCTCATGGTCTAAACGATGACCCGCGCCCGTCCCGTTAACATCCTAACACGAGGTTGTTCACCAAATACAATGGTGAAACAACACTGTTAAAAGGGTTAAAACACAAGGAAAGATCTTTGAGTAAATTTAGGGGTAGACAACTCTTAGTTACTTGATCAAACTTGCAAAACACACTTGCCTACTTTCAAAACATACATCATAACACAATTTCAAAACAAACTTTCAAAAACATTGAAACATCTTTTCAAAAAGACAAACACCTTTGTAAAATATTCGAGTAAAGAATTGTTACAACGGTTGCCTAGACAAGGCATCTTTTTCAAAACATTTTCAAAACCACACACACAAAGCACCATTTCAAACAATTGGAAAGCAAAGGCAAGTGATCTAAGTAAGTAACTAAGAGCCCATGGATAACCATGGATATAAAGGGTGCTAATACCTTCCCTTTCTATAATCTACTCCCCGAACCCAAGAAAACATCTCAAAGGTTTTTCCTGTACTTTTTAACCTTTCCCTAGGATAAAATAAAAAGTCGGTGGCGACTCTTGCTCAATCGAAACATTTGCGAACACAATTGCAAAAACATCAAGTCAGTTCTCCCACCGTATCACAAGGTCCATATCCCTTCTTTGAGGACCATGAAGGATGCGGGTTTGAAGGAAGACGATTGGATCCAAACTCGACTTGATCAACTGAATCTGATTAATAAGAAAAGGCATACTACTGTCTGTCATGGTCAAATGTACCAAAAGCAGATGATCAAGGCTTTCAACAAGAGAGTCAGACATCAAGTATATCAAGTGGGTGATCTGATAATCATGTGCATCATACTGCCACAAAATGATCCCAGGAGAAAATGGACTCCCACGTATGAAAGTCCATTTGTAATCAAAAGCATATTTTCGGGTGGAGCCATGATTCTGACCACCATGGATGGTGACGACCTTCCTCACCCTGTTAGTACGAACATAGTGAAAAGATACTACGCGTAAATGAAGACCCTCTAGGTTGATTGGCCTTGGCAAAAATAAGGGCATCCCGGCGAACCAAAAGGGTTCGGGCAAAAGTTAGGGATATACATACAAAAAATTTGTACACCCGGCAAGTCGAAAACCTGAAAAGGTGACTTGGGCAAAAAAGGATATCCCGGTGGATTGAAAACCCACAAAGGGTGGTCCAGGAAAAAGTTAGGGATTTGAAGCGTATAACTATGTCCCATTGGATCACCTTGCGACCAGACTTCAGTATCAACTACCAAGACTCAAACAGTACCGATCAATCTGAAGAAGTGAAAAACACAAGAAGGGGGGTTGAATTGTAAAACTGAAAATCAATGCAATGAACAAGATATTTTTATCCTGGTTCGTTTGATCTCAAACTACTCCAGTCCACCCGTCAAGGTGATTTCGCCTCTCTCCAACGAGGTCTTAATCCACTATATTCAACTGAATATTACAAACTGCTTTAACAACTGCTAAAGCCTTCTTGATGCAAACCATAACCCGGTTTGTCAAGGAAACACTTTCTTACAAAGAAGATAAATCTAGGTGTGTGAATGTTTTCTACAAAACTGTATCACAACTATGATGTATACACAACTTAAGCTTATGAAACTAGATTGCTAAACAATGATTGAGTAAGGAGATATGCAGCGTTTAGCAAACTGAGAGAAGGAAGATTATGATTAGCTTTTAGGCGTGTAAAATGTTGGAGAGCATTAGCCAATTCAATCTTCATTGTCTTGTTTATATAGCATTGAGATTGTTGAACGTTGGATCAATATTCTTGATTCAATGCCAATAACAAACTTTCCTTATTGAGCAGATCTTGTCTGGAATGATGTCGTTGGTAATAATTCGCTTTCAATGTACAGTACCGTTGCTACTTAAAGTGTGTTCTGGCTTGGCTTCATTCTGACTCTGCTTAAGTGCTGATGAACTGTTGTTGTCTTTATCAGAGTGTTGAGCGCAGTTCTGTTCATCAAGCTTCAGCATACGCATGAATTATTCTTCTGAATCTGGTATTCTGATATAGCATCTTCTGATGCTTACGTTGATGACCAATATTCTGATGCTGATTAGGTGTGCTCTTGCTGATACCTATCAGAGTTTCTGCAAAACAGAACGTAATATTTTAGGTAGCAAATAGTTCTTATATGAATCACATAATTAATATATCCTTTCATTTTGTTATCATCAAAACTTAAACATAGGGTAGTAGATTCAAACTTTGTTCTAACAATCTCCCCCTTTTTGATGATGACAAAAACTAGATATTTTTAATTGAAATAACGTGAAAAGTATCAGAGATAACTAAATGATGAGATGTATCAGAGTAAGAAGTTATCAAAGATAAGGGATAAAGAGATATCAGAGTTGAGAAATACTCCCCCTGAATTTATTACTTCCCTTTTTACTTCCAAGAGTTCTTCAGGATCATATCTTTATTGTCTTTCTTTGATCATCAGAATATCAGAGCTTTGACTATCAGAAGCTTTAGATCAGAATATCAGAGCAGAGCTTCATATCAGAATATCAGAGCTTTATCAGATCTTTGCTTTGGATCATAGTATCAGAGCTTTAGTCTTCAGTGAGTTAGGAAGCATTCTTGTACCTGTAGACTTAAGCAAAAACAGAAAACATATTCAAGTATATCAGAGTTAGAAGCTTCATATCAGAATATCAGAGCTTTATCAGATCTTTGCTTTGGATCAGAGTATCAGAGCTTTAGTCTTCAGTGAGTTAGGAAGCATTCTTGTACCTGTAGACTTAAGCAAAAACAGAAAACATATTCAAGTATATCAGAGTTAGAATGTTTGAGATTTTCTGTCTTAGTAATCCGTTATTATTGAAAATATCATTCTTGTTCTCCCCCTTTTTGTCAGCAATCAAAAAGTGTAAGTGAAGTGCTAAAACATTTAGATCAGAAAAACTTGTCATATTAAAGAGTTCAGATGATGCTTTCTTCTGAGAACCTGCAGAAGCACTGCTGGAGGTGGCCATGTTCACGCTTAAGGATTTTGAGACAAACTGAGAAAAATGGGTTTGAGAGAGATGAACACAGAAAAAAATGCAGAGAATACTTGAGAAATAATGAGAAACTGTAAAAGATTAAAGTGAGAGGTTAACGTGCTTAAATAGGCTTCAGAATATTTTGAAATTGTAAACGTTTTCAAGAAAGAGAAATAAAATCATGATTACGTTTTAAAAATATGATTACTTTCATTTAATGCTTGCTGATTTTGGGGGATTTGAGAAAGATACTTAAAAACGGTTACCAGACATGTGTCTCAATGCACCCAATCACCGTTTTGCCTTCTCAGAAGCGTGCACGCGTTCTGCTTCAGAGATTTGCTGATGATTGGATGACACTTGTTTGATGTAGTGATCAGCACGTCTGTCTTTGAGCTTAGACTCTCAGATCTTTAGACTTGCATCTGATACAATCTGCATGTTCTATCTTTCTGAAAAGAGATTGATCAGAAGTTCACAGTAAAACAAATACATTCTGAAGATAAATATATGGAATTAAAACATTTTCACTCTGGGCAGATTTTCATGCTGAGATGTTTCAGAATGAAATTAAACCTATCTTCAGAAAGGGGTTTAGTGAAGATATCAGCCCATTGATGGTCTGTATCTATAAATTTTAAGTTCACAATTCCTTTCTGAATATAGTCCCTAATGAAGTGATGTTTTATTTCTATATGCTTAGCTCTAGAATGTAAAGGATTCTTACTTAAGCAAATAGCAGAAGTATTATCACAGAGTATAGGGATGTTACTCTCAAAAATCTGGAAGTCTTCAAGCTGACTTTTCATCCAGAGCATTTGTGTGCTACATCCTGCTGCTGCTATATACTCAGCTTCTGCTGTTGATAGCGCAATTGTTGATTGCCTTTTGCTGGACCAAGAGATCAGATTTTCTCCCAGAAACTGGCAGCTTCCAGAAGTACTTTTACGCTCCACTCTGTCTCCAGCAAAGTCAGCATCGCAGTAGCCTACTAAACTGTAATCACTAGATTTTCTATAAAACAAACCCAGATTAGTAGTACCTTTCAGATACTTGAAAATTCGCTTAACAGCTGTTAAGTGAGATTCTCTAGGATCTGATTGGAATCTAGCACAAATACATACACTGAATAATATATCAGGTCTTGAAGCTGTCAGATAAAGGAGAGAACCAATCATACCTCTGTAGACTTTTTGTTCTACCTTTTTGCTTACCTCTTCTCTTTCCAGAATGCACGTGGGATGCATTGGAATATTTGATGGCTTACATTCTGAGAGGTCAAATTTCTTCAGAAGATCTCTGATGTATTTGCTCTGATGAATGTAATTTCCCTTTGGAGTTTGATTTATCTGAATTCCTAGAAAGAATTTCAGTTCTCCCATGAGGCTCATCTCAAATTCTGCCTGCATACACTTAGCAAATTTTCTTCCAAGAGAAGGATTAGTAGAACCAAAAATAATATCATCAACATAAATTTGACAGACTAAGATGTCATTCTTAACTGATTTACAGAATAAAGTAGTGTCCACCTTCCCTCTGGTGAATTCATTTTCTAACAGAAAGTTACTTAGTCTTTCATACCAAGCTCTGGGAGCTTGCTTCAGACCATATAGTGACTTCTTTAGTTTGAAAACATGTTCTGGATGTTTTGTATTTTCAAAACCAGGGGGTTGGTGCACATAAACCTCTTCTTCTATATAACCATTTAAGAATGCACTTTTGACATCCATCTGATACAGAGTGATGCCTCTATTAACAGCAAATGAAATTAAAAGTCTGATTGATTCTAACCTGGCGACTGGGGAAAAGGTTTCTGTATAGTCTATCCCCTCTTGCTGACTATAACCTTGTGCTACCAGTTGTGCCTTATTTCTGATGACTTCACCTTGTTCATTTAGCTTGTTTCTGAAGACCCATCTTGTTCCAATGACGTTGAATCCTTTTGGTCTGGGAACAAGATCCCATACGTCATTTCTGGTGAATTGATTCAGCTCTTCTTGCATTGCCAGAATCCAGTCATTATCCAGAAGTGCTTCATCAATAGAAGAAGGTTCAATCAGAGACACAAGTCCCATGAGGGTTTCTTCAGAGTTTCTGAAGCTTGCTCTTGTTCTGATTGGATCTTCCTTTCTTCCTAAGATAGTCTTTTCTGGGTGATCCAAGCTGCTTCTGGGTAATCTCTTCTGAGGTTGATCAGCAGCTGTTGTAGGATTGCTGGCAGTGCTCCTTTCAGATGTTGAAGGAGTGTCTGTGTTGAGAGCTTCTGATGACTTGTCTTCAGAACCTGTAAATTCAATTTCCATACCTACAAAAACTTCATTCTGCTTTGACTTTTCAGAGTCAAGCTTATCATCAAAACGAACACTGATTGTTTCTTCCACAATCTGTGTTTCTGTATTGTATACTCTGTACCCTCTTGAGCGTTCAGAGTATCCTAACATAATACACTTATGTGCTTTGGAGTCAAACTTGTTCAAATAATTCTTTGTATTTAACATAAAACAGGTACATCCAAATGGATGAAAATATGAAATGTTGGGCTTTCTGTTCTTCCACGATTCATATGGAGTCTTTTCCAGAATAGGTCTTATTGAGATTCTATTCTGAATGTAGCATGCTGTGTTTATTGCCTCTGCCCAGAAGATCTTAGCAACGTTTGTCTCATTGATCATGGTTCTGGCCATTTCTTGCAATGTTCTGTTCTTTCGTTCTACAACTCCATTTTGTTGGGGACTTCTAGGACAAGAGAAATCATGCAGAATGCCTCTGTCATTAAAGAATGACTCAAAATCTTTGTTTTCAAACTCTCCACCATGATCACTTCTGACTTTAACGATTCTAAGATCCTTTTCATTCTGAACTTGGTTACAGAAGGTAACAAACACAGAGTGTGACTCGTCCTTGTGTCTTAAGAACTTTACCCATGTCCATCTGCTATAGTCATCTACGATTACTAACCCATACTTCTTGCCACTGACTGAAGCAGTTTTAACTTGTCCAAATAAGTCAATGTGCAGAAGTTCTAATGGTTTAGAGGTAGAAACAACATTTTTAGATTTAAAAGAAGGTTTTGCAAACTTGCCTTTCTGACATGCTTCACACAGAGCATCTGAATTGAACTTCAAATTAGGAAGTCCTCTGACCAGATTGAGTTTGTTAATCTGAGATATTCTTCTCATACTAACATGCCCCAATCTTCTGTGCCAGATCCACTGCTCGTTGTTAACAGACAGAAGGCACTTTACATTCTGACTTTTCAGTTCAGAAAGTTTGATTTTGTAAATGTTGTTTTTCCTCTTTCCATTAAACAGGATAGTCCCATCTTTCTGAGTAACAACTTTACATGACTTTTGATTAAATATTATATCATAACCGTTATCACTTAATTGACTTATGGATAACAGATTATGCATTAATCCATCTACTAGCAGAACATTATTGATAGAGGGAAGATTTCCATTACCTACAGTTCCAGAGCAAATTATCTTTCCCCTCTGATTTCCTCCAAAACCAACGTGGCCTCCAGGCTTAAGTTCCAGGCTTTGGAACATATGCCTTCTTCCTGTCATGTGTCGCGAGCAGCCAGAGTCCAGGTACCATGACTGGTGTTTCTGACTTGCTGCTAAAGATATCTGCAACATGTATTATTTTATCCTTAGGTACCCAGATTTTCTTGGGTCCTGATTTGTTAGATTTACCAAAACTCTGGTTGAATTTTGGTTTCATAGAGTACTTACTGCTAGTGTATTTAATATCATGTGTGTGACCATACACAAAATGTGAATTCAGAGGTGTGTGTTTGATGGTTAAATCCATGACATTCTTTGGTGTAGGAACCTTACCTTGGTATCCTATTCCCTTTCTGCCGTTTCTGCTAACTCCATAGATCATTGAAGCCATTTTGCTTCTATCTATGCTTTTAGCAAGGAACTTCTGGAAACTGTGATCATACTCCTTGATGATCTCATCAGCGTTGCTGGGAGTTTCAGAAATTGGTTCCTTCTGAGAGTTTTGTAAAGTATTTTCTAATTTTGAAATTTTAATTCTCAACTCAGAATTCTCCAATTTGAGACTCTCAGACTTATTAGAGTCAGATTCAAGATTCCTTTTCAGGTCTCTGAATTTAACTCTAATCTGCTGATACCTTTCCAGAATCTCATTAAGGCTTTCAGCAAGTTCAGCCTTGGTAAAATTAACAGCAAAGTTAGGAAATACCTCTTCAGTATATGATTCTGAGTCTGATTCAGAAGCTTCACTATCTTCTGAAATGTTAGCCATGAGAGCTATGTTTGCTCTCTCATCATCTGATTCTGAGTCAGCTTCAGACGAGTCAGAGTCATCCCATGTAGCCATGAGACTTTTCTTCTTTTCTCTTCCAAACTTCTTTTTGGGCTTTTCCCTCTGAAGCTTTGGGCAGTCACTCTTGTAGTGTCCTTGCTCATTGCACTCATAGCAGACGATGTCCTTGGTGTTTGGCTTTCTGCTTCCTGAGGAGCCTTCAGATCTTCTGTATCCAGAGGAAGAATATGTCCTTCTGTGTCTGGAAGAAGACTCGTTCTGATCAGATCTTCTGGGATTCCTGAACTTCCTTTGCCTCTGCTTCCATAGTTGATTCACTCTTCTGGAGAGGAGGGAGAGTTCGTCTTCTTCTGATGAGGATCCATCAGATGTTTCTTCAACTGCCTGCAAAACTTTAGACTCGGATTTTTTGTTAGATTTTAATGCTAAAGGCTTACCTTGCTTCTGAGGCTCGTCAGCTTCTAGCTCTATCTCATGACTTCTGAGGGAGCTGATAAGTTCCTCCAGAGTAATTTTGTTGAGATCTTTTGCTAGCTTCAAGGCTGTAACCATTGGTCTCCACTGCTTGGGTAAGCTTCTGATGATTTTCTTGACATGGTCAGCAGTAGAGTATCCTTTGTCCAGAACCTTGAGACCAGCTACCAGAATCTGGAATCTTGAGAACATTGTTTCAATGGATTCAGATTCTTCCATTTTGAACGCCTCATACTTCTGAATGAGCGCCAGAGCTTTAGTTTCTTTGACCTGAACGTTGCCCTCATGCGTCATTCTGAGTGAGTCAAAAATGTTCTTTGTTGTGTCTCTGTTGGAGATCTTTTCATATTCAGTATAGGAGATGGCGCTGAGAAGGATGGTTCTGGCCTTGTGGTGATTCTTGAAGTCACGCTTTTGTTGGTCAGTCATTGTTTTTCTATCAATCTTCTGACCGCTTGCATTCACAGGGTGCCTGTATCCATCTGTCACCATATCCCAAAGATCAGCATCATGTGCCAGAAAGAAGCTTTCAATTCTGTCTTTCTAGTAATCAAAGTTCTCTCCATCAAAGACTGGAGGTTTGCCGCTGAATCTGTCTCTGTCCTCATGGTTGTCATTGCTGGTGTAAGAATAGTTTCCTGCCATTGTGTTTTTCTGACGCTGGATCTTGTACTGACACGGTTAAGTGTTTTAGCTCAGAACCAGGCGCTCTGATACCAATTGAAGAAGTGAAAAACACAAGAAGGGGGGTTGAATTGTAAAACTGAAAATCAATGCAATGAACAAGATATTTTTATCCTGGTTCGTTTGATCTCAAACTACTCCAGTCCACCCGTCAAGGTGATTTCGCCTCTCTCCAACGAGGTCTTAATCCACTATATTCAACTGAATATTACAAACTGGTTTAACAACTGCTAAAGCCTTCTTGATGCAAACCACAACCCGGTTTGTCAAGGAAACACTTTCTTACAAAGAAGATAAATCTAGGTGTGTGAATGTTTTCTACAAAACTGTATCACAACTGTGATGTATACACAACTTAAGCTTATGAAACTAGATTGCTAAACAATGATTGAGTAAGGAGATATGTAGCGTTTAGCAAACTGAGAGAAGGAAGATTATGATTAGCTTTTAGGCGTGTAAAATGTTGGAGAGCATTAGCCAATTCAATCTTCATTGTCTTGTTTATATAGCATTGAGATTGTTGAACGTTGGATCAATATTCTTGATTCAATGCCAATAACAAACTTTCCTTATTGAGCAGATCTTGTCTGGAATGATGCCGTTGGTAATAATTCGCTTTCAATGCACAGTACCGTTGCTACTTAAAGCGTGTTCTGGCGTGGCTTCATTCTGACTCTGCTTAAGTGCTGATGAACTGTTGTTGTCTTTATCAGAGTGTTGAGCGCAGTTCTGTTCATCAAGCTTCAGCATACGCGTGAATTATTCTTCTGAATCTGGTATTCTGATATAGCATCTTCTGATGCTTACGTTGATGACCAATATTCTGATGCTGATTAGGTGTGCTCTTGCTGATACCTATCAGAGTTTCTGCAAAACAGAACGTAATATTTTAGGTAGCAAATAGTTCTTATATGAATCACATAATTAATATATCCTTTCATTTTGTTATCATCAAAACTTAAACATAGAGTAGTAGATTCAAACTTTGTTCTAACACAATCCAGTCAGCTTCGAACAAGCAGCAAAGTGATGAGACGCTCAAGGACATAGGGGAAATAACTGAATTGAAACTCAATGGGATTGTTACACATAGTTGTTTTCTCTTTGTACACTGTTTTGTGTAATTTTCATTTCTTACGACGGCATTCTCCTACTAGAATGTCAGTCTATTTGTACAAAATGCATGTTATAGGTAAGCTACAAAAATCAATACAAATCATTCCTTGAAAGTACAAAACTATTTGTTTTTGTTTTTCTATTTTGTTTTGTAAAAACATCGAATGATTATTTTTGACATATGCATTTGAATATGATTAATGTTCACAAATACTTGCATAAGAAACATAAAGACAGTTACTAATGACTTTAAGGAACGGGGCAAAGTCTAAAAAACAATTTGCAGTCCTGACAGTTACTCCTTCCAGCAGGTACAGGGGAAGAGACATTTCGAGACGAAGTCACCATTACATAAGACCCTGTGACGTCTATGTTCCCTACAGAGTAGAAACAACCATACTTTTGATCTCTTCTTCCCCAAGAAGGAACTACTTCCTCCAGTAAAGTGCCTTCAAAGAACTGAAATTTGTACTCCCCAGCCGAGTTTTATAATTTCAAACAGTTCATAAAACATCCTCTTGGGTAGAGTTTATTTCTCTAACTGTGGAAGCTCATTCCCCAACAGATTTTATTTCTTTACATCGGCAAAATTTTCCAATAAAGCTTCCTCCCTCCACAGAGTTATTCTCAAGCATAGTCAATCCCCGACAGAACAACCTCAAACAGAAAAAGGAAATCCCCAGCAAATCATATCCATTCATCATCCCTAGCAGAAATGAAGGACTCAGCCTTCTTATACACTCCAACAGCGGTCCGGGATTTACTTTCCCAGACTAAGAAATATCGCAATAGCATCCCATATTCATACATCATGGCATGCGCATACACATCGCATACATGTATAATCTCACTTATTTTGAGAACATCATCACAATGCATTTCATACATCATGACATTGCATATGACTAACTCTTTACCTTTTTTAGGAAAAGATCAAATTAACAAACACCGTTGACTACTTATATGACCTGGTAGTCTTCTCAAAAGCTACATATAACAAAGGGTTATCTCAGGATCTTCCTCAGAAAGATGCCCTCACAAGACCTTCTCTGGTTCAGTCAGATCGGCATTAAGATCTATCTGATTTCTATTCTAGTTGAAGATATTCCAAGACTTTTGTCTGGTTCAGTTGAATCGACCCTAAGATTGTTCTGATTTCCATTCCAGTCAAAGTTAATACAAGACCTTATCTAGTTCAGTCGGATTGACACTAAGATCTCTCTAATTTCTATTCCAGTTGAAGATATTCCAAGACTTTTGTCTGGTTCAGTTGAATCGACCCTGAGATTCTTATGATTTCCATTCCAGTCAAAGTTAATTAAAGACCTTCTCTGGTTCAGTCAGATCGGCACTAAGATCTCTCTGATTTCTATTCCAGTTGAAGATGATCCAAGACTTTTTTCTGGTTCAGTTAAATCGACTCTAAGATTTTTCTGATTCTTATCCAGTCAAAGTTAATTCTAGATTTTCCTCTGGTTCAGTTAGATCGATACTAAGATCTCTCTGATTCCTATTCCAGTTGAAGATAGTCCAAGACCTTTTTCTGGTTCAGTTAAATCGACACTAAGATTTTTCTGATTCTTATCCAGTAAAGGATAAATCAAGACCTCTGTTGGTTCAGTTCGAATCGACCATTGATTTGTTACTGATTCTTTTCTGGTAGATCCTTTCTCTGGTTCATTTTAATTGACACTAAGGTTTTTCTGATTCTTATCCAGTCAAAAATAAATCAAGACCTCTGTTGGTTCAGTTTGAATCAACCATTGATTTGTTACTGATTCTTTTCCGGTAGATCCTTTTTCTGGTTCAGTTAAATCGACACTATGATTTTTTTGATTCTTATCCAGTCAAAGATAAATCAAGACCTCTGCTGGTTTAGTTTGAATCGACCATGGATTTGTTATTGATTCTTTTCTGGTAGATCCTTTCTCTGGTTCAATTAAATCGACACTAAGATTTTTCTAATTCTTATCCAGTCAAAGATAAATCAAGACCTCTACTGGTTTAGTTTGAATCGACCATTGATTTGTTAATGATTCTTTTCTGTTTAATCTCATTTCCCCAGTAAGTCACTGTGAAGCCTGGAATACGGCCAGATAGCAGTCAGCCTTATCATCCTCAGCAAGTCACTGTGAAGCCTAGATCCTGACCAGATAGTAGTTTACTTCCGTCTCTTCAGTCAAGGAATGAATCCCCAGTAGAATAATGGACAACCGAAGCTCCTAGACTCCATTCCCCTAAAAAACATTCCCCAGCGGATTCCTCCTCGGACAGCAGGAACAGGAATCCCCACAAAGAGACTCCTTACGAAGTCAGCATCTATTTTGGATGGCATCCTTAAGACCATCTCCGACGACTCTCTGTCATAATCCTTGGATGGCATCTTTAAGCCCATATCCTACAGTCTTCTGTCATCTTTTCCAAATGGAAGCTGTAAGCCCATTCCCGATATCATTCACCAACAGTCTCACTTCGGGCGAGTGCAAATTTCTGGGCACTCTAGTGTTCAATCATCTTCCACCTTCAGATCACGAAAGGCAAACAAGTCAATCTAAATCTTCAAGTTTAAGAAGATTGAACAGGGGAAGCTGTTATGCCCCAAAATTTTCCCTCCCATTTTCACACAAGACATACTCCTAGAGATTCTCAATTGCTCAAGCTTGGCCAAGAATGGACCAGATAATTCTCCTCCTAAGGCAATGAACCCCCAACTAGGGTTTCAATTTTCATCAAAATGGTTAAGATCCAAGAGTCTCAAATGCTTCCCATGGTCCTAATATGACTTCAAGATCATCCATGCCAAGTTGCATGCCTTGCTCAATAAGTTTGCTCAGTCAATTGCTCAAGTATTGGAAAATCAACAATGCTAGGTCAAAAGTCAACCATGGCCCATGTACAGTCAAACTTCAATATTTTTGGTCAACATCAACATTTTGAAGTGATATCCATCATTTTATCAAGGGTTGATCATAATTCTTCAAGAAATGCTCCTAACCCATCAAAATTCAAAAATGGCAAGTTAGGGTTTTTATAGGAAAAGCCAACCAAACTTTGACCAAGCATAACTTTCACATACTTTATCAGAAATTTTCCGATCAAAGCTCATTTTGAATATACTTAAATTCTCTACAAATTCTCTTCATCCCTCAAGTTCAAGAAATGCGCCATTTGAATAATACAAGCTCATACATTAAAGGTCATTTTCAGAAAGTCAACAAAAGCCACTTTTTGCCAAGATCTTTTACATCAAGATAAAATCTTCAAATGCAAAATTGATCAAAAGAGGTATTGAAGTATACATCTTGGGATTTCCAAAAAGTCCAAGATCATCATCATGAGATAAATATTGAGCAAGTCATGTCTTTCCCAAGTTGGGAAATTTTGGAAATTTTCAAGAATTATGCATTGAGCAAATTTGATGTTTTAAGGCAAGGGCTAAATTTCTTGGACTTCAAGCATCTTCCTAAGTTTATAGAGGACCTCTAAAATTATTCTTGCCATGCCTTTCATTTGCTAACTATTTTATTCATATTTATTTTGATTTATTTCAAATAAATATAAAATAAAATATATAAAATAATTTGAAATGGGCTTTGAGCTTTGGGTTGATGTTTTGGACAGTCTAGGCCCATAAAATTTCGTGCAAAGGTGTCCACATTCATTCAAATTCAAAAAATAAGAAGTTTCCTTGTTTTTGGCCAAAGTTACAAATTTCATTCATGGCTTCGAAAAGTTTGCTTTAAGGTTGTTCAAACCTTTGTTTTCTTGTCTCCTAATTCCTCTCTATATAAACAAGCATCTAGCAAGCATTTCAGGATTCATACACAGCCTAGAGAGAGCTCTACCATTTTTGCAAAATTATCAAAAGCGGTAAAAATTTGAAACCTACTTTGCAGGTACTTTTGGTCCGAACTAGTAATCATACATTGCTCTTGAGGTTCCCGGTGACTTGTTCCAACCATCCTCAAAGCTTGCAAGGTCCCAGATCGTCGGATCCAAGCTATCACTATTTTGGTATAATCTCAAATTCAAATCTCTATTTTCATTAATTGTTGAATGTTCTAATGTGTGTATATGAGTTCCTGGATATCCTTAGAGCATGTTAGGAGAATTACATGGAATGCATGACATCTAGAACATGAGATATCATGTACCATCAAGTACTGGCCACACTAGATCCATGGATGTACCTGGGCTTTACAATCCGGGCTTAGCAAAATTTCAATTGCAACCTCCATTCTACTTTAGGCATCAAGCTCAATCTCTTTTCTTTTTGTTTTATTTAGTTAATTCATTTCTTAATCTTTTTTATTAATAATAATAATAAAAAACTCACAAAAAATTAGGATTAGATTTTTTATTAAATAATTAATTTCTTGAATTGATTAATAACTTTTTTAACTATATTTTTCTTTAATTAAAATTGAATTAGAACTTAGGATTTAATTTAGGTTTAATCATTTCCTTTTCATAATAAAAACTAAACAAAAAAGAACTTAGATTATTTATTAATTAATTTTTATTTTTTCTAAATAGACTTTAGGATGTCCATTTTAAGTATTTTCCTAAATAAAAATAAAGAGACTTTCTGTAAGTGTTTGTTTGTTGGCATTTTTTTTTGGTAAAACCAGAGTTGCGAATGTCATGACTGATGTCATAACATTATGGGATAAAGGTACATTCTACAGAAAAGAATGTCATACAGGAACTACTCAGTTTGAAGTGTTTATCATGATCATTAAACAATGATCATATACAGTATATTCTACCAAAATCAGTGAGCAGGATTCTTGTTGTCATAACCAATGTTAAGACATCCTGTACTAATCTAACATTTGTGCAGATTTATTATTCCTGAGATTTTTCAAGAATCTGGTATGCTTATCTAAGTTGATGTATACAGTCCAGATCAGATGCTCCCGTGGACATTAGGTTAACTTTGCTTAACCCTAATTTGGTATGATAAAAGTCTAAGACCAAGTATTTTGGGTTAACTAACCCTAGCTATTTTCATGGAAGCCCTCATTGAAGATTAGTCTTCCTATATATTCGTCTTGAAGATTAATGGTTAGATATACTTTTAGACAGAAGATCAATAAGGGATTGTATAGTTGTAACTACTGTGAGCCAAGCAATTATCATTGTGATAAGTGACTTGGAGTAGGATTTTATTGTAAGGGTTGTGTATTACTCAAAGCTTTGAAGCACGAGTATTTGTGTCACTTGATTAAAGCTTTGAAGCAAAATCAAGTTAGGGTTGTTTATTACTCAAAGCTTTTAAGCACGAGTGATTGTGTCACTTGTTTTAAAGCTGTGAAGCAAAATCAAGTGTGTGTACTGAAGAGTGTCTTCATAATCTCTTTAATCAATAGTTTAGTATCACTGCTGTGATTGAGGGGGAGTGAGTAGGAACTCAGGTTTAAGTTGAACTTAGATTGAAGTTGCATTGGGTAGGTCTTAAGTGAAGGAGATAAACTGGTTGGTTTATTCCTGAATTAATATCTCTTATAGTGAATTTCCTCCCTGGCTTGGTAGCCCCCGGAGTAGGTGTTGTTACACACTGAACTGGGTTAACAATTGATTGTGTTCTTTACTGTTTTTACTTTACTGTCTTGAAGTGTGTCAGATACGGTGTCATAACATTCACTGTGGCATTAAGTATCTGTTTCCAGAATTTCAATTGGTATCAAAGCAGGCACCCTGCCTGTCTTACTAGGTGAGATCTAGGAATATTATTTTCTGGCGCTATGGACAAGGAAGGAGGATTTGGGAACAGACCACCTATTCTGGATGGATCAAATTATGACTACTGGAAACCTCGTATGATTGCCTTCTTGAAGTCACTGGACAAAAAGGCTTGGAGAGCTGCTGACAAAGGATGGAATCATCCCACCATAACTGGGAAAGATGGGTCAACCAGTTTGAAATCTGAGGAAGAATGGAGCAAAGAAGAAGATGAGTTAGCACTGGGTAACTCCAAAGCATTAAATGCCTTGTTCAATGGAATTGATAGAAACATATTCAGACTAGTACATCAATGTGAACTGGCCAAGGATGTCTGGGACACTCTCAAAACCACCCATGAGGGTACATCCAAAGTAAAAATGTCAAGGCTTCAGATGCTCACTACCAAATTTTAGAATCTAAGGATGATGGAAGATGAGACCATTCATGAGTTTCACATGAACATCTTGGAAATTGCCAACACCTCAGGAGCATTGGGAGAAAAGATGTCAGAAGAAAAGCTGGTGAGAAAGATTCTCATATCATTGCCTAAAAGATTTGAAATGAAGGTGACTGCTATAGAGGAAGCTCAGGACATCTGCAACTTAAAGGTTGATGAACTCATTGGGTCTCTTCAGACTTTTGAGATGGGGATCAGTGACAATGTTGACAAGAAAAACAAGAGCATAGCACTTGTATCCAATACTGAAGATGAGGAGGGTGATGAAGAGAATATTTCATAAGCTATAGCTATGCTTGGAAGACAGTTCAACAAACTCATCAAGAGAATGGACCCAAAGTCAAGGTCAAATGTTAAGAACATTCCCTCTGACATTAGCAAAACCTATGACTCCAGCAGAAGACCTAAGTCTGAAGAAAAAGGAAATCAAAGCAGAGGAATCCAATGTCATGGATGTGAAGGATATGGGCACATTCAAGCTGAATGTCCTACCTTTCTTAAGAAACAAAAGAAAGGAATGTTTGTTACTTGGTCTGATTGTGACTCAGAAAGTAACTCTGAAGAAGAATCTGCTAAACTAGTCACTGCACTAGCTGGTATTTGTAACTCTAATAGTGACTCTAGTGATGAGGAAGTGACATTTGAAGAACTTGCTGACACCTACAAGAAGCTTTGTATCATAAGTGCTGAAGTCTGCCAGCAAAATGAGAAACAGAAAAAACTCATAGCAAAATTGGAGGCTGAAAAGAAGGCAAACACTGATACTATAAACCATCTCGAAGGCGAAGTTCAAATGCTAAACTCAAAACTTGATCAGATGACCAAGTCTGTTAAGATGCTGACAAATGGAACTGACAAGTTGGAAGAAATCCTTCAGACTGGAAAAAATGTGGGAGACAAGTCTGGTCTAGGATTTGTGGCTGCAAAGAAATCTACTGTAGACAAGAAGAAGATCAGGCCTGATAAACAAATGTCAAAGAAGATGTCACAACACAACACTCAACATCAAGAACAGAGAAATATGAAGAAAAAGTATCAAAGATGGAGATGTCATCATTGTGGAAGGTTTGGTCACATAAAGCCATTCTGCTTCAGATTATATGGATATCCTATTCAGAGCCCAGTTGTCAAACTCAAGTCTAACAAGGCATCATATACTCAACAATGGAAGAAAAAGTCTGCAGCCCTGATATCTCACACCTCCCTCAGAGTTTCTGCCAAGGAAGACTGGTACTTTGACAATGGATGCTCTAAACACATGACTGGAATCAAGAATCTTCTGAATAATGTTAAACCTTATACTATTAGTTATGTCACTTTTGGAGATGGTTCTAGAGGAGAAATCAAAGGAGTTGGAAACTTGGACTACCCTGGAGTTCCAAACCTAAATGAAGTGTTGCTGGTAAATGGCTTAACTGCTAATCTCATAAGTATCAGTCAATTATGTGATATAGGATTCAAGGTCAACTTCACCAAGTCTGAATGTCTTGTAACTAATGAAAAACAAGAAGTTGTAATGAGAGGAGTCAGATCAAAAGACAACTGTTACTTATGGGAGTCTGAGAACACTAATTACTCTTCTGTATGCTCTATAGCCAAAGAAGAAAAGGAAGTGAAACTGTGGCACCAAAAACTTGGTCATTTACACCTAAGAGGGATGAAAAAGATCATATCCATGGAGGCAGTCAGAGGAATTCCAAGGCTTCAAATTGATGAAGGGAGAGTCTGTGATGAATGTCAGGTTGGAAAGAAAACTAGAATGTCACATCCAAAGACAAGACATCTGACCACCTCTAAGGTGCTAGAACTTTTACATATGGATCTGATGGGTCCAATGCAGGTGGAAAGTCTTGGAGGAAAGAGATATGCTTATGTTGTTGTGGATGATTTTTCCAGATTCACCTGGATCATCTTCATCAAGGAAAAATATGATGTATTTGATGTATTTAAGGAACTGTGTAAAAGAATTCAAAGAGAAAAAGAAGGATGCATTGTCAGAATCAGAAGTGATCATGGCAAGGAATTCAAAAACAGTAAGTTTGATGAGTTCTGTTCCTCTGAAGGAATCAATCATGAATTTTCTTCACCCATAACTCCTCAACAAAATGGAGTTGTGGAAAGGAAAAACAGGACTATACAGGAATCTACCAGAGCAATGATACATGCCAAAGGACTTCCTATTCATTTCTGGGCTGAAGCTATGAATACAGTCTGTTATGTCCATAATAGGGTCACCTTGAGAAAGGGAACATCATCCACCATTTATGAACTATGGAAAGGAAGAAAGCCTACAGTAAAGTACTTCCATGTCTTTGGAAGCAAATGCTATATTCTGACAGATCGTGAACAAAGGAGAAAGATGGATCCTAAAAGTGATGAAGGGATATTCTTAGGATACTCTATCAACAGCAGAGCATATAAGATATTCAATTCCAGGACCAAAACTATGATGGAATCTATAAATGTCATAGTTGATGATTACCATGAGGAAACAAATGTCCCATATGATGTTGAGACACTCTATGAGACTTCTACTGAAGTGTCTAAAAAGGATGATGTACCTAAAACTACTTCATCAGAGTCTGAATCAAAGGAAGCTAACAAAGATCCTTCCATCAGAATTCAAAAAGACCATCCTAAGGAACTCATCATAGGAGACCCTAACAGGGGAGTCATTACAAGATCTAGAGAAATCATCTCAAACTCTTGCTTTGTATCTAAGATTGAACCAAAAAATGTTAAGGAGGCTTTGACTGATGAATACTGGATTGGAGCAATGCAAGATGAATTGAACTAATTCAAGCAACATGAAGTATGGGAGTTAGTTCCTAGACCAGAAGGAACAAACATTATTGGCACAAAATGGATCTACAAGAACAAATCAGATGCTGAAGGAGTAGTCACCAGGAATAAGGCAAGGCTTGTGGCTCAAGGCTACACTCAAGTTGAAGGGGTTGATTTTGATGAAACTTTTGCTCCTGTAGCCATACTGGAATCAATCAGACTTCTTTTGGGAGTTACTTGTCTCCTTAAGTTTAAGCTATTTCAGATGGATGTAAAGAGTGCCTTCCTAAATGGGTACTTAAATGAGGAAGTATATGTGGAACAGCCTAAAGGATTTGTGGATCCAAACTGTCCTGATCATGTCTACAAATTGAGGAAATCTCTATATGGTCTGAAACAAGCTCCTAGAGCCTGGTATGACAGACTGACAAAATTCCTCACTGACAAAGGATACAGGAAATAAGGCTTGGATAAAACTCTTTTTGTCAAAAATGAAGGAGGAAAGATAATGGTAGCTCAAATTTATGTTGATGACATAATGTTTGGAGGAATGTCAGATAAAATGGTTAAATATTTTGCTGATCAGATGCAAGCTGAATTTGAAATGAGCCTCATGGGAGAATTAACCTACTTTATTGGACTGCAAGTCACACAGATGGAAGACTCAATTTTTCTGTCTCAAAGCAAGTATGCAAAGAATATTGTCAAGAAGTTTGGAATGGAGAATGCCAGTCACAAAAGGACTCCAGCACCTACTCATTTAAAACTGTCCAAAGACACAAGTGGGGCAAATGTGGATCAAAGCCTGTACAGAAGCATGATAGAAGCCTGTTATACTTAACAGCCAGTAGACCTGACATTGCTTTTGCAGTTGGAGTATGTGCAAGATACCAGGCTGAACCCAAAGTAAGTCACATCAACCAAGTGAAAATAATTCTGAAGTATGTGAGTGGAACTTACAACTATGGCTTGCTGTACTCTCATGGATGTGAACCAATTCTGTCTGGATACTGTGATGCTGATTGGGCTGGTAGTGCTGATGATAGAAAGATCACCTCTGGAGGATGCTTCTTTTTGGGGAAAAATCTTGTCTCTTGGTTCAGCAAGAAACAGAACTGTGTGTCTCTATCTACTGCTAAAGTTGAATACATAGCAGCTGGTAGTAGTTGTTCTCAAATGATCTGGATGAAACAGATGCTTACTGAGTATAATGTCACACAAGATGTCATGGCATTGTACTGTGACAATCTGAGTACTATCAACATTTCCAAGAATCCTATACAACACAGCAGGACCAAGCATATTGACATTAGACATCACTTCATCAGAGATCTTGTGGAAGAAAAGGTGATTAAACTAGAACATGTTGCCACTGAACTACAACTGGCTGACATTTTTACCAAGGCACTTGATGCTAGTCAATTTGAAAATTTGAGGGGCAAGCTGGGTATTTTCCAATATGAAGAGATGTAGCAATTAATTTTTCTTAAAACGAGGGATGAAAGAGATATTTTAGTTAAGTCTATTCTGATTGGGTTAATCATTTGTTTCCCTATTTCTTTCCAAAATTTTAAGAAGTTGAATAGACATTTATATATCTCCCTCCTCTCGCGTTTCTGCAACAATCTCCATTCTCTCAAACGAAGATTTCACTCTCGCTGTTACTTGTTTTCTAAATCTCTCAAAATGTCTCAACAATCCATGTCATCGTCCTCTTCAAAGGCGACTGCTTCTTCCGCATCCTCTGACAGCGAACCTAGGGCAATCACAAACTGCATGGATACTGATGTTCTTGAGATAACTCCTCTTCGTGAACTGGAAGTTGATCCCACTAAGGTCAAGAAGCTGCGAACCAGACATGCAAGAAGATCTCAAGCCTCTCCATCTGGTAAATCTTCTCAACCATCATCTTCTGTTCCTCCAGAAATATCAAATAGGGAAGGTTCTGCTTATGTTCATCAAGCTATTGCTAGACTAGTCACTAGGATTCTTAATGAGAATCACTTTGTACCTGGCATTTCTGTACCTTTGAACCAAGAAACTGCTAGTCCTAATGTAGATGTCACTCAGAATGTTGAGACACCCCGATGACAACATTAGGAAATCTCCAGAAAAACATGATGATCATCAGAACCTTACTGACGAGACTGTTGAACCCCCGGTTATTGATGTTGATGAAGAATACTCTGACAATGATTTAATTTCTAGTATCAACCCTAGCATATCTAGAAGGATGATGAGCAGAAAAGAAAAGCAGGATGCTGCCAAAAGCCCCTCCAAAGAGAAGGCTACTGAAGTTGTTCATAAGAAAACCAGGTCTGAGAACAAAACTAGAGTAGAAGCTGAGAAGGATCGAAAAGCTGGACTGTCAAAAGGGAAGGGGAAGGGGAAAACTAGAGTACCTGTTGGTAGTCTCTCAAAGCCTTTGAGATAACCAATAGCCAAGAAAAGGAAGGACCCTGAACCCTCTGAATCTGATGAGGAATCAGACTTTGAGTTTGATGTTGAGAGCAATGTTCCAGACATTCCTCTCAGGAAGAAACTCTCTTCTAGTAAAATGCCTAAAGTCCTTGAAGTTGCCATTGACAACATATCCTTTCACCATCCAGAAAATGTAAACAGGTGGAAGTATGTGTTTCTGAAGAGGATTGCCTTGGAGAGAGAGCTGAACAACAGTGATGTTGAGTGTAAGGAAATCATGGATTTAATCAAGACTGCTGGTCTAATGAAAACTGTGGTCAAGTTTACCAACTGCTATGAGATTCTTGTCAAAGAATTCATAGTAAATTTATCTGATGGTTGTGCTGATGGAAAATCAGCTGATTTTAAGAGTGTGTATGTGAGAGGAAGGAAGGTAAATTTCTCTCCTTCTGTAATAAACAAATTCCTAGGAAGGCCTGATATTCTGGCTGAAAAAGACTTTGTATGCAAAAGAGCCCCTGCTCTTGGTTTTCACTATAAGCTGTTTCAGGGAACACATGTCCCTGACATTGTTATGACATCTGCTGAGACATCAACTGTCAAATCTCATTCCAAGAAGACTGATGTTATAGCTGTGCTAAAAGAAACCTGCAGAGAGCTTGATACAAGAAAAAGGTCTCTAGAAGAGCTGATTGCTAAACTAGAACAGGAGGAGAATGAAGAACAAATAAGGGAAGAAGATGCTGATGAAGACCAGTATAATGCTGAAGATAGTGCTTCCTTGGAAGATGACAGTGCCTGAAGGTCAGTGTTGGTGAAAAGATTGTTGCTGGAACTTGTTGCTTCCAAATGACTTCTTATTTATTTCTGTGTTTTTTTTTAATTCCTTTTGGATGACTGTATAACTTAAAAGTACAAGTATCTTTGGCCTCTTTATGGCTAAAAAGGGGGAGAAGATTTTGTGGTAATTTTGGTAGAATTAGACATGGTAGCTGTTATTAAAATTTTTGTTGCATTCTAATCTCTGATTATTTAGGGGTTTTAGCCAAAAATTTGCCAAAGGGGGAGTTTGTAAGTGTTTGTTTGTTGGCTTTTTTTTTGGTAAAACCAGAGTTGTGAATGTCATGACTGATGTCATAACATTATGGGATAAAGGTACATTCTACAGAAAAGAATGTCATACAGGAACTACTCAGTTTGAAGTGTTTATCATGATCATTAAACAATGATCATATACAGTATATTCTACCAAAATCAGTGAGCAGGATTCTTGTTGTCATAACCAATGTTAAGACATCCTGTATTGATCTAACATTTGTGCAGATTTATTATTCCTGAGATTTTTCAGGAATCTGGTATGCTTATCTAAGTTGATGTATACAGTCCAGATCAGATGCTCCCGTGGACATTAGGTTAACTTTTCTTAACCCTAATTTGATATGATAAAAGTCTAAGACCAAGTCTTTTGGGTTAACTAACCCTAGCTATTTTCATGGAAGCCCTAACTGAAGAATAGTCTGCCTATATATTTGTCTTGAAGATTAATGGTTAGATATACTTTTAGACAGAAGATCAATAAGGGATTGTATAGTTGTAACTACTGTGAGCCAAGCAATTATCATTGTGATAAGTGACTTGGAGTAGGATTTGATTGTAAGGGTTGTGTATTACTCAAAGCTTTGAAGCACGAGTATTTGTGTCACTTGATTAAAGCTTTGAAGCAAAATCAAGTTAGGGTTGTTTATTACTCAAAGCTTTTAAGCACGAGTGATTGTGTCACTTGTTTTAAAGCTGTGAAGCAAAATCAAGTGTGTGTACTGAAGAGTGTCTTCATAATCTCTTTAATCAATAGTTTAGTATCACTGCTGTGATTGAGGGGGAGTGAGTAGGAACTCAGGTTTAAGTTGAACTTAGATTGAAGTTGCATTGGGTAGGTCTTAATTGAAGGAGATAAACTGGTTGGTTTATTCCTGAATTAATATCTCTTATAGTGAATTTCCTCCCTGGCTTGGTAGCCCCCAGAGTAGGTGTTGTTACACACTGAACTGGGTTAACAATTGATTGTGTTCTTTACTGTTTTTACTTTACTGTCTTGAAGTGTGTCAGATACGGTGTCATAACATTCACTGTGACATTAAGTATATGTTGCCAGAATTTCACTTTCATTCTTAGGATTTTTTAGACGTAATATTTCATTTCGCACGCTTTATTTTTATTCTCGCATTTTATATAATAGTGTAAATGATTATGAGATATAATAGTCTAGATTTAAAATTCCGCACTTTATTTTCTTGCACTTTTTATGTAACTTTCCCGAAGTATTGTAATAGTGTAGGATCTAAATTCTCGCACTTTATATTTTCTGTACAGTATTACTGCTAGTATATTAGGCGTGCATGATAAGATTAATCAATTAACCATTAGATCATTAATCTCAAGAAAAATATCTGAAAAAGCACAATATTGCACACTTGCACCCTTAGGGTATACCTCACTTCGTTACCTTGGAAAACAATGGTCATGTCCCTCGAATGTAGGGATATCTTAGCAAATACCCTCGGTACTAAAGTCATCAAAAAGATCATGGTCCCTAACGTCCCTCGAGTTGCCTACGAGAAATGATTTTGTCCCTTGATGTTGCTTATATGATGACCGTCCCTTTGAATGCTAAGATATCCTTACATGTTGCCTTTAATGACCATAATGTCCCTTTCGATAGTCCCTCAACATCCAACGATAGGGATACCTACTCACTAATAGTAGGATAGCACTATCTAAAGGGTAGGAGGAAAAGAACATCCTTTTTCGAGTAGGTAGATAACTGTTAGGTACTTGCTCAAACCTGAACTTTTCACACTTACACACTTTTCAAAAATCTTTTTAAAAATGCTTTATCACACTCTTGAGGACTGATACAAGAGTTACCATAAAGGAAAGAAAAATATTTCAAAACACACAAACACAAACCGTCTTTGAAAATGAGCAAGTACCTAAGAGCCCATGGAAAACCATAGATGGAAAGGGTGCTAATACCTTCCCTTTCCATAATCTACCCCCCTTACTCAGAAAATCTCGAAAAATGTCTTTTTCTGTTCTTTTCACCCTTTCCTTTGTTGGATAAAAGAAAAGTCGGTGGCGACTCTTGCTTACCGCGACATTTGCGAACAAAAAACGAAAACCAGTACAGTATTAAATTGTCGGTTCTGCCACCGTATCACATCTACGAATAATAAGAAATAGGGGATTAGTATCTGGCTAAGATGATGACTCAAAGTCAGAAAGCGAGAATGCGAGGGGGTAACAGACTCAGCTCTTTCTTTTTTTGTGTGATTTTGTTGGGTGGCCGCAATTCGGATAAGGGTGTTACGCCGCCGCGCTGGTGGTAATAGGCTAGGGTTTTGAGGGAGAGAAATATGAAGGGGTGTATCGCAGAAGAGAATAAGATGAAGGGAAGGGTTTGTTGTTCGCGCGAGAGAGAGAGAGAATGTTGAGGGTTGTATTTGATAAGGCCAAGAATGAATAAGGAAAAAATAATTATTATGTTCTGTTTTAATCCAATGTCTGCGTGCTCACCGTAATAAACATGCGGCTTTTAGTCTTATCCGTTTGATTATTAGGGAACAGTCGTAAGGCCAAGTCCCATTGTATTTGCATACACCCTCATACACACAATCATTCAGGTTGTCCTCCATAACGCGTTTGGGCCTAGCCCAACTACTTCTAACACCCCCATGCCAGTAATTACTAATTCACAATTAGCAATACACTCCCTCTTGTCTGAACAACAATTGGGCCGACCTGGGCTTAACTTCCAGCACCCACATATTTTTACTTGTTAACATAATGACGAACCCCCTGATTCAAATTAAATTATTTAATTTTTTTATATTATCTCTTTTATATTTTTTTATCTATTTTTTATATATTATATTTATTTTTTTATAATAATAATTATTATCATTAATATTAATTTTTATTATTATATTATTATTATATTATTATTATTTATTATGTTATGTAAATAAAGTATTTTTATTCAAAAAAATGCATATTATTTTCGTATATTATTTGCATTAAATATTTTTTTACCATACATTAATCAAGATTTCTTCACAATTAACACAATAAAAAATACTAACCAATCTCAAACTATTTTTCGCAATCAACTAGACTAATCAATTGTTTTTTTGCAAGAGGGTTTCAAACAGATTTTGACTCGCCGTGCATTTAGTCAAAATCTCCGCAATTACTATTCCCGGCCAAGTGCGAGGTGATTCAAAGTACGTTTGCGACCCCTAAAAAACACCAACCTCATACGAACTACAAATTGGGACTCTGATTCCTCTTAAGAGGATACGTAGGCATACGATAAAAAATCGTAGCGAGTTCTCCTATAAAAAAAACTATTTCCCCTATTAAAAAATTAAGACACTTTTCCCCTAATAAAACTCAAAACCCTGTTTTCCCCAACTTAAACCTAAAACCTAATATCCTTGTGAACAATGTGGATGAAAGGTGCCTAACACCTTCCTTTCGTCTAAAGAAGTCTGAAAGCTAGAATCTCTGTCTACGAATTAGGGTTTTTTATTAGATTCTCTTCCCTAGGATAAAAACTAATAGTGGCAACTTTGATTTGAAAACCAGCCGCAACATAAAGCTTAGTAAATCAACTGCCAAATGCATTCATTGATCCAAAAGGTATGACTAAATTATATATATGAGATACAAATTATCCAATAAAAAAGGATATCCCTATTGGAGAATTTGATCAGCCTCAACCACTCCTGAATGTGGCAGACCAATCGGTTCCAAAGATAAAAATCCCCTAACAAGAAAGGGAGCTAAGAGTAAAGATTTACTCTTAGCTCCCTTTCTTGTTAGGGAGCTAAGAGTAAAAATCCCTATTGTCGAATTGTTAATATGATGATGAAGTCTCTTGTATATTGTTGAATTTTTAACATAATAATGATGTTGAATTGCATATTTTTGAATTGTTAATACGATGATGATGTTGAGTTGCATATTATTAAATTGTTGATACAATGATGATGTTGAGTTGCATAATTGATATGTGTTGTATGACGAATGACGATAATTATGTATGTGCTTGTATAGTTATTATGAATTATAATTAATGAATGTTGAGTTTGGAATCTTACATGATATATTAGTTGCATACTTTTTATTATATAACTTATTATATGGTTGTGATATCTCACCTCTTCTGTTTGAATGTTGCCTCTACGTGGGTAATGTGCAAATGATCTGAAGTAGCTCGATGTCATGGTTAGCTAAAGAGTTGCCTCATTTTGCGTAGATTAGGTCGATGTCAGCTTTGATACGTAATACTTGGGGGTTTTGCGCTTGTTTTGTTTATGTTAGGAGTAAACTCTTGTATAATTTTTTTGTTGAGATTTAGCTATTGTTTATTCTGAATTTTTGAAAGATGATTTTTATCACTCATGTTGAAGAGTTGAAATTAATTGCTATTGATGTTGTTCCCCTGCGAATAAATAAAATGAAGTTTAAGACTATTGAGTATGTGATTTTGTGTTGCTTATTTTATTTCATGAGCATGTATGATGTATGAATATGTGACATCCTATTCTTGATGTTTTGTTTTAGAAATTAATTTACTCTGATTTTACTTATTTTATCGATTGGGAAATAAGGTGTTACAATTGGTATCAGAGCAGGTCAGTCGGTCCGTCCAGGTTATCGAGTCAGTAAAGTAGTGTGATAGTTGAATATTGTCGACATGTTGTTACTTAGTATGCAACAAGTGTATGGAATATTGCCGGTGCTTTCTCGCTTTTCTAATCACTTATTTGCAGGAGTGGGATTGGAACAAGTGGGGGAGAAGCTTGTTCTTCTCTGAGATGGTTCAAGTGTGAACAATTAGTTTAGTGTACCGTGATTTGCATAAGTGCAAATATTGGTTAGGCTGCATTGTTTTCCGATTTCGAAGGAAGTATGGGTTCAATATTTATGCCTAGAGGTCAATCGAAGTGTCCTTGAGATGGAATGTGTCAGGTACTTGTGTTGTTGCATATCTAGGAGTGGAGGGAGATGTTAGGTCTAATGATATGTCAATTGTGTGTGGGTCCTGATATTTTCTCGGGGATAATTGCGACTTGTCGTTAGAGTAAAATGTTGGATTGACTTAATGTTATCCTTGTGGTGAACAGTTTGGAGTTAAACCAAGTGATTACGAATTATTTTGATGAGTCGATGCATGTTCTTATACTGGAAGATATCTGTAAAGCAAGTAGGATTACTCTTAGAAGGTAAAGCTCGGATGGTCATATTGTTTTAACATTGCATGTTAATAGTGAAGTTATCAGTGTTGAGTTACCATTGTGTGTGTTGTAGTTGTTCTGAGTAATGTCAGAGTGATGAATGGCTATGAGTTTTGTTGTTGGAATCATGTAGGTGATTGTTGAATGTCGTTGATGTTGTTGAGGTGAATGTGAATCGCGAGTTAGAGTCAAAACTCGAAGATATTAGTAGATTTGTGAAAAGGACTAAAGCCTTGGTGTTTTAGAAAACGAAATTTTTGGCAAATTCATGTGTCTCTCGAGTTATAAGAAGAATGGGGTTTTGGAAATATGTTGGAATGGGTTTTGTATGACGAAAATCATGGAAAACTGCTTCCGTACAATAAGCAATCAATTAGCATTAGAGTGCAATCGATTTCATAGTTAAAATTGTGAAAAAACTGCTTTTGTACAGGGTGTAATCGATTGTTGTCCTGGTGCAATCAATTGCGCAGTGCTGAACAACACTTTTGTAAAAACTTCGAAAATTCATAACTTGAGTTCTGGACGTCTGATTTGAGTTCCATTTGAAGCGTTAGAAAGCTGATGTAATGAGATTTGTTTTAAAAATGGTTCAAGTACCTGGGAACGATTTAATGGTCATGTAATAAGGTTGGATAGGGATGGAGTTTGCTATTGATATTTCCCTTGGTACCAAATTTGTTTCTATGGCACCATACAGGACGTCAGCTTCAGAGTTGGGTGGATTAAAGAAGCAATTAAAAGATTTTTTGGAAAATAAATTTGTGAGACTGAGTGTACCACTTGGAGAGCTCCGATATTATTAGTTAATAAGAAAAAATATAATAAGAGATTCGGTGTAGATTACCAACACTTGATTTCAGTAACGATCAAGATTAAATATCCAATGCAGAGGGATTGACTAATTGATGGACCGAATGGTAGACAAGTATGTCTTAAGTCTAATCAAATTGAGGTTGGATTACCTTTAGATTCAGATGAAGGGTGAGGATAGTTAGATAATATCTTTTAGAACTCGATGAACGCATTATGAATATTGGATCGGTTTGTTGTGGTATTTATTGAGGACATTCTTATTTAATCTAAGTCAGAAAATATACATTTTGAACATTGCGATTTGAATTTCAGTGTCGAGAGGGAGAAAACTTTATGCTAAGTTACCAAGGTGTAAATTATGGTTTGAAGAGATGAGTTTTCTTAAGCATGCTATTTCAAGTGATGGTATATGTGAATCCATCCAAAGTAGATGCAATTCTACATTGAGAGACTCCGAAGTTGGTTACGAAGACTAGAAGCTTTTTGGACATAACTAGTTATTGTCGCAGTTCATTTGAGACGAGGTCAAGAATGATATGTTGTTAATAAATGAGATATTGGTATTAGTAAGGATGTGAAGGTATTAGAGAGAACACATAGAAGTGAAGTTTATGAAAATTGAGAATGGTTAGAGTGTAAAGTTCTTTGAGGAGAAGAGAAAGGTGGATGAAAAAGTGGATTGCGTGTTATTGATAACATAATATCGGCATGTGTCAAGAAAATTTTGGAAGTTTTATCAACAACCGGGATGTGGAAATGGTGTTATTGAGATTGCGATTGGAATGAGATCCAAATGTGAAACTATACGAATTATCGTGGTTATGAGATTAAGGGAAAGACGAAGGATTTATTAGTGTTGTAAAAGTTTTCTACTTGGATGAATACTTCATTTGGAGTGAAATGACTTGGATTATACTTGGGGTAGTAAAAATTCTAATATTGGGAGAATATTTAACAATTGTGTTGTGCTACGAGTATGTATAGGATAATATGTAATAGATTTTTGGGCATTTGTGTATCATTGACGAGGTTAAAAAGAAGGAAATTAAGAAAAAGTTTGTAAGCCTTAGAGATGATTGTTGAACATTATGCTTAGGTAACTTTGAGCACAAGATAAATGACGCTATTATAGTTGGGTAACAATGATTTATGCCACCATTATGGTTATCGGCTACCTATTGACAAATTGAGAAACCGATCACCCTTAATCTCTTGTTGATAGTAGACAGGATCGTATTGGATGGGATAAATTTATATTGCTAGCTTGATAGAGAGTAAAGTGAATTGACATTTTATCGAGAGGATAGTTATTCACGGTTTTTGTGACCCTAATACAAAAGTGGCTATGAAAGAGTTAGAAATTATTGAGCAGTTCAGTGACTTGAGTTGATATGCGAGTTAACACTGCAGAGTGGAAGGTTGAGAATATCTAAAGTGAACAATGACTTCCTGGTGGATATTAAAGAGATTCAGAAACTAGATGTGAAACTTGTAGATCCGATAGTTGATGGAGATCAAAATGAGGACAGTGATTGTAAAGTAGATGAATCAGAGTGGCGTAGCTGAAGCGTGGTGTGGCGTAGTTCATTATGCGTGTTTGAATTGTTAGGAGTCAAGGGTAAACATCATAATCCTATGGGGATGATGCAAACCATTGGACATTTCAGAATTGAATTGTTAGGTGAAAGGTTGATATATTATTCGTGTTGCTATCATGGTAATAGAGGTATTGATTTGCATAATCAACTGGTGGAACGTAGCATTATGGAACTAAGATTGTGTGTCAATGTTGTCGGTAATTGGTTATGTTAATTTCATTATAACGGTATTGATGTTTGATGAAATAGTAGAGACAATGTTCATGTTGTGAAACTCTACGTTCTTAGTCCATGTTGTTTTTTGGTTTCCTATGGCAAGGACTCGAGGGTGAGCATAGTTTCCTTATGAAGATAAATTAGAGAAGTGTTACCTATGGTGATAGAGAGGATCTCATTGTGTTCTGATCCAAGCGTGAACAAGATCATAAAGTAATATATCATATATTTTACGGTGATGAGACAAGGAGAAATTTAACCTGTGCATTCATAACCCAGTAGTAATGTATCGTGTTGGATTATTATGGTTGATGATATGGGATGTTATATAATAGTATTCAAAATGTTTCTAAGCATGATGTTGGAACTTGAGGATAGGATGCAAGAGTCGCATCCAGAGTTGTGTTGTTCGCATTAGGAAATTTTTTAGGACGAAAATATTTTAAGTGGGGGAGAGTTGTAACACCCCATTTTTCGTTTAAATTATTTTAACTAGTTTAATTATGAGATGCAGTGTTTTTGTTTATTTTGATGAGCAATGGGATATGTCTTTATGCCTTGGCATAAGGTGAATACCTTAGAATATATAAATAGTTAAGGTTGAGGGGTGTGTAGCTAATTTCGTAGTATCGAGGGTGCATTGAGAATATTATTATTATTATTATTATAAATAATTACGATTAAGATGATAATTGTATTTTATTTTTAATAAAATAATTAATTAATTAAGTAAAGAAGGGCAAAGTTTGAATATAGATTTAGGGGTCCTAGGGGTTAAGTTGTCATAAGAGGAAAATTAGAAGTTTTGGTTGATCGTAACATTTTGTGAACGAGAGAAGAGAAATGAAGAATGAGAAAGAGAGAAGAAGAGGCAATCATTCGGAAAGGGAAGAATTTGCGGTAGAGGTTTGGGTATCTACAATCTAACGTAAGGGTGAGGTTCTGAGTCTCTAATAGTTGTAGCGGTAGAAATGTTTAAGACTGAGCCATTGGATTGACTTGACTTGTACATATCAAAATAAAAATCACCAGTGCGCTTTATTGTTTCCAAAGGAATGGGAAAAGAGCGAGTAACCCAAAAGAGGGGGTAAAGATTCTAGGTAAGGGGGTTGGTTATGCAAAGGGAAGGTAATAGAACCCTAAACATCTACGGTACTGTGCAGGAACCTCTTTGAAAAAATATGTTTATTTTGGCTATAAAATGTTGTATAAGAAATAGATGGTGGAGGTGAGAAAAGAAATATTTTTTATGATTTTTGCACCCGCCGCGATTGCGAACCTTTAGTACCTATGTACCACATTTCGTTTAATAGAGGATCAGGGTACACGTAGTTCCTCTTTTTAAAATTTAAAAACACAAGTGTGTTGGTTAATTTTATGAGATAAGACATCATCGTCATTGTCCGTGTGGAAAACATACTTACTACCCACAATTATGAGAAAGGAGAATTTGCATCATCTCAAAGTTGAGGATATGGCTTGAATTTTAAAATCAACAATTCCTCACTCAACACCCAAGTGGAAAATATCTCTCTTCACTACATATTATAGAAGTATAGTTATTTTCATCACTACAAGGATTGGCAAGAGTCTAATCTTTTGAGAAAAGTTTTAAAGTAAAAGCCAAAGTGGCAAAAATGGTTTGAAATGAGATTGATTGACTTTTAGTCTTCTCACAAAAAAAATGTCAAGGTATTATTAAATTGATTGAAGTTTATTTATGAAAAGATTTTTGAAAATGCATGGACCTAGGTCCAAGTTTATTATGAAAGTGGTTCAAGTTTAAAAAAAAACAAGAAGAGTTTTCAGAAGGAGGAAGAAGATTTTTGAAATTAAAGAAGATGGGAGGAGAAGAAGAGACTATCCTAAAGCATAAGATAAAAGTTAGGGATAAGAACCACCTAACGAACAAGAAGCCAATACTTGACATTATGAGTCAAGATAGAATTCACATTCTTTAGATTGAAACCAAGCAAGCAAAGATACTAGACCTCTTGAGAGAACCAAACTTCAAGTGTATTAAGTCTTTACAAAAATTGGGCAGAGTAACGGTTGTATACGGGTGAATTCCAGATTACAAACAAAGAATATAATCACAATAACCTGCACACAAAATAAACAAACAACCCAATGCCTTGAGGTAAACCTCAAGAACTCCAGACAAAATATCAATTAAGGTCACAAGGTCTCCAACATAGGCCAAGGTTTATAAGCCTAAGTCCAAAAAGTCCAATACTCCATAATGCCAGAGATAGTAACCAAATAGTCCAAGTATCATTAAAGTTTTTTATGGTTCATATTGGTTATTAGGTGTCTTCAAAAGGAAAAGAAAAGCTCAAGTGAGCAAAAATAAAAATGACATAAAAGTAAATGCTCAAGTGAGCAACGATGAAAAATAGCATGAAATATAAATGCTAAAGTAAATGGTGCATAACATAAAAGAGCATAAAATAAAAACATAAAATAAAGTCAATTATTAACAATTAATGGCTTGTTAGATGACCATCTTGAAACTTGTATTTGGAACTCATTATAGGATTGGTAGAACCAAAGCCTCCACACAACAAGTTGCATTTGCTTTTTTTCAAGTATATCATCCATTTTGGAATCCTCAAAAGTAACATTTAATGATCAACGATGTTTAAGTGATCCGCGTTGACCAAAATTGATGAAGATTCATTAGAGGATTGGTAGAACCAAAGCCTCCATACAATGAATCTCGAGGTTATTAGATCAAAGAGATCAAATTAACATACTTGGGCTTGCAAACATAGGTTTGGGCCACGAATGATCATTTATTCGAATCGGGACAAAATTTAGCGCTATGTTAAGCAATCGTAAGTGGACTTATATAGAAGTCACACCTATTTTGAGGTCGGTCAATAGAAATCTATGCACCATTTGTTTTGAGACATGATATAGAGGTCATACTCCAATAACACTTAGTAAAAATAGAAAGGGGTAAGATGAAGAGGGGTGGGAAAGAATATACAAACCACATTTGAATTAAATTTTAATCAAACTATTATTAAAATCATTCATCTATTTTTATAGAGTTAGACTCAACACTATGGATCCAATGATGTTAACAAAGTTCACGATCAAAAATTCAACCCAAGATCAGCCAGAAAATAATCACAAAATAATATTACATTTAATATATACATTAAAAAGGGTTTAAAAATGTTTTAAAATAGAAATAAGAGATAAAAATATTAACTATGTTCAAATTAATCAAGAAAAATTAAGTAAGGCCATAGAAAAATCATAAATGAACTCACATATTTTTATAAAATTTTTGGTAATTTTTTAAAGTCAGAAACTATTTTTAAAATTAAAAGAAATGAGTAAAATAAACAAAAAATGATAAAAAATAACAAAGTCAGAAATAAAAAATAAATCAGGTCACTAATATTTGTCACAATATCATTGGATTAATCCATATTTTTTCAGAATTTAAAAATGCATAAAAGTATTTTTAAACATTTAAAATAATTCAAATAAAATGAAAATTTATAAAAAATATCAAAACACAAAATAAAATTGTAAAAACATAAAAATCAGAAAGAGAAAAATCAAAAATGTTTTTCATAATTTTTTCAGATTTTTTGGACTTAAAATGAATTTTCTATGATTTTTTGAAATTTAAATCAATTAAAATACAAATAAGAAAATAAAATATCAAACCCAAAAAATATGGGTCATCTGATCATTGTCAAAACGCGTTAGTGAACAGATCAAGTGGACCTGGCGCACTGTGCATGTTATGGACTTTAGTGAATAAAGCATGAGATTCAATATAAAATCGGAAATTCAAAAAAAAAACAAATGGCGTTGTTTCATTGGTTGAAGGATGACACGTTGGTCATCTTCAACCTCCATCCAGTCTCAAAACCAGGTCACTCAAACTGTAAAATTAGAGCACGAGACATATGTCATTCGTTTCGTCTCATCAAGAGGAAGACAACCACACCTTCGCGAAAAATTTATATAAATTGTAGCTCAAGCAATTTGGAAGGAAAGTTTTGAAAGGGAATTTGAAAATTCATGGCCAAAACATATTTCCAGTTAAAAGAAAGTGTTGCCACTAGAACCATGGCAATGAGAGCTTCACAATAATATCAAAGTTTGGAAGAATTGAGGGAGAAATCTACCTATTGAAGTTGAGTTGCAGAGCTCTGAAACTGGACTTTTATGAATCAATATAGGTCACGATTCTTGAATGTAATTGTATGGTTAGCTTCAGGGAAGATCAAGGAAGGTGAATTGGTAGAAAAAATGGATTGAAAAAGGCTTGAACACTGATGTCGAAGTTGCATAAAAGTGAGTTATGGAATGAGTTTGGCAGGGTGATTTTTGCTGTTCAAGCTTGAGGAAATGAATGAGATAGCTCATGTATTTATAGGAGTAGTAAATGGGATCAAAAGGAAGAGTGAATGATGCATTTTGGAGGGAATTCGTGTGGATTTTGGACACGAGTGAAGTGTGATCTCATTTTCACCAAAACTCATCCAATCTTTGCGTTTTGAGTGGATACACACTTATGGAAAGTTTGTTAATCAAGTTTAAATAAAAACGCATAAATCTTGTGATTAGAGGCCACATTATGGATTTCAAAATTCTGACTTGGTGAAAAATTCAGTTTCAAGTAACCAATTTCAAAACAATGACATTTTCAACTCAAGGGGTCTTAGGACATGATTCTTGAAGCTTTAGAAAGATGAGGTTACAAGCTTTGAAATGAGAAAAGAATGGAATCAAATGGATGTTTGAGCTGAAAGTTGCAATGAGTCAAATTTGGGAAAAAGAGGTTGACTTTCCATACTTAGAAATATTTCAAGTTTTTCTTCAAAAGTGACCTATAATGTTTTGCATCCAAACATGTCCTTCCTCTTGGAATTTTCTCTTTAGCAAAAAAAGATGGCATGAAATAGACCTCTTGAATGACATTTTGAGACTTGAACCATTCAAAATCTCCAAAAATTGAGAGAGTTATGAATTGTTGAAGTTGGCAAAAAATCATGAAATGACCTATAATCTTTTGTATCCTTAGGGCATCTTCCATCCATTTTATCACTTTGCACATAAAAGAAGGAATAAATTTAACATCCTCAAGATATTTATGGAAAAAGAGTTGGCTCAAGGTGATAAAAATTTACAAAGTTATGATCATTTGAAGTCACACATGGGAAGTTGGGGGTTCATCTGGAGGACTTGTAATCTTCTTCGTCATCAAGTTTCTTCCACATGAAAACTTCATGAAACTTTTGAAGTGATTTATTAATAAACATTTGAAGAGAATGATGTTTTTATAATCACTCAAAAATACCAAAATATGAGCAAGATATACTTCTTTGAAGTTCAAAATCCTAGCTCCTAGATCAAGAAAATGCTTTGAGGAACTTTGACAATTTTGAACAACCTTCTTGTACCAACACTTTTGCTTTGTAGATGGGAGTTGTTGAGTATGATAATGAGAACTCATAGCAATCTAAACCACTTCCATATCTTGAGAATTGAGAGAAATATGCACTTGTGACCAATGGGAACAAGGCCTTGTCTAACCATGACAACTTCTTCAATCAATCCCTTGTACTTTTGAATTAATCTTGATAACTTTGAAATATGGTGAACCAAAATAAACCTTGCCATGCCATTTCTTCCAAAACAACTTCAATGGTGAGGTTTGAATTTCTCAAGCTTTATTGACTAGGGCATGGAAATAAACTCATGAACCCATGGATCAAATTGCTAAGCCATATTGCCTTTACCTACATTATTAACAAGTAAGACAAACCAACATTGCATTTTATTAATTAAAAGGAAAGTCAAAACAAAACATGCATGATCACAAAAGAAAAACAAGTCAAGGTGCTTGGTGATTCCTCAAAGAGCAAAGCTAAAGATAGAGAGGAGAACCAAAAGCCCTAATGTGATCTTGTTGTGATTGAATCAATATGGTATGATGAAGGGATCTTAGGGGGGAAAATTGGACTACAACAATAGGTGGTATAATGGTATGGATGTAATGATATGCATGTTAGGTTTTGGTGTAGGTTGTTTTATTTAATCTGTTGTAATTAACTATAATCGATGAATTGATGCTTTGAATTGTTTGGTAATTGATGTATGTTGATATCAATGGTAATTGGATGTTTAATTTGTGCATTATTTCATGAAGTTTGTGTTTTTGGAATTGAAACAAAAGGGTTTTCTTAATGCACTTTACAAAATTCATAAAACATTCTTTCACATGGTGCAATCGATTTGCAGTACAGGTACAATAGATTTGCACTGCCGGATAATTGTGAAATTTGGCTTCTGGATTGGGTGCAATCGATTTGCATGTTAGTGCAATCGACTGCTCACTGTTTGACATCATTTTTGAAAACTCCAAATATCCATAACTTTTGACTCGGGTGTCTGTTTGACGCGTCGTTTGAACCATTGTAAAACTAAAAATATTTTCTACAATATGGTAAATTTTTTTATGGAAGTAGACTAATATTATATTGGAAGAATTATGATGTGTGCGGATGTTGTATGTGTTGTAATGCAAAATGTTGCGATTGAATGTATCAGTGTTGTATAAACAATTTGCGAAGAATTTTGTATGATGTATTGCATGATAATGATGATGATGATGGCCTGTATTAGAGTGACATTGATAAGTATGAATAATCAATTCAAATTAAGTTGTTGCGTGTCATTGTCGCATGAAATCATGAAAGATGGCTTGTATTGGCGAAAGATGGCCTGTATTGGCAAAAGATGGGTTGTATTGGCGAAAGAGGGCCTGTATTGGTGTTGTTGCCCCAAGTTGACATTATTAAGATGAGGGTTTTTCCTTATTACGATGGCCTGTATTGGTGTTATGAATTTTTTGCCCTTAGTTGGAATTATTAAGATGATGGTTTTGCCCTAACGGTACCACATGCATTTTGCATCACTGTCAGTCGTATTGCATATTGCTGAATTGTTAATACGATGATGAAGTCGCATTACATATTGTTAAATTGTTAACACGATGATGATGTTGAATTGCATATTGTTGAATTGTTAACACGATGATGACGTTGAGTTGCATATTGTTGAATTGTTGATACGATGATGATGTTGAGTTGCATAATCGGTATGTGTTGTATGAAGGATGACGATAATTATATATGTATTTGTATAGTTATTATGAATTATAATTGATGATTGTTGAGCTTGGAATCTTACATGATATATCTGTCACATACTTTTTGTTATATAACTTATTATATGGTTGTGATATCTCACCCCTTCTGTTTGAATGTTGCCTCTACGTGGTTAACGTACAGATGATCCGAAGTAGCTCGAGGTCATGGTTAGCTAAAGAGTTGCCTCATTTTGTGCAGGTTAGGTCGGTGTTAGCTCTGATACGTAACACTTGAGGGTTTTGCGCTTGTTTTATTTATGTTGGGAGTAAACTTTTGTATAATTCCGTTGTTGAGATTTAGCTATTGTTTATGCTGAATTTTTGAAAGATGATTTTTATCACTCATGTTGAAGAGTTGCAAGTAATTGCTATTGATGTTGTTCTGTGTGAATAAGTGAAATGAAGTTTAAGACTATTGAGTATGTGATTTTGTGTTGCCTATCTTATTTCATGAGCATGTATGATGTATGAATATGTGGCATCCTATTCTTTATGTTTTACTTTAGAAATTAATTTACTTTTATTTTACTTATTTTATCGATGGGAAAATAGGATGTTACAACCAACGTCTATTAAAAACTATAGAAAAAGTGAGGGTTGGCCAAAATGGAAAGATGAAATTGAAGCAGAATTAAACTCACTCTACAAAAGACAAGTTTTTGGACTTGTAGTTTGAACACCTCAAGGTGTGAATCCAGTTGGTTACAAATGGATTTTTGTGCGAAAGAGAAATGAAAATAATGAAATTGTGAGATACAAAGCTCGACTTGTGGCTCAAGGATTTTCCAAAGACATGTAATTGATTTTGATGAGACATACTCACCTGTAATAGATGCAAGCACTTTTCTATATTTAATAAGCCTTATAGCACATGAAGGGCTTAATTTTCACATGATAGTTGTTGTAACAGCTTATCTGTATGGTTCACTTGATAGTGAAATTTACATGAAACTCCTTGAAGGGTTCAATGTAGCAAATGCACATAATTCTGAATCTCGAGAAAACTACTCCATAAAATTGAACATATCTCTCTATGGGTTAAAACAATCTAGACGCATAGGGTATAACCGTCTTAGTGAATATTTTCTTAGAGAGAGATATAAAAATAACTCCATTTGTCCTTGTATTTTTATAAAACAGATCAAGAAAATAATTTGCAATAATAGTTGTCTATACTGATGACGTAAATATTATTGGAACTGCTGAAGAGCTTCCAAAAGCTATGAATTGCTTAAAGAAAGAATTTGAGTGAAGGGCCTACGAAATACAAAATTATGTCTAGGCTTACAAATTGAACATTTGGACAAAGGAATAGTTATACATCAAGAAGGATATATATATAAAAGGTGTTAAAACGCTTCTATATAGACAAATGTCACCCGTTGTCTACTCCAATGATTGTTAGATCATTGCATATAGAAAAATATCCTTTCAGGCCTCGAGAAAAGGATGAAGAATTGATTGGTCCTGAAATACCATATCTCAGTGCGATTGGAGAACTGATGTACCTTGCTAATTATATACGTCATGATATATCATTTATGGTCAATCTATTAGAAAGATATAGTTCTTCACCTACACGAAGACATTGGAACAAAGTCAAACATATAATTCATTATCTTAGAGGTACAATAGACATGAGTCTGTTTTATACCAAAGTATCCAAACTCGAATTAACAGGTTATACAGATGCATATTACTTGTCAGATCCTCACAATGGTAGATCACAAACAGGTTATTTATTTATATGTGGTGGTACAACTATTTCATGGATATTAGTGAAACAAGCAATAACAACAACTTCATCAAATCATGTAGAACTTTTAGCACTACATGAGACAAGTCGAGAATGCATTTGGTTGAGATCCTTAACCCAACACATACAAAATATATGTGGTTTTTCCTCAGGAAAAATAAATACAACGACCATATATGAATATAATATTGCATACATCACTCAATTGAAAGATGGTTACATTAAAGGAGACCGAACAAAACATATCTCTCCAAAGTTCTTTTTCACTCATGATTTTCAGAAGAACAATGATATAAACATCCAACAAATTCGTTCATGTGACAATCTCATAGACTTTTTCACAAAGTCACTCTCAAGTAGAACTTTTAATCAACTAGTATAAAAGATTGGTCTTCATCCTCGAAGATATAATCGTTCAGCTGATGGGAAGAAATAAATTTATTTTAAAAGGGATATTGTACTCTTTTCTCTTCACTAGATTTTTCTCACTGGGTTTTTCTTAGTAAAATTTTAACGAGGCATATCCAAAACAAGCATTCAAGAGGGAGTGTTATGAATAACTGGATGATTTGTCTTCTAATAACTTCATTTCTTATTTAATCAATTTGTATTTATTATATTGTCTATATGATGTCTTATAAATAGGACCAATCTCATTGTATACGATTACACCGATGAAATAATATAGAATCATTCTATCTTTCTCTCTTCTCTTTATTATTTATTTCTATTTATTTTATAAAAAAATTATTTTAATTTTGGTTCTTTCATTTTGAAATCTAAGTTTTTAATGTTTTTACAAGTTTTTGGTCTTGTTGTCCAGTAACTTTAATATCACTTTCTTTTCATTTGTGGTATCTTCATCTATGTCTGTGAGTAAACATACGCTTATTGCAATTGGTTTTGTAACACCGTTGATTGGGTTCAAGTAATGTTGAAACCTGATTGTCTATTGTCTCTTGTCACTGACCTCTGAAGACAGAATATAGTGAAGATGCAAGAGCATATAAACAATATATGCGGGATGTATAAGACATTGACAAGAAGTAAGAAAATTAACATAATTTATTTTGTATTAATATTATCCGATCTTTGTGATTAAATGTATATTTTGTTGGGCTTTGATTGTATCAACACTTATGAAATTTGGATTCACAATAAGTTATGTTAAGATTCATGTTAATTTATGTTTATGGTATTATTTTTATGTTATTTATGTCGAAAACCTATTTAAAAAAAAATTAAAATCTTTATTGTTTACCGTTTTTTTTTTACATTTGAAAATAACATGCAGATACTGTATTTTTAATTACCTGGTTCTCCATGTTACTTATCAATTTTTTTAAATGTCTGCTTTTTAAACATTCAAATTTTTTAAAACAATTGCCAAAAATCAGATTTTTCTAAGAAATCTAGAAAATTCTCATGCGTTTCGCTAAAGCTCAGAAAAAAAATCCAAAACGATTGGGTTATATCTGATTTTTCATATAATCTATTATAAATTTATAAAAATCAACGTATTTGGAAATGCACTAATTACACATCTAACTACAATTAACAACTACTCTAATTTCAAGAGTAATTTAGGTTTTTTTTACCACTACTATCACCACATTCTTTTGGCAATTAATATTGCTGATGGATCATCACCTAATATTTTGATACATTATTTATTTAATTTAATTGTTTTTTGCTTTAATTACTACACTAATGCAGCATTTTAAACATCAACCCTATCTCCTTCTATTTACTACACGTTCATACATAGATTAGGAATTAGAAAAACATAGATGGAGGTTAATCATGTGGTTGAGTTGTTGAATATTTTGATGCAGATAAGGAAAAGAGAAAAACATAGATTGATCTGGAGGAAAAAATGGTGGAGCTGGTGTATACTCCATGAAGAATAATTGATTCGATCTTTATCTTTATTAAAAATCCGTTGCATGAAAGCATTAGCGTAGAACTAATTTGATTTTTCATCTAATTAATGTGGTTAATTACTCATAAGTTCAATTATTCCATAGTGGATGTGTGAAGTTATTTGTTTTGACTTCCACGGCAATTTATGTTTATCCAAATTTTACGCGGAAGATAGGTTTAAAAGTTCCAATTAAGTGTTTTTGTTTTGTTTTTTTGGTATAAATTTTAGTTGGTAAATACTTAGGTTTCTTAAAATTTAGTTGAATTTCAATACTCTCATCCAAATTATGTAAACTTTTACTATAAACAAGTGGAAAAATAAATTCTTTCTTGCAATGAGGTTATTTCTATTCAATGCAATTTAATTGTTTTTTTTTATCAAATAGTATTGAACTAATTAGTAAAAATAATAAAATTATAAATAGATTTAATAAATATTGTATCAACTATCAAAACTAAATATTTCATTTATATACAAACTTGAATTACACTTATATCGATGGTTTCTTAATATGTGCTCATAGAGTACAAATTAACATTAGTCATATTTAGATATTTTTGTGTAGTATATAGAATAGATAATGTCATGATTTTCAAATATATGTCTTAGGTTTTATTGTTCTATATTGATCGAAAACAATGTTTGTTTCTTACTTCTTTTTTTTAATATATTATTGATGAAAAATTTATCCAATTTTTATCTTTTATTAATTAATTGAAAACTAAATAATTTCCATAATTATTATTTATTTCTTAATTTTATTTCAAAAGCAAAATTGAGTTTTAATTTTTTTAAAGTCAATTTAGACCAGTGAAATAAATATTTTTAAGTTATCTTTTTTATTCATCATACAATTAATATAAATATATATTAAATAATGCTCCTTCATAATATTTGGGTCTTATTTTATATTTTTTTTATCATTTTATATACAATTAGAATATTTTAAATAATTATTATTGTCTTAAATATTTTACATATTGATATAATTACTTTTACAAACGAAAATAAGTTACAATAATTTTTATAAAAAAGAATAAATTACCAATATGTTTATAAATGGAAAAAATTTAACTATTGATATAATTATTTTTATAAACGAGAATAAATTTCAAATATTTTTTATAAATGGACACACTTTTGAGACGCTTATAAATGAGAAAAATCTACCTATTACAACAATTATTTTTATAAACGGGTATAAGTAGTGGTGGCAAAATGGACGGTCTGCCCCGTTTAGGTTCGCCCCGTTTAAGTCCGTACAAAAGCGGGGCGGAGTGGGCAAATTTAGGCATCTGAGCTCAAAAGTGAAGTTCGCCCCGTTTACTAATGAGTTGGCGGGTTGGCGGGTCGGCCTAACAATTTTTTTAGTTTTTTTATTTTATAATTTAATTTATTACATAATTTACAAAAATTTTAATCATTACTAAAGAAGCCGACAAAAGATATTTTTTTAACAACGCATAATATAACTTCAACATGTCTTAAGTCCAAACACTTAAAAAAAACTAAAATAGCTAAAGACCAATTTAAAAAAAACATATCGAAACAACACATATTATCATAATCATATTTAAAAACTAATTATTAAAAGAATCCAATTAATAATTTGCACTAGACAAACAATGATAACAGTACGGTGCATAAAACATCACGGTGCATAAAATAGTAGTGTATAAAATGTTAAGACCTGACTTTCTCATTGTTTACGTCATATAAACTATTATATTGACTGATTCCTTAATAGTTATATCTTAAATTTATCACACATATACTCTAATCGAATTCTTCATTTTCTTAAAATTAACATTTGTTTCTAAAGAAAACATGTGAGCTAATAATTGATAACTTAATAATTGTTTCATGTCATACAATTGTTATTGTATTTCAAGTTTTTCCAACCAATACATGTATTAGAAAGTTATATAAAAACCTTAAAATTATAATTCATTTTGTCAGTATAATAATTTAGAATGTAGTTCAATCACCATAACTCAAAGAGAATACTATTATTTTTATAGTTAAAGTTGTCTTAATTCTAAGTAAAAAGTAAAAAGTTATAACAAAAAGCCCGCGGGCAAAACCTGTCCCGCCCCGCCTTTTAAAGCGGGTTAGACGAGACAGACCAACTTAAGGTACCGAGCCAAAAACCTCAACCCATCCTGCCAAAAATTATGGGTCAAACGGGCTGGTCCGGCGGGCCCGACCCGTTTTGCCACCCCTAGGTATAAGTTACAATTATTTTTATAAACATGAAATTCAAATTTGATAAATGATTATATATTGTAATTATATGAATATTAACCAACTGAATACATGAAATAGATTCAAGGGTAGATGTAAATGTATCTATGAAATATCAGTTGTAAACTGTTTATTTTAATGTTCATCTTTTAAATTATTCTTTTGCTATTTTTGAATTTAACAGTGGTAGATTATTCATCGTAATAAAAGTTCTTGTAGGCACAAATTCACAAGAAGATGTAAATATATCAATGAGATATCAGTTGTACACTGTTTATTTTAATTCACAAATCAATGCTTAAAAGTTGGTAGATATTATTAACTTATATTTTATAATTATATAAATATTAACCAATTGAAGTATAAATTTAAACTTTACAAATAAATGTTTAATTTATGTGTAATATAAATCCTATCGCACGGATTTCTTATTAGTTCTAGTAAAATTTCATGATTTCTACAAAATTCTAGTTTTGATCACAAAAATTCAATAAAATATCATGAATATTCTAGATTTCAAGTTTTCGTTAAAAATCCGGTACATATATCTAAATATTCGATAAATCACTAAAGTTTAACAAAAATAAGAGAATCTTAGTTTACTTATATAGAGATAATTTGGTAAATGTGTAGACTTTGAAGGTACCAAATATAATTGGAGGACGCTGATTAAAATCTGATATTTTTTTTAAATAATCACTTTTTTTTAAAAAAATTCTTAAATAATCATATTTTCAAAAATTTTACCAAAATGATCACTTTTCAAATAAAAAAATTTCGCCACACAGAGGAGTAGCCACTCTGTGTAGCGCATGCACTCAATTTAAAGAGGAGGCGCCACACTGCATGGCTTGTCCTCCTCTGTAAAGCCATGCAGTGTGGCGCATGCATGTGTTTTTGAGAGGAGACGCCACCCTCCTTGGCTTGACAGTGTAATTGCAATTTTTTTTATAAATACAAAAAAAACTAAAAATATTTTATATTAATATTTAATATTATACAACGCATGGATACATTTTTTATGGACGTCCCCTCAATCTAAGCAGGTCCCCGTATGACATAAACGGCTGTGCCTTTGCCTCGCCCCTTGACTCACTCCTCTTTGTTGATTTTCCTGAGGTGTTTCTGGTCTGTTCTGACTTGCTTGATTATGAGGTGCTTGATGTGATGGTTCTGGCATATCAGGATCATACATCTCATCAATCATTTCGCTCCACTGAGCTGTGCTTCCAAAGAGATCAGTGCCCATATTGTTGAAGTTTGGTCTTGTTGGTTGGGATATGTGTGGGTGGTGGGGTAGTTGATAGTATTTGGATGTTGAATCATGATGAAAATGAAGCAATGGTTCTTGTGGTGTCTGAAATCCATATGATGGTTGGGTACTTCGATGGTATGATGTTTGATTGTATAGAGGTAGAGTGGTATGGTAGGAAGGAGATGTATCATATGTGTCTTGGGTGTTGTGGTAGGATGAGGATGGTGCATATTGTTGGTGGTGGGTCGGGACATGCTCTTGGTATTGTGTTTGTGTGTGTGGCATGAATTGATGACGAGTTTGGTTGAATGAGGTGGTGTATGGTTGTTGGGTTTGAATGGGTTGACATTGTGGTTGGGTTTGGTATTGTTGAGGGGTTGGTTGTTGGGTCTGGTATTATTGAGGGGTTGGTTGTTGGGGTTGTTGTTGGGCGTATGTTGCAGCTCTTTGGCGTGGGTCAATCAAATAAGTCTCTTGAGACAGAAACAAATTTTTTGAAACCGATGTGTACCATCTCAAATATTGGAGCGTCGATTTTAAGTCATCTTGCAAGATCGGCTCCCTTAGGACCAATTCACGTCTATGCCTCTATTGAAGACATTGATTTTTAGCGAAGTCTCTCAAATTGTTAAATCCCCACTGGTCGTCAACTCGGAGTAGATGCCATTGGCCCAAACATGTTGGGGGGTCGGGGATACCCTGTTGTATGCCGAATTGTAGCTTCACACGATCACTGTGGTACATCTCCACAGTAGTGAACCCGATGAGTGTTGTTTTTGTAGTCCAGACTTCAGCATCAGGAGGGTTAATCTCATGGTCTAGATTCTTATGCGGCCTCCATACAAACTGTAGAGTAAAAAAAGTTATATAAAATATTAAATTTAATTAAAATATTCAATGCATTGTATAAAATATATAAGTTTAATACCTCTTCGGGTCCAACATGATCAATAAGATTTCGGTAGACTACTATTGCGTTTCTAGGGAATTTGTTGTAATTCATCTCAGGAACAGACCACCTACATAAAAAAAGGGTAATAAATTAATACACTACATGTCTCGGTATATAATATGTAAAATTTATGGTTTTGTAATCTTACTTTGTAGCAAAGGGGAAGACGAATGGCCTTGTGTTGCGGGGGGCGAGTGTCGGCATTCTCGACCAGCACCATGTCTGGAGCACAAAGGCACAAGAATAGAAAGAACAACTACCGTTCAATGCATTTTTACACAAGGAGCTATATAGATGGGCCAAAACAGCTGAACCCCAACTATATGTGTTTATTTTATCAAATTGTCTTAACAAGGGTAAATACACGATATGAACAGTATTACCCGTTGTTTCAGGAAATAAAAAATGGCCAAATAATATCATCATGTAACACCGAGCTTTCACAATTTTTTCTTGCTCGGTAGAGTTTTTGGTTATTAAGAGACTACTATGATATTCTCTAAGAATACGGAGATTAATACCTTGGCCTCTTGATCCTTATTCAAATAAAGAGACTCCCAAAAGTTCCTCGCATATGGCGTTGTCTTGGTTGACTCGGCCATTGACAACCTTACCATCGATCGGTAGACCGAATAACATGTACACGTCCTCTAGTGTGACTGTATATTCACCACATGGAAGATAAAAGGTGTGAGTTTCGAGTCTCCATCTCTCTACTAATGCGAGAATAATTTTATAGTCAACATGGTAATTGACTATGTTGAGTAACGGACCAAAACCGGCATGTCAAAAGTACGGTTCAATTTGAATGTCTGATCAGTGTATTTTGATGCATATTCTTTCATGATTGTACTTATGCATTTCCATGGTTTGTTTAGCTTATTTTTGTATTTTATAGTGTTTTTCTATTTTAGTTTATTTCTACTCTTATTTTATTTTCGCACTTTATTTTCAGCATTAGCAGTCTGCACGAATAAATTCATAACTTGAGCTACAGAAGTTGGAATGAGGCGTGCTACCAGTCGTTGGAAAGCTAAGAGAAAGAGCTACGATTTTCGTTCAGAGGTCGAGAGCTGAATCAGAATGTAGAAGGGCCATAAAATTCGTTGAAGTTGCAGAATTTTATATTTAAGTTTTTGGTCATTTGTTTTGGATCTGGATTATGTTTTCGACCCAGTTGGGTTATGAACCGAATCCCTGTCCCTGCTATACCTAGCAGCCGCTACAGTAATTTAGTTTTGGACCTTTTCATTATTCATAAAAAATACATTTTACTTTTACGCTTGAATGAAGAACTAATCATCCAGAGTTGATCTACTGTAATCGTTTCTAATGCTTTGAGGTTTTTAACTTATCAATTCAACTTCGTTTCTCTTTCAATTCTATTTTATGAAATTGCATTTGATTAATTTATTATTTCATGGAATATCTTGATTAAATTCATATGATTGTATTCCTAATCTTTAATCGTTGTTTACGTTGCTTAGTCGTTAAATCGCGTTTTATATCGTGTTTGCTTAATTCACGATTGTATTAATCTGTTTGCTTAATTCGGAATGAGAATTCAATCTATTTTATATCTATTGCGCTTGTCAATTAGTATTGAAATCGAATAGAGGTCGAAGCCGCTTAGGGAATTGGTAAGGTAAAAACCAATGATTAGCCGGAACCTGAAAACAGTAGATCGACTTATTTTTATAATCACTTATTTTAATCACTTATTTCATGTTATGAATCAATCCTAAAACCAACCCCCCATTAGATTTCTATTAGTTAATAATAAAATCAAGAATCCTTGCGATACGACTCGAGCCATTGTCGCTATACTGCATTTTACAAAATACTCGTTTTTGATCTGTCTACGACAGCGGATCAAAATTGGCGCCGTTGCCGGGGATTTTTGTTGTTATTAATTAATATTTTAGTCATATGTATAGTGTTCTTTCTTTTTTTTCTTGTTTTTTTCGTTGTGTTTGTTGATTTTCAGGGTTGCAGTACGGTTTTTTCAGCCTAGCAGATATGTTTGAAACCTACTGTTTCGATTTGCTCCGAATTTTTTCGTGAAGTTCAGAAAAAAATATACGAACAGTATTCTTTTAGAATGAAATTCTAAAATATTTCCACCCTCAAAATCGCAAATTCATCTTTTTTCTATTTTTAACGAATTTTTTACTGTTTTCATAGAGTCGAAAAAAATCGAAAAAATTCTCAAAATTGTTATTTTTCCTAATTATATTAAATCTCGTGTTATTTTATTTTTCTGAATTTTATTTAATCGATTTTCTTCATTGTGTTTGTTTTTTATTATTAGGGACATTGTTTGTATTTTGAACATTGTTGCTGCATTGCTGTGTATTAGTCCTGGCCACTAGGTCTTGTTGTTCTGAATTTGTTGCTTTTGATCCTGAAGTAGGGAAAACCTTGCACACACGGCGTAGAAAAGTTCAGGCTACCACTAGTTCACCACCCACAATTGAGTCTGATTCTGAGTCTGACTATTTGCATAACTTGTTTACTTCGAATTCTGAATTTGTTTTTGATATGGCTGACCAAAGAACCTTAAGGAAATTGGCTTCCCCTGATGTGAATTATAATGGCATGTGTATTGAATATGATAGTGTTGTTGTTCCTTTTGAATTAAAATCGGGTTTAATACACTTGTTGCCCAAGTTTAATGGTCTTCCAGGTGAGGATCCACACAAACATTTGAAAGAATTTCAGGTCGTGTGTTCTACACCATTGAAACCTGAAGGGATCACTGAAGATCACATCAAACTTTGAGCTTTTCCTTTTTCATTACAGGGTGCGGCAAAGGATTGGATATACTATCTTGTGCCAAATTCAATCGCAAGCTGGAATGCTCTGAAAAAAGTGTTCTTGGAGATATATTTTCCGGCCTCTAGAGCTGCCTCAATAAGAAAGGAGATTTGTGGTATTAGACAAGGCAATGAGTCATTGACTGAGTATTGGGAGAGATTCAAACACTTGGTATCTAGCTGTCCTCAACACCAGATTACCGAGAAACTACTTATCCAATACTTTTATGAAGGTTTGTTATCGATGGATAAGAACATTCTTGATGTTGCTAGTGGTGGAGCACTTGTCGATAAAACTCCAGCTGCTACCAAAGCCCTTATTGAAAATATGTCTCTTAACTCTCAATAGTTTACCACTAGAGACAATTATGTTCAAAGCAAAGGCGTGGATCAAATTCAGGTTTCTTCCAACAAAGCTTTAGAGACCATAATTGACGAGCTCACTGCCTTAGTCAAACAGTTGCCAGTAGCAAAACCTCAAACAACAAATGTGTGTGGTATTCGTACTTCTCATGAGCATCCGGCCGATACATGTCCTATTATGAGAGACGAGTCCATTACTGAGCTGCCTCAAGCTTATGCAGCCAACCTTTACAATCAAAACAGGTACAACAACACTCCTGACCTGTCCACTAACAAATACCATGCCAATTGGAGGAACCATCCCAACCTTCGATATGGAAATCCACAAACCAGCCAACAACAAAACCCACCCCAAGTGGCTGTCCCTACACCTTCGGGACCATCCTTAGAGGATCTTGTCAAACAAATGGCTGTCAATAACCTTCAGTTCCAACAAATGACTGATTCTAGCATTCAAACCTTGCACACACAGATGGGACAACTTGCTACTCAAATAAACGCCATGCAATCTGTTGTACCCCAAAATTTACCCTCCTCTTTTTCCACAAGAAATCACAGCTTCGGGCTTTTCCTGATTTTTCAGATTGGCGTAAGAATCAGTCAAACAGACTTTTTCTTATCAGTCTATCCAAATTAGGGTTTTCATGGCTCTGGAACAGTTCAAGCAAATTATTAGGGTTTGGTCGAGTTTGGCTCAAGGTTTGATCAGACAGGCGTTTCTTTGGTGTTAAGTCAAGAATCGGGGTTTTGCGCGTGCAGTTTCAGAAGAGTTTGAATCCAGTGTTTTAATTGGTTGTTACACTATTTTGACATTTGTTCAAAATTTCTGTCTAAACATCTGGGATAAAGGCTAAGGCATTTGATTTAAGATGGGATAAAGGCTAAGGCATTTGATTTGAGATGGGATAAAAGATGAGGTGTTTGAATTGAGAATTCACAGTGTTTGATCTAACCAGTAAAAGGAAAAACATGTGGACGTTTGTTTGATTAACTGTGCAATGTTTTGGATTATTCGGAACGCCAGACGTTTATTGATTATTTATCATTTCTAAGTTAAAATTATTGGATAAATTCCAGTTATTATAATTCAAGAAATATAAACAATTAAATAAATAATTGACGAGAAATAAAAGAGAAATCTGACAAAAAAAAGACTTATTTATTTCATTTTGAATTGTTTGTTACAGATATTATTTGAATATTGTAAATTCATTTACAGTCATTTACATTAATATTATTACAAATAATTAAAATAAAATAAATTTGCATCCTAATTTTTCTAAATCTTCATCCTCTATTGCTGCTCCCCATTGCTCAATTGATTTTCATCTGCAACAAAGAAAAGAAAAGAAGTCAGCACAGATGAAATCAAAAGTAGACAGTAATTTAAAGACTCATCATTAAAAGTGAGTGGCCGAAATCAGTTGTTCACCCTCTCTGCAAATCACAAGAAAATTCTTGGTTCACAAAGAGGGATAGAAATATGCTTGCAAATAAAATATGAAATGCACAAAGTTACAATATTGCACAAATTCAAAAATGTCAAACAAGCTGCATAATTCCAAAATTATCAACCAAAGAGGCAAACTGAACAGCTACTGAATATGCCAAAAAACAAATTGCACAGTTCAAAGTTTCAAAACCAAAGCACAAAGTCCAAACTGAACTGATTGCAAACTGAAGAAACTAAACCAAGTCCAAAAGCTATCAAAAGGCTATCCAAAAAGCTGTCAACAAAGTACACAAGATATGCAGGAAATCTGGAAAGTATGCAGAGGAAAGACTAATATACAAGCAACATTCAAATTCATCATTTTTTCAGCCAGTCACTTTTTCATAGTAAGGTACAGTTTAAAGCAATAAAATGCTTCTTAAATCTGTGGAGAGAGAAAGAGAGAGGAGAGAAAGGCTTACAGCAGGATTGAGGCTTAAGGATATAAAACAAGTTATCAGAACACAATAGAGAGAGGCAGAATATCACAAAAAATATAGCTCACCACAAAACTGTGTTACATAACATAAGCAAGCAAACAACCTGCCTCCAACCACAAGCGCCAAGCCCTTTCAAAATTGTGTTAAGTACTCAAGCCATACAAACCTGTTTCAACTCAGTAAACACAAGCCAAAACCTGCATAAGTTATAAACACAAGCCTATACCCTGTTTCAAACCAGAAGCCTGTAACCTGTTTTGAACCAGAAGCTTGTAACCTTAAACCAAACAACCTGTTAAAACTATCTTCAAACCAGAAATGGCCAAAAACCAGTCAAACTGTTAGCCTCTAAACAGCAAACCTAACAGCCTTCAAACCAGAAGCCTACAAGCCCTAAAGGCCTGTAACCTCAAGCCCTGTAAAGCCTAAAAGGCTTGTTCATAAAAAACAACCAGTTCACACGACTGTAACACAAACCTGTCCAAGCCAAATATCCATATCCAACAAAGGCAACTTAGAATCCAGGCACACAAGCTTCTTCAGAAGCAAATCATACAAGCAACTCAGATTAAAGCATTCAAACCAACCACACCCTCAGAGCAACCTCATCATAGGGTTATAAACATCAACAAAAACAATACTCAAATCAACATCAACATTTCAACAAATATTCTCAGAGCAAGCATACAGAAGCAAAGAGCAAGCATACAGAAGCGAAGAGTAAACATACAGAAGCAAAAGACAACTAGTCAGAAGAGGAAAAGAAGCAACAAGCAGGGTTTTCAGTTATCATCATAAAACCACAAAGGAGAACAAGATACTGAATACCAGATTTCCAAAGCTCACAGCATCACACTCCTCGCCTCCGGCCGCCTAAAGCGCCTCCAAGTCCATCAGTCCACTCCTCGCCTCCAACAAAGGTATAACTACTCTTCCCTTTCTTTTCCACGCCTAACACAAAAATAATAAACAAAGATCAGAAATTGTCAAAGACTAATAACATGCACGAACTGAAACAAAGGACATAAAAAATGGGAAATTATCACCTTTGCTTGTTGCTGTTGTGCTCGACCATGGAGGGAGGAGGAGTAGACGGTGGCGCCCGGTGGCCCTAGGCAGAGGATCTCGTTCAGTGGCCATGTGTTGAGAAGGATGAAGACGAAGGAAGCGAAGAAGATGAACGTCGCCGCTCTGTAACCCTAATTCCAAATGAAACAAGAAATGAAAACCCTAAAACAAAAGCATGTGACAAACGCGTTGGGCCTTGCCCTTTCTAAACCCTTAAGCCCAATAGATCAGGCGCCTTACACCCCCTGTCTTTGATTCTCATTCATTTTTTGTTTGGGCCAGAATAAGACCCCCTAAAGCCCATTCAATTCTTTTTTAACTAACACTCTTTTTTCTTATTATCACATTACACCCTTTTTTTTACATAACTTATTTTGTTAAATAAATTAATTGTTCACATTAAGTTTTTTTTCATTAATAATACCTTTTTATGATGGCACTTAAAAATATGTAAAATTTAGATTTAATTAAGTTAATAGATTTGTGTCTTAAAGTTCTTTTTTAATTTTGTACATTAACTAAATACCTAGACAATAGGATAATTAAACTTAAAACACTTTTTTTTCTTTAAAACCTTTTGGTACATAAAAATACTAACTAAAATACATTAACATTAATACATAAAAAATATAATTTCTTAAAGCATTTTCTTTTTTTTTATTAAAATTTTGTTTATACATATTAACAAAAAACACAAAAAAGGAATAAATACTTACTTAATTTTGCATTAAGTTAATATCTTGCATCACTTGTAAATAAATCACATGCACTTACACCAATACATTTGCTTATCTTTTATTCTTATACATTGATACATGTTACATTGAGAATGCGATTCGATTTGGTTGTAAATATATTTGGATACTAATCTCCTAATAAGTCTCATCCCCATTTGTAAATATTTGTACCCCCATCCCCAGATACTTATTTGTAATAGCTTAGACTTTAAATTCCCGCAATTTATCGCTTTCTATATACTGTATAGTAATTAGGGTTTGTATGCGAAGATTCAAAATCAACCGCTAGATAACCTAATACAAAGACAAATGCATGAGAATAAATACACCATTCACACTTGCACCCCTAGGGTAATCCCACTCGTTGCCTTCCAAAATGGGCCATGCTTGCATGTTGAGTTTCTTTGGCAAAAGAAAAACAAATCAAAATGATCATAGTCCCTCGATGACGCTTTCGAAGTTGCCTAAACAAAATGATCATAGTCCCTTCAAGCAAAATTGCCAAAGACACTTGGCACCATTGTATTCATGGTCCATACGATGACCCGCGCCTGTCCCGTTAACATCCTAACGCAAGATTGTCCACCAAATACAATGGTGGAACAATACTGTTAAAAGGGTTAAAACATAAGAAAAATCTTTGAGTAAATTTAGGGGTAGACAACTCTTAGTTACTTGATCAAACTTGCAAAACCCACTTGCCTACTTTTCAAAACACACTCCACAACACAACTTTCAAAACAACTTTCAACACAAACATTTGAAACATCTTTTCGAAAAGACACACACCTTTGTAAAACATTCGAGTAAAGAATTGTTACAACGGTTGCCGAGACAAAGGCATCTTTTTCAAAGCATTTTCAAAAACACACACACCACCATTTCAAGAAATTAAAAATCAAGGCAAGTGATCTAAAACAAGTAATTAAGAGCCCATGGATAACCATGGATAGAAAGGGTGCTAATACCTTCCCTTTCTATAATCTACCCCCCGAACCCACGAAAACATCTCAAAGGTTTTTCCTGTGCTTTTTTAAACCTTTCCTTTAGGATAAAATAAAAAGTCGGTAGCGACTCTTGCTAAACCGAACAAGTGCGAATACGAACGCAAAACCTCAAGTTAGTTCTCCCACCGTATCACAGAACTGGCGACTCTGCTGGGGAGTTCATTTAAAAGTGGGGTTACCTTAGGGTTTAGATCACATTTACATTCTTGCTTTGATTGCCTTGATTGCTTTACTTTTTGGGTCCTTGTTTGGGTTTGTTGTAAATCCTACACCCGGATTTGGGGGCACCTTCTTAGGTAAATAGCAATAAAACTGTGAGGGAACTGTGCGAGGTATACTGACATGGTTGAAGCAGTAAGCTATGTTAGTGTGACATATTTGTGAGTACCGGTAACCCTTGAGTTCAATCAAGGAGAGTACGGGGCCGCTGAGTGATGTCGTGAAACACTAACGAACTCTTAGAACCTTAATTGACCATCTTAGCCTTTTTAGGGGTAGTGAGATGACCGACTTTGGTGCAGTCCGAAGTTGGTAGATACTCGATACTACACTCATTGAGGGTTGTTTTCTTGGAATATTTTGGTCGCCAGTTAAGTGGCTAAACCAAAACAATGAACACAGAAAATAATCCAATGATATTGAGCTCCTTAGAACCCGGTTTCTATGTTAGGACAGGATGAGCCAACTAACTTCAAGAGGGTACTTACCTACAAACCCCATGCAAGCCTAAACCTAAGGACTTGTTTGATTTGTGTGAATATGATTACCTGTATATACACTTACTTGCTTTTGCATACATGTACATAACATCATGACATCATACCATATCATTTTTTCACTAACCATTTCAAGGATCTCGAGGGTTCTTTTGATGTAGGGTTACGTTGAATCAGACGTCTACCAAGAGACAGGAGGATTCTCCTCTAAACAAATGCCATCAAAGATCAAGTACAACAACTTGAATCAGGGGCTATGACCCACTTGACATGGTGAGCTTGATTCTCGTGGAAAGACATCCACCGGTGCAAAGATCTCCAATCAAAGATCAAAGTTCAACCTCTAACATTTTCTTGTGTTTACCCCAAGAGATCCTTGAAAACATGCATCCGCATATCATTCATTGCATCATAACATTTTTTCCTTTTCAGGTTTCCTTACTCTCCTACTGTTTATTTCAGTAAGAGATGGCTCTAGAGAGGACTGTCAAGGATATCCAGGATCAAAATTCTCAACTTCAGGAGATGTTCTTGAACCTGTCTCTGGGACAAGAAGAAGTGAAAGCTCTCCTCACAACGGGCATGGTCCAGGAGAATTCAAGCAATGCCAGGAGTGATCAGTTGGAAGCACTGCAGTCTGAGCTGACTACAATGAGGATTCAAATGATGGGGCAACTGGTGGGCCAGATGGATCTCATCCAGGACTTGGCTCAAAGACAAGAGGAACTCAGAGTTCTCGTCAACCAACTGCTTCGGAACAACCAACTGGGGCAAACATATGAGGTTGAAGAGAAAGTCACCACTCAACCCCCCTCCAGACAAGAAGACAAGGGAAAGGCTCCTCTACTTGCTTCAGGGTCACAAGCCCATCAACAACCTCGTCAGCATCAACGGGGTAATCGGCGTAAGCAAAATATGTCGGGAAGACAGTTCACTAAGACTGACATACCGTCATCTCTAATACTGGAGCGCTTGTTGGAGGTCAATCTGACTGCTTTGAGGGATCCTATTCGGAAGCCCAATACCTCCGCTCCTAACTATCATCCCGACGCATTTTGTGTGTACCACTCCTATAGCCCGGGACATGACACCGACGACTGTTGGGCCTTGAAGAACAAGATTTAAGATCTGATTGACATTGGAATGCTGAGGTTCATGCCAGATGGCGAGATGAAAATCTTCCGTTAAGGGTTTCTCCACCTGAAGTGACAAGGCTCGAACTGAGAGACTTTTGTTTCATTTGAATTTCCAAGTTGTAATCTCTTTGTTATTCAAACAATTATCTATTAATTTCAAACTTTGTTTCATTAATGCATTGCATATGTTTGTCTTGAATTCATCCATTCGTTTTCACTACTCTTATGATTTCTTTATGATATTTAACTCTTGATAAAAAGCTGCAAGCCTTTAGAGGGAGGATGACGAAACAATACCATAATCTCATACAGTATGCTTTTGAACAGACCGTGCTGATGATGTACAGGCATTTCTTTCAATTCCCAAACACTGGAGTTATAAGGAAGATAATCCCTAGTCAACCCCTTCGAGCCAAAGAAGTAGGAGTTTTATGTTCTAAACAAATTGAAACCTTTGATTTAAACCTGGGGCAGGGTAGTCTCTCAGTTAATTCAAAAGAAAATGCGCATTGAAGTCGCAAACTCTCAGTTCGTAATACAACGAACGACATCAAAAAGAGAAAAGCATTCCTCTGGAATCAGAAGACAGTGATGGTTCCTTATCTCATAGGCAGTCATTATCTCTCAAAAAAAAAAAAGCCCACTGAGCCAAAACCTATAAAGGAGGCTTAAGAAAGCTGGGGCATCCCGCTGACTGTAACCTCGAAAACAGGGACAGCCAGGCAAAAGTTAGGGATAACAAATAAAGAACGAGGTCATCAACGACATGGAAAAATGTTGCAAAAGAAAAAAAAGAGATGATGACTATCTTCCAAAATCCAACTGGTGTGAGCCATCACCAAAAGGTCGTTCCAAATTCGAATGGAGTTCGACGCACAATTAACTGAGTTTAGGGTTGAAGAACATCACGAAGAGCGGGTGGGTACAAATATACTTTGAGCTTTTATCCTTTGTTTCTTAAACCGTGAACCGGGCCACGTTACAACCCGTCAAAAGTCCTAATTGAAGCATGGGTTAGTTCGAAAGCATACTGTTACCAAAGATATCCTGACTCCTGTGAGGCTTTGCTCTAAATCTTGTGTTGATTTTGTCTTATAAAAAGTTTTCTGCTAAAAAATGCATTTTTCAAAACTTCGAGACAAGCATAAACTTTGCATTATTTGAATATCGTTGTTTGCACATGGTTATTTGTTTGACAGCGAAGAAATTCATACAGCGAATGTTCGGAGGAACGAAAACTCTCTCAGTGAACAAAATCACTTCAAAAAGGATGACACTTCCATTTGACAAATCTCCTATCGACAAAGGGGCATGACATGTCACTATCCAGCACACCTGGGGTAGTCCGGTCAAGGTTTCAACAGATCTTTCAAAGTTTAGTTAACCTGGGGCAGTCCAGTCGAGATTTCAACAAAATCTTTCAAAGTTCAGTTAACCTGGGGCAGTCCAGTCAAGATTTCAACAAATCTCTCAATTGCAGATTAACTTGGGGCAAGTCTCCTTCATCATCACTTGGGGAATTCGAATGTCAAAAGTGTTCAGCAATTCCTTCATCACCTGTTGGAAGATACAATTTCAGATACGCTCCAGACACGGTAGCCATTCTTTCACTCATTCAGATCCAGTTACAGTCTCAGATACACTTCAGACAAGGAAGTCATTCTGCTACTCATACAGATCTCAACTCCAAGATACAGTTTCAGATACGCTCCAGACACGGTAGCCATTCTGTAACTCATTCAGATCCAGTTACAGTCTCAGATACACTCCAAACAAGGAAGTCATTCTGCTACTCATACAGATCTTAACTCCAAGATACAGTTTCAGATACGCTCCAGACACGGTAGCCATTCTGTCACTCATTCAGATCCAGTTACAGTTTCAGATACACTCCAGACAAGGAAGTCATTCTACTACTCATACATATCTCAACTCCAAGATACAGTTTCAGATACGCTCCAAACACGGTAGCCATTATGTCACTCATTCACAATATCAGACCACCGCGAAGCCTGGATTACGACCAGATAGTGGTATCTCCTAAGCACAAGCTGTGAAGCCCGGATTCGACCGGATAACAGTTTAATCCTCAACAAGTTATTGTGAAACCTGGATTACGACCAGATAACAATACAAGTTTCTGTGAAGCCTGGATTATGACCAGATAGCAGCCAAGAATACTACGAAGCCTGGAGTCGACCAGATAGTGGTATATCTTTAACACAAGCCGTGAAACCCGGATTCGACTGGATAACAGCTTAGCAAGCTATTGTGAATCCTGGACTATGACCAAATAGCAATACAAATTTCTGTGAAGCCTGGATTACGACCAGATAACAGTTAACCCTCAAGAATGAAGACTCTCATCCTTAAAACCTCAGAAGATTGGTATACTCCCAGTTTCTGACCGTTAACAGAATGAAGATTCTCATCACCTCAGAATATTGGTATACTCCCAATTTCTGACCCCCAACGGAATGAAGATTCTCATTCTCAAAGTGGCGTATAACTCAAGTTCCAGATTAATACCTGTAACAAGCCAGGAAAACTATCTGTGAACGACTGATTGTAGATTAATACCTGAAACCAGCTAGGAAACTATCTACATGAAGAGATTGAAGATCAACACCTGTAACAAGCCAGGAAAACTATCTTTCTTTCTCAGGTCAGAGATCAATACCTGAAACCAGCCAGGAAAACTATCTCCCCGACCAACCTTTTTCAAGATCCCAGATCAATACTTGCAGCAGTCAAAAGATTCTTGCAATCTCCAGCGTAGCTAAAACTTCCAACTATCAATCCCCAAGCAGAATGGAGACTCTCATTCTCAGTTCCTCACATAATATTCAAATATTCTCCAGTGAAGATCTCCTCAAGATAGGAACCCCCAGTAGATTGGCATACAACCCAATCTCCTGATTCCCCAACAGCGGTCCCAGGATTTCTCATTTTTCAATAATCAAGAGATTCTTGCAATCCCCTGCAGCAGTCAAGGACTCACTTTCCCTGGTAGCAGTCAAGATTATTTTATCTCCAGCCATCCAGGATGCATCTATCCTCAGCAAGACAACTCATCAGCTTACATGCGCATTCATCACATGCATATAACATACATTACATCATGCATCATGACATTGAATACAACTAACTCTTTACCTTTTCAGGAAATATCAGGCGACAGACGAAGATCATCATCTTCCAAGTTTTTTTTAGAAATAGTTCAGATGTGACCCAGACATGGCGACATTCTGATACTTATTCCAGATTCATTCAGGTGCAGTTTTACACGGACTCATCACCAGGAAACCCTACACCGGTTCCTTCTCCACTTCTCAACTTTTGAAAACAGTTTACGGACGCTTCCCAACAACGGATGTTGCTCTATTGCTTATTCAACTTCAAGACTTCTGAAAACAGTTCACGGGTTCTCCAGTAACGGATGTTAACCTATCGCTTGTTCAGATTCTTCAACCTCTGAAAACAGTTTACGGATTCTTCCCAACAATGGATGTTAATCTATCGCTTGTTCAGATTCTTCAACCTCTGAAAACAGTTTACAGATTCTTCCCAACAACGGATGTTAATCCATCGCTTGTTCAGACTTAACTTTTGAAAACAGTTTACGGACGCTTCCCAACAACGGATGCTGCTCTATTGCTTATTCAACTTCAAGACTTCTGAAAACAGTTCACGGGATCTCCAGTAACGAATGTTAACCTATCGCTTGTTCAGATTCTTCAACCTCTGAAAACAGTTTACGGATTCTTCCCAACAACGGATGTTAATCTATCGCTTGTTCAGATTCTTCAACCTCTGAAAACAGTTTACGGATTCTTCCCAACAACGGATGTTAATCTATCGCTTGTTCAGACTCAACTTTTGAAAACAGTTTACGGACGCTTCCCAACAAGGAATGCTGCTCTATTGCTTATTCAACTTCAAGACTTCTGAAAACAGCTCATGGGTTCTCCAGTAACGGATGTTAACCTATCACTTGTTTAGATTCTTCTCAACTTTTGAAAACAGTTTACGGACGCTTCCCAACAACGGATGCTGCTCTATTGCTTATTCAATTTCAACTCCTGAAAAAAGTTTACGGATTCTCCAAACATGGATGTCAATCTATTGCTTGTTCAGACCTACAGTTCAGAAATGTTCCAAAACATGGATACCTTTCTGATACTCATCCACTCACCGACGACATACAGTTCAACAAACATTTCCATATGGCATCTCTAAGCCCATCCTCCTACCAGCAACTTCCAGATGGCATCTCTAAGCCCATCACCAAATGGCATCTTTAAGCCCATCCTCCTACCAATCACCTTCAGATGGCATCTATAAGCCCATCCTCCTACCAGCAATTTCCAGATGGCATCTCTAAGCCCATCCCCTGACAAGATTCTGTCACATCTCCAGATGGCATCTCTAAGCCCATCACCAAATGGCATCTTTAAGCCCATTCCCTCTACCATCACATCACCGAGTGCAAATTTTTTGGGCACTCTAGTGTCCAATCTCCTTTTACCTTCAAGTCGCGAAAGGCAAGCTTGCCAATCTAACTCTTCAGGTTCAAGAAGATTGAACAGGGGCAACTGTTGTACCCCAAAATATGCCCTCCTCTTTTTCCACAAGAAATCACAACTTCGGGCTTTTCCTGATTTTTCGATTGGCGTAAGAATCAGTCAAACAGACTTTTTCTTATCAGTCTATCCAAATTAAGGTTTTCATGGCTCTAGAACAGTTCAAGCAAATTATTAGGGTTTGGTTGAGTTTGGCTCAAGGTTTGATCAGACAGGCGTTTCTTTGGTGTTAAGTCAAGAATCAGGGTTTTGCGCGCACAGTTTCAGAAGAGTTTGAATCCACAGTGTTTTAATTGGTTGTTACACTGTTTTGACATTTGTTCAAAATTTCTGTCTAAACATCTGGGATAAAGGCTAAGGCATTTGATTTAAGATGGGATAAAGGCTAAGGCATTTGATTTGAGATGGGATAAAAGCTGAGGTGTTTGAATTGAGAATTCGCAGTGTTTGATCTAATCAGTAAAAGGAAAAACATGTGGACGTTTGTTTGATTAACTGTGCAATGTTTTGGATTATTCGGAACGCCGGACGTTTATTGATTATTTATCATTTCTAAGTTAAAATTATTGGATAAATTCCAGTTATTATAATTCAAGAAATATAAATAATTAAATAAACAATTGACGAGAAATAAAAGAGAAATCTGACAAAAAAAAGACTTATTTATTTCATTTTGAATTGTTTGTTACAAATATTATTTGAATATTGTAAATTCATTTACAGTCATTTACATTAATATTATTACAAATAATTAAAATAAAATAAATTTGCATCCTAATTTTTCTAAATCTTCATCCTCTATTGCTGCTCCCCATTGCTCTATTGATTTTCATCTGCAACAAAGAAAAGAAAAGAAGTCAGCACATATGAAATCAAAAGCAGACAATAATTTAAAGACTCATCATTAAAAGTGACTGGCCGGAATCAGTTGTTCACCCTCTCTACAAATCACAAGAAAATTCTTGGTTCACAAAGAGGGATAGAAATATGCTTGCAAATAAAATATGAAATGCACAAAGTTACAATATTGCACAAATTCAAAAATGTCAAACAAGCTGCATAATTCCAAAATTGTCAACCAAAGAGGCAAACTGAACAGCTACTGAATATGCCAAAAAACAAATTGCACAGTTCAAAGTTTCAAAACCAATGCACAAAGTCCAAACTGAACTGATTGCAAACTGAAGAAACTAAACCAAGTCCAAAAGCTATCAAAAGGCTATCCAAAAAGCTGTCAACAAAGTACACAAGATATGCAGGAAATCTGGAAAGTATGCAGAGGAAAGACTAATATACAAGCAACATTCAAATTCATCATTTTTTCAGCCAGTCACTTTTTCAGAGTAAGGTACAGTTTAAAGCAATAAAATGCTTTTTAAATCTTTGGAGAGAGAAAGAGAGAGGAGAGAAAGGCTTACAGCAGGCTTGAGGCTTAAGGATATAAAACAAGTTATCAGAACACAATAGAGAGAGGCAGAATATCACAAAAAATATAGCTCACCATAAAACTGTGTTACATAACATAAGCAAGCAAACAACCTGCCTCCAACCACAAGCGCCAAGCCCTTTCAAAACTGTGTTAAGTACTCAAGCCATACAAACCTGTTTCAACTCAGTAAACACAAGCCAAAACCTGCATAAGTTATAAACACAAGCCTATACCCTGTTTCAAACATGAAGCCTGTAACCTGTTTTGAACCAGAAGCATGTAACCTTAAACCAAACAACCTGTTAAAACTATCTTCACACCAAAAATGGGCAAAAACCAGTCAAACTGTTAGCCTCTAAACAGCAAACCTAACAGCCTTCAAACCAGAAGCCTGCAAGCCCTAAAGGCCTGTAACCTCCAGCCCTGTAAAGCCTAAAAGGCTCGTTCATCAAAAACAACCAGTTCACACGACTGTAACACAAACCTGTCCAAGCCAAATATCCATATCCAACAAAGGCAACTTAGAATTCAGGCACACAAGCTTCTTTAGAAGCAAATCATACAAGCAACTCAGATCAAAGAATTCAAACTAACCACACCCTCAGAGCAACCTCATCATAGGGTTATACACATCAACAAAAACAATACTCAAATCAACATCAACATTTCAACAAATATTCTCAGAGCAAGCATACAGAAGCAAAGAGCAAGCATACAGAAGCGAAGAGTAAGCATACAGAAGCAAAAGGCAACCAGTCAGAAGAGGAAAAGAAGCAACAAGCAGGGTTTTCAGTTATCATCATAAAACCACAAAGGAGAACAAGATACTGAATACCAGATTTCCAAAGCTCACAGCATCACACTCCTCGCCTCCGGCCGCCTAAAGCGCCTCCAAGTCCATCAGTCCACTCCTCGCCTCCAACAAAGGTATAACTACTCTTCCCTTTCTTTTCCACGCCTCACACAGAAATAATAAACAAAGATTAGAAATTGTCAAAGACTAATAACATGCACGAACTGAAATAAAGGACATAAAAAATGGGAAATTATCACATTTGCTTGTCGCTGTTGTGCTCGACCATGGAGGGAGGAGGAGTAGACGGTGGAGCCCGGTGGCCCTAGGCAGAGGATCTCATTAAGTGGCCATGTGTTGAGAAGGATGAAGACGAAGGAAGCGAAGAAGATGAACGACGCTGCTCTGTAACCCTAATTCCAAATGAAACAAGAAATGAAAACCCTAAAACAAAAGCATGTGACAAACGCATTGGGCCTTGCCCTTTCTAAACCCCTAAGCCAAATAGATCAGGCGCCTTACACCCCCTGTCTTTGATTCTCATTCATTTTTTGTTTGGGCCAGAATAAGACCCCCTAAAGCCCATTCAATTCTTTTTTAACTAACACTCTTTTTTCTTATTATCACATTACACCCTTTTTTTTACATAACTTATTTTGTTAAATAAATTAATTGTTCACATTAAGTTTTTTTTTCATTAATAATACCTTTTTATGATGGCACTTAAAAATATGTAAACTTTAGATTTAATTAAGTTAATAGATTTGTGTCTTAAAGTTCTTTTTTAATTTTGTACATTAACTAAATACCTAGACAATAGGATAATTAAATTTAAAACACTTTTTTTTCTTTAAAACCTTTTGGTACATAAAAATACTAACTAAAATACTTTAACATTAATACATAAAAAATATAATTTCTTAAAGCATTTTCTTTTTTTTTATTAAAACTTTTGTTTATACATATTAACAAAAAACACAAAAAAGGAATAAATACTTACTTAATTTTGCATTAAGTTAATATCTTGCATCACTTGTAAATAAATCACATGCACTTACACCAATACATTTGCTTATGTTTTATTCTTATACATTGATACATGTTACATTGAGAATGCGATTCGATTTGGTTGTAAATATATTTGGATACTACTCTCCTAATAAGTCTCATCCCCATTTGTAAATATTTGTACCCCCATCCCCGGATACTTATTTGTAATAGCTTAGACTTTAAATTCCCGCAATTTATCGCTTTCTATATACTGTATAGTAATTAGGGTTTATATGCGAAGATTCAAAATCAACCGCTAGATAACCTAATACAAAGACAAATGCATGAGAATCAATACACCATTCACACTTGCACCCCTAGGGTAATCCCACTCGTTGCCTTCCAAAATGGGCCATGCTTGCATGTTGAGTTTCTTTGGCAAAACAAAAATAAATCAAAATGATCATAGTCCCTCGATGACGCTTTCGAAGTTGCCTAAACAAAATGATCATAGTCCCTTCAAGCAAAATTGCCAAAGACACTTGGAACCATTGTATTCATGGTCCATACGATGACCCGCGCCTGTCCCGTTAACATCCTAACGCAAGATTGTCCACCAAATACAATGGTGGAACAATACTGTTAAAAGGGTTAAAACATAAGAAAAATCTTTGAGTAAATTTAGGGGTAGACAACTCTTAGTTACTTGATCAAACTTGCAAAACCCACTTACCTGCTTTTCAAAACACACTCCACAACACAACTTTCAAAACAACTTTCAACACAAACATTTGAAACATCTTTTCAAAAAAACACACACCTTTGTAAAACATTCGAGTAAAGAATTGTTACAACGGTTGCCGAGACAAAGGCATCTTTTTCAAAGCATTTTCAAAAACACACACACCACCATTTCAAGCAATTGAAAATCAAGGTAAGTGATCTAAAACAAGTAACTAAGAGCCCATGGATAACCATGGATAGAAAGGGTGCTAATACCTTCCCTTTCTATAATCTACCCCCCGAACCCACGAAAACATCTCAAAGGTTTTTCCTGTGCTTTTTTAAACCTTTCCTTTAGGATAAAATAAAAATTCGGTGGCGACTCTTGCTAAACCGAACAAGTGCGAATACGAACGCAAAACCTCAAGTCAGTTCTCCCACTGTATCACACAATCCTAAGGGTCAAACCAACTTCCAGCCCAAACAGTTGTCAATCCGAATGGTCCTAATGCTAATGTCAGTCAATTTATTTGAGATCTGGAAAGGTTACAGAACCAGCCCCTAAAAAAAATAAAAAAATTATTGAGGTAACATTTGAACCTTCTCCTTCTGAATCTGTTTCACCTGAACTTTCCTCACCTTCTTCTGTTACGGTGGAAACTGGAAAAATTAAAGAAGAGGAGTATGTTCCACCAGTTCCCTTCCCACATAGAGTTATGAAAAATAAAAGAATTGAGGAGGGAGAGAAATAAAGAGAGATATTGAATGTTTTTCGAAAAGTCGTGGTAAACATTCCGCTTCTTGATGTAATTAAGCAGGTTCCTAAGTATGCTAAGTTTCTGAAGAATTTGTGTACCAACAAGAGGAGGATTAAGGGAAGTGAAAGAGTCAACTTAGGAAGAAATATTTCTGCTTTTATTCAGCCCAAACCTTCATCCGAAAAGGTTGTAGGCGAGCAAACTGTTTCAGCCCTCACTACTCAGGTTCTGCCACAAAAGCAGAAGGATCCAGGAACATTTGCTATTCCTTGCACCATCGGGAACAGTAAATTTGAGAATTGCATACTTGATTTGGGAGAGGGCATTAATGTGATGCATACTTCTATTTATAATAACCTTTGTCTTGGTCCTTTGCAGCATACAGGTTTAATCATTCAATTGGCGAACAAGAGCAACACTCGCCCCGCCGACGTAGTCGAAGATGTCCTTGTTCAAGTTAAAGATTTGATTTTTTCTGCTAATTTTTTTATTCTAGACATGGAAGGAGAAACAAAATCCAGCAGAGCTCCCATCATTTTAGGCATACCTTTCATGAAAACGGAAAAAACAAAAATTGATGTTGACGATGGAACCATGTCCATGGAATTTGGTGATATTATCGCAAAATTCAACATTTTTGATGCCATGAAACATCCCCTGGAGGAGAATTCCATTTTTCACATTAAGTTGATCTCTAGTTTGACTGATGACACTTGTTCTTAATTATTTTCCATTGATTTTCCATCTTTATCTGGATTTGATGATGTTTACGTGTGTTCTGATTGTACTGAAAATAACTTGTGTGTTGTGTGTGCTGAGATTGATGCTGCCTTGCAGACTGATGTGTTTCCTATAGGTGAAGTTGTTATTGATGAATCTGTTTTTGCAGCTGATGCCCTTGACATCCTTGCTGCCCCAAACACTCCACCCATAGAGCAGCCCCCGTCCTTAGAGTTGAAACAACTCCCTAAAAAACTGAAATACGCTTATTTCGTTTTGAAGAAGCATAAGAAAGGAATTGGATGGACTTTAGATGATATTTATGATATTAGTCTGTCCATGTGCATGCATAGGATCTCACTTGAAGAAGTAGCAAAAGCAGTGAGGCAACTCCGTAACCTTTTGATCCTTGATATTGTGAAAGATGAGATCACGTTCACGTGCCCATTTGACACTTTTACTTTTACAAGAACATTCTTTGATCCAGGAATAAAAAGTGAAGGTACTGATAAAAATTGCAAAGTCAAAGGACACCGCCTAAGCTATTCCATGAGAGTCCCACGTTGGAAGAGGAAACTATAAATGTGCTCTCGTTGAGAAAGGCTACTTATGCAATCATCTATCCACCTTGACTCCCCGGGTGTGTTCTTTCCTCTCTCCTCGCTCTTATTTTATGTTTGTTTCTTTCATTGAGGACAATGTGTGTTTTAAGTATGGGGGAGAGAATCATTTATTTGTTTTGTTTTCTTTGCTTTTGTTCTCTGTTTTCTTGTTTTGTTTTCAGTTATAAAAAAAATTAAAAAAAAATATGCATCTTTTTGAAAGTTTTGGGTTATAGATTAATTTGAGGTTAGTTGTGGAGACTTGGGAAAAGTTCACAAGATGGATATCATCTTAACACTATAAGTCTCATGCATATGTAAGTTAATTTGAATTTTTATTACGACGTAGCCTTGAATTCTCATCTTTTAATAGCTATTGAGTAGTTTATTTCAGCAGTCAGCACTATCTCACACGCACTCTATGCAGGAAAGCCGATGAAAATAAGTGAGTGATTCAAGTTTTATTTGAAAAAAAGGAATGTGCCTTCTAAGTTTGGTGACCCTCACCCAGTCACTTAATCCAACAGTCATATAACCAACAAAAAAAGGTTGATAATAAGACTCGTTGTTAGTTGGTTCAACGGTTTCTGGTGCTGAACTTGGTAGGGCGGATTACGGTCTGATCTTCCACAACTACAACCGAGTAAGAAAAGGGTTATGCCACGTAAGTACCAGAACCCCGTGCAAAAAGGATTAGAGTCACTAACCGGTCGCCTTGCTACGAGTGTGTGGAGATAACGAGCTTAATGTGATTGCGCCTGAATGAAAAAGAGCAAAAAAGAGGATGAGTAAGTTAGTCTTTGGCATAATAATATGATTCGAATTGGTTTGCATATTCAAGAGACAAGATCAGTATTCCTACGATATCCTTAGTGTGCAAGATTAGTACCTATTGATGCAATCTTAACCGAAGAAGAGTTTGTAGCCTAGAATGAGTAGCTGATGATGTTGTTGTGTTTCTTTTGATTTTATTTTGCTCGGAGTGCAAAAGTGCAAGTGTGGGGGAATTTGATCAGTGCATTTTGATGCAAATTCTTTCATGATTGTACTTATGCATTTCCATGGTTTGTTTAGCTTATTTTTGTATTTTATAGTATTTTTCTATTTTAGTTTATTTCTACTCTTATTTTATTTTCGCACTTTATGTTCAACATTAGCAGTCTGCACGAATAAATTCATAACTTGAGCTATAGTAGTCGGAATGAGGCGTGCTACCAGTTGTTGGAAAGCTAAGAGAAAGAGCTACAATTTTCATTCAGAAGTCGAGAGCTGAATCAGAATGTAGCTGGGACATAAAATTCGTTGAAGTTGAAGCATTTTATATTTAAGTTTTTGATCATTTGATTTGGATCTGGGTTATGTTTTCGACCCAGTTGGGTTATGAACTGAATCCTTGTCCTTGCTATACCTAGCATCCACTACAGTAATTTAGTTTTGGAACTTTTCATTATTCATAAAAATACATTTTACTTTTACGCTTGAATGAAGAACTAATCATCCAGAGTTGATCTACTGTAATCGTTTCCAATGCTTTGAAGTTTTTAACTTATCAATTCAATTTTGTTTCTCTTTCAATTCTATTTTACGAAATTGCATTTTCTTAATTTGTTATTTCATGGAATGTCTTGATTAAATTCGTATTATTGTATTCCTAATCTTTAATCGTTGTTTACGTTGCTTAGTCGTTAAATCACGTTTTATATCGTGTTTGCTTAATTCACGATTGTATTAATCCGTTTGCTTAATTCGGAATGGGAATTTAATCTATTTTATATCTATTGCGCTTGTCAATTGGTATTGAAATCGAATAGAGGTCGAAGCCGCTTAGGGAATTGGTAAGGTAAAAACCAATGATTAGCAGGAACCTGAAAACAGTAGATCGACTTATTTTTATAATCACTTATTTTAATCACTTATTTTAATCACTTATTTTGTGTTATGAATCAATCCTAAAACCAACCCCCCATTAGATTTCTATTAGTTAATAATAAAATCAAGAATCTTTGGGATACGACTCGAGCCATTGTCGCTATACTGCATTTTACAAAATACTCGTTTTTGATCCGTCTGCGACAACGGATCAATGTTGTAAGGGACATACTCATGGACATGATAACGAAATCTTTTAACATCCTATTAAAAACATGAATTACATATAAGAAATACAAGATTTAGGTATAACAATCATAAGAAATAAGGAACAAAAAATTGTCGGCAAAAAATAGGTATTCAGGAAAATACACTTACAAAGGTTTCAATGTTGTTCGGAGTTCCTCTATGTTGATCACCCATGGTCAAGAGAGAAATTTTTTCTTGATTACTCTTGTGTTTTTGTTGAGACTTCAAGAAATAAATAGTGTATGAGTTATGATTGTGATGAAAATATAGGGTGAATGTTACATGTATTTATAGGAAAATCTTGAAGAATACTTTGCATGCAACTTATACACATAGGCTCCACACTAGGTGGCACATGCTCTTCTTTATTACACATAGGCACCACACTAGGTGGCGCATGCTCAATTTATTGTACATAAGCACCATTCAAAATGGCTTTTTGCTTTTTGCATGCATGCAAACCTGCAGCGTGGCAGGGATCAGATGGCATGCATGCAAACCTGCAGCGTGGCAGGGATCAGATGGCATGCATGCAAGTTTTGTTGTTCAATGACAAGCCACCCTAGGTGGGGCGTGCATGCAAAAAAAGGAGGATAAGTCAACCTAAGTGGCGCATGCATACATAAAGAGGAGGATAAGCCACCTAGGGTGGCACATTCATGATAAAATATGAGGATTAGTGTTGGCTCCTAAATTCGACACCCTTGTTTTTATTAATATCAGCTATTAAAGTTGAAGGATGTTTCGACCAGCTGGGTCTGTCGAAATGCCCATCGAAAGATGACAATGTACTTAGAGGATTTCTTCCAAGGGAGAAGTTGGTTGCCTTCGATGTCGAAGGTGTTTCTCGTCGAAGATGCTTCTCGACGAAGGTGTTCGATTGTTCAGAGTGGAACGGTTTGAAATTCAAGCGTTTGGAGGGGAAACGGTTTCCAGCGGTTACCAAGTGCAACGTGCAAAGATCTGGAGCGTCGAACGCTGAGAACGTGCACAGTGGAGTCATCTCGAAGCAGTGTAACTGCCCGATGGTTACTTGGGATGTTTTAGTATAAATAGTAGTAGTTCACGCAGTTTTTCGCGTGTGTTCACGATTATATACAAAGTCATTCATATAGATTCGAGTACCCAGCGTGTGAGAAAGAATTGTTGAGAATGTATGTGTGAAACACCACTGTTATTAATCAAAGTCATTTATTTTCCAGAAACTTTACTTGCTTTCTTCTCTACTTTTCCTGTCGAAGCCCTTTATTTCAAGCCTTCCTTTATTTTATCAAGTCCACTTCTTCATGCAATTTACTTAAAGCCTCTTTATTTTCTTGTCATTTAACCATTATCCAACTTAATCAAAACCCCAAAATCAACCATGTCTTAGGATCAATCTGATCGATCCTGCGAGTAACCAAATAAGTAACCATTTGGAAGATCAGCGGTTGTTTACCAATAACCACGGTAAACAAATTGGCACACCTGGTGGGACTGTGTGTTGATTTTTGAAGTTTAACCTTTTTAAACATAATCTCATCTTTTTCGAGGAGTGTTGCATGTTATTGAGAAGTGGTAGAATATACACTAACGATACCAATACTGCCAGAAGAAGGGAAGAGATGGCGAATCCTCCAAACAATAACAAAATCCCACAAACGAATGTGGGAGCAACGGTTATCCCGACCGTAAGTGAAGCGATAACCGCTGGTTCAACACCAGCAGTAACGGTCACAACAACGGGGCCATTACCTCCGTTCACAGGCCCCAGAGTGCCTTTGGGAACTCCCCCACCAAGGGGAAATTTAGGCACAAGGCCTTATGTTCCCCCAGGATTTATGACAGGCGGTCATAATCGAGAACCACTCTATGGCATGCCAACTTCTGACTTGGCTAGCCTGACGAACGTTGCGTCCACTTTTTCAGACCCTTTAGTGAGTGCCTCTTCACCACTCCAAGGTTCTGGAGTAGGTATGGCGAATAGAAATAGGACCCAACTCTTAGGAGGAACGTCCCAAGTAGCACATGGCCTTACAAATGCCTCGACAACAGTCTTGAGGAAACAAATGGACGAAAGCAACCATGATATGGTTCAAATGTTGGCACAAACTTTAAGTACAGTGCTGAACCCTCTAATACAAAACACTACTCAATTGAATCAGCAGATGACAGCGCAAATGACGCGTTTGGCTGATTTCTTTGGAGTACCCCAACCTATTCGACAGCCCCAAAGGGCACAAATAAGGGGAAACCAGGGTGTATTCTTAGAGGAAGAAACCACTATCAACCAAGTCCAACAGCCTGTCGAAGAAAACCTTAGGGCACGATTGGAGCAACCTGTCGAGGAACCTAGGGTAATAACCCCAGAGGTAAGGTTAGTTAACAGAAACCAAAATGCTGACGAAGTAGTTCAGCATATCCAATACCAAAACATGGGTTTGGAAAATAATCTGGCAACCATGATCGAAAGGATCATGACTCAAAATGGGATGAACATGGGCTTTCGAAGGCCCAACTTTACATCCCCGCTGTCAGAATACGTGTTACAAACAGACTTACCTCCTAGATGTAAAGTCCCTAAATTCACTAAGTTCTCTGGGGACACGACAGAATCTACTGTCGAACATGTGGCGAGATACTTGATCGAAGCAGGAGATATTTCAAACAACGAAAACCTGAGGATTAAGTACTTCCCAAGTTCTTTAACAAAGAACGCTTTTACTTGGTTTACAACTCTCCCCCCCCCCCAATTCGATCCATCATTGGACCCAGTTGGAAAGATTGTTCCATGAGCAATTCTACATGGGGCAAACCAAGATAAGCCTGAAAGAATTGGCGAGTGTAAAGAGACGTTTCACTGAACCTATAGACGAATATCTAAATAGGTTTAGGTTGCTCAAAGCAAGATGTTTTACACAAGTGCCAGAACATGAGTTAGTCGAAATAGCCGCAGGCGGTTTAGATTATTCCATTAGGAAGAAGTTAGACACTCAATACCTGAGAGACATGGCCCAACTGGCCGATAGAGTTCGACAGGTAGAACGCCTCAAAGCTGAAAAAGCAAAGGCAACGAAAACTCATAAGAGAGAGAGGATAGCGTATGTTGAGATGGATGACGAAGATCCAGAATCCTTCGACGAGACTATAATTGTCGAAGAAGGAGAAGTCGATTTAGCGGAACTAAAACAAGGTCCACCATACTCTTGCAAACTGTTAGTCCCCTCAAGTGGGAAAAATCCCATTGGTCCAGAAAGGACCAACGATAGGTTCCCCAAAAAGACTTATAGTTTTGATATTACAAAATGTGATGAGATCTTCGACTTGCTTGTAAAAGATGGCCAAATGATAGTACCCCCAGGGGTAAAAGTGCCTCCTCTTGATCAAAGAAAGAAGAGAGGCTTTTGTAAATATCATAATTTTCTGGGCCATAAAACGTCTCAATGTTTTCTTTTCAGGAATCTTGTGCAAGACGCTATCGAAGAAGGGAGGTTGAAGTTTGCTGACAAGACCCCCATGGCTGTGGACTCTAATCCGTTGCAGGCTGAAGCCCACTATGCTGAACCTTCAGAGGTGAACGTGATCGAGGCATCCAGAAGCCAGTCGAAGAGGCCAGGAATCACAATGGTCGAAGTCTCAAAGGACCATGTCAACATGCCAATCTTTGGCAGTTTTTCTGGGAATTTATCCAGAAAGACAATTGAAGCGGTTCAGAAAGCGGTCGAAAGCCCAAAGCTGGAGACAGTTGGAGCCCAAAAATCTGGAACAAAACCCAGTTCTCACTTGGCCGCAGTTCAAGGCCAGACAGAGGACTTGGAGATTCAAATGAAGCAGTTGACTCTTGCCAACAAAGATGCCATGAATGTCAACATGGTCGAAGTCTCTGAACCAAAAGCATCAGAGGAGGCCATGAGGCAAGAACAAGCTAACAAGACTGCTTTCCCTCGGGAAAATGAAAATCTGGCAGATTTCCTGCAAAGATGCCAGAAAAAGAAGTCAGAAGTGATGCTGTGTCCAAGATGCAGTTCGATCTTTGACAAAAAAGCTGCTGAACATATTCAAGGCGTAAGAGCAGCAAATAAGAGAAGAGAAAATGTTGATCTTCGACATGATCCCAGAAGAGCCTCCCAAAGAGGTTCAAACCAAGAAAAGAGGCTATTAACTTTCAGGCCTCCAACTAATGTGCCAGTAGATACATGGTACAAAACATCTGGTCGAAAGAGGCCAAGCGAGGAGAGATGGCACTCTTTCGATGTGCCAAGGGGTTCATCTTTAACACAAAAGAAAGAGCCTCAAGTTGCTGCCCCTAAAGTTACATAGGTGTCAAGCAACTACAAAGGGAAAAATCCCATGTATCGATCTCAATGGAGGAGATACCAGAGGCGACGAAAAGCTGAGAGGGAGGCTGCTAATGAACCAAAGGCAGAAACCAGTTCAAATGTTCCTCTAAGGAAGCAAAGGAAACCTCTGGAAAGAGAACCAGTAACCAACAGGCTAGTTTGGCCTAACCAAGGTGAAGTTGATGACGAAGATGGTTCTGAGTCTGATGACACTTTGGACATCATGGTGAATATAGTCTCAGTGCTGCCCAGAGAGTTCAACCGACAGGTGGAGGTCGAAACAAGTGATTGGGAAGTGGAGCAAGAAATGGCCAAACATAGGCCAGTGTGCTATTTCGTCATGGATAATGGCACTACTGAGGAGCAAAATGGGTTCTTCGAACCACCTACAGAGGCGATGAAAAATCACCTCAAGCCTTTATTTATAAGGGCTAAACTCGAAGAAACTACAGTGAATAAAATCTTGGTGGATTGTGGGGCAACCATCAACATTATTCCTCATTTTATGCTAAGGAAAATAGGCAAAAGGGATGAGGACATCAAGCCTCACAACATGGTCCTGTCGAACTATGAAGGCGGCATAGGGACCACTATGGGAGTGATCCAACTGGATATCAAGGTGGGATTTATCCTTCGACCAACGATGTTTATGGTCATATCGGCCAAACCTAACTATAATCTTTTGTTGGGCCGTGAATGGATTCATGGTGTTGGAGCTGTACCATCATCAATGCACCAGAGGTTGCTGCTATGGCGTCCTGATGGGATGGTCGAAAACATAGAAGCGGATCAAAGCTATTACCTGGGCGAAGTGAATCACCTGGGGCTGGCAGACTTCGACAAGAACTTGGCTCACATAGGGCCATGTCCAACACCTGACTTCGACTTGGCGCCAGCGCCAAATACTTTTTGTTCCCTATACCTGCACCCTGAGCATGGTTTTCAATGGGACAGAGAAGAATTGTCCCACATAGACTTCAGTGGGTTAACTGACATCCAACCAACTGGTTGGGGAAGTGAATTCAGTGATCATGACTGAGTCACAATCATTGAAGAGAATTTCGGCTTACGTAGCCGAAACAAAGATGATAACGGCTCTCGAAGCCGAAGTAAAGTACATGGCCACACAGGCCAATGATCAACAGTTATCTGCTGCAGGTCCTGGAAAGGATTTCGATCCAGAACCTCCTGATATCATGCCAGAAGGAATGCAGGAACAGAGGCTCGACGCCATCTATGACGATGAGCCTTTGGGCTTCGAAAAGGACCCCTTGGAGAACAACATCAAAATGTTAGCGCAAGATCCTTTAGAAGAAATCAACTTAGGCGAAGGGTCAGAGAAAAAGCCAACTTACATCAGCGCAAAAATTGACCCAGAACTTAGGTTGGAAGTAATCCAATTGTTGAAAGAGTTCAAGGACTGTTTTGCATGGGATTACGACGAAATGCCTGGTCTCGACAGAGGATTGGTAGAACTTCAGTTGCCAATCAAACCTGGGAAGAAGCCAATCAAGCAAAGTCCAAGACGCTTCGCTCCAGAAATACTGTCGAATATCAAAACGGAAGTCGAAAGACTGCTGAAGTGCAAATTCATACGCGTTACGAGGTATGTCGAATGGATTGCAAACATTGTGCCAGTAATTAAGAAAAATGGTACATTGAGGGTGTGCATAGATTTCAGAGATTTGAATGCTGCTACACCCAAAGATGAATATCCTATGCCTGTGGCGGAAATGCTAGTCGATTCTACCGCTGGCTATGAATACCTGAGTATGCTCGATGGTTATTCAGGATATAATCAAATATTCATTGCTGAAGAGGATGTGTCGAAAACAGCTTTTCGATGCCCTGGGGCTCTAGGCACTTACGAATGGGTAGTGATGCCTTTTGGCCTAAAGAACGCTGGGGCAACATACCAGCGAGCAATGAATTCTATCTTCCATGATTTTATTAACACTTTTATGCAAGTATATATTGATGACATTGTTATAAAATCTGTTTCCAGGAAGAATCATATTGACCACCTTCGACAATCATTCGAAAGAATGAGAGAACATGGTCTGAAGATGAACCCTTTGAAGTGTGCATTATGTGTGAAAGCTGGAGATTTCTTGGGCTTCGTTGTCCACAAGAAAGGAATCGAAATCAACCAGAACAAGACGAAGGCTATTCTGGAAGCGAAAGCGCCATCGAATAAGAAGGAACTGCAATCTCTGTTAGGTAAGATAAATTTCTTAAGGAGATTCATATCTAACCTAAGTGGGAAAGCTCAAGCCTTTTCACCCTTACTTCGACTGAATAAAGAGGGATTCGAATGGGGGCAAGAGCAACAAGAAGCCTTCGACAAAATCAAAGGGTACCTCACCAAGCCACCTATTTTGGTGCCTCCTTGTAGCAATAGGAGTATGAGATTGTACATAGCTGCATCCGACAAAACTTTGGGAAGCATGTTAGCCCAAGAAGATGAGAATGGAGTCGAAAGACCCATTTACTATCTTAGTAGAGTTTTGAACGATGCATAAACTAGATATAGCGAAGTTGAAAAATTGTGTCTATGTCTGTATTTCTCTTGTACAAAACTCAAGCAATATATAAAACCAGTTGATGTGTATGTTTCGTCTCATTTTGATGTTTTCAAGTACATGTTGTCGAAACCCATCTTGCACAGTCGAATTGGCAAGTGGGCACTAGCATTAACTGAATACTCCTTGACCTTTATGCCTCTTAAGGCAATGAAAGGACAAGTGGTTGCAGACTTTATAGTCGACCACTCAATTCAAGTTGAGGATATTAATTATGTGGAGATAGAACCTTGGAAATTCTACTTCGATGGTTCCAGCCATAAAGATGGAACAGGAGTAGGAGTCTTGATTATCTCTCCAGAAAAAATTCCAACAACATTCAAGTACAAGATATCAGGTTCTTGTTCGAACAATGAGGCTGAGTATGAAGCTCTAATTACTGGCCTTGAGATATTGTTGGAATTGGGGGCAACTCGAGTCGAAATAATGGGAGACTCAGAGTTAGTCATTAAGCAAGTCACAAAGGAATATAAATGCATAAGAGAAAATCTCATTATGTACTTCGTGATAGCAAATCGTTTATTGAAAAAATTTGAAATGGTCAATATTCGACACATATCCAGATTGGAAAATCAAATAGCCAACGACTTGGCACAAATTGCATCTGGGTACAAGATTTCAAAAACGAGATTACAAAGAGCAATCAAAGTTCGAGAAAAGATAAAAGCAACTTCTCTATCACCAACAGACTTGGAATCGACAAGACTAGGATATGCTGATCAAAGTAACTTCGAAATTTCGTTCATAGATAATTTGTCAGAGCAAGATTGGAGGAAGCCCATTGTGGATTATCTTCAAAATCCAGTAGCTTCGACAGAACGAAAAACAAAGTACAGGGCGTTGAGTTACGTACTCATGGGTAATGAGTTATTTAAAAAGACGCCTGAAGGGGTATTGCTAAAATGCTTAAATGAAACTGAGGCATACATAGCCCTTTCGACTACGCACGCTGGAGCATGTGGGGCTCACCAAGTAGGCCATAAGATGAAATGGTTGTTGTTTCAACAAGGACTATACTGGCCCACCATGTTGAAAGATTGTGTCGAGTTCGCTAAAGGTTGCCAAGAATGTCAAGTCCATACAGGCATCCAACATGTACCAGCAAGCGAACTTCACTCGATAGTGAAACCTTGTCCTTTTAGAGGATGGGCGTTGGACCTCATTGGAGAGATTCGACCAGCATCATCAAAGAGCCAGAAATATATATTGGTAGGCATTGATTATTTTACTAAGTGGATCGAAGCTATCCCTTTAGTCAATGTAGACCAAGAAAATGTCATTGAATTTATTCAAAAGAACATTATCTTTAGATATGGAATCCCTGAGACTATAACTACTGATCAAGGATCAGTTTTCACCGGTCGAAAGATGCAGTAATTCGCTCAGGAAACGGGCTTTAAACTCCTAACATCAACGCCTTATTATGCACAGGCAAATGGTCAAGTCGAAGCAGCGAACAAAGTAGTGATTGGCTTGATAAAAAAGCATGTTGGGAAGAAGCCAAAAAATTGGCATAAGACGTTAGACCAGATCTTGTGGGCCTGTCGAACGTCCCCAAAAGAAGCCATAGGTACAACACCATATAGGCTAACTTTTGGCCATGACGCAGTGTTGCCAGCAGAAATTTGTCTTCAATCTGCAAGGGTTCAGAGACATTATGATATTCCCTCTGAAATTTATTGGGATATGATGTTAGACGAACAAGTAGATTTAGACGAAGAAAGATTGCGCGCTCTTGACCTACTAAGGCTTCAGAAGAAAAGGGTAGAAGACTCTTATAATAAAAAGGTGAAACCTAAGGCATTTTTGCCTGGAGAACTAGTTTGGAAGGTGATTCTTCCCATGGATCGAAGGGATTGAAGCATGGGAAAATGGTCACCCAAATGGGAAGGACCATTCAGAATTATCCAGACTTTTTCTGGTGGAGCTTATGAAGTCGAAGAGTTAGGTGAAGATAAAAGGCTCTTGAGAGTAAATGGTAAATATTTGAAAAAGTATAAACCTATACTCCAAGAGATAAAAATAAAATAACAAGTAACGACTAAATTAACCATAAATAAGCCAAAATGGAAAATTTTTATTAAATTAGCCAAAATGGCAATATTGTCGAATACATATTACAATATATGGTTAAAGGGCTGAATCAATCAGAAGGGGATGGAATCCTTGAGTCGAAGGTATTTAGTTTGCTGCAACTCCAATCTTTTGTTGCACAAGGCATTCGCCTGGGCAAGCTTGGCAATTTGATCGTCGAAGGCTTGAGCTTTCTCAGCAAATTCTAGGCCTTGTGTGATTTCAGCTTCACTTTCGGTGTCTGGAACAGTCGAGAGAAGTTCCTCCTTGCGCTTAGTATTGGCATTCATCTTAGCCTCTAGTTCTTCGATTTGCGCCTTTATGGAAGCATTCTCTCGATCGATGGCATCAACTTCTTCTTGTTTAGATGCTTTTTGCTTCGACAACTCCGCAATTCGAGAAGTTGTCTCTGCTACAGCAGTCCATGCAGAAGAGCTTTTGCCATATAACACTTCAAGTTGGCTATTAAAGCCCCTTTGTCGCCGATAATCTACTGAGACTTGATCAATATTGGAGTGTAACTCCATGATAAAGCCTGAAACCTCCGGAGGCACAGCTAGCAAGTCTACGGCATTCAAAACAGCCCCCAAATATGATGGAGCAGTAGGGTCCCCCTCCAAAGCTTTCATCAAATCCTTCTTGAAGAACTGAGCCTTAACCTTCGTCAAAGCCTCATCGAGAGGAGAAGTTTCAGTGGACTTCCCCGACAGAGTAGAAGCCTCCTGACTAATATCAGACGAACTTCCCTTGCTTTCGATGATGGCATTCAGATAGCCAACAGGATCAGTTTGCTTCAAGAGTTCTAAGTCTTCTTTCGACCTATGCTTTGTTGAGGTGACAACCTTTGCAACAGCGTTGTCTTGGGGTTGAGGTTGTTGAGTAGCATTTGCCTCGACTTGATTCTCTTCGACTTGGAATTCGGCAGTGTCAGCGTCATCATGATTCCCTTTGCCAGCGTCACCTTGATCCTCTTCGCCAGTGTCGCCGTGGTCCCCTTCGTCACGATGTTCTTCCGACAGATCAACCACCTGAATCTCTTTTGGTTGTTGCTCTTCTGTTTGCGGATCTTCTGTTGGTTGTTCTGCTGTCTCAGCATTGGCTTCATCGTTCGCCAAGTCTTTCTCTTGTGGCCTACTGAGTTCAGCAGAGTCCAATGTTTCAGAAGTCCTTGGCGCTGAGCTTTCAGTGGTTTCCTGGAGAAAAGAAGAAGAAGAGTCTTCTAAGTTAGAAAGAGACATGATCGAACGTGGGTATCGACACCTGAGTTAAAAAGGGATCAAAGAGATTACCTGCAAAGGAGCTTCAGCCCCAGGGCTGGAATTGTCACTTTCGACAGGTTTATTGAGAAGAACATTTAGTTCCTCCTCCGTTGGCTCTTCAATAATTACTGGAGGTGGCCTGGGCTTTCTCCCAGCAACCTTTATTCTGATTGTTCGAGCCTCAGGAAGAGGAACGTCCTTCTTCAGCTTTCGCCTTTTAAGAGGAGCAGGGGGAGAATCGTCTTCTTCATCACTCCCAGATTCGACCGTCAGTGCTGGCCGTTTCTTGGGTGAAGGTGCCTAAAAAACCAATTGGAGTTCGACTTAGAAGCTGCATCGAAAGTCAGAATGTTAAAGCCAGAAGAAAATGATAAAAGTCTGGTTACCGATGCAGAAGGCTTTTTCGAAGGGCCTTCCCCCTGTTGTTTTGTTGTGGTCTTCGCCGGCGCTATAGTTTTCGCCGGTGGTGGAGGTTTTGTTAAGGGGCCTCCTCCCTGATGGCCTTCTGCAGCCTTCTTGGCTGCAGGCTTTCGAACAACTGAAAGTAGACAAAATAATTAACAGGCTACCAGTCGAAAGGGAAAGACAAAGTAATTTGGAAGGATGAACTTACATTTCTTTATTTTGTCCAAGACAAGAACAAAAGACTTCTGAAGTTCGTCCACGAAGTCCTTCTCGTCGAAAAACTCCTCAGTGTAGTAACTTTTCCACCACTCCTCGAAGGATGGTGAGCAGAGAAAGTTAAGTTGATAGTCAAACAACGAAAGGACTGTTCGACCAGCATACCTGCCGATATGCTTAGTGGCAGCGTCTTCAGTGTAGTCATTGCAAAAGTATAACATAGACTTCTCCCTGGGAAAAATTGGAGAAGGTAGTGTTTGAATAATACCAAACCGGCGAGACACCAAGTTTGGTTGATACGCGATTAGACTCAAGTGAGTCTTGGAGCTCTTGAATCGCAGGGGCATTATTCTTGGTGTGAGAAATGCCTCCCACACTGTTGTATGTTCTTCGACCTGAGGACCACTTGACGCCTTAGGATGTGGCCTCGTGAACCACTCTGGACCAACCTTTCGTCGAGCAAAGGGAGCCATGGTCGAAGCAAACTCTTTCCTTTTTGCAAACATCAAGATGAAGTTTGTAAAAGTTTGTTGAAGTTGAAGCATTTTATATTTAAGTTTTTGGTCATTTGATTTGGATCTGGGTTATGTTTTCAACCCAGTTGGGTTATGAACTGAATCCTTGTCCTTGCTATACCTAGCATCCACTACAATAATTTAGTTTTGGAACTTTTCATTATTCATAAAAATACATTTTACTTTTACGCTTGAATGAAGAACTAATCATCCAGAGTTGATCTACTGTAATCGTTTCCAATGCTTTGAAGTTTTTAACTTATCAATTCAATTTTGTTTCTCTTTCAATTCTATTTTATGAAATTGAATTTGCTTAATTTGTTATTTCATGGAATGTCTTGATTAAATTCGTATTATTGTATTCCTAATCTTTAATCGTTGTTTACGTTGCTTAGTCGTTAAATCGCGTTTTATATCGTGTTTGCTTAATTCACGATTGTATTAATCTGTTTGCTTAATTCGGAATGGGAATTTAATCTATTTTATATCTATTGCGCTTGTCAATTGGTATTGAAATCGAATAGAGGTCGAAGCCGCTTAGGGAATTGGTAAGGTAAAAACCAATGATTAGCAGGAACCTGAAAACAGTAGATCGACTTATTTTTATAATCACTTATTTTAATCACTTATTTTAATCACTTATTTTATGTTATGAATCAATCCTAAAACCAACCCCCATTAGATTTCTATTAGTTAATAATAAAATAAAGAATCCTTGGGATACGACTCGAGCCATTGTCGCTATACTGCATTTTACAAAATACTCGTTTTTGATCCGTCTGCGACAACGGATCAATGTTGTAAGGGACATACTCATGGACATGATAACGAAATCTTTTAACATCCTATTAAAAACATGAATTACATATAAGAAATACAAGATTTAGGTATAACAATCATAAGAAATAAGGAACAAAAAATTGTCGGCAAAAAATAGGTATTCAGGAAAATACACTTACAAAGGTTTCAATGTTGTTCGGAGTTCCTCTATGTTGATCACCCATGGTCAAGAGAGACATTTTTTCTTGATTACTCTTGTGTTGTTGTTGAGACTTCAAGAAATAAATAGTGTATGAGTTATGATTGTGATGAAAATATAGGGTGAATGTTACATGTATTTATAGGAAAATCTTGAAGAACACTTTGCATGCAACTTATACACATAGGCTCCACACTAGGTGGCGCATGCTCTTCTTTATTGCACATAGGCACCACACTAGGTGGCGCATGCTCACTTTATTGTACATAGGCACCATTCAAAATGGCTTTTTGCTTTTTGCATGCATGCAAACCTGCAGCGTGGCAGGGATCAGATGGCATGCATGCAAGTTTTGTTGTTCAATGACAAGCCACCCTAGGTGGGGCGTACATGCAATAAAAGGAGGATAAGTCAACCTAAGTGGCGCATGCATACATAAAGAGGAGGATAAGCCACCTAGGGTGGCACATTCATGATAAAATATGAGGATTAGCCCCCTAGGGTGGCACATGCATGCATAATATCAATCTATTTAATCATCTGCGTAGGTTGCATTACTAGTATACATCCATAACTCACAAAAAACATACCTCAAAAACATGTATCATTCACAAAATTATACTATTGTTGCCCATATTAACAGTGAGATGTTCAACTGCGATAACTTAGGTTTTAATTTCCGTAATACCGATTTTATCCGCTTTCGGATAAACAAGAAATCCAGTTTTGCACGCTTCAAAGATAGAGTAGAATCCAAATTACAGTGTGGTCCAGTTTACCAAATTCTTTACAAGTCATCATTTCTATTTGACAACAACCAAGTCAAATTTTATCAACTTAAGGTGCGCGACGATGATGATGTTCAAAACATGTTTCGAACTCATGAACAATCCGGGTTCGATGAGATTGAGCTGTATGTTTTATTACAACAACCAGATCAATCTCAGGTGGTAGATCCTTCTCAAGACTTTGGGGGAAGATGAACCATCCTCAGATATCTTTCACGATCCTTATATGCAGACCGAAGGGGCCTTGAAAGTTGGAGACAAATTTCGAACAAAAGAAGAGTGTCTTAGAGCTATCAAAAAATACCACATGGAAATTTTAGCTGACTTCACTGTAGATAAAAATAATTCAGGGAGGTACGTTATTTTATGTCATCAAAAACCAATTTTCCCTTTTCAGTTAACTGCATCTTACAGGAAGAGAAGTAATTCATGGGAAATAGGTTCCATTGATCCACTCCACACTTACATCACCACCGTTCCGACACAGGATCATCAGAAACTTAGCTCTCAACTAATATGTCAAGAAATATTACCTCTTATTAGCAAAGATCCATCATTAAAGGTGAGTACAATTATTTCTCATATCACTACGAGATTCAATTATACTCCCTCTTACAGGAAGGCATGGATCGGGAGGACTAAGGCAGTTGAACTTGTGTACGGTAATTGGGAGGAATCATACAAAGAACTTCCAAGATTTTTGGTGGCACTCAAATATTATGCTCCGGGAAGTGTTATAATTTTGGAGACACTTCCGGATTTTACCCCAGACAGAACTCGTGTTAGTGGGAACAAAATATTTCATTGATTGTTCTGGGCGTTTGAACCACGCATCAAGGGTTTTGCATTTTGAAAACCTATTATACAGATTGATGGAACTTGGTTATACAGGATGTATAAAGGAACATTACTCATGTCAGTGGCACAAGATGGGAACAATAATGTTTTTCCAATTGCCTTCGCTCTAGTTAGAGGTGAGACAAGTGGTGCATGGAATTCTTTCTGAAGAATCTCCGATTACACGTTGCTCCATAACCCAACCTTTGTTTGATTTCAGAAAGACATCCATCAATTGTGAGTGCATACAATAACCCTGATAACAGTTGGCAGGATCCCCCTTTGACACATGTCTATTGCATTAGACATATCACACAAAACTTCATGCTCCATATCAAAGACAAGACACTTCGAAAGAAAGTTATTAATGCAGGGTATGCCTTAACAAAATCATTATTCTGATACTATCGCGAAGAAATCCGGTTGGCAAAATCATAAGAATTAAGGTGGATCGATAACATTCCAGTGGAGAAGTGGACTCGGGAATTTGACAATGGTCAATGATGGGGCCACATGACAACAAATATGGTGGAATCATTGAACTCTGTATTCAAAGGCATCCGAAACCTACCAATTACCGCTTTGGTTAGAGCAACATATTTCAGAATAGGATCATTGTTTGACACAAGAAGTTCAAAATGGAGGGCAGTGTTACAATCATGGCAGTTGTTCAGTGAATGCACGATGAAAAAATATAACGAGGAGGCTGCAAAAGCAAACACCCATAGTGTCACCGTGTTTGACCGTATTAAAGGTTGGTTCAGTGTACAAGAGACACTGGATCATAAAGAGAGGAAGCCAAGGGGATATTATCGAGTCAAACTAGATAGAGGTTGGTGTGATTGCAGAAAGTTTCAAGCATTTCGCATGCCTTGCTCTCATGTCATAGCGGCATGTTCGCATGTTCGCTTGGACCCAATACAACATATATCCCCCGTGTACACGTTAAAGAGAATTTTAAGTGTGTACATCAATACCTTCTCCGTGTTGGCAAAGGAGGATTACTGGCCTGCTTATGAAGGGGACATTGTTTGGCACAATGAACAAATGCGACGGAAGAAAAAAGGGCACCCGAAAAGAAATCATATTAGAACTGAAATGGATACGGCCAATAAAATGATAAGATTATGCGGTACATGTCGTCTTCCCGGACATAATCGAAAAAATTATCTGAATATTGGGTCTAGCTCTGCAACATAACTTTTTAATAGCAAACTATCGAGAGTATTTAATTTGTTGTACGCAATATATTTCAATTTAAATTTGAGTTATCATTTCGTGTTCAATTTATCATTCGATTATAACAACTTTCACATCACGACACAAAAAATTACAACACCACATACTCAGGACAACAATACGACAACATGATAAACAGACAAAACAACTAAACAAATCATAATATCTAAGAGATAAAGACCATCAACACAATATCCTCTGGTCCAAGCATCATCATCATGACATCAACATTGCATCTCACCTTTTTTCATGATCGGCTTACTCCATTTTCGTTCCTCACTGTGATGTGCCTTTCTATTTTTATGATTTGTTCACCTTCAGGAATGTCTCCTTCCAACCAGCGAATCAAGTGCCTCTGAAAATACTCGAACGTCTGTGTGTTCCAGAGTTTGATCTTCACCAGAGGCTTTTTCGCCAAAAAAATAACATGCGCATCTCTTTTGATTAGTGAAAACTCTGGCAAGGGAGTTGAAGACATTTTCTAAGAGTTATGTAACAAGTGGTGTAGAAAAATGAAGAGGATGGGTGGTTGTATTTATAGAAAATTGCAATTACATTGTCAAGCCAATGAGGGTGACGCCTCCTCTCAAAACCACATGCATGCGCCACACTGCATGGCTTTACAGAGAAGGACAAGTCATGCAGTGTGGCACCTCCTCTTTAAATTGAGTGCATGCGCCACACAGAGTGGCTACTCCTCTGTTTGGTGAAATATTTTTATTTGAAAAGTGGTCATTTTGGTAAAGTTTTTGAAAATGTGGTTATTTGAGAATTTTTTTTGAAAAAAGTGGTTATTTAAAAAAAAATTCTTTCAATCTCCCCGTTTGTAAGACAATAATTCTCTAATTTTTTTTGGGAAGATATCTTTGTGGAGAGATTTTAATTTGATATCCTTTATTTTATATTTGATATTTTAATAAGTTTTTATTTTCAAAATGTTTATATTATTATTTACTTCTAAGAATTTTATATTTGTTAAAAAAAAATCTACTATTGATTAAGAGGGTGAAAAAAGAAATTGTCAGTTCTGTTACAAAATTCTGGTACTGAAATTGTGCGTTTACTGGAAATTATTTGAATTACCAAAATTTCTGATAGAAAATAATCAAAAATTTTAAAATTTCCGAAGCAACTTACCAGAAATTTCAAAATTTCCGAGGCGATATAAAAAATAAAATTATAACATATTTAGGAAATTTTCATAATTTTCGGTATGCAGCATAAAACCATAAATTTTTGGAATACCGAAAATTTGAAAATTTCGGAATACATAAATTTCACATATACTTAAAATTTTTGGTATGTCTGTAGATGAAATTTTATATTTGTATGGTCCAGAGCCGTCAACTTCAGCCTTTTTCTACAGATTCATGTATAGATTTTATGCAGTTCTTCACCGCATATTTCCTATTGAATTTACACATTTTTATTTATTTTCTGATATTTATAAAATTGATAAAGTTTATTAATTTTATATTGTAATTGACAGATTTTTAAATCCCGGTGGAAGTTTTAAAATGGGCACAATCTATTTATGCATATATGTATGATAGTTATTCAATTTATATATTAAGTCAGCTAACTATTTTACCTTTTAATTTTGTTTAAGAAAAATTTATAAAAAATGCAAAAAAAAAACATTAAGTACTATTGGAAATTTCAATTTTCCGGTTTTTCTGCACTTATAAAAAATTTCAAATTTCTGATACTTTCATTGTTGGCACTTCCCAGAAATTTAAAATTTCCGATATCACACACAAGTCACGGTAAAATTGACAAATTGAGTGAAATTCCCGATATTATACTAAAATTTTCAGTTTCGTGCCGTAAGTTTTAAAATTTTCGACATATATTGAAAGCATTAACGTAAATGTGTAAAAAATGGGGGGAGGGTGCCAAATATAAGTGTGAGGTGTTAATTGATAGGAAGTTTCCTATCAAATCTATGAAATTAAGGTTTTCTATAATGAAAGGGGAAGAACTCTAAAAACTAAGAATTAAAATAAAAAGATAAACTTTATTTCATTGGATTGATACTCTAATGTCTCAATAAGACTACAATATATAATACTTCTGATGGATAATAAACTTAAAGACCCAAGCACTACTAAAAGCCCAATTCAACAAAACATTCAAAATAAAATAACAACTAACATAATTATATTACTAATTAAAATATCTAATTGCACCTCCTATCATTGATGCCGGATTCACATTGGACCTTGTCCTTAAGATTCTAAATTAATACGAAAACACACAGTAGATGTAAGAGCTGCTTTTCCCTTAGAAGAATGAAATGGTTGAAACCATTTTTTCCAAGGTGCATCCTTCTGTTGTTCCAACAATGACAAGAAAGAACTCTCCAATAAGCAGAACAAGTTTACATACAGAAGCTGGTACTTGACAGGAACATATCGAAAATTGAAAATCTGCACACTTGGCCACACACCACCTTCTAACACCAATGCTGGGAAATAATTCCTCTTCAAGTCTTCCTTCACCTCATGAATGGTCTTGCCGACAGACAATCCCATATACGTGAAGAAGACAAACAGATGTATTAGACCAAAAATTAGGACGTCCATTGCAACTTTAGTTGCTAAGGATTGCACAGTCTTTGGAATTAGTTGAAGCTTATGGTTTATGAATTTGTCCAAACCTTCATACTAGAAATGGCCGATCGGTCCAACAAAACCAATTCTAAACATACTTGAAACAGCCACACGTCTTCAATCAATCACAAATTTAGTATTTGCTTCAGTTAGAGTTAGATATAATTGTGTTTTTGCAACAGTGTGTGTGTGTTGATGTACTGAGCAGTGATATTTCCAACAGCCTAAAGGACACCAATTATTTTCTCAATATCTTTGTGAAATCCCATGTCTAGTAAATGATCAACTTCATCGAGAACCAATGCCTTCAGTAGAAAAGTCACATTCTTAACACACTGAATGGTGTTGTTATCGCCTTTAGAGAAAACATGGACATGTCTCTGAGTTAAATAAGTCATGTTGGAAATCACGACGGTTGAACTGGTAAACCCCGACCCGGGTTGTTGGTTATTGAGCCATAAATTCTCTTCCTCTTCCTTCTCGCCAGCAACAACTATAACTCCAATTTTCCAAACACAACGATAAGGTTTGCATTAGTAACTTGATTGGTCCAAAGTGACATAGAAATCAAGGGAACACCGATGCTCAAATCTTCCAAAGTCGAATTCTAACTGCAATGTGTCACGAAACATCCAAAAAATTCATGTGTTTGGTCTTCACTTAGACCAACAATGCTTCCAAATAAGACATAGACAACTGATCCTTTTGGTTTGTCATTAAGCCATTTGAAGCAAAATTTTGTGTTTGGATCTGAGAGGTTAATACCATATTCTTTGTCTTCTTTGAGTCTTTTGTCTAACATATATGGTATTGATGCTCCTATTGTATTTAATGGCCATATCGCCACTAACCAATCCACCACCTCTTTTCCAAGTTCATAGATTGAGTTTGCAAGAATCCAATCAGCTTTACCAATATTGTCAAATTGATTGACCACTATGTCAAAATATCCAGGATAAGATCCATACATATATAAAAAGGTAGGCAAATCCCCTTGAGCAAGTTTATGCAATCCAGGAAACAAATACTCAGATTTTGAAAGTGCTAACTCAATAAACTTCTGAGTCTAAAAATATATACTATTAACAAAACAAGATTGAGTGAAAAAATCATACCGAGTAACCAAAAGCTCTTACCAACATCAAGAGTTCAAGGGAAAAAAAAAAAAAAGATAACACAACTTGGTGGAGTTTTTGAGGTAGACAGTTTTTGAAGAAGCTCAGAAAGTAATTTTGATCCAACTCTCCAAAAGGTTTATTTGTAAATCTCTAAGGTTTTTGCTGCTGATAAACCACTTTCATCATATTCATCTGAGATGCTTTCAACTTCAATTTAAGTAAGGTAGAGAAGTAACGGTTATGAGTGTTAACTTAACAACATCATATCCTCTTTTATCAGCCTCTCTCAAGAACATGTGTCCGTCATTTTTACTTCCAACACAACACACAAACAAATTACCAGAAATTACAAGCCTAGAATCGTGTTGAATTCCATTAATTTCAACTTCTAAATCCCCATACGAAACAAGAACCATTTTACTCTCATCTAAAAGATCAGCCAAAGTCATTTGAAACCTAGGTTCAATTATTTTAGATTTCTTACTCTTCACAAAACATTCAAAATATAAATCAAACAAAGAATCAGAATTAGAACCTAAATCACCATCTTCAGTGAAATATCCCGAAGTTTCATTAGAATTCACTGCAAGTTCCTTGAGGCGTTCAATTTCTTCAGCATCATCGTCTTGGTATGGTTAAAGTTCTTCGTGAACTACTTAGGCAATATCCTCCTTGGTGGGATTAGGTTTGAGAAGACCTTGTTTAACAAACTCTTTGCGTTTGAGAGAGATTTCTTTGTCCATTTCACCGAACAAAATGTCTTGAGAGAATTCAATAGAGGAAGCTTCGTCGGAAACGTCATCAGCGTTGGCGATTATGGTGAGGTAAGTGACTTGGTTGTTTTAAAATCCTCTTCATCATATGGTACAAGGAGAGAGTTTTAAGTATTTGTAGTCTTGGAATCGAACTTGTAGTCGATGAGAGGGGCGATGTTGATGTCTTCGGGATCGTCGTATAGGTGAACATCGGTACCAATCCGGAATATCATTGTTGATGCTTTGCTCAGAGATTCTACCGTCGCTCCGAATTGGGGAAACATTTTAGCTTCTCTATTGAAATGAGAAGCAAATGTTTGAGAACTGGTTTCTTTTGTTTTTGATTGAAGGTGAATTCGGGAGAGACGGTGGGTGCTGGGATAAACCACTGTGTATTTGGATGTAATGGATTTTTGAGATATTTTGTTAGATCTTTTCTTACAAGAGAAATGAGACACTTGCAAATGGTTCTCAAAATCTCTTCTAATTATGGAGGATGTTTCTGTTGGTTGTAGTTGTTGATGATAATTATTGTAGTAGGAAGAATAATGAGGTGATGAATATGGGTTAAGTGGATGTGGTGTATACCCATGATAATAATACAAATATGGGGTTGTAATATGTGGATTTTATTGAGTGATTAGGTTGAGGTGGAGAATCAGATGGCTTTGGAAATGAGAAATTGAAATAAGAGAGCCTCTAGATTGTCTAGGGTTATGGATAAATATTAGTGTCTTTTATTAATATTAAGGGGTTATGGGGAAGAATTAAAAGAAGGAAAGTAAATAATATTATTCTTTCTGATTCTTTGTTTGTGGCCATCCAAGACACTAAACTCCAAGAGGTCTCTGAGTCTCTTATCCATTCTCTTTAGGGGTTCCTTTTGTGATCATAGTTTTAAACCTGATAAGAAAAATATTGGTGGTCTTCTTTCTATTTGGTATAGTTTGAAAAAAATGTCCCTTTTTTCTTTCTCAATTTCTGGCCTCCTTTGAGTCAGTTTGGAGTAGGGCATTTCTAAGTCGGCCTATATTGTAGTCAATGATTATTCCAAGCCTGGGTTGGCAGATAAATGAAGTTTAGGGGGTTGATCTTTTTTTATGTAAGGCTAATAAATGAAGGGACAGATAAATGAAACTTATTTGATCCGGTAAGTTTCTCAATTCCCCTTGCTTTTGTGGATTTAACTTCTGTTATAGCTTAGATTTTGAAGTTTTCCTCCTAGAAGTGCATGCGGTTAGGATTTAGGGTAACTTATCATTTAGAATTCCTGGCAGAGTGTTGGTTGGTGATGGTGGTTTCTCTAGGTGAGACTATCAGCTATGTCGTGTGTTCTCCCTGGGAAGTTTTGGAATCCTGGTGGCATTTGATGAATGTAGATGGTCTTTTTGGAGAATTCAGGCCATTTCTGTCATTCTCATCCCGTTTTCTAGGTTAGTCCAGCTCGTTTAGTCGGGGAGAGCGATGATTGTCTGGCTGTTTGTTAAGTGAGGCCTCTGGTCGGGGACAGGGTCCTCGTTCCTTAGTGCCTTTTCACTTGATTAGTGGTGAAATGATGGATTTGACTTAGATGTCGAACTCACTTTTATCCTTTATTTTTCAAGTATAATGGCTGATACTGCTAGCGATGAGTTTCTGAATGAGACTAGTGATTCCACCCAGAGTTCCACCCAGAGCACGTCTGATGAGACTAGTACCTTAGAAGCATATGAGTCTAAGTCGGGCATGTTGGATCCAGGATCGCCTGGGCGAATGTCGTCGAGGGAGACATAGAGATGGCTCCTGCTGGCCGAGTTGGTCCAAGTGCGCCCGTGGTCGAGGAGGGTCCCTTGGCTTGGGTTGCACCGGGCCCGTGGAAGTATGTTTCTCATTTCATCGAGTATCCCGATGATATCTTTACATCAATGGGTCCAGAGATGGAGCGCGAGGGAGCGAGGAGCAGTGGGCGATATACATCCCCGGGAAGAAAAGTCGGATCTGCTCGCCGTTTGAAGCCCGACGATTTCCCATGTATCATATCCCGTTCAGGGAGATGGGTTTTCGACTTCCTTTCTCGGATTTTCAGGTGGCGGTCTTTAGGCATCTTCGTCTTGCTCCGTCCTAGCTGCACCCGAATTCGATCGCCTTCTTGTGGGCTTTTGAGATCGTGTGTGAGGATCTGAGTATCAGGGACACTGTTCCTCTATTCTTCCATTGTTTTCATCTCCAAAGGCAAACATTTGGTGTTCAGTACGGGTGGGTCTCTTTGAAGCAGACGAACGGAAAAATTTTCAAGGTGTATTTGGAATTCGTTCCTTTCTTCAAGGACAAATACATGCTTATTCAGCCCGTCTCAGAGAGGGCACTGTTGAATATCTTTAGGGTTGCTCCAGCGTATGAAGAGGACGAGGCCCCTGTCCTGAACGAGGAAGGGAAGCACATGAATAAGCTGGTGCCCAAGTTCCCTTTCCACTGGACCAAAAAGCACTACGATAATGGGACAAAGATTTACGTCTGGAAGAAGGGTCAGCTCGGTCTCGAGGACTAGGCTAGTTTCAACTGTCTAAGTGCATTTGTTGCAGGGATCCCTCATGTCCAGCGTGTGGGTAAAGGAGGGAAAACAGTTGTCGAAAAGGAAGGAAAGGTGGTTTATGACCTTGATTTGATAGGTGTTAAGGATCTCCTTGAGAGTGAGGTTCATGTGGCGTATCTGGGTAGTTAATTTACGATCTGATTGCTTTGTATGCATGACATATTGTTTCTGTTTACTGATCATAATTTGTTATTTCCTCACAGATAATATGAATCATACTCAAGAGCGTTTGGCTAAGATGACCGCCTTGTGTAACACACGTAATTTAATTAATTATTTAATTAAATTATTATTTTTGGATTATTTATGAAGTTGTGTTACTATAATAGTTGATGTGTTGTTGTTATTGGAATTAATTATTCTATTAAGTTGTGGAATAATATGAGAATAATATTATTTGATGTGGGCTTGTTTTAAGGAATAAAAGTAGTAGAAAAGAGGGTGTAGGAGTTTTAAGCCCATTAATACATAGTGAGAATTATAGGGTTATTATATTAGTTTTTAGAAATAATAAGGAAAAAGAAGAAGCAGTAAGAAGAGAAAGAAATAAGGGTTGGAAGAGAACGTGAAAGTTGCAGAAAAGAAGGAAAAAGAGGAAGAACGGAATTAAATCGGAAAAGTCGTAGAGCAACCTTGAATCCAAGGTAAGGGTGGGGTTCTGACTCTATAATAGGGTTATCATGAGTGGTATGTAGGATTAGATGTGAAAAGTTATCTTGTTTATGATTGGAATGTATATATTGTTGTATGATGAAGATCAATGATTTAGAGATGAATAATGATGCCCTAATGTTGTATAATTGATGTAGAAACATAGGATTATTATAATTGATGATTAACTATGATTAGAGGATGTTTTTAGGGCCTAAGGCAGGGAAATCGCGGTGAAAATGCAGTGAAATCGCAGAAAATATTCATGACAGAACAATATGTGTCGACCTCAAAAGCCATGCATCGATACATGCAGGTTTTTGGACTCAGGATGAGTCGATACGAAGGAGCATGAATTGATACATGCAGTGTTGCAAACTCAGTATGAGTCGATACAAAGGGATTACGCATCAACTCATGCAGGATGTTAGCCCAGTACGCGTCGACTCAAAACATTATGCGTTGACTCATGTAGTCTAATTTTTGACAGATTCGTTTTCAAAGGCTGTAACTTGAGTTTCCGGACTCCGTTTGAGGAGCCGTTTGAAGCGTTGTATAGCTAACGCGATGAACTTAATTATTAAGGATTAAAATGAAGGATAAGAAGAATAATTCTAGTACCAAAATTAGGATTAGAGTTATCTTCCCGCGTTAATCGATATGACGATTTTGTGAAGTATTATGAGGATAAGATGATCATAGATTATTGTCTGGTTTATAACAGTAAGATTAATGATGATAATGATGTAGTATTATAGAATAATAACATGTAGAGGCCTATGGCCAACATTGAAGGATTGTCGATCTGTTGTTATATTGTTGTTATGACTGACTTGCTGTGGATTATGTTGGTAAATTATGTTCATGAATTATGTTGATAAATGATGTTGATGAATGATGTTGATGAAGGATGTTGAGATGCTTCTAATAATTGGAAGTGATTAAGATGTAGGCTTCTGACCAACGATGATGTTGTGTTGAGATGTTGTTAATTATGGTTGTTGTTACTACATTCATGATTGTGTCACATACATTGCATATCAAGATGGAGCTGATGCTCATTAAGACGGCATGTATTGGAGAATATTAAGATGAAGGCTTATGCCTTGTTGATGCCTCTATTTATTGGCAATTATTTTGAGATGGGATTTCTTCTCCAATGGTACCACATGCATTTGCATAGTATTGAGTCTTATTATATGAGGGCATAAAGAAGTTGTGTATTGATGCGGTAAATGAGTATATTGTTGGTATTCTGTTGCGATAATTATTGTTTATAAGATGATAAGTGGTGATATTATGTGATCTAATTTAATATGTTATTTATCATACGTGTTATTATATTGTTAGATATCTCACCCCTTCTGTTTGAATGTTACCCTTACGTTGGTAACGTGCAGATAATCAAGAGTGAAGGCAGTATACCTTCGGTAGTTCGAGTCGGTGTCATTGCTCTGATATGTAACACTCGGGGGGATGAACACTTGTTGCTTTTAATTATTTATTATTTCGGTTGTTGAACTTTAATTTGATTGTTGTTAAGTATGTGTTATTATGAGGTTGTTGTAACGATGGAAAAAGATGTTATTATGATTTCGCTGTGTAGATGTTTAAGTTGTTGAATTAAGAGATTAAATTATTTTTCTGATAGTTCATCCTAAGTTTTGAAGTGTTATGTATCCATGTTGAATGCAATGTGTTTTTAAGTTGAATTTGTGGCATCCTGATTCAGTTGTATGAATTTTTAAAACTCTGATTTACATTCATAATTGCGGGGTAGAATTGGGGTGTTACAAAGTGGGTATCAGAGCAAAAGGTTGGTCCGTCCGACCATGTTGTCGAGTCGTAGTTGTCCAACAATAGAGTATTGTTACCTTGAGTTCTAACAGTTGTTTAAGTTGTAGTTATAAGTTGAGATGGCTGGAAGGAATGATGATGCACTTGCTGCTGCTTTAGAAGCAATGGCGCATGCGATGGAGAATCAACCGAATGCTGACGGCAATGCTGGATCTCGTAGTTTGGTGACTTTCCAGAGAGAGAATCCTCATACCTTCAAGGGGAAGTATGATCCTGACGGAGCATTGGATTGGTTGAAAGATATTGAGAGAATCTTCTGTGTGATGGACTACACTCCAGCACAGAAGGTTCGATATGGTACTCATATGCTAGTAGTCGAGGCTGATGACTGGTGGCTAGAGAATTGTCAGAGATTGGAAGCTGCGTGTGAAAATGTCACTTGGGCTGTGTTCTGTAGGGAATTTTTGAGAAAGTACTTTCCTGAAGATGTTCGTGGTAAGAAGGAAATTGAATTCCTTGAGCTGAAGCAAGGGAATATGTCGGTTGTGGAGTATGCTGCAAAGTTTGGTGAGTTGCCTAAGTTTTATCCGCACTACGGTGAGGCAAATGTTGAGTTTTCAAAGTGTATCAAGTTTGAGAACGGGTTGCGCCCAGATATCAAGAAGGCAGTTAGATACCAGAAGATCCGTGTCTTTGCTGATTTGGTTGATAGTTACAGGATTTATGAAGAGGATAATAATGTTTGTTACAAGATTATCAATGAGAAGAGGGGTAAGCACCAACAGAATCGTGGTAAGCCTTATGTTACCCCAGTTGGTAAAGGTAAACATAAAGTTGCTCAGGGTCTGAGGACTATTAGGGGAGATGCTCCTGCTGGTGTGGTTTGTTTTAAATGTGGAAAACCTGGGCATAAGAGTAATGTATGTACTGCTGAGGTAAAGAGGTGTTTCCTTTGTGGTAAGACTGGACATGTTGTATCTGAGTGCAAGCATAAGGATGTGATTTGTTTCAATTGTAGTGAAGAAGGGCACATTGGCAGTCAGTGTTAGAAACCAAAGAGGGCTCAGGAAAGTGGTAAAGTGTTCGCTTTGGTTGAGGATCAGACAACTGCTGAGGACAGACTTATCAAAGGTACATGTTTCATTAATAGTACTCCTTTAATTACTATTATTGATACTGGTGCTACTCATTGCTTTATTGCTGCTGATTATGTTGAAAGATTGGGTGAATACTTCTTTTGTGTGTTTAAAGTGTCCCTTGTCGATCTTTGACAAAGACTTTGCTGTTGATTTGGTTTTTTTACCGTTAAGAGGGTTGGATGTGATTTTGGGTATGAACTGGTTAGAGCATAACTAAGTTCACATTAACTGTTATGACAAGTCTGTGAGGTTTTCTACTCCTGAAGAAGAGGAAAATAGTCTGTTGTCTGCTAGACAGTTGAGGAAGTTGATGCAAGAAGAAGCATAAATGTTCTCGTTGATGGCGTCGCTATCTGTAGAGACTCAAGCTATAATTGAGGAATTGTAGGTGGTGTGTGAATTTCCCGAAGTTTTCCCTGATGAGATTCCTGATGTACCACCAGAGAGGGAAGTTGAATTTGCTATTGATCTTGTACCTGGTACCAGACCTGTGTCTATGGCACCATACATGATGTCTGCATCTGAATTGTCAGAGTTAAAGAAGCAATTGGTAGAGTTACTTGAAAAGAAGTTTGTAAGACCAAGTGCATCACAGTGGGGAGCTCTAGTGTTGTTAGTAAAGAAGAAAGATGGAAGTATGAGGCTCTGTGTTGATTATAGACAGTTGAATAAAGTCACGATTAAGAACAAGTATCTGTTTCCAAGAATAGATGACTTGATGGATCAATTGGTGGACGCTCGTGTGTTTAGGAAGATTTATTTGAGGTCGGGTTACCATCAGATTAAAGTGAAGGATGGAGATATCCAGAAGATGGATTTCAGAATACGTTATGGACATTACGAGTATTAGGTGATGCCCTTCGGTGTTACTAATGCACCGGGAGTATTCATGGAATACATGAATCATATCTTTCATACCTATCTGTATCGGTTCGTGGTGGTGTTTATTGATGATATTTTGATTTACTCTAAGTCAGAAGAAGAGAATGCATAACACTTAAGAGTAGTATTGCAAGTTATGAAAGAGAAGAAGTTGTATGCAAAGCTGTCAAAGTGTGAATTCTGGTTAAAGGAGGTTAGTTTTCTTGGTCATGGGATCTCAGGTAGTGGCATTCCTGTAGATCCATCGAAGGTTTATGCTGTGTTGCAATGGGAAACTCCAAAGTCAGCTATTGAAATTAGGAGCTTTTTGGGATTAGTTGGTTACTATAGAAGGTTTACCGAAGGTTTTTCTAAGTTGGAACTTCCGTTGACTAAGTTGACTTGTAAAGGTAGAGCTTTTGTATGGGATGTTCAGTGCGAAGAAAGTTTTGCAGAATTGAAGAAGAGATTGACGTCGGCTCCGATTTTAACGTTACCTAATCCAGGAGAGCCTTTCGTGGTATACTGTGATGCTTCTAAGATGGGTTTAGGAGGCGTGCTTATGCATAATGATAAGGTAGTTGCTTATGCGTCAAGGCAGTTGAGGACTCATGAGAAGAACTATCCTACGCATGATTTGGAGCTTGCTAGAGTTGTCTTTGTATTGAAGATTTGGAGGCATTATCTTTATGGTTCTAGATTTGAAGTGTTTAGTGACCATAAGAGCTTAAAGTATTTATTCGATCAGAAGGAGCTGAATATGAGGCAACATAGATGGCTGGAACTGTTAAAAGAATATGATTTCAGTTTGAATTATCATCCAGGAAAAGCGAATGTGGTAGCTGATGCGTTGAGTCAAAAGACTTTACATATGTCGGCAATGCTGGTTAAAGAGTTGGAATTAATTGAATAGTTCAGAGATATGAGCTTAGTTTGCGAGGTGACCCCGCAGAGTGTTATGTTAGGTATGTTGAAGATTAATAGTGATTTTCTAGACAGTATCAGAGAAGCTCAGAAGTTGGATGTGAAACTGGTAGATTCGATGGTTGAGATCGATCAGTCTGAGAATAATGATTTTAAGCTAGATGCACAAGGTGTTTTGAGATTTCGTAACCGAATTTGTATTCCTGATGATGCTGAGATGTAGAAAGTGATACTTGAAGAGAGTCATAGAAGTAAGTTGAGTATTCATCCAGGAGCTACAAAGATGTATCAAGATTTAAAAGGTTTGTTTTGGTGGCCTAGAATGAAGAGTGATGTGGCTCGGTTTGTGTATGCATGTTAGACTTGTCAGAAGTCGAAAGTTGAACATCAGAAGCCTGCAGGGTTGATGTAACCGTTAGAGGTTCCAGGGTGGAAATAGGATAGCATTTCGATGGACTTTATGACGGGGTTGCCTAATACTTTACGAGGACATGATTCAATTTGGGTGATTGTTGATAGGCTTACGAAGTTGGCTCATTTTATTCCTATTAACATCAGCTTTCCAGTGTCGAAGTTGGCTGAGATTTACATTAGTGTGATTGTAAAGCTGCATGGTGTTCCTTTGTGAATTGTGTCAGATAGAGTTCCAAGATTTACTTCTGATTTTTGGAAGAATTTGCAAGAAGCGTTGGGTTCTAAGTTGAGGTTGAGTTCAGCGTATCATCCTCAGACAGATGGTCAGACTGAACGAACTATTCAATCGTTGGAAGACTTGTGAGGGCATGTGTTCTTGAGCAGGGAGGTTCGTGGGATACTTACCTTCTGTTGATAGAGTTCACTTATAATAACAGTTACCATTATAGTATTTGGATGGCACCTTTTGAAGCGTTGTATGATCGAAGATGTAGAACTCCTTTATGTTGGTATGAATCTAGAGAAAGTGTAGTACTTGGACCTGAACTTGTTCGTGAGACTACTGAGAAGGTGAAGTTGATTCGAGAAAAGATGAAAACTTCCCAAAGTAGACAGAAGAGTTATCATGACAAGCGAAGGAAAGACGTAGAATTTCAAGCGGGTGACCATGTGTTTTTTAGAGTTACACCCGTGACTGGTGTTGGGCGAGCGTTGAAGTCTAAGAAGCTCACTTCTTGTTTTATTGGACCATATCAGATTTAGGAGAGAGTTGGGAATGTGTATTATAAAGTGGCTTTACCGCCTAATCTTTCGAATTTGTATGATGTGTTTCATGTGTCACAACTCCGGAAGTATATTTCAGATCCATCTCATGTGATTCATATGGATGATATGTAAGTACGGGATAACCTTACTGTGGAGACGATGCCTGTATGAATCGTGGATCGTGAAATAAAGACTCTGAGGGGAAAAGAGATTGCTTTGGTTAAAGTGGTTTGACTAGGAGCTACCGGAGAAAGCATGACTTGGGAGTTGGAGAGCAAGATGCGGGACTCCTATCCTGAATTGTTTGATTAAGGTAAATTTTCGAGGACGAAAATATTCTAAGTGGGGGAGAATTGTAATGTCTGTAATTTAATTAGTTATTTAGTTAAATTATTATTTTTGGATTATTTATGAAGTTGTGTTACTATAATAGTTGATGTGTTGTTAATATTGGAATTAATTATTCTATTAAGTTGTGGAATAATATTAGAATAATATTATTTGATGTGAGCTTGTTTTAAGGAATAGAAGTAGTAGAAAAGAGAGTGTAGGAGTTTTAAGCCCATTAAGACATAATGAGAATTATAGGGTTATTTTATTAGTTTTTAGAAATATAAGGAAAAAGAAGAAGCAGTAAGAAGAGAAAGAAATAAGGGTTGGAAGAGAACGTCAAAGTTGCAAAAAAGAAGGAAAAAGAGGCAGAACGGAATTCAATCGGAAAAGTCATAGAGCAACCTTGAATCCAAGGTAAGGGCGGGGTTCTGACTCTATAATAGGGTTTGTGATGAGTGGTATGTGGGATTAGATGTGAAAATTTGTCTTGTTTATGATTGGAATGTATATATTGTTGTATGATGAATATCAATGATTTAAAGATGAATAATGATGCCCTAATGTTGTATAATTGATGTAGAAACATAAGATTATTATAATTGATGATTACCTATGATTAGAGGATGTTTTTAGGGCCTAAGGCAGGGAAATCGCAGTGAAATCGCAGAAAATATTCATGATAGAACATTATGCATCGACCTCAAAAGCCATGCATCGATATATGCAGGTTTTTGGACTCAGGATGAGTCGATATGAAGGAGCGTGCATCGATACATGCAGTGTTGCAGACTGAGTATGAGTCGATACAAAGGGTTAGATATCTAACTTAGATGATTAATTAATTATAGGCATTATCATGTTGTAGGCCTATGGCCAACGTTGAAGGATTGTCGATCTGCCGTTGTATTGTTGTTATGGCCGAGTTGTTGTGAATTATGTTGGTAAATTATGTTGATGAATTATGTTGATAAATGATGTTGATGAATGATGTTGATGAAGGATGTTGAGATGCCTATAATAATTGGCAGCTATTAAGATGTAGGCTTCTGGCCAACGATGATGTTGTGTTGAGATGTTATTAATTGTGGTTGTTGTTACTACATTCACGATTGTGTCACATACATTGCATATCAAGATAGAGCTGATGCTCGTTAAGATGGCCTGTATTGGAGAATATTAAGATGAAGGCTTATGCCTTGTTGATGCCTCTATTTATTGGCAATTATTTTGAGATGGGAGTTCTACTCCAATGGTACCACATGCATTTGCATAGTATTGAGTCGCAGTATATGAGTGCATAAAGAAGTTGTGTATTGATGCGGTAAATGTGTATATTGTTGGTATTCTATTGCGATAATTGTTGTTTATAAGATGAGAAGTGGTGATATTATGTGATCTAATTTAATATATTATTTATCATACGTTTTATTATATTGTTAGATATCTCACCCCATCTGTTTGAATGTTACCCTTACGTTGGTAACGTGCAGGTAATCAAGAGTGAAGGCAGTATACCTTCGGTAGTTCGAGTCGGTGTCATTTCTCCGATACGTAACACTCAGGGGTATGAATTCTTGTTGCTTTTAATTATTAATTATTTCGGTTGTTGAACTTTAATTTGATTGTTGTTAAGAATGTGTTATTATGAGGTTGCTGTAACGATGGAAAAAGATGTTATTATGATTCCGATGCGTAGATGTTTAAGTTGTTGATTAAGAGATTAAATTATGTTGCTGATGGTTCATCCTATTTTTTTGTGTTATGTATCCACGTTGAGTGCAATGTGTTTTTAAGTTGAATTTGTGTCATCCTGATTCAGTTGTATGAATTTTTAAAACTCTGATTTATATTCATAATTGCCGGGTAGAATTGGGGTGTTACACCTTGAACCTGAAGAAGGAGCAAAAGGGTGCCAAGTCCTCTCCGTATGACATGGGGATGGCTCTTATGTCGGGCTCAGGTGCTTTGTCGATGGGGCCAGCAACCGGGTCTCTCTCCCCCTTTCAGGTGTCTCCGAGGCTCAAAAGGCAGCTCAATGAGGGTATTATTAATCTGATGGGGGAAACGAGAAAGGGAGATATGAGCTGCCTCCTTGCTGGTATAACAGGGCCTTCTTCGAAGGATCTTTCTTGTATCTCCTTTGGGGCAACTCCCTTTTTCTCGTGGAGTTGGATTATCCGGCCAAGAGGGTTGCGTTGGCTAAGGATGCTGGGGCTGTTATGAGGGTCTTGGAGATGGCCGTTGCGTACACCGAGGTAGGCTCCTCTCAAGAAGTCGAGATGAGAAAAATACAGGCTAAGCTGGCCGATACTGAGAAGGAGCATGCTGACGAGGATGCTGCTCTAAATTTGGCAGATGAGAGCCTGGAGAAATTGACCAAGGAGCATAAGGCACTGCTGCACGAGAAGAAATCTTCTGATGAACAAGTGGCATCCCTGACGGCTGAAGCCGCTCTTGCCGAGGATGAGAAAGAATAAGCTCAAGGTTTGAAGACCAGTGCAAAACTGGTTGCTTGCCTTCAACTAGCGATGGATGATGCTTTAGTCGTTTCTCTAGGGAGTTTTGACAACACGGTGAAGCAGCTTCGAGTCATGAATCCTGAATTCGAGCTCAATACAACCGGTGTTGCACCCCAAAATTTACCCTCTCATTTCTCAAGATATTTCCTACAAAGATCTTCAATGACTCAAATTTGCACAAGCATCAACTAGGTCAAATAATCTCCTCAACACTGATGCCTCAAATTAGGGTTTGAGTTTGTACAAAGGCAGTTAGATTTCTAATGTTTCAAATGATTTTCATGGATCATTATGGACCATCAGGATTACTTCTGTCAAGTTTCAAGTCTTGGATCACAATTTTCCAAGAAAGTCATCAAAAGGGCAAGATGGGCAAAATTAGGATTTTGATTGAAAACTGTTGTACCCCAAAATTTGCCCTCCCATATTCTTCAAAACTTGCAAAGTCAAAGCTTCAAAATCTCCCCAAGGGTTGCACAGTTCAAGGGCCTCCTAACAGTCAAAAACTAGGGTTTTGGTTCTGACAAAGAAGTTGAAGTTTCCAAGGGTCCAATCAAGTCCCACATGCCTATAAACATTGTCAAGCATCCTCATGTCAAGTTTCAAGACTCACAACACAAAATTGCCCAGTCAAAAACCCTAATTGCCCTACAGTCAACTGTAGGGGCAAAATGGTCATTTGACAGTCAAAAGTTCAAATTTTTGGTCAACATCTCATTTTGAAGCCACAAACATCATTTGATCAATGCTTGATCATGATTCTCAAAATATGGCTCAAAAAGTCTCAAGATGCAAAAGTTTCCATATTTGGACAGTTGAAAAAGTCAACTGTAACTTGACCAAGGCATAACTTCAACATGGTTTATCAGAAAAATTCCATCCAAAGTACATTTTGAAGATGAAGACATTTCCTACAACTCCTCTTCACACTTCAAGTCCAAGAAATGCTCTCACAAAAAGTTATCAATTTCAACATTATAGGTCATTTTCAAAAGTCAACAAAAAGGGACTTTAAGTCAAAGACCATAACTTGAGATTGGTAAATCAAAATGACATGGGACCAAAGGAATTGGTTAGAGGACTTCAAGACCTTTCCAAAATGTCCAAGAACATGATCAAAGCTTAAAAATTGAGCAAGATATGCCTTGTGGAAGTTGGGAAATTTTTGGGTAATTTGAAAAGTCAACTTTGCTTCAAATGCCTTAAAATTACTAATGGGCCACATTTTCTTCCAAGATTCATCATCCAAAGAATATGCACGACCATTTGGCCCAAAGGGGATTTATTTCATCATTTTTATTTATTTATTTGAATTTTTAATTACTATTAATTCATTTAATAAAATAAAATATGACAAAAATACTAAAATAAAGTTTTCAAATCTTTTTGTGCATAATAAACTCTCCTTAAAGGCTCAAGATTCGTGCATAACCAAAATTGGAAGGTTTGGCCATGATTGACATCAAAATCACATGGAAAAAGATTTGAAAAATATTCATGAAAATCAAATATTCATTCCATCAATGCAAAAGGTTTTGGACATATTTTTCAACCCTAATCCATCACTCATATAAGACTGATCAAAACCTAATGCCTAAAGACCTCTAAGCTGCGCCCAAAACCATAAGCAAACTTGGCACTTTTTCAAGAAATTTTCAAAACTGAAAACATCATTCCAAAGGGTTTCAAGGCAGAATAACCATCCCATTGCATTCCTAAGGCTTCAAGGAACGTTTCTGGATCAAAGCCATTGTCCCTAACACAAGAAATTGGTAGAACGACCGTGTCCGGTTCATGATTTTTTCCATATTCATGTATCATGATTCACGCATTATTTTCAATTTTTAATGTTTGATTTGTATTCAGTTAATCGTTCTAAAGCTAACCATATATTTTAATTGAGTTTTCGTGCATCATATGAGAATCCACCATTGGAGCGTTTTAGGGTTGCAGAGGTTCAAATTTGGGGTTTCTCTGTTATGGAAAAATTGAGACATGAGACTTGTACCATTAGAACCAGGAGCTTCAAACGAACTCAATGCATAGGTCGCGCCTAATTTCTGATCAACGATGGCCTGTTCGCTATTTTCCATATACCATATAGTGGGGGTTTAAAACCCCCGCAATCTTGTTTTATGTTTTTCAGGCAAATGCAGACCAACGAAGAAGAAGGCGTGCTGTCTCCATGTGATTGGACAATTCAAGTTTGGCGCGTTTTTTTTTAATTAACAACATCAACTTTTCTTTTTTATATATTATTTATCTTCCATTATAATGACAAAGAAAGCGCTTGGCATGATTGGTTAGTGCGTTGCCTACTGAACATTGGGACCTGGGTTAGATTCCCAGGTCCCTTCCCTTTCTCATATTATTTTCCTTTCCATATTCCTACGCAGCGCACACCCAAGGGTTCACCATACGTTCACCATCCAAGCTTGCCACGCGCCTATTGAGATCAATCTACTGGCTATGATCTGAAGAGTACCATGGGCACCAGTCAATGCACACGCACGTGGCCCTGAAAAGTCAACTGAAGGTCTTAAGTTTTTGGGCCTAATTGCTGGCCAGATACCTCCAGATTGGGGCAGAACCCCCCATTGGTTTGCTTTTCTATCTTCTTTCTTTTCATTTTTTTATTTCTTTGTTTTATTTATTTTTATTTAATTCTTCAAATTAATATTTTCATAAAACATAAAAAATAACAAAAAATCAGAAAGTCTCAAAATAAAATATATTTTATTTAAATGTTATTTTTGTAAATAAAAGTCATCAATTAATTTAGTTTTTTTATTCTAGGATTAATTTTAACATTTTCTTAATAAACTTAAAAAAATTGTAGAATTAGGTTTTAATTACTTTTATCTTTCTTTCCTTTTCTTTTATCATCACTAATAATTAATTATTTATTTTTGTAAATAAAATTGTATTAATTAATTAGGTTAATTTTAGATTCAATTTTTAACATATTTCTTAATAAATAAAAATAGTTAGAATTAGGGTTAATTATTTTTTTTAATTTCATTTAATTCTCTCATTAAAATCAATAAATACGAAAAACTCAAAAATAATTCCTTTTCTCATTTAACTTAACTTAATTTGTTAATTATAATTTAATTTTCTAAAATGGGTCCAACGCCATCGCATTCCCGATTTTAATTCTCTTCGCCTTTTTTTAATTTCTTTTTGTGCATATAATGTAATTCTCCCAAAGCTATGTAATAGATCAATTAGGTTTTTTTATTTATCGCACTTTATTTTTTATTCAAATCGGGTCCTGGATTAAATTTGGCGATGTGGACCCGCGCCTTTGTAATAGCGTAGGACCTTTATATTTCTCGCAACTTTTAAACTGTTAATTAAACTGCATGAAAGAATGAATGTCAAAATAAAAGCAATGCATAGATCACCAATTACATGAACAAGACAAAAATATCTGAAAATGACACACAAATCACACACCACCCCTATGGTACGCCTCAATGTTGCCTTGCCTCTCGAAAGGTGATCGTCGAGTAGAGCATGTTTTAGTAAGTCCTCATGACCCAGGAACCTGACATGAGGGTAGCTTTTAAGGTGTCTTCCCATTGCTCCGGTGATCACCATGTCCCGGACCTTCGAATTGACCCGAACACCTCCAACGGTGGTGCTACCTACCTCTCAATGGTGGGATGGCACTACTTTAAGGACATCTACACAGACGAATTCCTTAGGGTAGGTAGACGACTCTAGATACTTGCTCTAATTTCAAAACAAATCAAAAATACTTTTCACACCGACACCTTTTCAAAAAGCTTTCGAAAACAATTTTTTCAAACACTCTTGAGGACCGATACAAGAGTCGAACTGAAATTTTCAAAGAAACTTTTTGAACCCACAGTTGAAAAGCAAACAAACCTTTTGAAAACACAATGAGCAAGTATCTAAGAGCCCATGGATAACCATGGATAGAAATGGTGCTAACACCTTCCCTTTCTATAATCTATCTCCCGAACCGAGAGCAATCTCTATAAGGAATTTTTCTGTGCTTTTGTCCTTTCCATTTGGAGAAAATAAAAGACGGTGGCGACTCTTGCTTCCGCGACATTTCGCGAACCAGCGTTAAACAGTCAGTTCCAGATCCACCGATCACAGAATTGGCGACTCTGCTGGGGACATCTTTATAAAGTGAGGTGTACCTTAGGGTTAGTTCATAACTGTGTTTTCAATTGTATTGATTTGCTTACTTTAAATTGTGGGACTGCCTTGGGAGTTCTATAGATCCTAACCCGGATCTGGGGGATACCTTCTTAGAAAGTAGCAACAAGGCTGTGAGGGAACTGTGCGGGGTATACCGACATGGTTGAAACAGTCTGCTACATTGATGTGTCACTTTGGTGTGTACCGGTAACCCTTGAGTTCAGTCAAGGAGAGTACGGGGCCTCCGCGTGGTGTCGTGAAGCATCAACTGACCTTAGGAACCTTAATTGAACTATCTTGGCCTCTTTAGGGTAGTGAGATAACTGACTTTGGTGCAGTCCGAGGTTGGTTGATACTCGATACTACACTCAATTGAGGGTTGCTTTCCTGGAATATTTCGGTCGCCAGTTCAGTGGCTAAATCGAAACGATGAACAATGAAAGCAATCCGGTGATATTGGGACCCTTAGAACCCGGTTACTTCTAATAGGACAGGTTGAGCCCACCAACTTCAAGAGGGTAATACCCGGACCCCATGCTGGCCTTAAACCCTAAGGGCTTGTCTTGTGTGACTTGTGTGCCTTACATGTTTGCCTTTGTAAATATCTGTGGTGTTTTTAATCATAGCATCATGACATCATCCAGCATCATATACATTGACTAACCATTTCAGGGGTTCGAATCTTCATCTTTGTTCTTTGTTTTGTAGGACATGGAAACTGTTCGTAGAAAGACAATTCAAATTAGCCTTATAAGGATCCCTCCTCAGCTTAAGGAGCTCATATCCAGGATTCCCGAGAGCTCTTCATTCAGTGAAAGACATGGAAGACTCATCAGCTTGGTCAATACCAACATTGAGGAAGATATGATAAAGGTCATGTTCCAGTTCTTTGACCCTCTGCATCACTGTTTCACCTTCTTGGATTATCATCTGGTACCTACCTTGGAGGAGTTCTCCCGGCTCCTGAAGATCCCTATCCTTGATCAACTACCCTACAACGGTACAGAAAAGGAACCCAAGCTTGAAGAGATCGCTAAAGCCTTACACCTACAATCATCTGACCTCAAGGGACATTGGGAAGTTAGAAGTGGTATGAAAGGGTTCTTAGCCAGGTTTCTGTTTGAGAAGGCCCATGAATGTTGGAACTCCCTTGACTTACAAGCTTTTGAAGAAGTTGTGGCCCTCCTTGTCTATGGTTTGGTGTTGTTCCCTAACCCAGATCAGCTTATAGATATCAGTGCTGTCCAGATCTTCATGTCCAGGAATCCTATACCTACGTTGCTGGGGGACATCCTTCACTCATGTTACACTCGAACCATGAGAAAAAGAGGTGTCCTTATGTGTTGCACTCCCCTCCTGGGAAGGTGGTTTATTTCGCACCTTCCACAATCAGTTTTGAAGAACGAGCGGGGTTTCAGGTGGTCACAACGGTTGATGACTCTTACACATGCAGATATACATTGGTGCCCTCGGTCCAGAGAGGATGTCACTATCATTGATCGTTGCGGGGAGTACCCTAATGTTCCTTTACTTGGAATCACAGGAGGTATTACTTACAACCCATGCCTGGCTTGGAGACAGTTTGGTTATGCTCGGAAGGATGGCCCTCATGACATGTTAATTCCTGACATAGTTTTTGACTTTGACAACGATGCACAAGGACTTCGCCAGAGATTTATCAGAGCTTGGAGAATGCCAAGTAGGATAGACAGCAAGACACTGGGGCACAAGAACTCCATCCCGTTGGAACCTTATCTCAAGTGGGTATGCGCCCGCTCCCAGAAGTTAGTAATGCCTTATCCTCATATGCTCCCTGTAATCAAAGAGCCAGTCTTGGAAGGAGAGGTGTCTTACACTATTCAGCATCCTGACATGCCCACATCCTGGGAAGAGATGCAGAAGAGCTGGATCCAACTTAAGGAAGAACGAAATTCTCTTGAGACCAGTCTACATGCTAGTGAAAAGAAGGTCCTGGAGCTCACCCGCCTTTTGCATGAGGAGAGGAATCTCAACACCTACATAGCTCCAAAGAGGATGCGTAGTGTCTTTTGGGATTGATTTGCTTCGTAATTTGTGCCCATGAGGCTTCGATGTACTGAACAATTATTTCCTTAATGATAACGTGTGTTCCTTTTTGTCTACAACAAATTTGAACTTTCGAACCCTTGAATGCATTGCATAAACACATATCATTCATCATGCGCATAACAGGTTTTCTCCTTTTCAGGTCGCTTATTGTTCTTCGCTGTTTATTTCAGCATCATGAATCCTGACTCATCATCAACCGAGATGTCTATCAAGGCTCTTCAGGCGCAGAACGCGCAATTTCAGGAACTAATCATGGGTTTGGCTCAGGGCCAAGAAGAGCTGAAGGCTCTGCTTCTGAAGAAGGAGAAGAAGAAGAAGAAGAGAACTGTTCTTTTCAACTCGGGCCGAAGGTTTGGCAACACTCTGCAGAATGAAGAGGCTGGTTCTTCTATAGGCAAGAGTAGTCCCCAAGGGGGAAAAGGTCCTAGTCCGGTAGTCTCTGACAACGAGACTGATTTTGATGAGGAACAGTATCCTCCGGCTGAAGACAGATATAAGCAGTTGGAGGACAGACTGAATGCAATGGAGATCCAACAAGTGCCCGGGTTGGATTTCGGAGACTTGGGCCTATCTACTGGTGTGATTATTCCTCACAAGTTCAAAGCACCATCCTTCACCAAATATGACGGGGCGTCTTGTCCCAAGCTACACCTCAGATCCTACGTGCGGAAGATTCAACCGTACTCAGTGGATAAGAACTTGTGGATCCACTTCTTCCAGGAGAGTCTTTCAGGGACTCATCTCGAATGGTTCTATCAGCTGGATGGGACCAAGGTTCGTAACTGGGAGGAGTTGGCTACTGCTTTTTACAAGTAGTATCAATATAATGCCGACCTTGCTCCTACGCGTACCCAACTCCAGGGTATGTCGCTAGGGTCAAGCGAAGGTTTTAAAGAGTATGCGCAGAAGTGGAGGGATCTGGCTGGCAGGGTGCAGCCTCCGTTAACTGACCGGGAGTTAGTAGACATGTTCTTGGGGACCCTATCTGGGCCATTTTTCAATCATCTTATCGGTAACTCGTCTGCAGGGTTCACTGATCTTATTCTAACTGGAGAGAGAATAGAGGCTGGGATGAAGTCTGGTAAAATTCAGAAGGGTGCATCTGCAAGTTCTGAGAAGAAGCCCTTTAAAAAGGAGGCCAGTGCTGTATATGGGTCTAGAAGACAAGAGAAACCGGAGCGCCGCCAATCTGTCAACGCGGTGATGATTGCTAAACCTGCTGCCGCTCCTCGGCAAACCAATCCTCAAAGGGCTGAAAGAACCAGAAGAGAGTTCACCCGCCTGAGTATGACTCTATGACAAATCTTGCCGCAGTTGCTGTCCACCAACCTAGTGACTGTTAGAGAGGCTCCGAAGGTTGTAAACACTGCCTCTCCCAAATACAATCCAAATGCCCGCTGTGCTTATCACTCCGATAGCCCGGGGCATTCCACTGATGACTGCTGGGCCTTAAGGAATAAAGTGCAGGATCTTATTGACGCTAATGAGGTACAGTTTGAGCCACCTGAGAATCCCAATGTAGTGACTGCTCCCATGCCTAACCATGGAGTGAATGCTATCAGGGAGGATGATGAAGTGGATGAAGCTGAGTTCGATAGCTGGATTTACCCGACAACCGACAGTGAACCTAGCAATTGGATTGCAAAGGACAACCTACTTGTTTCTCTTGTTACTGAGTAATGAATTCTTCTGTTTTGGTATCTGTAATAAACAATTAAAACTCTATGGCCCGGTGTCTTACCCGGGACACCGTGGCTTCATTTGTGAGGGTATATTAATTGTCATTTCATATATCATGAATAAAGACCTTGGACGTTTTCTCGCATTTCAAATCTTATGCTCCTTTTCTTTCTTTCCTTTCTTTATATCACAAAACAGCTGTATTTACACACACTCACTCATACAGGTTTCAATCCACTCTGGATCTCACTGGTAACGACTCTGCTACTGCCAGTTATGACTTCGAAAATCCGATCAACTTAGCCGAAGACGAAGGTGAAGATGATTGCGAAGTGCCTGGCGAGCTTGCAAGACTGTTGCTCCAGGAAGAGAGGGCAATTCAACCACATGAAGAGCCAGTGGAAACAATAAATCTGGGTACTGAGACGGACAAGAAGGAGGTAAAGATTGGTGCCAACCTAGAGCTCAGCATGAAGCAACGGTTGACTCAAATGTTACATAATTATATGGAGATCTTTGCCTGGTCCTACGAAGACATGCCCGGGCTGGATACCGATATTGTGGTCCATCATTTGCCTACCAAGGAAGACTGCCCTCCGGTCAAGCAGAAGGTCCGCCGTATGCGTCCAGAGATGTCTGAGAAGATCAAAGCCGAGGTTATGAAAAAATTTGATGCCGGGTTCGTTGCAGTGACTTCTTACCCTCAGTGGGTTGCTAATGTGGCGCCGGTACCAAAGAAAGACGGTAAGGTCAGAATGTGCGTTGATTACAGGGATCTGAACAGGGCCAGCACCAAGGATGACTTCCCTCTACCTCACATTGATGTCCTTGTTGACAATACTGCTCAGCATAAAGTGTTCTCTTTCATGGATGGTTTTTCAGGCTATAATCAGATCAAGATGGCACCTGAAGACATGGAAAAGACTACCTTTGTTACTCAGTGGGGCACCTTCTGCTACAAGGTCATGCCTTTTGGACTGAAAAATGCTGGGGCAACCTACCAACGTGCCATGGTTGCTTTATTTCATGACATGATCCATCATGAGATAAAAGTGTATGTTGACGACATGATCGCAAGGTCCCAAACTGAGGAAGAGCACCTAGATCATCTGCAGAAATTGTTTGACCGTCTGAAACTGTACAAGCTGAGGTTGAACCCGAACAAGTGCACCTTCGGGGTAAGATCTGGAAAGTTGCTAGGTTTCGTTGTAAGTGATAAGGGTATTCAAGTGGACCCTGCCAAGGTTAAAGCTATTCAAGAGATACCAGTTCCTAAGACAGAGAAAGAGGTCAGAGGCTTTCTAGGACGCCTAAATTACATTGCTCGATTCATCTCGCACCTAACTGCTACCTGTGAGCCAATCTTCAAGCTGCTGAAGAAAGATCAGGTAGTACGTTGGAATGATGAATGTCAGGCTGCGTTTGACAGAATCAAAGAGTATCTCCAAGAACCACCCATTCTTATGCCACCGGTTGAAGGGAGACCTCTGATATTATACTTGACAGTACTTGACAACTCAATGGGGTGTGTGCTGGGGCAGCATGACGAGTCTGGCCGAAAAGAGCATGCCGTTTATTACCTTAGCAAAAAGTTTACCGACTGTGAGACCCGATACTCACTGCTCGAGAAAACTTGTTGCGCTTTGGTATGGGCTGCTCGCCGGCTGAGACAGTATATGCTGACTCACACTACCTTGTTGATCTCAAAGATGGATCCTATAAAGTACATATTTGAAAAGCCTGCTCTGTCTGGGAGAATAGCAAGATGGCAAATGATCTTGACGGAATACGACATTCAGTACACGACCCAGAAAGCCATCAAGGGAAGTGTATTGGCAGACCACTTGGCACATCAGGCAGTAGACGACTATCAGTCAATGAACTTCGAGTTTCCAGACGAGAGCATCATGATAGTGATTGATTGTGAGGTGCCTGGACCGGATGAAGGACCTGAGGAAGGATCCCGATGGTCTATGCACTTTGACGGAGCCTCCAATGCTTTGGGCAACGGTATCGGCGCTGTGATAATATCCCCTCAAGGAACTCATACTCCACTCACTGCCCGACTATGTTTCAACTGCACCAACAACATGGCGGAGTATGAGGCATGCATCATGGGTCTTCAAGCTGCGATCGACTTAAGGATCAAGTTTCTGAGTGTCTTCGGAGATTCCGCTCTCGTGATCAATCAGATCAAAGGAGAGTGGGATACGAAACATCCGAATCTTATTCCTTACAGAGAATGTGTGTTGACATTGATCCCCCACTTCACAGAGATAACCTTTGAACATTTCCCAAGAGATGAGAATCAGCTGGCGGACGCGTTAGCTACGATGTCTTCTATGTTCAAAGTCAAATGGGACAATGAGGCTCCCCGGATCATCATCTGGAAACTGGATGAACCGACATACTGTTGTGATCTCGAGACTGAGTTGGTAACTAAGAAGCCTTGGTACCATGAGGTGAAGAGATATTTGGAAGCTCAGGAATACCCTGAAGGTGCGTCCGTCAATGATAAAAAGTTTCTGAGAAGGTTCGCAGCGAAGTTCTTCCTTAGCAACGACATCCTGTATAAGCGAAACCATGATTCGACTTTACTGCGTTGTGTGGATAAGACAGAAGCAGAAAGGATCATGGAAGAATTACATGAAGGGACCTTCGGAACACATTCCAGGGGACACACTATGGCGAAGAAAATCCTTCGGGCAGGGTATTTCTGGTCGACAATGGAAGCCGAGTGTTACCAACACTCTTGGACATGCCATAAATGCCAGATATATGCAGACAAGGTGCATGTTTCTCCAGTTCCTCTAAATGTCCTGACTGCGCCTTGGCCGTTTGCAATATGGGGCATAGATATGATCGGTGAGATTAAACCTACGGCATCCAACGGGCATCGCTTCATTCTAGTGGCGATCGACTATTTTACGAAGTGGGTCGAAGCAGCTTCCTACGCTACAGTAACCAAGACTGTTGTGGCACGGTTCATTCGGCATAATCTGATCTGTCGATACGACGTCCCTGAGAGAATTATTACAGACAACAATACCAATCTCAATAACAAGATGATCACTAAGCTCTACGAGCAGTTTAAAATACATCACCACAACTCTTCTCCTTACAGACCGAAGATGAATGGGGCTGTAGAAGCAGCAAATAAAAACATTAAGAAAATCGTGCAGAAGATGACAGTGACTTATAAAGATTGGCACGAGATGTTACCGTTTGCTCTACATGGGTACCGTACCTCAGCCAGAACGTCAACCGGGGCAACTCCTTTCTCCTTGGTCTATGGTATGGAGGCAGTCTTACCACGAGATGTTACCGTTCACTCTACATGGGTACCGTACCTCAGCCAGAACGTCAACCGGGGCAACTCCTTTCTCCTTGGTCTATGGTATGGAGGCAGTCTTACCGATCGAAGTGTAGATACCCTCTCTCCGGATAATGAAGGATGCAGATCTGAACGAAGATGATTGGATCCAGACACGACTTGATCAATTAAACCTTATTGATGAAAAGAGGCTTGCTGCTATCTGTCATGGTCAGACGTACCAGAAACGGATGATCAGGGCATTTAACAAAAAGGTCAGACCACAGGAATATCAAGTTGGGGATCTGGTAATCAAGCGAATCATCCTTCCTCAGAGTGATCCAAGGGGCAAGTGGACCCCTACGTACGAAGGGCCATTTGTGGTTAAACATGTGTTCTCAGGAGGAGCCATGATTCTAACCACCATGGACGGTGACGACCTTCCTCACTCCGCTAATGCAGACATAGTAAAAAGATACTACGCATAATAAAGACCCGCTAGGTTGACATACCTAGGCAAAAATTAGGGCTTCCCGGCGAACCAAAAGGGTTCGGGCAAAATGAAGGGATGAAATAAAAAAAAATCTATACACCCGGCAAGTCGAAAACCTGAAAAGGCGGCTTGGGCAAAAATGGGTATCCCGGTGGACTGAAAACCCGAAAGGGCGGTCCAGGCAAAAGTTAGGGATAAAGCGTAATACTATGTCTCATTGGAGCACTTTGCATGCAGAATCCGGTATCTACATCAAGTTCAAACGGCATCGATCAGTCAGCTCCATCTTCAACTAAGGTCATCAAGTGATGAGACGCTCAGAGATATAAGGGCGATAGCAGAGTTGAAACCCAGTGGGATCATTCATTTCACACAGCTGTTTTATTTTCTCTTGTACAATTTGTATAAACTCTTTTGTTCGGCGGCGTTCTCTTACTAGGACGTCAGCCTCTTGTACATAAACGCCTATTTACAGGCAAATTCAAAATCAATACAAAAATCACTTTTCAGTTAAAATTGCCAATTGTTTTTCCTTTTCTGTTTTGTTTTGCGAAGAACGTCCAAGGTTCAATTTGTGATATATGCATTGACAATAATTTGCTAACTCATGAATATTTGCATACGAAACAAAGGGTTAAGTACAGGTAACATTAGAAACAGGGGCAATAAAGAGTTGTCTAAGCAATCTAATTATTCTGTCCTCCAAGGTATCAAGGTAGGTTCAGCTGAAGAACATAACCAGATGTCTTAATTCCCCGGAGAGTGAGCCAGCAAGTCAGTGCACTCTCCCCAAGCAAAGCTATTATCAAACTTAAGGAAGTTGGGTATCCTCCAGCAGATCTTAACATTCCCCAGCACATCATACAGGAATTCTTAAACAAGCATCCCCGGCAGTCTTGACCTAAAGATTGTTCCCCGGAGGTATATCAAACATGCAAGGGAGTCACTTCCCCAGTGGTTCAAAACTTCCCCAGGAGAGTCCAATCCAGTTTCCCCAGGAAAAGTTGGAATCCATCTCCCCAAACAGTAAGCTTATCCCCAGTAGATTCTGGAAGCTTATCCTCGCAAAGCACGAACGCGTCTCCTGGCTTTATTCAAAGAGTTATTTCCTTACCAGGATATAACTGGGTTATCCTCAGCCAAAAGCCACGGAAAGATCGTTCCCGACGAAGTCTTCTTATCCCCAGCGAAATCTATTAACACTTCCAACACAACAATGGTATCCCCAGTGAAGTTACCATCAACACTCCAGCAAGGTATCTCTCTCCCCACAGAGTATTGCTTCCCAGCAAGATCGTTAGAGTACTTTTCTCCCCGCAGAGGAATCCATTCGCCAAGTTTATTCCCCAACGGAGTCATCTTCTCCTACCGGTATTCTTGCAACTATCATCCCCAGCGGAAGCAAAGATCTAATTCTTCAATATCAGCCCAGGAGCGACTTCCCGGCACCCGTCAAGGATTTACTTTCCTAAACGACAAACATACATTCATAAACATCGCACTTCCATACATTATAGCATGCATATACGCATCATATCTTACAAATCTCATTTATGTTGAGAACATCATTGCTTGATCCACATCATGCATTGCATATGACTGACCTTTACCTTTCAGGAAAGATTCAGTTAAGTTCTCAGCTATATTTCAAGACCTAGACCGGTTCAGTTAAATCGACCCTAAGATTTTTCTGTTTCTTACCCAGTCAAAGGCCTTCTCTGGTTCAGTCAGATCGACCCTAAGATCTCCCTGTTTCTTATCCAGTTGAAGACATTTCAAGACCTAGACCAGTTCAGTTAAATCGACCCTAAGATTTTTCTGTTTCTTACCCAGTCAAAGGCCTTCTCTGGTTCAATCAGATCAACCCTAAGATCTCCCTGTTTCTTATCCAGTTGAAGACATTTCAAGACCTAGACCGGTTCAGTTAAATCGACCCTAAGATTTTCCTGTTTCTTATCCAGTCAAAGGCCTTCTCTGGTTCAGTCAGATCGACCCTAAGATCTCCCTGTTTCTTATCTAGTTGAAGATTCCAAGACCTAGACCGGTTCAGTTAAATCGACCCTAAGATTTTCCTGTTTCTTATCCAGTCAAAGGCCTTCTCTAGTCCAGTTAAATCGACCCCTAAAAATATTTTCCTGACAAAGACTCAGTAGAAGACACCCAAGATTCTCTCAGCGTTACTGTTGAGGTTGAAGTCGCCCAAGATTCTCTCAGCGTTACTGTTGAGGTTGAAGTCGCCCAAGATTCTCTCAGCGTTACTGTTGAGGTTGAAGTCGCCCAAGATTCTCTCAGCGTTACTGTTGAGGTTGAAGTCGCCCAAGGCTCTCTCAGCGTTACTGTTGAGGTTGAAGTCGCCTAAGATTCTCTCAGCGTTCCTGTTGAGGTAGTAATCATCCAAGGTTCTCTCACCGTCCCTGTTGAGGTAGTAACCATCCCTGGTTCATTCATCACCTTTTGAAGCTCCAGATCCAGCTCCTGTAACCAGACAGGACACATCTACACAAAGAGTTTGAAGACCAGCTCCTGCAACAGGCCAGGTAATCATTTTCTTTTGCAGGTACGCCAGTTTTCGCTAAGGAATCTCTTACGCGATCGACGCCCAGATGGCATCTATAAGCCCATCATCCTATCCATCAATCTCCAAATGGCATCTATAAGCCCATTCCCATCATCACACTACTATGTGAGCGCAAATTTCTGGGCACTCTAGTGTTCAATCATCTTCCACCTTCGGATTAAGAAAGGCACGTCAGCCAATCTGCATCCTCAGGTCTAAGAAAATTGAACAGGGGCAACTGTTGTACCCCAAAATTTGCCCTCCCATATTCTTCAAAACTTGCAAAGTCAAAGCTTCAAAATCTCCCCAAGGGTTGCACAGTTCAAGGGCCTCCTAACAGTCAAAAACTAGGGTTTTGGTTCTGACAAAGAAGTTGAAGTTTCCAAGGGTCCAATCAAGTCCCACATGCCTATAAACATTGTCAAGCATCCTCATGTCAAGTTTCAAGACTCACAACACAAAATTGCACAGTCAAAAACCCTAATTGCCCTACAGTCAACTGCAGGGGCAAAATGGTCATTTGACAGTCAAAAGTTCAAATTTTTGGTCAACATCTCATTTTGAAGCCACAAACATCATTTGATCAATGCTTGATCATGATTCTCAAAATATGGCTCAAAAAGTCTCAAGATGCAAAAGTTTCCATATTTAGACAGTTGAAAAAGTCAACTGTAACTTGACCAAGGAATAACTTCCACATGGTTTATCAGAAAAAATCCATCCAAAGCTCATTTTGAAGATGAAGACATTTCCTACAACTCCTCTTCACACTTCAAGTCCAAGAAATGCTCTCACAAAAAGTTATCAATTTCAACATTATAGGTCATTTTCAAAAGTCAACAAAAAGGGACTTTAAGTCAAAGACCATAACTTGAGATTGGTAAATCAAAATGACATGGGACCAAAGGAATTGGTTAGAGGACTTCAAGACCTTTCCAAAATGTCCAAGAACATGATCAAAGCTTAAACATTGAGCAAGATATTCCTTGTGGAAGTTGGGAAATTTTTGGGAATTTTGAAAAGTCAACTTTGCTTCAAATGCCTTAAAATTGCCAATGGGCCACATTTTCTTCCAAGATTCATCATCCAAAGCATATGCACGACCATTTGGCCCAAAGGGGATTTATTTCATCATTTTTATTTATTTATTTGAATTTTTAATTACTATTAATTCATTTAATAAAATAAAATATGACAAAAATACTAAAATAAAGTTTTCAAATCTTTTTGTGCAGAATAAACTCTCCTTAAAGGCTCAAGATTCGTGCATAACCAAAATTGGAAGGTTTGGCCATGATTGACATCAAAATCACATGGAAAAAGATTTGAAAAATATGCATGAAAATCAAATATTCATTCCATCAATGCAAAAGGTTTTGGACATATTTTTCAACCCTAATCCATCACTCATATAAGACTGATCAAAACCTAATGCCTAAAGACCTCTAAGCTGCGCCCAAAACCATAAGCAAACTTGGCACTTTTTCAAGAAATTTTCAAAACTGAAAACATCATTCCAAAGGGTTTCAAGGCAGAATAACCATCCCATTGCATTCCTGAGGCTTCAAGGAACGTTTCTAGATCAAAGCCATTGTCCCTAACGCAAGAAATTGGTAGAACGACCGTGTCCGGTTCATGATTTTTTCCATATTCATGTATCATGATTCACGCATTATTTTCAATTTTTAATGTTTGATTTGTATTCAGTTAATCGTTCTAAAGCTAACCATATATTTTAATTGAGTTTTCGTGCATCATATGAGAATCCACCATTGGAGCGTTTTAGGGTTGCAGAGGTTCAAATTTGGGGTTTCTCTGTTATGGAAAAATTGAGACATGAGACTTGTACCATTAGAACCAGGAGCTTCAAACGAACTCAATGCATAGGTCGCGCCTAATTTCTGATCAACGATGGCCTGTTCGCTATTTTTCCATATACCATATAGTGGGGGTTTAAAACCCCCGCAATCTTGTTTTATGTTTTTCAGGCAAATGCAGACCAACGAAGAAGAAGGCGTGCTGTCTCCATGTGATTGGACAATTCAAGTTTGGCGCGTTTTTTTTTAATTAACAGCATCATAGTTTCTTTTTTATATATTATTTATCTTCCATTATAATGACAAAGAAAGCGCTTGGCATGATTGGTTAGTGTGTTCTCCACTGAACATTGGGACCTGGGTTCGATTCCCAGGTCCCTTCCCTTTCTCATATTATTTTCCTTTCCATATTCCTACGCAGCGCACACCCAAGGGTTCACCATACGTCCACCATCCAAGCTTGCCACGCGCCTATTGAGATCAATCTACTGGCTATGATCTGAAGAGTACCATGGGCACCAGTCAATGCACACGCACGTGGCCCTGAAAAGTCAACTGAAGGCCTTAAGTTTTTGGGCCTAATTGCTGGCCAGATACCTCCAGATTGGGGCAGAACCCCCCATTGGTTTGCTTTTCTATCTTCTTTCTTTTCATTTTTTTATTTCTTTGTTTTATTTATTTTTATTTAATTCTTCAAATTAATATTTTCATAAAACATAAAAAATAACAAAAAATCAGAAAGTCTCAAAATAAAATATATTTTATTTAAATGTTATTTTTGTAAATAAATGTCATCAATTAATTTAGTTTTTTTATTCTAGGATTAATTTTAACATTTTCTTAATAAACTTAAAAAATTTGTAGAATTAGGTTTTAATTACTTTTATCTTTCTTTCCTTTTCTTTTATCATCACTAATAATTAATTATTTATTTTTGTAAATAAAATTGTATTAATTAATTAGGTTAATTTTAGATTCAATTTTTAACATATTTCTTAATAAATAAAAATAGTTAGAATTAGGGTTAATTAATTTTTTTTAATTTCATTTAATTCTCTCATTAAAATCAATAAATACGAAAAACTCAAAAATAATTCCTTTTCTCATTTAACTTAACTTAATTTGTTAATTATAATTTAATTTCCTAAAAAGGGTCCAACGCCCTCGCATTCCCGATTTTAATTCTCTTCGCCTTTTTTTATTTCTTTTTGTGCATATAATGTAATTCTCCCAAAGCTATGTAATAGATCAATTAGGTTTTTTTATTTCTCGCACTTTATTTTTTATTCAAATCGGGTCCTGGATTAAATTTGGCGATGTGGACCCGCGCCTTTGTAATAGCGTAGGACCTTTATATTTCTCGCAACTTTTAAACTATTAATTAAACTGCATGAAAGAATGAATGTCAAAATAAAAGCAATGCGTAGATCACCAATTACATGAACAAGACAAAAATATCTGAAAATGACACACAAATCACACACCACCCCTAGGGTACGCCTCACTGTTGCCTTGCCTCTCGAAAGGTGATCGTCGAGTAGAGGATGTTTTAGTAAGTCCCCATGACCCAGGAACCTGGCATGAGGGTAGCTTCTAAGGTGTCTTCCCATTGCTCTGGTGATCACCATGTCCCGAACCTTCGAATTGACCCGAACACCTCCAACGGTGGTGCTACCTACCTCTCAATGGTGGGATGGCACTACTTTAAGGACATCTACACAGACGAATTCCTTAGGGTAGGTAGACGACTCTAGATACTTGCTCTAATTTCAAAACAAATCAAAAATACTTTTCACACCGACACCTTTTCAAAAAGCTTTCGAAAGCAATTTTTTCAAACACTCTTGAGGACCGATACAAGAGTCGAACTGAAATTTTCAAAGAAACTTTTTAAACCCACAGTTGAAAAGCAAACAAACCTTTTGAAAACACAATGAGCAAGTATCTAAGAGCCCATGGATAACCATGGATAGAAAGGGTGCTAACACCTTCCCTTTCTATAATCTACCTCCCGAACTGAGAGCAATCTCTATAAGGAATTTTTCTGTGCTTTTGTCCTTTCCATTTGGAGAAAATAAAAGACGGTGGCGACTCTTGCTTCCGCGACATTTCGCGAACCAGCGTTAAACAGTCAGTTCCAGATCCACCGATCACAAAAATGACCGAACTTTAATTTTTGACCTAATACCTGGCTTATTGGTTAGAAGCATGATCTCAAGGATCCGAGCATGTCATTTTTACCTAATTGCACATTTCAATTCATCTCTTGAGATCAGTGGATTGATAGACAAAATTCGTTCAACTGGTGGAAAAGTCAAATGTCCACTAAAAAGTCAAACTTTGACTTTTTGACCAAAATTGAGTCCCAAAAATCACATTTCATCAAGACATCTAAAATATGAAATTTGATCATCAAAAATAAAGAGATTCAAAAATCCAACTTTTGCAAGACTTGGAAATTTTTCTAAGTATTTTCTATACTTGTTTAATTTCATTGTTTCATGACATCTTTTCACTACAATTCAAAATAGTTCAAGATGTTACAAATAATTCAAGTTATTACCAAGTGGCATTTTTGCAAGATTAAAAATCCTAAACTTTTTCTTGTTTGAACTTTTTCCTTTGACTCAAAACCTTGCCACAATGCTTTGTCTTTGATACAATTTGCATAAATTGCTCCACAAATCAGACTTGTTTCATGCTGCAAACTATGTTGTCCAAGTTATTGCTGAACAAAGTATGATATGCTAGTTCTATACATTTCCATAACACTCCAAAACCCTGCTCCATTTCTATCCTACAAAAAACCTTATGCTATGCTGTACCACAAACCTGTCACAAAACCTGCATATGTTGTCCTATACAGTCCAAAACCTGTCCAAAAACCTGTCCAATAAATTTCACCAAAATGGCTAAAGAAAATTGCATGGAAAAAGTATCAAAACAATAGGCAAAAATAGTTCAAGTTGTTATTTGTTTCCCTCCCAAAAAGGCCAGCAAAAAAATCATCTACGAAAAGACTATTTCACAAGACACAAAGGTTGAATTTTGGAGAGAAAAAAGGGAGAAGAGAAAAAACATAATTCTTGTTAAACTCGGCTCATTCATAAAGCTCTGCTCATATTCAACTTTATTTTCACTCACAAAAACAGAAAAAATCCTCAATCCATTATTGTATAACCTTGCAAGTTTTCCCTTAAACCAACTACCCAAACACCTTATATACATCACACAAAGATTGTTCAAACAAAAGAGTAGTTTCTGTAACACCCCTATCATCACCTTCCAAACATAAATAGAATAAAATAATATTTTGCAACTTTGATTGGGTTGGAGCGATTCTGGAACTTTGCGGCACATAAAAAGGATTGGAGAGTTCCAAAGAGGAGCTCGGTCAATCATCACTTTGCATTCGGAGACATCCATACATACTCCAAAGTTTTGCTTCAAGAGGTATACTTCTTTTTTCCAAACTGTAATATCTTTATCTGTGATCGGTGGAAATAGAACTGACTGTTTTGGAATGCTGGTTTGCGAAATGTCGCGGTAAGCAAGAGTCGCCACCGTATTTTATTTTCTCCAACAAGGAAAGGACAAAAGCACAGCAAAATTCCTTTTCGAGATGTTTCTCGGTTCGGGAGGTAGATTTATAGAAAGGGAAGGTGTTAGCACCCTTTCTATCCATGGTTATCCATGGGCTCTTAGGTACTTGCTCACTATGTTTTCAAAAATTGTTTGCTTTTCAAGTGTTTGTGGGTTTTGAAAAAGTTTCGTTTTGAAAACTTCTAGGTAACTCTTGTATCTGTCCTCAAGAGTGTATGAAGTGTTTGTTTGAAAACTTTTTGAAAGTGTAGGTGCGAAAAGTTGTTTTTTTGTTTTGAAAGAGCAAGTACCCATGAGAAATCTACCTACTCTAAGGAATTAGGCTGTGTAAGAGTCCTTTAGACAATACTATCCCACTATTGAGAAGTAGGTAGCACCGTCGTTGGAGTTATTCGGGTCAATTCGATTTAAGGGACATGTGTGGTCACCAAAGCAATAGTAGGATGCCTTAGTGGTAACCCTAATGTCCTAGATCCTTTTTTATCCGAGGCAACCGTTTCGAGGCAATTGGATCTTTAGACAGAAGGGCGACCTCTAAGACACCCTATACTTGATGACCATGTCGAGGCAACCAAGTGAGGCGTACCCTAGGAGTGGCATGTGCATGTGTGTCAGGTTCAATTAAGATTATCTTGTACATGTTATTTGTGAGCTACGGATTGATTTTATTTTTCAGTCAAGTCTTGCATGCATAATTAACAGTTAATGATTTGCGGGAAATAAAGTGCGGAAAATTGAATCTACGCTATTACAAGGCGTTGGGTTTTACATCGCCAAAAACATAACCCTTTGGAAAATAAATGCGAGAAAGTAAAGAAAGCGATAAAGTCCTAATTAAATATTACATTCCCGGAAACAGTTACATAAATATAATCAAATAAAGAATAGTGCACGAAAGAAATTGAATCGGGACGTCCTTAGGGTTTTGACCCTTTTTTGAGAAAAGAAAGCAATTTGGTCCTTTTTTACAATTAAATTAAATATTAAACCTAATAACTAATTAATTAATTAATTAAAAGAAAAAGTATTTTTTATGTTTTTTATGTTTTAATGAAAATAAAATAATTAAAATTGTCAAAAGAAAAACCCTAATTCTAAGTTTATTTTATTTATTGTGAAAAGAATCAAAATTAAACCTAATTTAAGCTAAATTGGTTTGTTAGCAATTTATTTACAAAATAATGAATTAAGATGAAATTATAATTAATAAAAAAAAATATTGTTTTCTGAATTAATTATAAAAATATTTATTTGTTAGTTAAATAATAATAATAGTAATTAATAATAATAATTAGTAAAAGAAAATAATTAAAAGAAAACAAAATTAAAAAGAAAAAGAAATAATTAAACCAGGGGGGTGATGGGCCCATAGGAGGTGAATTTGGCAATTCTGGCCCATTGATGTGCAAGCCTGTTTTGACTTTGGTAGTTGTCCAGGTACGCGTTGACTAAGGAATACCATAGTCCTTCCATCTGGACCATTAGTTTGATACATAAGCACACATGGTGCCTGGGATGATTGAGACATATGGTGGAACGCCTTGAGCAACCTGCATGTGATCCAGTTATGAAAAATAATACAAGGAATTTGGGTGGACCTGGGAATCGAACCCAGGTCCCAATGATGCACAACCACCTCACTAGCCACTGAGCCATGCGCCTGTATTTGATATTATAATAGAAAGAGAATGTTATATTGGAAAATAAAACGCTAAGCTGTAAAACATAAAACGCGCGCCATCTTTTTGAATTGGCCAATGATACATCAACAACACATCATCTTCTTCGTTCATCTGCAAAAAAACAAAACAGATAGCGGGGGTTTTTAACCCCCACAACATGCATCCACGAATAATAGCGATTAGGCCTAGGCTAAATATAAATTGTTCGCGAGGGTAGCTTTAGGTTCGTCTGGATGCAGCGATTACAACCATATGCGTGAGAAGGTCTAATTTTTCCTGTATGGGAAAGCCCTAATCTGGAAGCTTGGAAACCCTAGAATTCATCAATGGTGATTTCTATTTCAGGGTGTTTTAATGCAATTAAAATATACCAAAAGCTTCCTGTGGATTCAAGAAACACAAAGCAACCAACAAATAATGTTAAATGCGCATGGAATATGAGTTTCGATTATCAAAATAGTAAGCAAACCGTGAATCTGTTGGAGGTGATTTCTTAAGCTTTAGCGTGCACTTTTGATTGCAATGTGTTTCTGAGGGTTCCACCAATGTATTGGAAACAAGAAAAGCCTTTGAATCATGTTGGAATGTGGAATTCAATTTTCACTTTTTCTTGGATTTTTTGGAATATGATTATGGCTTTCTGCAGCAATTCTCACGTGTCCATGAATATGGTTAGGTTGTGTACATATAGAGGACTGAATTAGGTTAAATCTTTGGGCAAAAGATCCATGGAATTATGATTTGTATATTTGATTTTCAATCAAATATTTTTGCATCTTTTTGATTAAAAAACCTTTCCAAATTGAGAGATTCTTGTCTCCTTGATGTGTACATGAAATCTCCAGCACATGTAGGTCACATTTGCTTCATGAAAAGATTGCAAAACCATATCTTGATATTTTCCTACAATTAAATTAATTAAATGAATTAAAAATCAATTAAAAATCCAATTAATTAATAAAAATAAGAAAATAATTCAATTTAATCTCAATGGGTCGTGCATAAGCCTTGGACAAAGTTTCAAGAAAGAATTTGAGGCCCATTAGCAAAAATGATGTGTTTTGAGCAAAGTTGACTTTTGCAAATTCACAAAAATTTTCCAACTTCTCCAATGCATATCTTGCTCAATTTTGATCATATAAACATGTTCTTGGACATTTTGGAAAGGTATTGAAGTCCTATAACCAATGCCTTTGGTCCCATGTCATTTGGATTTACCAATCTCAAGTTATGGTCTTTGACTTAAAGTGCATTTTTGTTGACTTTTGAAATTGACCTATAATGTAGAAATTGATAACTTTTTGTGAGAGCATTTCTTGGACTTGGAATGTGAAGATGAGTTGTAGTAAATGTCATCCCCTTCACAATGAGAATTGGATGGGATTTTTCTGATGAACCATGAAAAAGTTATGCCATGGTCAAGTTACAGTTGACTTTCCTGCTGTCCAAAAATAGTAACTTTTGCATCTTTGATGATTTTTGAGCCATTCTTGAGGAATCATGATCAAGGCTTGATCAAATGATGATTGTGGCCTCAAAATGATATGTTGACCAAAAATTCTGACTTTTGACTGTAAAACGACCATTTTGCCCCTGCAGTTGATTGTGAAGCAAATGGAGCTTTTGACTATGCAAACTGGCATTGTGAGGCTTGAGACTTGACATGTAGATGCTTGGCAATGTTTATAGGCATATGAGACTTGATTGGACCCTTGAAAACCTCAAATTCATTTAAGGAACCAAAACCCTAATTTTGACTGGCTTAGGAGGCATTTGGACTGTGCAATCTTTGAGAAGTCTTGAAACATTTGAAGATGATTCTTGACAAACCTTGAAGAATATGGGAGGGAAAATTTTGGGGTACAACAGTTGCCCCTGTTCAATCTTCTTAGACCTGAGGATGTAGATTGGCTTGCGTGCCTTTCGTGATCCGAAGGTGGAAGATGATTAAACACTAGAGTGCCCAGAAATTTGCACTTGCATAGTGGAGTATCAGTAATGTGATGTCGGGAATGGGCTTACAGATGCCATTTGGAGATATGATGGATAGGAGGATGGGCTTATAGATTCCATCTGGAGATGTAATGGATAGTTGTGGAGATGGGCTTAAAGATGCCATCCAGGGGTGTCGATCGCGTAAGAGATTCCTTAGCGAGAACTTGCGTACCTGTGTATGGTTGACTTAATGATGAGCCCGTGTAAAACTGCATCCTGGAAGAAATAAAACCTGTGTAGGGTTGACTGATGACGAGTCCGTGTAAAACTGCATCTAGAGAGAGAAAGGGAACCGGTGTAGGGTCGCCTCATAATGAGTCCGTGTAAAACTGCATCCTGGAAGAAATAAAACCTGTGTAGGGTTTCTGATGACGAGTTCGTGTAAAACTGCATCTGGAAAGAGAAAACCTGTGTAGGGTTTCTTGATGACGAGTCCGTGTAAAACTGCATCCGGAATTGAGATGGAAACCTGTGTAGGGTTTCTTGATGACGAGTCTGTGTAAAACTGCATTCTTGAAGAGAAAGAACCTGTGTAGGGTTTCTTGGTGAAGAGTCCGTGTAAAACTGCATCTTGAAGAGAAAGAACCTGTGTAAGGTTTCTTGGTGACGAGTCCGTGTAAAACTACGTCTGGAGAAAGAGAACCTGTGTAGGGTTTCTTGGTGACGAGTCCGTGTAAAACTACGTCTGGAAGAGAGGGAACCGGTGTAGGGTTGCCTGATGAGGAGTCCGTGTAAATATTCGTCTGGAGTTGAGAAGGAACCGGTGTAGGGTTACTTCGGGGTAAGTTCGTGTAAAACTTCTGGATGAACCGGGGTAAGGTTACTGCGGGATAAGTTCGTGTAAAACTTCAGGATGAACCGGGGTAGGGTTACTTCGGGATAAGTTCGTGTAAAACTTTTGGAGGAACCGAGGTAAGGTTACTTTGGGATAAGTTCGTGTAAAACTTCAGGATGAACCGAGGTAAGGTTACTTTGTGATAAGTTCGTGTAAACTTTTGGAGGAACCGGGGTAAGGTTACTGCATGATGAGTCTGTGTAAAAATGCACCTTGGAGAGAGAAGGAACCGGTGTAGGGTTGCCTCACGATGAGTCCGTGTAAAACTTCATCTTGGAATTGAGAAGGAACCGATGTAGGGTTTCCTGATGATGAGTTCGTGTAAAACTTCATCTGAAAGAGAAGGAACCAGTGTAGGGTTGCTTCATGTTGGTCAAGTAGATAATTGTCCTGTCTGGTTTCGGATATTAACCCATGATCAGTCGTCCACAGAATTTTCCTGGCTTGTTACAGGTGTTGATTTGGAACTGCAAAGGTAGATGGTAATCATCTTTTGATTGACCTTTTCCTGAAAATGCAAAACGTTAGCTGTATGAAATGTCATGATGCATGAACTGCATGCTGTCATGATGTTCTCGAGAGTAAATGAGATTGTGTGATATGATGCGTATACATGTCATAATGTATGAGGATGTGATGTTTATGAATGTATCTTCGCCTGGGAAAATAAATCCTTGACGAATGCCGGGAAGTTCGTTGAATCCTGGGCTGATGTTGAAGAGTAGAGTTCTTCGTCTCTGCTGGGGATGATGAACAAAGATGATTGCAAGAATAAACCGGTGGGAGAAGATGACTCCGTTGGGGGATAAACTTGTGAAGATATTACTCTGTGGGGAATTACTCTGTGGAGAAGAGATACTTCGCTGAGATTTTGATGATAACTCCGCTGGGGATTCCTGTTGATAAATTTTGTTGAGGGGTTTGATGAACTCCGCTGGGGATAGGAAGAACTTCGCCGAGGACGATCTTTCTGTTGTAGTTAGCTGAGGATAACCCAGTTATAGGCTTTGGTGGGAGATAACCTCAGAACATGGTCGGGGAGAGATATTTGTACTCTGTCGGGGACAAGCTTCCAGAATCTTCTGGGGATAAGCTTCCAAAATCTACTGGGGAGATGGTTTAACTCTCCTGGGGAATCTTTTGGACTGTACTGGGGAGATTGATTCCACTGGGGTGTCTGTATTCCGCCGGGGAACAATCTTATATTTCCGTCGAGGAATATTAAGACTGCCAGGGATGCTTGCTGAGGAATATCTATACTCCGATGGGGAATGATAAGATTTTCTGGGGATACCCAACTTCCTTGGGGCTGACAGTAGCCTAACTCTGCTTGGGGAGAGTGTTGCTGACTTGCTAGGGATACTGTGCCTTTTCAAGGCTGATAGGAGACCACCTCTGCTCGGGGGAGAGTATTGCTGACTTGTTGGGGATACTGCGCCCTTTTTAGGACTGATAGGAGACCAACTCTGCTTGGGGAGAGCATGGCTGAATCTTGTCTTACTCTGCAGGGAGTGAAGGTATCTTGGTCGTGTTCTTCAGCTGAACTTACCTTAATACCTCGGCGGACAGAGCAGCTTGTACAGTTCAGACACTTCTTATTGCCCCAGCTTCTATGGGAGAAGGAGGTACTTGTGGAGGTCTTGATAATTGCCGATTTGACAAATCTTCTTCTGGTAGGCAAGTGACGAGATGCCGAGACATAGTCGTACGCTTTTGATCCCTAACTTTTGCCTGGACTGCCCTTTCAGGTTTTCAGTCCACCGGGATACCCATTTTTGCCCAAGCCGCCTTTTTAGGTTTTCGACTTGCCGGGTGTACAAATTTTTTTCATTTTCATCCCTTATTTTTGCCCGAACCCTTTTGGTTCGCCGGGAAGCCCTTATTTTTGCCTAGGTGTGTCAACCTAGCGGGTCCTTGATTATGCGTAGTATTTTTTCGACTATGTCCATGCTCTCAGAATGCAAGGAATTGTCACTGTCGGTAGCATTGCATCGTCATATTACCAAAAGATGTTTGATCGTACCAGATTTTTCGCTGGAATTCATGCCTGATGCCCCAAGTGATTTAAACGAAGATCTGCCCCTGGCTGTTTGGCATTTGAGAGATTCTCTAAATCTTGACTGGACTGCCCCAAATGATGGACAATGCTCATGTCGTGCCCCTTGATTGGAAGTGTTTTTGTTCATTATATATTCTTCGTGTGAATTTCTCTGCTGTTGAACAAATAGTCATATGCAAACAATATTATTTCAAAAATGAAAAGCTTATGTCTGTCTTGAAGTTTTTGAAAATGCAGTTTTCAATTAAAACAAAGGAATTTTGTAAAATGTGATGCAACTCAGTATTTTACAGCAAGCCTTAAGGAGTCAGGATACCTTAGTAACAATATGCTTTCGAACTAACCCATGCTTCAGCTAGGACTTTTTGAGGGTTGTAACATGGTCTGGTTCACGGTTTAAGAAACAAAGGATAAAGGCTCAAATTTATTTGTACCCACCCGTTCTTCGTGATGTTCTTCAAACCTAAACTCAGCTAATCATGCATTAGATTTTGTTTGAGTTTTTGCTCTGATATTCCGGTGATGGTTCGGATACTGACAATTTATTTTGAACAGGAAGTCCTTTCTTTTTTTGTCGAGGGTTAGTATGACCTCTTTCTTTTTGATTTTTATTATCCCTGTGTTTTTGCCTGAACTGTTTCTTTTGTAATTACAGTCAGCGGGATGTCCCAGTTTTGTAAGTCTCCTTCATAGGTTTTGACTTAATGGGCTTTTATTTATGAGAGATAATGACCGCCTGTCTTTATGATTATGAGGAACCATCACCGTCTCTTGTCTCGGAAGGACTTCTTTGATGCCATTCATTGTGCACGTGGATCAACTGAGAGAACTACCCTGCCCCAGGTTATGATTAAGGGTTTTAATTTTCGAAAAGAAAAACTCCAACTTCTTTGGCTCAGAGGGGTTGATGAGGGATTATCTTCCTTATAACTCCACTGTTTAGGATTTGAAACAATGCCTGTACTTCATCAGCAGGGTCTGTTCAAAAGCATACTGTAAAGATCATGGTATCGTTTTTGTCATCCTCCCTCAAAAGGCTTAGAATTTTTAATCGAGAGTTTGATCATCACAAATATGAAAGCAATTTTAAGCATAGTGAAAACGAATGGATTAATTCAAAACAGACATATGCGATGCATTAATGAAATAAAAAGTTTGGCATGACAATAATTGTTTGTATAATCAAAGAAAAATACAACTTGAAAATTCCAATGAACAAAAAATCTTCCAGTCTCAGGACTTGTCACTTCGAATGGTGAACCTTGGAGGGATAGTAGAAGAACTCAGCCTGACCATCTTGGGTGAATTCCACTGCTCCTTCATCAATCAGGTCCTGGATCCTGTTCTTCAGAGTCCAACAGTCGTCGGTGTCATGTCCAGGACTGTCAGAATGGTAGGCACATCTCACACTCGGGTTATACCTGGAAGAGGAATGTTGGGATTCTTAGGAGGGCCCCTTAACATTACCAGATTCAGTCTCAACAGGCATTGTAAAGCTTGAGATGGAGACACGTTGAGCTTGGTGAATTGCCTCCTAGGCTTGTCTGGCTTGCTCTGATCAACCCGTTGTTCTTGGCGAGGTCGTTGTTGGACCTGTGAAGTAGTAGCAGCTTGGAGCGGTCTATTCATTGAACCAAACCTTTGACTTCTTGGAGGCTGATTACCGGTTTGGTCCCCAGCCTTGACTACTTGCTTCATACTGTCTTGCTGAAGCTGGTTGATCATAGTTCTCAACTCTTCTTGCTCCCGAGCTAAACCTTGGATAAGGGCCATTTGCCCCAGCATCTGGGTTCTCATTGTATCTACCTCAGCTTGCAAGCTTTTCAGCCGTTCGTCCTTATCGTCTTTAGGACTGTCCCTGACCAAGGTCCCCACGAGGAGTGCTCTCAATTCTTCCTGCCCCTTGGATAGGTTTAGGAGGACTTCCCTGAACTGAGTCTCTTGAGTACGGAGATCCTGGTTGTCTGGTTGGAAAGCCATTGCTGAAATAAACAACGAAGAAGGTAAGGGACTTGTAACAAGGGTACCTGTTATGCAATGATGTGTATGTATGCATGCAATGTTTTCAAGGACCTCGCGGGGTAAAAGAGAAACTTGTTAGAAGTTGAATACGGTAGCTTGATTGAAGGAACTTCATGTTGTTGAGAGTCCTTCTTCAAGAGTTAAAGCTCACCATATCGAGTGGGTCATAGCCCCTGACTCAAGTTATCAACCTTGGCTAGAGGAAACTAAATCCCTTTGCCCCTAGCTAGACAGTTGGTTCATCATGACCTGCATCACAGACCCTTGAGATCCTTGAAATGGGTTAGTCCTTATGCAGGATGTATGCAATGGTATGATGGTATGATGTTATGCTACGCGTGGAGTAATGTAAGTAAACCCTGTTATAAGCCCAGATTAAGGACTGTAAACAAACACCTGCAAGAAACTCATGTGTCAGATAACAAGAATATGCAAGTAAGTCAAGTTTGAAGGCACACAAGTCACACAAGACAGCCCTTAGAGTTTAGGCCAGCATGAAGTTTAGGTACTACCCTCTTTCAGTTTCGTTGGTTAAGACCTGTCCTAGAAAATAGTAACCGGTTTCTAGAGGATCTCAATATCACTGACTACCCTCAATCGGTCATAACTCCAGCGTCGCAATCTTTTCTTGTGGCCAGAACCATCACGAGAGTTTAGCCTCAATGAGTGTAGCATACTGCTACTATTCTATGGCCAAGTTGGGTCAATTTAGGGTTCTAAGGTCGGTTGGTGCTTGATGACTCCTCAGAAGACCCATATTCTCATCGTTTCAACACAAGGGATATCGGTACAGACCAAGGTGTCACACCAGCGTAGCTACTGCTTCACCCGTGTCGGTCTACGCCGGACAGGTCCCTCACAGCTTATGCTACCTAAAGGGTATTCCCCAGATCTGGGTTAGGATCTATGAAACTCTGATGCAAGCCTACAAATATAAAAGCAATCAAAACAAGCAATTGAAAAAAAGAGTGGTCTAATCCTAAGGTACACCTCACTTATATAGATTCCCCAGCAGAGTCTCCACTTCTGTGATCGGTGGAAATAGAACTGACTGTTTTGGAATGCTGGTTCGCGAAATGTCGCGGTAAGCAAGAGTCGCCACCGTCTTTTATTTTCTCCAACAAGGAAAGGACAAAAGCACAGCAAAATTCCTTTTCGAGATGTTTCTCGGTTCGGGAGGTAGATTTATAGAAAGGGAAGGTGTTAGCACCCTTTCTATCCATGGTTATCCATGGGCTCTTAGGTACTTGCTCACTATGTTTTCAAAAATTGTTTGCTTTTCAAGTGTTTGTGGGTTTTGAAAAAGTTTTGTTTTGAAAACTTCTAGGTAACTCTTGTATCTGTCCTCAAGAGTGTATGAAGTGTTTGTTTGAAAACTTTTTGAAAGTGTAGGTGCGAAAAGTTGTTTTTTTTGTTTTGAAAGAGCAAGTACCCATGAGAAATCTACCTACTCTAAGGAATTAGGCTGTGTAAGAGTCCTTTAGACAGTACTATCCCACTATTGAGAAGTAGGTAGCCCCGTCGTTGGAGTTATTCGGGTCAATTCGATTTAAGGGACATGTGTGGTCACCAAAGCAATAATAGGACGCCTTAGTGGTAACCCTAATGTCCTAGATCCTTTTTTATCCGAGGCAACCGTTTCGAGGCAACTGGATCTTTAGACAGGAGGGCGACCTCTAAGACACCCTATACTTGATGACCACGTCGAGGAAACCAAGTGAGGCGTACCCTAGGAGTGGCATGTGCATGTGTGTCAGGTTCAATTAAGATTATCTTGTACATGTTATTTGTGAGCTACGGATTGATTTTATTTTTCAGTCAAGTCTTGCATGCATAATTAACAGTTAATGATTTGCGGGAAATAAAGTGCGGAAAATTGAATCTACGCTATTACAAGGCGTCGGGTTTTACATCGCCAAAAACATAACCCTTTGGAAAATAAATGCGAGAAAGTAAAGAAAGCGATAAAGTCCTAATTAACTATTACATTCCCGGAAACAGTTACATAAATATAATCAAATAAAGAATAGTGCGCGAAAGAAATTGAATCGGGACATCCTTAGGGTTTTGACCCTTTTTTGAGAAAAGAAAGCAATTTGGTCCTTTTTTGCAATTAAATTAAATATTAAACTTAATAACTAATTAATTAATTAATTAAAAGAAAAAGTATTTTTTATGTTTTTTATGTTTTAATGAAAATAAAATAATTAAAATTGTCAAAAGAAAAACCCTAATTCTAAGTTTATTTTATTTATTGTGAAAAGAATCAAAATTAAACCTAATTTAAGCTAAATTGGTTCGTTAGCAAATTATTTACAAAATAATGAATTAAGATGAAATTATAATTAATAAAAAAAAATTGTTTTCTGAATTAATTATAAAAATATTTATTTGTTAGTTAAATAATAATAATAGTAATTAATAATAATAATTAGTAAAAGAAAATAATTAAAAGAAAACAAAATTAAAAAGAAAAAGAAATAATTAAACCAGGGGTGTGATGGGCCCATAGGAGGTGAATTTGGCAATTCTGGCCCATTGATGTGCAAGCCTGTTTTGACTTTGGTAGTTGTCCAGGTACGCGTTGACTAAGGAATACCATAGTCCTTCCATCTGGACCATTAGTTTGATACATAAGGACACATGGCGCCTGGGATGATTGAGACATATGGTGGAACGCCTTGAGCAACCTGCATGTGATCCAGTTATGAAAAATAATACAAGGAATTTGGGTGGACCTGGGAATCGAACCCAGGTCCCAATGATGCACAGCCACCTCACTAGCCACTGAGCCATGCGCCTGTATTTGATATTATAATAGAAAGAGAATGTTATATTGGAAAAAAAATGCTAAGCTGTAAAACATAAAATGCGCGCCATCTTTTTGAATTGGCCAATGATACATCAACAACACATCATCTTCTTCATTCACCTGCAAAAAAACAAAACAGATAGCGGGGGTTTTTAACCCCCACAACATGCATCCACGAATAATAGCGATTAGGCCTAGGCTAAATATAAATTGTTCGCGAGGGTAGCTTTAGGTTCGTCTGGATGCAGCGATTAAAACCATATGCGTGAGAAGGTCCAATTTTTCCTGTATGGGAAAGCCCTAATCTGGAAGCTTGGAAACCCTAGAATTCATCAATGGTGATTTCTGTTTCAGGGCGTTTTAATGCAATTAAAATATACCAAAAGCTTCCTGTGGATTCAAGCAACATAAAGCAACCAACAAATCATGTTAAATGTGCATGGAATATGAGTTTCGATTATCAAAATAGTAAGCAAACCGTGAATCTGTTGGAGGCGATTTCTTAAGCTTTAGCGTGTGATTTTGATTGCAATGTGTTTCTGAGGGTTCCAACAATGTATTGGAAACAAGAAAAGCCTTTGAATCACGTTGGAATGTGGAATTCAGTTTTCACTTTTTCTTGGATTTTTTGGAATATGATTATGGCTTTCTTCAGCAATTCTCACGTGTCCATGAATAGGGTTAGGTTGTGTACATATAGAGGACTGAATTAGGTTAAATCTTTGGGCAAAAGATCCATGGAATTATGATTTGTATATTTGATTTTCAATCAAATATTTTTGCATCTTTTTGATTGAAAAACCTTGCCAAATTGAGAGATTCTTATCTCCTTGATGTGTACACGAAATCTCCAGCACATGTAGGTCATATTTGCTTCATGAAAAGATTGCAAAACCATATCTTGATATTTTCCTACAATTAAATTAATTAAATGAATTAAAAATCAATTAAAAATCCAATTAATTAATAAAAATAAGAAAATAATTCAATTTAATCTCAATGGGTCGTGCATATGCCTTGGACAAAGTTTCAAGAAATAATTTGAGGCCCATTAGCAAAAATGATGTGTTTTGAGCAAAGTTGACTTTTGCAAATTCACAAAAATTTCCCAACTTCTCCAATGCATATCTTGCTCAATTTTGATCATATGAACATGTTATTGGACATTTTGGAAAGGTCTTGAAGTCCTCTAACCAATGCCTTTGGTCCCATGTCATTTGGATTTACCAATCTCAAGTTATGGTCTTTGACTTAAAGTGCATTTTTGTTGACTTTTGAAATTGACCTATAATGTAGAAATTGATAACTTTTTGTGAGAGCATTTCTTGGACTTGGAATGTGAAGATGAGTTGTAGGAAATGTCATCCCCTTCACAATGAGCATTGGATGGGATTTTTCTGATGAACCATGAAAAGGTTATGCCCTGGTCAAGTTACAGTTGACTTTTCTGCTGTCCAAAAATAGTAACTTTTGCATCTTTGATGATTTTTGAGCCATTCTTGAGGAATCATGATCAAGGATTGATCAAATGATGATTGTGGCCTCAAAATGAGATGTTGACCAAAAATTCTGACTTTTGACTGTAAAACAACCATTTTACCCTTGTAGTTGATTGTGAAGCAAATGGAGCTTTTGACTATGCAAACTAGCATTGTGAGGCTTGAGACTTGACATGTAGATGCTTGGCAATTTTTATAGGCATATGAGACTTGATTTGACCCTTGAAAACCTAAAATTCATTGAAGGAACCAAAACCCTAATTTTGACTGGCTTAGGAGGCATTTTGACTGTGCAATCTTTGAGAAGTCTTGAAACATTTGAAGATGATTCTTGACAAACCTTGAAGAATATGGGAGGGCAAATTTTGGGGTACAACATTATCCATACATTATTTTCTATTTGTGTTCAAAAGATATATAAAAAAGATAGATCAAAAGAAGAAAACTCAGTGAAAAAGCCAAGACATGGGACTGACACGGGTACCTGTGCCACACGACATGGCCCGTGTCAGCTCAGCTGTTTAAAAATCTAACAAAAAATACAGGACAGGGTGTTGACATGGCCCATGTCAGGTCTACTGGAACTTTAAGCTAACAAATATGCAAGACAAGGGTTGACATGGGTGCCCGTGTCACAGGACACAACCCGTGTCAGGTCTATTGGAGCCAAAAACATGCAGAGTTAAAAGTCAGGGTGTTGTCACGGTTTCCCGTGTCACAGGACACGACCTGTTTCAACTTAGCTGCTGCAGAAATAAAAAATGCGCATGGATCATTACAGGGAGCTGACACGGGTGCCCGTGTCATAGGACACGACCCGTGATAGACCAAACAACATAAATCTTGATTTTTTTTACTTTTTATTTTTATTTTCGTTCGATTTGGTTTTAATAGTAAAATTAGGTTTTATTTGCTTTTATCTCCCCATTTGTGAACTTATACCCACATCCCCTAAAGTGATGTAATAGCGTAGGATTTTAATTTCCTCAAATTTATCGCTTTTCATATAATTGTTAGTAATTAGGGTGTGTATGTCAAGATAAAAACAATCGTTAGAAAACCCTAATCTCAAAGACAAAAATGCATGCAATCAAACACACTATTCATACGTGCACCTTTAAGGTAATCTCTCTTGTTGCCTCGGAAAATAGTCATGTCCCTCGAATATGGGCGTTTTAGCAAAGACTCTCGATAAAAAAGATCATAGTCCCTTGATGTCCCTTGATGTTGCCTTCCGTAAACAATCTAGTCCCTTACAGAAATTGCTAAAACGTATCATAACTTTCCTTCTATGACTATACGATTGATGTAACACCCCAATTCTACCCAACAATTATATATGAAAATCAGAGTCATAAAATTCATGCAAACAAATCAGGATGCCACAAATTCATCTTTCAGAACACATTGTATTCATCGAGGATACATAACACTTTAAAACTTCGGATAAACCATCAACATAAATACTTTAATTAAATAATTCAACAATTTAAACATCTACGCAGCAGAATTCTTAATAACATGTTTATCATCGTTACAGTAACTTCAAAACAACACATACTTAATAATAATCAACTTAAAGTTCAACAACTGAATAATCAACAATCAAAAGCAACAAGCATTCATCCCCCCGAGTGTTACATATACGAGCAATGACACTGACTCGAACTATTGAAGGTATACAACCTTCACTCTCGATTACCTGCACGTTACCAACATAAGGGCAACATTCAAATAGAAGGGGTGAGATATCTAACAATATAATAAAGTGTATGATAATTAATATATTAAATTAGATCACATAATATCACCACTTCTCATCTCATAATCAACAATAATTGCAACAGAAATACCAACTATAACACACATTCATCACATCAATTCAAAACTTCTTTATGCAATCGTATAATGCGACTCAATACAATGCAAATGCATGTGGTACCATTAGAGCATAACTCCCATCTTAAAAATCTTCTAATAAATAGAGGCATCAACAAGGCATAAACCTTCATCTTAATATTCGCCAATACAGGCCATTTTTAACGAGCATAAGCTCCATCTTGAAATGCAATGTATGCGACACAAATCATGAATGTAATGATAACACCATAATTAACAACATCTGAACACAAACATCATCGTTGACCATAAGCCTACATCTTAATAGCTGCCCATTATTAGAGGCATCTCAACATCTTTCATCAACATCGTTAATCAACATCAATTATCATCATAGATCATCAAACATCATTTATACATCATAACTCATCAAACATCATTTATACATCATAACTCATCAAGCATAATCTCATTAATCATCATTTCATCAACAACTCAGTCGTACAGTAATACAACAGTAACTCGTCAATTCGCAATGTTGGTTATAGGCCTACAACATGATATTTCCTATAATTAATTAATCATCTAAGGCTTACTTATAAATTACCAAACCTCTGCATATTACTATTCTGTAATATTACACTATTATCATCATTAATCCTACTGTTATAAACCAAACAACAATCTATAATCATCTCATCCTCATCATTCTTCACAAAAATCAACATAACGATCAACACGAGAACTAATTCAAATCCTAATTTGGATATTATGATTATCCTTCCTATTCTTCATTTTAATCCTTAAGAATGAAGTTCACTGCGTTAGCTATTCAACGCTTTGAACGACACCTCAAACGGAGTCTGAGAACTCAAGTTACAGCCTTTGGAAGACGAATCTGTCAAAAACCAGACAACATGGATCGACGCGTAATTTCTTGGGTCGACGCTTACTGGGTTTAACACGCCACATGATTCGATGCATACTCTCTTGTATCGACTCATACTGAGCCTGCAACACTGCATGTATCGACACATGCCCCTACGTATCGACTCATCCTGAGTCTGAAAGCCCTCATGTATCGACGTAACCTTCGTGTTGACTCATCCTGAGTTTGAAAGCCTTATTGTATCGACACATAACGTTTGGGGTCGACACATACTACTCTGTCATGGATAATTTCTGCGATTTTTCTGTGTTTTCACTACGGGTTCCATACTTTAGGCCCTAAAAACATCATCTAATCATAGATAATCATCAATTACAATTATCCTACAAATTCTACATCAAATAAACAGCACTGGGACATCATTATTCACCTTTCAATCATCGATTTCTATCATACAACATCATATATAATTCAATCATAAACCAAACAATCTTTCACCTCTAACCCCACATACCAATTATCACAAACCCTATTATAGAGTTAGAACCCTACCCTTACCTTGGATTGAAGGTCGCTCTATAACTTTCTGGTTGAATTTTCGTTCTGCCTCTTTCCTCTTTTCCAACAGCTTTCACGTTCTTTCTCTTCTACCAACCCTTATTCTTCTTACTGGTTCTTCTTTTCACCCTATTATTTTTGACAATAATAAAATAACCCTATTATTATCTTTATTCCTTAATGGGCTTAAGACTATTGTGATACGGTGGGAGAACTGACTTTTTGTTTTGAGTTTTGATCGCAAATGTTGCGGTTAGCAAGAGTCGCCACCGACTTTTCTTTTATCCAAAAGGAAAGGTGAAAAAGCATAGGAAAGACCTTTGAGATTGTTACTTGAGTTCGGGGGGTAGATTATGAAAAGGGAAGGTATTAACACCCTTTTCATCCATGGTTTTCCATGGGCTCTTAGTTTACTCGCTAGATCACTTGCTTTTGTTTGAATGTGTGCTTGTGATGTGGGTTTTGAAAGTATTTTAAAAACATGACTTTGTATATGGCTCTTGTTTCTATAAGAACGCATACAAAGTGTTGTTTTGAAAATAGTTCATAGAGGTGTTTGTGGAATTTGTTTTTGAAAGTGATTTTGAAAAGGTGTCTTTGTAATGGCTCTCGTTTCTATAAGAACGCGTACAATTTTTGAAAATGTTTCAAGATGAAAGTGTTGGTGTATGAAAATGTTTTTGTTGTGAGCAAGCGAGCACCTAGGAGTGAATCTACCTACTCAAAAGGTCTTAGATGATCTTTTCCTCCTCCTTTAGATGTTGCTATCTTACCATTGATTTGACAAGAAGCCCCATCGTTGGATGTGAAGAGACGAGTGTGGGACGTTTGTATAGTTATAGAAGGCAACCTATGGGACGCTTTAGCAATGTCGTTATTGGGACTAGATCGTTTTAACGAAGGCAACATCAAGGGTCATCGAGGGACTACGATCTTTTATCGAGGGTCTTTTGCTAAAACGCCCATGTTCGAGGGACATGACTATTTTTCCGATAGGCAATAAGGTGGGATTACCCTAAGGGGTCTAGTGTGCAAGTGTGTTTGATTGCATGCATTTTAGTCTTGATTAGGGTTATCTATTTGTTGATTTCATATCTTTCCATACACATCCTAATTACTAGCATTTTATATTTGGAAAAACGTTAAATTGTAGAAATATAAAAGTCCTACGCTATTACAATATTTTAGGGATGTGGGGTACATATTTCACAAATTGGGGGTTGCAAGAATTTAAATCCTATTTAACTATTAAAAACATATTAAAATGTATAACGTAAGAAAGAAAAAAGACTTTGTTTAGAAAATGGTTTTTTTGTCTTAATGGATTTAAAAAGAGGAAATAAATTAGTTAGTAAAAAGAAAATATTTTCATATCTTTTTTATATTGATAAAAAGAGTATTAATATTGAAAATGATAAAAGGAAAATAAATGGAAGATAGAAACGGCGTGCTGCTGCAAGCAAAACAACAAGGATCAGAAGTTCTGAAGCCAGGCGCGTTGTGACTCAGAAAGGAACGTTAGTGGAATCAGAAGTTCTGGATTGATACACTCTAAGGCCCTGCAAGAAACGTCAGAGGGAAAAGAGATAGAGGTTCTGGGTGGTATTCAGACAGTGAGCCAAAAGTCAGAAATTATGTGTTGTGCTAAAATAGTGTGTGAGCATCAGAAGTTCTGTGTGTTAAAACAGTAAGAAAGCCTAGAAGTTCTGGGTGTTTAACGTGTAGGGAGAACTCATAAGTTCGGTGCTGTGCTAAAAATGTGTGTGAGCATCAGAGGTTTTGTGTGTTAAAACAGTAAGAATGCCTAGAAGTTATATGTGTTTAACGTGTAGGGAGAACTCAGAAGTTCTGTGCTATGCTAAAACAGTGAGTGAAAAAAAAACAGGGGTTCTGTGCCACATTTCAACTCCTTCTTCATATTAATCAGCACATCAACAATTTATTCAGTATTTAACAAATAGGAGGTCAGAAAGATAAAAGCACAACAATTTATAGAAGTTCAAATCCCTAATCTGAGCCTAGCCCTAATCAAGAAGTTCTGATCCACAGTTTTTCTACTTAGGCAATGATATGGACAACATCAATACTGTGATATTTACATATTTAATGATGTTCTGAATGAAAAGATGCAAAGTCAGAAAGACTTACCTTGAATCTGGAGTGTGTGTTTGGAACTTGAACTGCTGCCTTCAGATGTTCTGGAGTCAGCAAGAGCAATGGAAGAGAAAATGCCAAGTTCTTTGTTTCAAAGGTAAGAATAAAGGTTTGGTTTTCTATTTGAGAATTGGATTTTTGATGATGGTTTCACAGTTTTCTTATCTCTCTTTTGACAGTTTTCTCTCTCCAAAAGACAACCTCTTGAACATGTAATGGAGCCACTTATTTATAGATGGATTTGTTGTGGTTTTGGAGGGAAAACAAATGGGATTTTTAACCTTTTTGGCATACTGTTCCATTGCTTTTTAATCAAAGTTTTTGTATGCTAATTTGATGCAAATATGGGGTTTAAGAAAGTGCAGGCGTAGACTGGATCAACAGCTGATTGCAGGGTTGTGATATAGCAGGGCAGCAGGCTGCTTAAACGAGGTTTTGGGATTTGGTGATGTTCTGATCGCAGAACATCAGAAATGTAACCTCCATATGTTGAAGGGTCATGTTCTGACTGAAGAACATTGCTTCCATATGTTCTGATTGAAGCATCATGTTCTGAACCGTGTCTCCAAATTCTGATTGCACTCGCGTGAAGGCTGGCCAAGAAGTTCTGAAGTATCATATTCTCTTAACACTTAGAAAATTTTCTAAATGTTTAGAAATTTGATTTTTTTCAAAGTAATTTCTGACTTCTGATTTTTTGATGAACCAATTTCATGTCTTGATGAAATATAATTGTTGAAACTTGATTTGATCTAAAAAGTCAAAGTTTGACTTTTCAGTGTGCTTTTGACCATTTTGCCCTTGTGGATGATTTTCTTGAAAAGTTGTAATTCAAGACTTGAAACTTGATAGAAGCAAGTCTGAGAGTCCAGGATGATCCTTTGAGAAATGAGAGGGCAAATTTTGGGGTACAACAACTACTACACCCCCTTATTTCTACTTCTATTCCTTTAAAACAAGCCCACATCAAATAATATTATCCTTCTCATATTATTTCACCACTTAATAAAATAAATAAATCCAACTAATCATAACACATCAATTATTCCAAAAATAATTTAATTAAATAATTAATTAAATTACGGGCGTTACAACTCTCCCCCACTTAGAATATTTTCGTCCTCGAAAATTTACCTTAATCAAACAACTCAGGATAAAAGTCTCACATCTTGCTCTCCAACTTCCAAGTCATGCTTTCACCGGCAGCTCCTAGCCAAACCACTTTAACTAAGGCAATCTCCTTTCCCCTTAGAGTCTTTATTTCATGATCTGCGATCCGTACAGGCATCGTCTCCACCGTAAGATTATCCCGTACTTGCACGTCATCCATATGAATCACATGAGATGGATCTGAAATATACTTCTGGAGTTGCGACACGTAAAACACATCATGCAAATTCGAAAGATTAGGCGGTAGAGCCACTCTATAAGCAACATTCCCGACTTTCTCTGAAATCTGATATGGTCCAATAAAACGAGAAGTGAGCTTCATAGACTTCAATGCTCGCCCAACACCAGTCACAGGCGTAACTCTTAAAAACACATGGTCACCCGCTTTAAATTCTAAATCTTTCCTTCGCTTGTCATGATAACTCTTCTGTCTACTTTAGGAAGCTTTCATATTTTCTCGAATAAACTTCACCTTCTCAGTAGTCTCACGAACAAGTTCAGGCCCAGTTCAGGCCCAAGTACTACACTCTCACCAGATTCATGCCAACATAAAGGAGTTCTACATCTTCGACCATACAACGCTTCAAAAGGTGCCATCCCAATACTAGAATGGTAACTGTTATTATAAGTGAACTCTATCAACGGAAGATAAGTATCCCACGAACCTGCCTGCTCAAGAACACATGCCCTCAACAAGTCTTCCAACGATTGGATAGTCCTCTCAGTCTGACCATCTGTCTGAGGATGGTATGCTGAACTAAACCTCAACTTAGAAACCAACGCTTCTTGAAAACTCTTCCAAAAATCAGAAGTAAATCTTGGATTTCTATCTGACACAATGCACAAAGGAACACCATGCAACTTCACTATCACACTAGTGTAAATCTCATCCAACTTCGATACTAGAAAACTGATGTTAATAGGAATAAAATGAGCCGACTTCATAAGCCTATCAACAATCACCCAAATCGAATCATGTCCTCTTATAATATTAGGTAACCCCGTCACAAAGTCCATTGAAATGCTATCCCATTTCCATTATGGAACTTCCAACGGTTGCATCAACCCTGCAGGTTTTTGATGTTCAACTTTTGACTTCTGACAAGTTAAACATTCATACACAAACTGAGACACATCACTCTTCATTCCAGGCTACCAAAACAAACCTTTCAAATCTTGATACATCTTTGTAGCTCCTGGATGAATACTCAACTTACTTCTATGACTCTTTTCAAGTATTACTTTCTTCATCTCAGCATCGTCAGGAATACAAATCCGGTTACGAAATCTCAACACACATTGCGCATCTAACTTAAAATCACTCTTCTCAGACTGATCGATCCCAACCATCAAATTTACTAGTTTCACATCCAACTTCTGAGCTTCTCTAATACTATCTAGAAATTCATTATTAATCTTCAACATACCCAACATAACACTCTGTGGTGTAACCTCACAAACTAAGCTCATATCTCTGAACTGCTCAATTAATTCCAACTCTTTAACCATCATCGCCGACATATGTAAAGTCTTTCGACTCAACGCACCAGCTACCACATTCGCTTTTCCTGGATGATAATTCAAACTGAAATCATAATCCTTCAACAATTCCAACCATCTCCGTTGCCTCATATTCAACTCCTTCTGATTGAATAAATACATTAAGCTCTTATGGTCACTAAATACTTCAATTCTAGAACCATAAAGATAATGCCTCCAAATCTTCAACACAAAAACAACTGCAACAAGTTCCAAATCATGCGTAGGATAGTTATTCTCACGAGTCCTCAACTGCCTTGACGCATAAGCAACTACCTTATCATTCTGCATAAGCACACCTCCTAAACCCATCTTAGAAGCATCACAATACACTACAAAAGGCTCTCCTAGATTAGGCAACGTCACAATTGGAGCCGACTTCAACCTCTTCTTCAATTCTGTAAAACTTTCTTCGCACTGAACATCCCACACAAAAGCTCTACCTTTACAAGTCAACTTAGTCAACATAAGTTCCAACTTAGAAAAACCTTCGATAAACCTTCTATAGTAACCAGCTAATCCCAAAAAGCTTATAATCTTAGTAGCTGACTTCGGAGTTTCCCATTGCAGCACAACATCAACCTTCGATGGATCTACAACAATGCTACTATCTGAAATCACATGACTAAGAAAACTAACCTCCTTTAACTAGAATTCACACTTGGACAACTTTGCATACAACTTCTTCTCTTTCAAAACTTACAATACTACCCTTAAGTGTTCTGCATGCCCTTCTTCTGACTTACAGTAAATCAAAATATCATCAATGAACACCACTACAAACTGATCCAAATAAGTATGAAAGATACGATTCATATATTCCATGAATACTCTCGGCCCATTAGTAACACCGGAAGGCATCACCGAATACTCATAATGTCCATAACGCATTCTGAAAGCCGTCTTCTAGATATCTTCATCCTTCACTTTAATCGGATGGTAACCTGACCTCAAATCAATCTTACTAAACACACGATCATCCACCAATTGGTCCATTAAGTTATCTATTCTTGGAAGCGGATACTTGTTCTTAATCATCACTTTATTCAACTGTCTATAATCAACACAGAGCCTCATACTTCCATCTTTCTTCTTTACTAACAACACTGGAGCTCCCCACGGAAATACACTTGGTATTACAAACTTCTTTTCAAGTAACTCTTCCAATTGCTTCTTTAACTCTGACAATTCAGATGCAGACATCCTGTATGGTGCCATAGACCCAGTTCTGGTACCAGGTACAAGATCAATATCAAATTCAACTTCCCTCTCTGGCGGTACATCAGGAATTTCATCGGGGAAAACTTCAGGAAATTCACACACCACCTGCAATTCCTCAATTATAGCTTGAGTCTCTACAGATAGCAACACCATCAACGAGAGCATATGTGCTTCCTCTTGCATCAACTTCCTCAACTGTCTAGCAGACAATAGACTATCTTCCTCTTCTTCAGGAGTAGAAAACCTCACAGACTTGTCATAACAGTTAATATGAACATAGTTATGCTCTAACCAGTTCATACCCAAAATCACATCTAAACCTCTTAACGGTAAACAAAACATATCAACAACAAAGTCTTCGTCGAAGATCGACAAGGGACACTTCAAACACACAAAAAAAGTAGTCATCGACCCCTTGGATGGAGTGTCGACGACCATTTCTTCATTCATAGAAGACAACATAAGACCCAATCTTTCAACACAATTAGCAAAAATAAAACAATGAGTAGCACCGGTATCAATAATAGTAATTAAATGAGTACTATTAATGAAACATGTACCTTTGATAAGTCGGTCCTCAACAGCTGTCGGATCTTCAACCAAAGTGAACACTTTACCACTTGTCTGAGCCCTCTTTTGTTTCTGATATTGACTGCCAATGTGCCCTTCTTCACTACAATTGAAACAAATCACATCCTTATGCTTGCACTCAGATACAATATGTCCATTCTTACCACAACGGAAAGACCTCTTCACTTCGGTAGTACACACATTACTCTTATGCCCAGGTTTTCCACATTTAAAGCAAACCACACCAGCAAGAGCATCTCCCCCACTAGTCCTCTGACCCTGAGCAACTTTCTATTTACCTTTACCAGTTGGGGTATCATAAGGCTTACCACGATTCTGTTGGTGCTTACCCCTCTTCTCACTGATAATCTTGTAATGAGCATTATTATCCTCCTCATAAATCCTGCAATTATCAATCAAATCAGCAAAGACACGGATCTTCTAGTATCCAACTGCCTTCTTGATCTCTGGGCGTAACCCATTCTCAAACTTGATACACTTCGAAAACTCATCATCTTCCTCAACGTAGTGCAGATAAAACTTAGCCAACTCGGAAAACTTGGCAGCATACTCAATAACTGACATATTCCCTTGCTTCAACTCAAGGAATTCAATCTCCTTCTTACCACAGACATCTTCAGGAAAGTACTTCCTCAGAAACTCCTTACGAAACATAGCCCAAGTGACATTCTCACCTGCAGCTTCCAATCTCTGACAAGTCTCTAGCCACCAGTCATCAGCCTCGACTGCCAGCATATGAGTACCATATCGAACCTTCTACGCTGGAGTGCAGTCCATTACACGGAAGATTCTCCCAATATCTTTCAACCAATCCAATGCTCCATCAGGATCATACATTCCCTTGAACCTAGGCGGATTCTCTGTCTGGAAAGTCGCTAAGCTATGAGATCCAGCATTCCCGTCAGCATTCAGATGATTCTCCATCGCATGAGCCATTGCTTCTAAAGCAGCAACAAATGCAACATCATTCCTTCCAGCCATCTCAACTTAACACTACAACATAAACAAAGGTTAGAACTCGAATTAACAATACTCAATTGTTAGACAACTACGACTCGACAACAAGGTCGGACCAACCTTTTACTCTGATACCAACTTTGTAACACCCCGATTCTACCCGACAATTATATATGCAAATCAGAGTCATAAAATTCATGAAAACAAATCAAGATGCCACAAATTCATCTTTCAGAACACATTGCATTCATCGAGGATACATAACACTTTAAAACTTCGGATGAACCATCCGCATAAATACTTTAATTAAATAATTCAACAATTTAAACATCTACACAGCAGAATTCTTAATAAAATCTTTATCATCGTTATAGAAACTTCAAAACAACACATACTTAATAATAATCAACTTAAAGTTCAACAACTGAATAATCAACAATCAAAAGCAACAAGCGTTCATCCCCCCGAGTGTTACATATCAGAGAAATAACACCGACTCGAACTATTGAAGGTATACAACCTTCACTCTCGATTACCTACACGTTACCAACATAAGGGCAACATTCAAATATAAGGGGTGAGATATCTAACAATATAATAAAGTGTATGATAATTAATATATTAAATTAGATCACATAATATCACCACTTCTCATCTCATAATCAACAATAATTGCAACAGAAATACCAATTATAACACACATTCATCACATTAATTCACAACTTCTTTATGCAATCGTATAATGCGACTCAATACTATGCAAATGCATGTGGTACCATTGGAGCAGAATTCCCATCTTAAAAATCTGCCAATAAATAGAGGCATCAACAAGGCATAAGCCTTCATCTTAATATTCACCAATACAGGCCATCTTTAACGAGCATGAGATCCATCTTGAAATGCAATGTATGTGACACAAATAATGAATGTAATGATAACACCATAATTATCAACATCTCAACACAAACATCATCGTTGGCTATAAGCCTACATCTTAATAGCTGCCCATTATTAGAGGCATCTCAACATCTTTCATCAACATCATTCATCAACATCAATTATCATCATAGATCATCAAACATCATTTATACATCATAACTCATCAAACATCATTTATACATCATTTATACATCATAACTCATCAAGAATAATCTCATTAATCATCATTTCATCAACAACTCAGCTGTACAGTAATACAATAGTAACTCGTCAATTCGCAACGTTGGCCATAGGCCTACAACATGATATTGCCTATAATTAATTAATCATCTAAGGATTACTTATAAATTACCAAACCTCTGCATATTACTATTCTGTAATATTACACCATTATCATCATTAATCCTACTGTTATAAACCAAACAGCAATCTATAATAATCTCATCCTCATCATTCTTCACAAAAATCAACATAACGATCAACACGGGAACTAATTCAAATCCTAATTTGGATACTATGATTATCCTTCCTATTCTTCATTTTAATCCTTAAGAATGAAGTTGATTGCATTAGCTATTCAACACTTCAAACGACACCTCAAACAGAGTCCGAGAACTCAAGTAACAGCCTTTGGAAAACGAATTTGTCAAAAACCAGAAAACATGGATCGACGCATAATTCCTTGGGTCGATGCTTACTGGGTTTAACACGCCACATGAGTCGACACATACTCTCTTGTATCAACTCATACTTCGCCTGTAACACTGCATGTATTGACACATGCCCCTACGTATCGACTCATCCTGAGTCTGAAGGCCCTCATGTATCGACGCAACCTTCGTGTCGACTCATCCTCATTTTGAAAGCCTTATTGTATCGACACATAACGTTTTGGGTCGACACATACTGCTCTGTCATGGATAATTTGTGCGATTTCTTTGTGTTTTCACTACGGGTTCCATACTTTAGGCCCTAAAAACATCATCTAATCATAGATAATAATCAATTACAATTATCCTACAATTCTACATCAAATAAACAACATTGGGACATCATTATTCATCTTTCAATCATCGATTTCTATCATACAACATCATATATAATTCAATCATAAACCAAACAATCTTTCACCTCTAACCCCACATACCAATTATCACAAACCCTATTATAGATTCAGAACCCCACCCTTACCTTGGATTGAAGGTCGCTCTATAACTTTCTGGTTGAATTTCCGTTTTGCCTCTTTCCTCTTTTCCAACAGCTTTCACGTTCTTTCTCTTCTACCAACCCTTATTCTTCTTACTGCTTCTTCTTTTCACCTTATTATTTCTAACAATAATAAAATAATCCTATTATTATCTTTATTCCTTAATGGGCTTAAGACTACTACACCCCCTTATTTCTACTTCTATTCCTTTAAAACAAGCCCACATCAAATAATATTATCCTTCTCATATTATTTCACCACTTAATAAAATAAATAAATCCAACTAATCACAACACATCAATTATTCCAAAAATAATTTAATTAAATAATTAATTAATTTACGGGTGTTACAATTGACCCACGCTTGTCCCTTCACATCCAATGATGGGGCTTCTTACCAATCAATGGTAAGATAGCAACATCTAAAGGGTGAGGAAAAGAACCAAGACCTTTTGTGTAGATAAGATGCTCTTAGTTGCTTGTTCACAAATCAAAACCATTTTCACACTCACACTTTCAAAATATCTTCAAAAACAAACATCTCTTTGAACTATTTTCAAAACCAACACTTTGTATACATTCTTATAGAGACGAGAATTATTACAAAGTTTCTCGAAACAAAGGCGTTTTCAAAATATTTTAAAAAAAGCACCACAAATATATTTCAAACAAAGAAATTTCAAAAGTGATCTAGCAAGCAACTAAGAGCCCCTAGATAACTATGGATGAAAAGGGTATTAACACCTTCTCTTTTCATAACCTACCCCCCGAACCCAAGAAAAATTCTTGAAAGGTCTTTCTTGTTCTTTTCACCCTTTAATTTATTGGATAAAAGAAAATTCGATGGCGTCTCTTGCTATCCGCGACATTTTGTGATAAAAAAAAACACCCGAGTCAGTTCTCCCACCGTATGACAGAACTGGCAACTCTGCTGGGGACATGAAACTTAAAAGTGGGGTTACCTTAGAGTTAGTATTGTACCCCAATTTTTGCCCCTAAGATCCCTTCATCATACCATTTTGATTTAATCACAACAAGATCACATTAGGGCTTGTGGTTCTTATCCCTATCTTTAGCTTTGCTCTTTGAGGAATCCCCAAGCACATTGACTTGTTTTCTTTTGTTATCATGAGTATTTTGTCTTTATTTTCCTTCTAATTAATAAAATGCAATGTTGGTTTGTCTTACTTGTTGATAATGTAGGCAAAGGCAATGTGGCTTAGCAAGTTGATCCATGGGTTCATGAGTTTATTTCCATGACCTAGTCGATAAAGCTTGAGAAATTCAAACCTCACCATTGAAGTTGTTTTGGAAGGGATGGCATGGAATGGTTTATTTTTATTCACTACATTTCCAAGTTATCAAATTGATTCAAAAGTACAAGGGGTTGATTGAAGAAGTTGTTATGGTTGGACAAGGTCTTGTTCCTATTGGTCACAAGTGCATATTTCTCTCAATTATCAAGATATGTGTAGCGATAAAAAATGTAGCGGGGTAAATCGGAGATCGAATTATTGATTAATTCGTCTCACAAAAGCAAGAGTCGCCACCGCGCTTTATTGTTTCCAAAGGAAAAGGGAAAAGAGCGAAATAAAACCCTAAATATGCAATGTAAAATGATAAAAATACAAAGCGTTTTTGAAAAGAGATCTTATGGTTCGGGGGTTGGTTATACAATGGGAAGGTATTAGCACCCAATGCATCTATAGTACTCTATAGGAACCTTTTGAAATATCTGTTTTATTTAAAATTGATTGCTTGATTGAAAATAAATTGTTTTCGCCGAAACGGGATACGGACGCGTTTTTTTGAATGCGACGACCTAACGTCGAAGTTTTTGCTTAAAGGGGCATAAATTTTTGAAAAGGGTTGAATATTTGAGGAAAAATTATCCTAAGTTTTAATGAAATGCGAAAATTCGCGCAGTTAGACTTGAGGACATGAAGTCAAGCAAATTTACTGTTTTTCCTTTGGATTCAAACACAAACAGAATACACAAATAAATATGGAATAAATACACAGGCAAAATATGCGAATAATGATTAAATAACGATAATCTAAATGATAGAATAAATGATGCGAATAATGTGTTTTTATGATTTTTTTGTTTAATGTTAACGGGACGAAAGTATTTTTAATTTTTAAGCATTTTTTGACAGAGATAAAAAGCAAGAGAATTATTTAACGAGGACATAATGTTTTTTTAGTTTTAAGTCATTATTTTATATATTTGATATTAATATTAATAAGGCAAGAAAATGAATTAATAAAATATTTTTTTAAGTTTTTTCTATTTTTATATGTTTTAGAATTTTGTTTAATAACGATGCAAGAGGAGAATTAATTAGAAAAAATAAAATGTCTACATTCTTAAATTCTATATTTTTTTATGTATAAAAATACTTATTTAAAAGATTAAGGGGTTCTAAATTAAATTAAAAGTTATTAATTTACCCTAATGACATAAAATTAAAACTCTTATATTAAATCCAAAATTAAACTAAGAGGTCAAACTAATTAATAAAAAAACCTAGTTAGACATATCTTTTGTTTTTTATTTATTATACTTATCAATTAATTAACATAAATAATAATTCTAAAAAAGATTAGAAAAAATAAAAAAAGTAAAAGAGTGTATCAAAATAAAAAGAAACAAGCAAGAAAGGTGTATGGGCTAGATGGTTGAAGGCCCACGCAGAATTCATAATGAGAGGGGGTGCAGAAACAAAAACGTGGGCTTAAGCAGGGAAAAATGGGGTGAGGCCCATCAGTTTTTACAAAAACGTATTAGGGTTAATTTGTTTAACACAAAGGGGATTAGGGTTTTGCTAGGCAGAACGGCGCATCTCTCTTCTCTTCGTCATCTTCTTCGCGTCTTCTTCTCCATATCCTCTGAGTTCGCCATCTCTTATTGCCATGGCCACCCACTCCAAACTCCTCTTCCCTCTAGCCGAACGAGAAAAGGGACGGCTACGGATTCGGTAAAACGCTATTCAACTCGTTAACGCTTAGTTCGTTTTTGCATGTTGATTCTGATTTCATGATTCTTATTCTGTTTGATTCTTATTGTTGATTCTTATTGTTGATTGAGGTACCATAGAAGTAAAAAGGGAGAGGGAATCGTTACCTAGGCGGAGACGGAGGAGGAGGTCGGGAGCGAAGGAGGCCAGGCGGCGAGGAGAGGAGAAGCGCGAGCTCACTTCGGTGACCGGTATTTACGTGGTTTTCTTCTTCTTCTTGTTGATACTGTACTGTGATCTTTCTCTTCCTCGTTTGCCTTGGTACTGTATTTCTGTTTCTCCTCTTCTTCTTAATCGTGCTTCTATACGATATGCATTGGTCTGTGATAATGTTTTTGAGGATTTGAGTTGTATGCTTTGAATGGCCAGTGATGGTAACACTGAGGCCTTGCTCGTTGCCTTCGAAGTTGGTTCTGGCTTGGATCGTTTCAGGTTTTTGATTGACGATGTTCAGGCTTGGGTAATAAATTTGACATGTTTATGAGTATGGTGGTTTCGTGTTGGTTGGACAGGTTGATGGGAACAAGGGAACATGTCTTTTTGCTAGGCCATATTGGTTGTAGGGTTTGAATTGGTTTTGTATGAAATTGTTTTTTTGGTATCTATTCGACAGTAGGATGATGATGTTGGCTTGAAGGCTCAATCAGTTTTGCAAGGTTTAGGCCATATGGTCAAAATGGTTTTTGACAGTATGGAATGGTTATGCAGGTTCTGTTAGCTTTTATGTGTTTTTTTCTTGATAACTATATTTGCTCTAAGTTTTTGAAGGCTTGGATCTATGATTATGATGTGTGATTTCTTTGGTTATGTTATAACAGTTTTCCTTTCCCCCCTTGTTTACGTTACAGGCTGGAAGTTTTGAAATACTTTCCCTCTTCCTGGGCATTCTGCACTAGACTGCCATCTCCAATTTGTTTCTATTCTTCTTTTATGTTTTTATTTCTACTGGCTATATTTTGCAGTTTGTCTTGTATCTCTTTTCCTGCCTATGCCAAGCCTGTAAAACCCACACTTCTCCCTCTCTTTTTTCTCTCAGTACAGCTTTGACAAAAATATGATATGTTGTACTTTTCTGAAATTGCAAATGGCCAGAAAATGATGAAAATAAGGAATGTCAACATTGCTTGCATATGTTGTTAAACTGCATGTTTTTGACTTCTAATGCAAAAGTAGCTTGTTTTGTTTTTTTACTATGTGGGCATAGGTTTACGTTGGCATTTGCTTGCATATGTTGAGATCATGCAGGGACTTTGTATGCTGTATGTTTTTTTGAAATATGCATTTGGATTTTGAAAAATGCAGTTAATTTAAAACATGCAATTTTTGGACAAAAATAAACTTGTGCATTCATTAAAAAATTCCTTTCTTTTTTTGTGAACCGAGAGGAATCCCGTGATTTGCAAAAAAGAGTAACTGATTCCGGCCATTGCTTTTAATGATGAACCTTAAATAATTTCGCTTTTTAATTATTTGTTCGAATTCTAATCTCTTTTAATTTTGCAGGTAACATCAAGTGAGCAGACAAAAACGCATTGGATCGGAAGTTTTAGAATTAGGAATATTAGATTAATTTTTTTATTTCATTTTAGCTTTGTAAATTTATTATTGTAATTTTGTTGTAATAGATACAATATTTACATAATAATTGTACAATTAGAAAAAATGAATAAAAAATCCAATATTCGCCAATTAATTTCTTCTTTCTCTCTAATTATTTATTTTATCGTTTACAATTCTTTAATCGTATAATAATTGAAAACGAATTTCAACTACCTACATTCAGAATAATAAACAGATAAATAAATAATTATCATTGATCAATTAATAGCCTCAATTATTTAATTCATCATCCATAACTTTCTAAATTATAATAATTAAAATAGAGTTTCAATTATTTAACTTAGAATGACAAATGATTAAATAATCGTTATTGACCAATAAACTTTTCCGAATATTTATTATATTATTCATAAACCTTTAAATTATGTAATAACTAAGAATGCATTCCAGTTATTTAAATTTAAGATAGTGAGTAATAAATAAATATTGTCTGCACAATTAATGCGCCTCTTCTCTAATGTTTATTTTATTATCTATACATCTTTAAACTACATAATAATCGAAAACGAATTTCAATTATTTAAATTTAAGATAATAAATAATTAATAAACATTATTTTAGCACGAATCGATTAAATGATTTAATGTTCAACATAAATAGCTCTCGGCCTGAAAAAGTTATGAATTTTAAAATCGATGGATCAAAACACTTGTAATGTAATGATGCAGGTAGGAGATGATATCTTAGGTCAAATTTTGGGGTACAACAGCTGCCCCTATTTAAGTTTCTTCTATCCGGAGATATGAAGATTGAAATCTTAGTTTCGACGAGATTGAAGGTACTTAAATACATAATTACGCAAATTTTGTCCTAAGATGCCGTCGTCATGTTTGATATGAATGCAGTGATCGAACTCACAGAGAAAGTTATTGTATGAAACAAGACAATGCTGGGGGAATCGAACACCAACAAAACACAGCGGCATGGATTATACATTACTGGGGAAACAAGCTATCGACTTCAAACGACAGACTCCTGACAGCGAATAAAATCGAGGGAATACGACCTCTAACCCTAACAAAGAGAGCATCTTGCATAGGCCATAACAGATCATTGATCCAAAACAGTGAGTTCGCAACTCAAGGTCGATGGTAGACAGAGAGTATCAAATTGCTGATAACTGATTACCGACTTCTGGAGGTATAGATTCGTAACAGACTTCTCTGCTAGATTTTCAGAGATATACTCATTAATGCTGAAGTAATAAGATTGTAGATACGAAAGTTGTTCAAATAAAGAAAACTGCCACTTGTTGTTGTCCAGAGAAAATACCGATAACATACAAGCTGCTCAAATAAAGAAGCTGCCGCTTGTTGTTGTCCAAAGAAAATACCGATAACATACAAGCTGCTCAAATAAAGAAGCTGCCGCTTGTTGTTGTCCAAAGAAAATACCGATAACATACAAGCTGCTCAAATAAAGAGGTTACCACTTGTTGTATTCCAGAAAAGTAATAACGTACCGGTAAATCATGAAGAGTTTGCTGCTTGTCGCTTTCGAAAAGATAAAATGACGCACTAGTAGCTCGTGAAGAACTGCTGCTCGGCGCTTTCAAAAGGTAAATAACGCACTAGTAGCTCATGAAGAACTGCTGCTCGGCGCTTTCAAAAAGTAAATAACGCCCTAGTAGCTCATGAAGAACTGCTGCTCGGCGCTTTCAAAAAGTAAATGACGCACTAGTAGCTCATGAAGAACTGCTGCTCGGCGCTTTCAACAAGTAACGTACAAGTTGCTCATGAAGAGCTGCCGCTTGTCGTTTTCCAACGGTGTCTATAACGTACAAGTTGCTCACGAAGAGCTGCCGCTTGTTGTTTTCCCAAAAAACAAACAGAAGGAAATTGCGATGATATTGGCAGAGAATAAAATCCTCGTCAAAGAGAACCCTGAATCAATCCTTCCCGAGGAGATCATATACTTTAACGTGCAAAATAAATGCACCAACTGTCTGGATCGATTTCACTGGGGAGAATCAAAGAAATAGCCTATGCAAGAGGCAGCAACTTCATCTAGGAATAACCTAGAAAGAAAACAGTCAAACAAGACTCCAACCGATGAGAAAGTAACTCAATTGGGGAATTCATCTTATTCAGAAATGGGTAAGGTAGGCTAAACCAAAATCAACCACGAGGGTTAGCTCCGTTGGGGAATTTAGAAAAGAAACACATTTTCTACCTAAGCTAACTTTCTACCTGGAAAGAACATATGTACGTTATTTGAATAAACAAAGTACGACCCAAAATCAACGGCAAATGTGGATGTGCATGCTGATATAAGTGTAAATGAATAAATGAATGTTATGCTGACAAAACAGACAGACGGAATAAGATGGAGATAACAAGACGTCACAGCAAAATAGATACTCGACCAATCTTGAAAAGACGGAAGATAAACGGAACTGGAAACACAAAGCAACGTCGGAGGGTATCACGCTACAAGGCTCAAGTCTTCTGAGGAGAAAAGCATCCAAATCCAATCTTCTAACACCAATAGACCACGGTATGAGACAAAGCGTACCAAACTTCAGAAATCGCCCAAATGAAGATAACTGGAACAAAGCTTAACTGGGACAGCTGGGGAGTCACCAAACTTTGTACCACGAGAAACGCAAGTTTACACAACCCACACCTCATGACGATTTCGAAACGAAACATGCTCATCATGCAAGGATAAACTACTGTACTGCTTTGCATTTCATGGCTTGACCATCCATGGAACAAACTGTTAATATTCCTTTCGTTATCCACGACACATTTTTTTTAAAATAAGAACATTTTAAGTAAATTTGTTTCAAGTATTTCCATAAAAATTAAAATTTTGCCCACAACAGGTAAATGCTCAAATTTCATTAATAAGATGGTAGTTCGCTAACAATGCGACTCCAACGGTTTACAAAAGCTTGGGGAAATAGTACATGAAATAAAAGGTCATACAAAAACAATGATCACTATTCTCCCTAACAACTTTGAATTCCAGAATATGCTCAGATGCCAAGACTGATTTGACCAGAAATTTGTCTAAGCGAAATACTTCTTGACTGCATCGGCGTTCATGGGACGCGGAAGATCTTCACCGTCCATATTGGTGAGAATCATGGCACCTCCAGAGAAGACTTTCTTAACAACATAGGGTCCTTCATAATTCGGAGCCCACTTGCCCCTAGAATCAGGTTGGAAAGATAATATTTTCTTGAGCACAAGGTCACCTTCTCTGAACTCGCGCGGTCGAACCTTCTTATCAAAAGCCTTCTTCATTCTCTGCTGATACAATTAACCGTGACACAACGCTGTCAATCTCTTCTCTTCAATTAAATTCAACTGATCATATCTACTTTGACACCATTCAGCCTCAGAAAGTTTAGCTTCCATCAACACTCTGAGAGACGGAATCTCAACCTCCACAGGGAGTACTGCTTCCATACCGTAAACTAGGGAAAATGGGGTCACGCCCGTTGAAGTTCGAACTGAAGTACGGTACCCGTGTAAAGAAAACGGAAGCATTTCATGCCAATCCTTATAAGTTACCACCATCTTTTGGACAATCTTCTTGATATTCTTGTTAGCAGCTTCAACAGCCCCATTCATCTTCGGTCTGTAAGGAGAGGAATTATGATGTTCGATCTTGAACTCTTCACAAAGCTCTCTCATCATCTTGTTATTCAAATTCGAACCATTATCAGTGATGATCTTGCTCGGGATACCGTATCGACAAATGATCTGATTCTTGATAAATCTGACTACCACCTGTCTGGTTACATTAGCATAAGATGCTGCTTCCACCCATTTAGTAAAATAATCAATCGCTACCAAGATGAAACGATGACCATTTGAAGCTTTGGGTTCAATCATTCCAAACATGTCAATGCCCCACATAGAGAAAGGCCAAGGTGAAGATATGACATTGAGGAGGGTCGGCGGCACGTGCATCTTGTCCGCATAAATCTGGCATTTATGACACTTCTTCACATACTTGCAGCAATCAGATTCCATTGTCATCCAGTAATAACCAGCTCTCAACTAGCCATCGCATGTCCATTGGCATGAGTGCCAAAGGATCCTTCGTGCACTTCTTGCATCAGCATGTCTGCTTCACGCCTGTCTACACATCTGAGCAAGACCATGTCATAATTCCTCTTATACAAAACTTCTTCATTGAGAAAGAAACTGCTTGCTAATCTTCTCAACGTCTTCCTATCCTTGTTGGATGCCCCAGGCGGGTACTCTTGAGTTTGAAGAACACGTTTGATGTCATAGAACCACGGTTTGTCGTCGGTGACCTCTTCTACTGAGAACACATGAGCAGGTCTGTCGAGGCGCATAACTCGGATTGTAGGCACGTCGTTCCAATCATTCACTTGAAACATTGAAGACAAAGTAGCTAAAGCATCAGCCATTTGATTCTCGTCTCTAGGGATATGATGTAGTTCCACCTTGTTAAAGAAAGTTAACAACCTTCTAGCATAGTCTCTGTAAGGGATCAAACCCGGATGGCGAGTTTCCCATTCTCCTTTGATTTGATTAATTACCAATGCCGAATCTCTGTAAATATCAAGAATCTTAATCCTTAGATCCACTGCTTCTTCAAGACCCATAATACATGCCTCATATTCCGCCATGTTGTTCGTGCAGTCAAACTTCAATCTCGCCGTGAATGGGATATGAGTGCCTCGGGGAGTGACGATGATTGCCCCAATTCCATTTCCATAAGAGTTCACAGCTCCGTCAAATATCAAACCCCAACGGGATTCAGGATTAGGTCCTTCCTCAGGTAACGGCTCTTCACAGTCTTTAGCTTTTAAGTACATAACATCTTCATCTGGGAAATCAAACTTGATGGATTGATAGTCTTCAATTGGTTGGTGAGCCAAATGATCGGCTAAAATACTCCCTTGATCGCTTTCTGAGTGTGGTACTCAATGTCATATTCAGATAACAACATCTGCCAACGGGCTATTCTTCCAGATAAGGCGGGCTTCTCAAAGATATACTTGATCGGATCCATTTTGGAGATCAACCAAGTAGTGTGGTTAATCATATACTGGCGTAGACGGCGAGCAGCCCAGGCTAAAGCACAACAGGTTTTCTCAAGCAATGAGTATCGAGACTCACAGTCTGTGAATTTCTTACTCAAATAATATACAGCATGCTCCTTTCTTCCCGTCTCGTCTTGTTGACCAAGCACACATCCCATGGAGTCTTCCAATATGGTCAGGTACATAATCAAAGGTCTTCCTTCCACTGGAGGAATCAAAATGGGAGGTTCAAGCAAATATTCTTTGATACTATCAAAAGCTCTCTGACAATCTTCTGTCCACACACATCCTTGGTTCTTCCGGAGAAGCTTGAAAATCGGCCCACAGGTAGCAGTCATATGAGATATAAATCTAGAAATGTAGTTCAGTCTCCCAAGGAATCCTCTTACTTGTTTTTCTATCTTGGGTGCGGGCATTTCCCGAATAGCTTTGACTTTATCCGGATCTACTTCAATACCTTTCTGACTGACAATGAAACCTAGAAGTCTTCCAGAACGAACACCGAAAGTGCACTTGTTGGGATTCAGACGGAGTTTGTACTTTCTCAAATGCTGGAATAACTTCAACAAATGTTCCAAGTGATCCTCCTCCGTTTGTGATTTGGCAATCATGTCATCCACATACACTTCGATCTCCTTATGCATCATGTCATGGAACAAAGCAGTCATGGCCCTTTGGTATGTTGCACCAGCATTCCTCAAACCAAACGGCATAACTCGATAACAAAATGTTCCCCACGGTGTAATGAAAGCTGTCTTCTCCATATCTTCTGGTGCCATCTTGATTTGATTGTAACCAGAAAAACCATCCATGAAAGAAAAGACTTTGAACTTGGCGGTGCTGTCGACCAATACGTCGATATGAGGTAATGGGAAGTCATCCTTCGGACTAGCTCTATTCAGATCTCTGTAGTCTACACACATCCGAACCTTGCCATCTTTCTTTGCAACAGGCACTATGTTGGCTAACCACTGAGGATAGACCGACGTAACAAGGAAACCTGCGTTGATCTGTTTTTGAACCTCCTCCTTAATCTTGTCAGCCATGTCGGGACGAGTCCTTCTCAATTTCTGCTTGATCGGTGAACACTCAGGTCTCAACGGTAAACGATGCTCCACAATGTCATTGTCTAACCCTGGCATATCTTGGTAGGACCAAGCAAACACGTCAACATACTCTTTGAGAAGCTCCAACATCTTCTCCTTAACTTCCGGGATAAGCAATGCTCCAACTTTGACTTCCTTTCTATCTTCTTCATCACCCAAGTTGACCAACTCTATAGGTTCTTCAAATGGTTAAATGACCTTCTCATCATGCTCAAGCAAACGGGAAATCTCAACAGGAACCTCTTCATCATCCTCTTCTTCGGCTCTGAACACAGGGAATTCAAAGTTGGGAGAGGGCATAGGATCACTGTTTTCGATGGTTAAGTCATGAAGTAATCTGCACACATGATTATGCTTTATTTTAGAAATCGATTTGTGCAAATAAAACAAAATGTTATTAATTAATTTTCATTGTTATTTCCCAGAAAAAGTGAAAAATAAAACAGCAGTGAACAAAATAACATTTTTATTCATTAAAGGGAAATACTTGAAACAAAAAGCCCAGACATTTCTCTTTTGCCTTGGGCAGAGCAAAAGGAGTTATTTTCATAGCCCGACACAAAATACGTTTCGCCTTGGGCAGAGCGAATTATTTTCAAAGGAAAATAAACAAAACATTACTCGGAAAGGTGCATAACCACAAGAACATCAACAGCTATCCAGTTTTGGCAAGCCAATCCAGACGTCACAAACACGGGCAAATCCTCCTCGGAATCATCATCTATGATAGCATCAACCTCAGGATGTACAAACCCTGCACTTCGGAAAACCTCTTGAATCGGACGAACAACCACCTCCTTCTTGACCCTTGCAGATATTGGATGAAAACCCAGACCTTCCCCAGACTTGTTCTCGGGTAATGTCAACATCTGGCCCCATCCTTCGGCCGAACCACTTTCCACCACTCGCCGCGCATCCTCAAAAGAAGAGATGGATGCCCCTTGCTTCTTCACTGTATTCTTAGCAACAGATAAGCCCTGGAACTGGGTCCCAACATCCTCGTCAGCATCAATAAAAGAAAACGATGATAAATGGCTTACCACCATAGCCTGCTCTCCCCCAATCATCACTAGCTTCCCATGTCTTACAAACTTTAGTCTTTGATGGAGCGTAGAGGTGACTGCCCCGACATCATGGATCCAGGGACGACCCAATAAACAACTGTAGGCAGCACGGATGTCCATCACTTGGAAAGTGATTTGAAAAGTATGGGGACCAATCACTATGGGAAGATCCACTTCACCAATAACTGTCTTCCTGGAACCATCAAATGCTTTAACAATTACTCCACTAGGCCTCATAGGAGCACCTGGATATGAAAGCCGAGACAACGTAGTCTTGGGCATCACATTCAACGACGAGCCTGTATCCACCAACACGCTCGATAAGGTATCGTTTCCACAACTTACTGAAATGTGCAAAGCCATATTATGGTTTCTCCCCTCCTCTAGGAGTTCTTCATCACTGAAACCCAGATTGTTACACAAAGTTATATTTCCCACAATCCCATCAAACTGATCAACTGTCACATCATGGTCCACGAACGCCTGGTCCAAGACCTTCATCAAAGCTTCTCTATGTGCACCAGAATCTCTCAATAAGGCAAGCAAGGAAATCTTGGAAGGTGTTTGCAAAAGCTGGTCCACAATCTTATACTCACTCCTTTTGATAAGCTTTAGGATCTCATCCTCTTCAGGGTGAGGGATAGGTTCACTGGATCGGCCTATCTCAACCCTTGGTTCAACATTTCTTACTGGAATCTCCGCCGGTATGGGCCTCCTAACTTGAACTTCTGGTCTCCTCGACGGTACTGCTGCAAAAACACGCCCACTTCTTGTAACTCTACTCACATCGGCAATGTTAACAAAAGACGGTCTGGTTGGTATGGGGACTTCTACCCCATTCTCAATCATTGTGGCGTTATACTTGTACGGCACAGCTTGGTCTGAGCTGTAAGGCACAGGGCCAGGTGGGTAAATAATCAAAGGATCAACAGGCGCAACCTGACTGTTGTAAGCAATCTCTACTGATTCTGGCAAATTGAATTGTGGTGTGATAACATTCACTTCATCTTCCGGATTTCGGTCATAGGTAATAGTGATAATTCTCTGATCTAGCAACTTCTGAATATCCTCCTTCACAATAGGACAATCATCCTCTCTTGAACAAAACTCACAAACGTCATAATCATGTTGGTGCCTAACAAAGGCAAGTCTTCTCAAACTCTGATGTAACCTGATCAATGATTCTCTTATGTGTTCGACTTGAAAAACTCGGAACTTCCCCGGACAACCTTCCACCATATTCACTGAAGCTGCCCCATGTCGAGGCAAAGGATTATCTCTAACATTTGGATTAACATCCTTAAAAGACAAGATGCCATTCTTAATTAATCTCTGTATGTCCGCCTTCAGAGCAAAGCAATTCTCAAGGTTGTGCCCCGGCGACCCTTGATGATATTCACAAAATTGATCCGCCTTGTACCACGGAGAAGCATTGTTTGGCGCGACAGGAGGAGGCTTTGTCGTGATGAGATTCTTTCTGATGAGAGCAGGGAACAATTCAGTATACGTCATAGGAATGGCATCGAACTGCGGTTTTCTGGGCGAACGAATCTGATTATTGAACGGATAAGCCTGTTGTCGAGGCTGCTGCTAAAATGGCCGTGGTTGAGTTGGTGGAATTTGATGAGCTGGGGTCATCAAAGTTGGGCGGATAGCCGGAGTGACTGCCGCAACGTGAGAGTAACCTCTCCTAGGCCTACCTGGAAACAAAGCACTGACATCCTGCTCTTTTCTTTTCGGGAAAACACTTCCAAACTTCTTCGCACTGCTAGACGGACTCCCTTCTTTAACCAAACGCCCTTCGCGAATCCCTTCCTCTAATTGCATGCCCATGCTTACCATTTCGGTGAAGTCACTGGGTGCGCTGGCTATCATTCTTTCATAGTAAAAGGATCCTAAAGTCTTCAAAAATATCTTAGTCATCTCTTTCTCCTCAAGAGGTGGATAGATTTGAGCAGCAATTTCACGCCACCTCTGGGCGTATTCCTTAAAAGATTCCCGGTCTCTCTGCGACATCGCCCGGAGTTGATCCCTGTCCGGCGCCATGTCAACGTTGTACTTGTACTGATGGACAAAGGCTTCACTAAGATCGTTAAAGTTGCGGATTCGAATGCTGTCTAAACCCATATACCACTTTAGAGCAGCACCCGTCAAACTGTCTTGAAAATAATGAATCAACAAATCATGATCATCGGAGTACGTAGACATCTTCCTCGCGTACATTGTCAAATGACTTCTAGGACACGAATCACCCTTATATCTCTCAAAGTCTGGAACTTTGAATTTCGCTGGAATCTTGACATTCGGAACTAAACAAAGGTCATGCGTACTCTTCCCGAACATATCCTTCCCTTTCAATGCTCTAAGCTCCTTCTGCATTTCCTGGAACTGATCCTGAAATTCTTCCATTCTATCAAAAAGACCCAAACTTTCAGCGGGCTCGGCAGGATAAATTGGTTCATTCAAGTATGGCGCGGAGTGGACCACAGGAGCAACGGTTGTCATAATTGGTTGTGGAAAAGGTGTTACAGACGGAATTACTGGCGGCATGGCAGTTGTCTCTGGTTGAGGAAGAGACAATGCAGGTTGAAATAGAGGTTGTACGGCAGGCTGATACCCTTCTGGCACAAAGTTGTAAGGCATTCCCCACGGAAAACCTTTCGGCATCTGATGTTGGAGCGGAGAGTTGATTTGAGTTACGGAGGCAGGAACTGTGACAATCTCGGAAACCACTGGAGTTGAAGTCTGAATCTTGGCAGCTGTAGTCGATGGCTGATTCTGAACAGCCACCAAACTTTCCACTAACGCAATTAACTTTTCCATCTCAACACGGAGTGTAACAACTTCCCCACGAAGCTCATGATTTTCCTGTTCCAAATCTTCCATTTTCCTCTGACGATTGGCCCGAGTGTCATATCGGTGAGACAGCTTGACAACCTTCGGTGGAAAAAGAACAAGGATGAGACTCTAGAAAACATGTGAGGTGGAATGTGAAATGATGCATGATAGCGATGCAAATGATGACTCATTTTGAAAGTTTTTCAAGGAACTTTAATAATTTTGCATACATCAATGGTAAAGGAATTTAGAACAACAAAAACTCAATCCTTTAATCGAAAGCGATAAATTACAACTCACAATTTGGAACAGTAAATTACAACCTTGGGATAACAAATCCAATAATGAAAGCAATAAATTACAACTTCGAAACATGAAAACCATAATAAAGTGATAAATTACAATTTTAAAACATGAAAGCAGTAAATTACAACTTTGGAGCATGAAGCCCAAAATAAAACAATAAATTACAACTTCGGAGCATGAAGCCCAAAATAAAACAATAAATTACAACTTCGGAGCATGAAGCCCTTAATAAAACACTAAATTACAACTTCGGAGCATGAAGCTCTTTTACATAGTTTTACAAAATAACATCAATAAAATAAACTAAAAGCTAAAGCTCACTCGGAATCCTCAGATGACGGACCAAACACCAGCTGTAATCGGAGCTTCTTGACCTTTTCTTCGTAAAAGTCTTCCATCTCCTTCTTCTCAGCTATCAGTCGATCGATGATTACTTCCTGCGGATTAGGAACGAGAGCCACGCTTACCGAACCCTCCCTCTTTCTTTTCCTTTCACTCGCATACTTCTTCAGCAAGGCATCCTTCTGACGAAGTTTCTCATCTTGGTCAACGAACCGGCCGTCTTGAATAAGCAGCAACTCCTTCTTTTCTTTTAGCTGTCGAGTCAGGACTCGATTCTCATATTCAGACATATGGTACTTTTCCTTCCAAGCATCCCTCTCGGACTTCATCCTAGCCAGATTTCCTTGATATTCTCCTACATCCGCGATAGGGATAACAACAGATGATGGTGCGATGGCAGGGAATAAAGGTTTCTCAAGTTTATATGGCATCTTGAGAGCACAAGCCCTAGCACGGACCCACTGCAGGTAAGGTTCCAAAGAAACGACACCTCTATGTCCCAGCATATCTCTCCCTTTCTTGTGGATATGGCGCCAAGCTCCTTCAATCTCCCTCTTAGCAGCCTGATGATCTTGTCCTTCCTGAAGAAAGAAACCACTCACATGGATACTGTTCGGCTTATCTCTCATCGGGTACCCGAACTGACGGCGCGCTAGAACAGGGTTGTAGTTGATTCCACCCCTCGTACCAAGAAGAGGTACGTTGGGAAAAGCACCACAGCTATCAATGATCTCCACGTCATGGTAAACTCGATTGTACCAGTCAATGTCGAAATGAGTGAGAGCCATAATCTTTGGCGCCCAACGCGGTTCTTTCTCGAGATCCCAGAAAGCATCGGACCCAGGTAAATGCGAGACGTACCACTGATACAGCAACGACACACAACAAATAATCATCCCTCCTTGATAAGAGTTTCGAAGATGGATGGAGTAATACGTGTCCCCTAGCAGCGTAGGGACCGGATTTCCAATCAGGAAAATTCTGATGGCGTTGACATCCACAAATTTATCAACGTTAGGGAATAAGAAAAGACCATACGCGAGTAAAGCAAACACGTCCTCGAAGGCAACAGTATCCTTTGTATCAGCAAAGTGGCGAGCTTTCTTCAACAGAAACTGCGCCGGCAAACCCCGGATTCCCCCTTTCGTAGTCATATTCTCCTCTATCTCTGACTTCTTCAGGTGGGTGATGGTTGCTATCTCGTGGGATTTGGGCTCCTCTTCTAATCCAGAAAAAGGAACACGGTCGGCGATCGGCAAACCAAGAATATAGGAGTACTCCTATAAAGTGGGCATCAACTGATAATCCGGGAAGGTGAAACATCGGTACAGGGGATCATAGAACTGAACCAACGTGTTGAGGATGCCTTTCTTCATCTTGCGCTTCATGAGCGGTACGATGGACCCATACTTCTTCTGAAAATCTGTCGGACTCTCTATCTTCGGAATCAAACTCTTCAGTTCTTCAATCTCGGGCTCCTTGAAGCTAAAGCTTCGAGTATTTCTCCTTCCAAGTTCCATAATACCCTGAGACGTTTGCAAAAATCATTCCAAAGTTCCTTGAAAAACAAACTTTTTACAAAGATGTTGATGAATGCATGAATGAATGATAATGCAACAGTCACACACAAGTTTGCAAACATGGGGTTCAAAGGTTCAACGTTCAGCATGGAGTCGAGGGTAAAGCCCACCCACAGGTATGTACTAACGTTTCAATCACGCCTGTAAGACAAGGTTCTAAGAGTTCCCAGAGTCTACATTCCTCCTTCGGATATTACCAACGTCTTGATTACTCAATAATTAGCAATATTCTCAAGAGAAACTCGTCCGAGCGTAGCATCGCGTAACAACTACTTCCGAATTACTCCGTTATAGTCTCCGCGCTACACCTAAAAAGGCCAAGATGGGTTGGGGTTCTACGGTCCTCAACTTCTCGGGCTCCTAGGTTGAAAATAATAATGTCTTCCCGATTACTCGGTAAACAGATATTAAGTTCAAGAGGGCCTTCCATTGAGTGGGGGATCTCATGCCTCCTTCTTCGGGATTACTCCCTCAAAGTTAACATGACTATACCGCCCGTCCTATTCCTTAAGTGTTACTTAATCCGGGTATAGGATTCGTCCTTTGCAAAGAAAACCCAAACACCCCAATTTAAACATATAATCAAGCAAATCAAATAATAGGAAACAGATAAAACAAATTAGGCTTAACCCACTTAGGGATGGACTAGCAAGAGGTCAATCTGTCCCCAGCAGAGTCGCCAATTCTGTAGCGATAAAAAATGTAGCGGGGTAAATCGGAGATCGAATTATTGATTAATTCGTCTCACAAAAGCAAGAGTCGCCACCGCGTTTTATTGTTTCCAAAGGAAAAGGGGAAAGAGCGAAATAAAACCCTAAATATGCAATGTAAAATGATAAAAATACAAAGCGTTTTTGAAAAGAGATCTTATGGTTCGGGGGTTGGTTATACAATGGGAAGGTATTAGCACCCAATGCATCTATAGTACTCTATAGGAACCTTTTGAAATATATGTTTTATTTAAAATTGATTGCTTGATTGAAAATAAATTGTTTTGGCCGAAACGGGATACGGACGGGTTTTTTTGAATGCAACGACCTAACGTCGAAGTTTTTGCTTAAAGGGTCATAAATTTTTGAAAAGGGTTGAATATTTGAGGAAAAATTATCCTAAGTTTTAATGAAATGCGAAAATTCGCGCAGTTAGACTTGAGGACATGAAGTCAAGCAAATTTACTGTTTTTCCTTTGGATTCAAACACAAACAAAATACACAAATAAATATGGAATAAATACACAGGCAAAATATGCGAATAATGATTAAATAACGATAATCTAAATGATAGAATAAATGATGCGAATAATGTGTTTTTATGATTTTTTTGTTTAATGTTAACGGGACGAAAGTATTTTTAATTTTTAAGCATTTTTTGACAGGGATAAAAAGCAAGAGAATTATTTAACGAGGACATAATGTTTTTTTAGTTTTAAGTCATTATTTTATATATTTGATATTAATATTAATAAGGCAAGAAAATGAATTAATAAAATATTTTTTTTAAGTTTTTTCTATTTTTATATGTTTTAGAATTTTGTTTAATAACGATGCAAGAGGAGAATTAATTAGAAAAAATAAAATGTCTACATTCTTAAATTCTATTTTTTTTTTATGTATAAAAATACTTATTTAAAAGATTAAGGGGTTCTAAATTAAATTAAAAGTTATTAATTTACCCTAATGACATAAAATTAAAACTCTTATATTAAATCCAAAATTAAACTAAGAGGTCAAACTAATTAATAAAAAAACCTAGTTAGACATATCTTTTGTTTTTTTTTATTATACTTATCAATTAATTAACATAAATAATAATTCTAAAAAAGATTAGAAAAAATAAAAAAAGTAAAAGAGTGTATCAAAATAAAAAGAAACAAGCAAGAAAGGTGTATGGGCTAGATGGTTGAAGGCCCACGCAGAATTCATAATGAGAGGGGGTGCAGAAACAAAAACGTGGGCTTAAGCAGGGAAAAATGGGGTGAGGCCCATCAGTTTTTACAAAAACGTATTAGGGTTAATTTGTTTAACACAAAGGGGATTAGGGTTTTGCTAGGCAGAACGGCGCATCTCTCTTCTCTTCGTCATCTTCTTCGCGTCTTCTTCTCCATATCCTCTGAGTTCGCCATCTCTTATTGCCATGGCCACCCACTCCAAACTCCTCTTCCCTCTAGCCGAACGAGAAAAGGGACGGCTACGGATTCGGTAAAACGCTATTCAACTCGTTAATGCTTAGTTCGTTTTTGCATGTTGATTCTGATTTCATGATTCTTATTCTGTTTGATTCTTATTGTTGATTCTTATTGTTGATTGAGGTACCATAGAAGTAAAAAGGGAGAGGGAATCGTTACCTAGGCGGAGACGGAGGAGGAGGTCGGGAGCGAAGGAGGCCAGGCGGCGAGGAGAGGAGAAGCGCGAGCTCACTTCGGTGACCGGTATTTACGTGGTTTTCTTCTTCTTCTTGTTGATACTGTACTGTGATCTTTCTCTTCCTCGTTTGCCTTGGTACTGTATTTCTGTTTCTCCTCTTCTTCTTAACCGTGCTTCTGTACGATATGCATTGGTCTGTGATAATGTTTTTGAGGCTTTGAGTTGTATGCTTTGAATGGCCAGTGATGGTAACACTGAGGCCTTGCTCGTTGCCTTCGAAGTTGGTTCTGGCTTGGATCGTTTCAGGTTTTTAATTGACGATGTTCAGGCTTGGGTAATAAATTTGACATGTTTATGAGTATGGTGGTTTCGTGTTGGTTGGACAGGTTGATGGGAACAAGGGAACAAGTCTTTTTGCTAGGCCATATTGGTTGTAGGGTTTGAATTGGTTTTGTATGAAATTGTTTTTTTGGTATCTATTCGACAGTAGGATGATGATGTTGGCTTGAAGGCTCAATCAGTTTTGCAAGGTTTAGGCCATATGGTCAAAATGGGTTTTGACAGTATGGAATGGTTATGCAGGTTCTGTTAGCTTTTGTGTGTTTTTTTCTTGATAACTATATTTGCTCTAAGTTTTTGAAGGCTTGGATCTATGATTATGATGTGTGATTTCTTTGGTTATGTTATAACAGTTTTCCTTTCCCCCCTTGTTTACGTTACAGGCTGGAAGTTTTGAAATACTTTCCCTCTTCCTGGGCATTCTGCACTAGACTGCCATCTCCAATTTGTTTCTATTCTTCTTTTATGTTTTTATTTCTACTGGCTATATTTTGCAGTTTGTCTTGTATCTCTTTTCCTGCCTATGCCAAGCCTGTAAAACCCACACTTCTCCCTCTCTTTTTTCTCTCAGTACAGCTTTGACAAAAATATGATATGTTGTACTTTTCTGAAATTGCAAATGGCCAGAAAATGATGAAAATAAGGAATGTCAACATTGCTTGCATATGTTGTTAAACTGCATGTTTTTGACTTCTAATGCAAAAGTAGCTTGTTTTGTTTTTTTACTATGTGGGCATAGGTTTACGTTGGCATTTGCTTGCATATGTTGAGATCATGCAGGGACTTTGTATGCTGTATGTTTTTTTGAAATATGCATTTGGATTTTGAAAAATGCAGTTAATTTAAAACATGCAATTTTTGGACAAAAATAAACTTGTGCATTCATTAAAAAATTCCTTTCTTTTTTTGTGAACCGGGAGGAATCCCGTGATTTGCAAAAAAGAGTAACTGATTCCGGCCATTGCTTTTAATGATGAACCTTAAATAATTTCGCTTTTTAATTATTTGTTCGAATTCTAATCTCTTTTAATTTTGCAGGTAACATCAAGTGAGCAGACAAAAACGCATTGGATCGGAAGTTTTAGAATTAGGAATATTAGATTAATTTTTTTATTTCATTTTAGCTTTGTAAATTTATTATTGTAATTTTGTTGTAATAGATACAATATTTACATAATAATTGTACAATTAGAAAAAATGAATAAAAAATCCAATATTCGCCAATTAATTTCTTCTTTCTCTCTAATTATTTATTTTATCGTTTACAATTCTTTAATCGTATAATAATTGAAAACGAATTTCAACTACCTACATTCAGAATAATAAACAGATAAATAAATAATTATCATTGATCAATTAATAGCCTCAATTATTTAATTCATCATCCATAACTTTCTAAATTATAATAATTAAAATAGAGTTTCAATTATTTAACTTAGAATGACAAATGATTAAATAATCGTTATTGACCAATAAACTTTTCCGAATATTTATTATATTATTCATAAACCTTTAAATTATGTAATAACTAAGAATGCATTCCAGTTATTTAAATTTAAGATAGTGAGTAATAAATAAATACTGTCTGCACAATTAATGCGCCTCTTCTCTAATGTTTATTTTATTATCTATACATCTTTAAACTACATAATAATCGAAAACGAATTTCAATTATTTAAATTTAAGATAATAAATAATTAATAAACATTATTTTAGCACGAATCGATTAAATGATTTAATGTTCAACATAAATAGCTCTCGGCCTGAAAAAGTTATGAATTTTAAAATCGATGGATCAAAACACTTGTAATGTAATGATGCAGGTAGGAGATGATATCTTAGGTCAAAATTTGGGGTACAACAATATGGAAGTGGTTTTTATTGCTATGAGTACTCATTATCATCCTCAACAACTTATATTTATAAATCAAGAGTGTTGGTACAAGAAGGTTGCTCAAAATTGTCAAATTTCCTCAAAGTATTTTCTTGATCTAGGAGCTAGGGTTTTAAACTTCAAAGAAGTATATCTTTCTCATCTTTTAGTATTTTTGAGTGATTCCAAAGACATCCTTCTATTAAAAGGGTTATTAACAAATTACTTCAAAAGTTTCAAGTAGTTTTCATGTGGAAGAAACTTGATGATGAAGAAAGATTACAAGTCCTCTAGATGAATCCTCATTTTTCCATGTGTGACTTCAAATGATCATAACTTGGTCAATTTTTACCACCTTGAGCCCACTATTTTTCCATAATGATCATGAGGATGTGAAGTTTATTCCTTATTTTATGTGAAAAGTGATAAAATGGATGGAAGGGTCCCTAAGGATACAAAATATTAAAGGTCATTTCATGATTTTTTTTCCAACTTAAACAATTCATAACTCTCTCAATTTTTGGAGATTTTGAATGGTTTAAGTCTCAAAATGTCATTCAAGAGGTCTATTTCATGCCATATTTTTTGGTCAAGAGAAAATTCCAAGTGGAAGGCCATGTTTGGATGCAAAACATTATAGGTCACTTTTGAAGAAAAATTTGAAATATTTCTAAGTATGGAAAGTCAACCTTTTTCCCCAACTTTGACTCAATGCAACTTTCAGATCAAGCATCCATTTGATTCGATTCTTTTTCCATTGCAAAGCTTGTAACCTCATCTTTCTAAAGCATCAAAAATCATTCCCTAAGACCCCTTGAGTTGAAAATGCCATTGTTTTGAAATTGGTAGCTTGAAACTGAAGTTTCATCACAAGTCGGATTTTGAAATCTTTGTTTTGGCTTCTAATCACAAATTTTCCACGCGTTTTTGATTCTAATCATGTTTAGCAACTTTCCAAAGGTTTTATAATCATGAAACACACGATTTTGATGAGCTTTGATGCTAAACAAGTCACACTTTGTTCATGCTGCAGACCTCCCACGATTTCCCTCCAAACATCATCATTTCACATGCTTGAGGATCCCATTCATTCTCCTATAAATAGAGGGTCATCCTCTATTCATTCCCTCAAGATTGGATAGCCAGAATCACTATGCCAAACTTGTTCCATAACTCAAATTTCTGTAACTTCGAAATCAGTGTTCAATCCTTTTTCAATCCAATTTTTCTATCAATTTACCTTCCTTGATCTTCCCTGAAGCTAACCATACAACTACATTCAGAATTGTGCCCTATATTGCTCCATAGAAGTCCAGCTTCAGAGCTCTGCAACTCAACTTCAATAGGTAGATTTCTCCATCAATTCTTCAAAACATTGATATCATTGTGATGCTCTCATTGCCCTGGTTCTAGTCGCAACACTTACTTTTATCTGGAAACACGTTTTGACCATGAAATTTCAAATCCCTTTTCAAAACTTTCCTTCCAAATTGCTTGAGCTATAGTTTATATAAATTTATCGCGAAGGTGTGGTTGTCTTCGTCTTGAAGAGACGAAGCGAATGTCATAGGTATGAGCTTCTGATTTTACAGTTTGAGAGACCTGTAATTTATGTTGGCTAGAGGTTGAAGATGACCAACATGTCATCTTCCAACCAATGAAGGCGCACCATCTGTTTTTTTTTTTGAAAATCTGATTTAATTAATGATTCAGTGCTTTATTCTCCAATGACCATGATATGTACAACGCGCCAGATCCCTTGGATTTGATTACTAATGCGTTTTGACTCTCATCCAATGGTCCATATATTTTTGACTTTATTTTTCTTTTATGATTTTTATATTAAATTGTTTTAAATTTCAAAAAAATCATAGAAAATTCATTTTTAGTCCAAAAAATCTGAAAAAATTATAAAAAATATTTTTGATTTTTCTCTTTCTGATTTTTATGTTTTCACAATTTTAGTTTGTGTTTTAATATTTTTTATTTATAAATTTTCACTTTACTTGAATTGTTTTAAATGTTTTAAATTACTTTTATGCATTTTTAAATTCTGAAAAAATTATGGAATGATCCAATGATATTGTGACAAATATTGGTGACCTAATTCATTTTTTATTTCTAACTTTGTTATTTTTTATCATTTTTTTGTTTATTTTGCCCATTTCTTTTAATTTTAAAAATAGTTTCCGACTTTAAAAAATTACCAAAATTTTTATAAAAATATTTGAGTTCATTTCTGATTTTTCTACGGTCTTAATATTTCTTGATTAATTTGAACATAGCTTCCTTTTTTCTCTATTATTTTCATTTTTTAATCATTTTTTTAAACCCATAACTCTTTTATTTTAAAATACAATTTATTTTTTGTATATTTTCTGGCTAATCTTGGGTTGAATTTTTGATCATGAACTTTATTAACATCATTGGATCCATGGCGTTGAGTCTAACTCTACAAAAATGGATGAATGATTTTAATAGTAGTTTGATTAAATTCTAATTCAAATGTGGTTTGTATATTCTTTCCCACCCTTCTTCATCTTATCCCTTTCTTATTGCACTAAGTTTTATTGGAGTATGATCTCTATATCATGTCTCAAAACAAATGGTGCATAGATTGATATTGACTGGCCTCAAAATAGGTGCGACTTCTACATAAGTCCATATACAATTGCTTAACATAGCGCTAAATTTTTGTCTCAATTCGAATAAATGATCATTCGTGGCCCAAACCTATGCTTGCAAGCCCAAGTATGTTAATTTGATCTGTTTGATCCAATAACCTTGAGATTCATTGTGTGGAGGCTTTGGTTCTACCAATCCTCTAATGGATCTACAACACTTTTGGTCAACACTGATCACTTAAACATTGTTGATCATTAAATGGTACTTTTGAGGATTCCAAATGGATGAAATACTTGACAAAAAGCAAATGAAACTTGTTGTGTGGAGGCTTTGGTTCTACCAATACTCTAATGAGTTCCAAATGCAAGTTTCAAGATGGTCATCCAACTAACCACTAATTATTAAATTGTTTTTACTTTATGCTTTTATTTTTTATGCATTATGTACAATTTACTTTAAGCATTACATTTCATTCCATTTTTTATTTTTGCTCACTTGAGCTTTTCTTTTCTCTTCTAAGACACCTAATAATCAACATGAACCATAAAACCCTTTAATGATACTTGGACTATTTGGTTACTGTCATTGCATTATGGAGCATGGACTTCTTGGACTTAGGATTAGAAACCATGGCCTATGTTGGAGACCTTGTGACCTTAATTGATATTTTGTCTGGAGTTCTTGAGGTTTACCTCAAGGCATTGGGTTGTTTGTTTGTTTTGTGTGCAGGTTATTAGGATTACATTCTTTGACTTTAATCTGGAATTAACTTGTATACAGCTGTTACTCTGCCTAATTTTTGTGAAGACTTAATACACTTGAAGTTTGGTTCTCTCAAGAGGTCTAGTATTTTTGCTTGCTTGGTTTCAATCCAAAGAATGAGAATTCTATCTTGACTTATAATATCAAGTATTGGCTTCTTGTTGGTTAGATGGTACTTATCCCTAGCTTTTACCTTATGCTTTAGGATAGTCTCTTCTTCTCCTCCCATCTTCTTTAATTTCAAAAATCCTCTTCCTCCTTTTGAAAATTCTTCTTGTTTTTAAACTTGAACCACTTTCATAATAAAATTGGACTTAGGTCCATGCATTTTCAAAATGTTTTCATAAATAAACTTCAATCAATTTAATAATAACTTGACATTTTTGTGAAAAGACTAAAATCCAATCAATCTCATTTCAAACCATTTTGCCACTTTGGCTTTTATTTTAAAACCTTTCTCAAAATATTAGACTCTTGTCAATCCTTGTAGTGATGAAAACAACTATACTTCTACAATATATAGTGAAGAGAGATATTTTCCACTTGGGTGTTGAGTGAGGCATTATTAATTTTAAAATCCAAGCCATATCCTCCACTTTGAGATGATGCAAATTCTCATTTCTCATGATTGTGGGTAGTTAGTCTGTTTTCCACACGGACAATGAAGATGATATCTTATCTCATCAAATTAACCAATACACTTGTGTTTTCAAATTTTTAAAAGGTGAACTACATGTACCCTGATCCCCTATTGCACGAAAGGTGGCACGTAAGAACTAAAGGTTCGCAACCGCGGCGGGTGCAAAAATCATAAAAATATATTTCTTTTATCACCTCCACCATCTATTTTTATACAATATTTTGTAGCCAAAATATACAGATTTTACAAAGAGGTTCCTGCGGAGTACCATAGATGTTTAGGTTTCTAATACCTTCGCTTTGCATAACCAACCCCCTTACCCTGAATCTTTCCCCCTCTTTTTGGGTTACTCTCTCTTTTTCCATTCCTTTGGAAACAATAAAGCACGATGGAGATTTTTATTTTGATCTGTACAAGTCTAGTCAATCCAATAACTTAGTCTTAAACATTTCTACGGCTACAGTTAGATCACATTTAATTGCTTTTATTGTTTGTTTTATTTGCTTTACATTTTTGGGTCTTTGTTTGGGTTTGTATTGATCTTCTACCCGAATCTAGGAACAGTATTAGGTAAGTAGCAATAGATCATGGAGATTGTGCTAGGTATACCGACATGGTTGAAGCGACGACTACGTTAGTGTGACACATTTGTTGGTACCAGTAGCCCTTAAGTTTAGTCAAGGAGAATATGAGGCCGCTGTATGGTGTCATGAAGCACTAACTAACCTTAGAACCTTTAATTGAACAACTTGGCCATTAGGAAGTAGTGAGATAGCCAGATTTGGTGCAGTCCGAAGTTGGTTGATACTCGATACTACACTCATTGAGATCGGACTTTCAGGATATATCGGTTGCCAATAAAGAGGCTTGCACTGAAACAATGCCCGATGAAGAAAGATCAGTGATATTAAGATTCCTTAGAACCCGATTACTTTCTAAGATAGGTAGAGCCAACTAAACTTCAAGAGGGTACTTACCTATGAACCTCATGCAAGCCTAAACCTAAGGATTTTTTTTCTTTGTGTGTATATGTTTGTTCGTACATAACATCATGACATCATACAATGGCATTTTGCACTAACCATTTCAAGGACCTAGAGACTTATCTTTGTCTTATTTTGTAGGACATGGCTCCCACTCGCAGGAATACTGTCCAAATCAACCTCGTCAAAATGCCTCCTCAACTTAAGAAATTGGCATCAAGGATCCCCAATGATTCTCCCTTCACCAAGAAATACAGTCGTCTCGTCAACTTGGTTACAACAAGCATTGAAGAGGATATGGTTAAAGTGTTATTCCAATTCATTGACCCTAAACACAATTGCTCTACCTTTCCTGATTACCAACTTGTGCCTACTATGGAAGAATTCTCTCAATTCTTGGGAATTCATATTTTTGATTAACTACCCTTCAACGGTATCGAAAGAGACCCAAAACTTAAGGATGTTGCTCGAGCTCTACATTTACAATTGTCTGACGTTGTGGCAAATTGGGAAACAAGAAGTGGTGCCAAATGGTTTCTAACCATGTTTTTGTTTGAGAAGGCTCAATATTTTTGGGATGCTATAGATTTACAAGCCTTTGAAGAAGTGTTGGATTTTCTCATCTATGGGATGGTCCTATTTCCCAATCCTGACCAACTCATATATGTAAATGCAGTCATGATTTTTCTATCTCGCAATCCGGTGCCTACTTTTCTTGGGGACATCTTACATTCTCTTCACTCTCGCACTATGAAGAGAAGGTGGAATCTTATGTGTTGCACTTCTCTTTTAGATATGTGGTTTATCTCACACCTACCCTGATCTATTGTGAAGAATGAACAAGGCATGAGGTGAACCAAAAGATTAATGTCGCTCACACATTCTGATATTCATTGGTGTTCTCGATACTTGGAGGACATTACTATTATCGACCGTTATGTAGAATTCCCTAATGTCCCTCTACTTGGAATTAGGGGAGGTATTACCTATAATCCTTGTATGGCGTTGCGGCAGTTTGGGTATGCTAGGAGGGATGGTCCTCATGATGCACTTGTCCAAAGAATTGCATTTGACTATGAGAACGATGTCCAAGGTTATCGTCAAAGATTCATACGAGCTTGGGGCATGGTGAACAAAGTTGATAGCAAGACATTGGTACATAAGAACTCCATTCCTTTGGAGCCTTATCTCAAGTGGGTGCGAGCTCGCGCTAAAAATCTCATGATGCCTTATGAGGCTATTCTACCTATCATCATGGAGCCTATTTCTGAGGGAGATATTCCTTACACTATTCTCCGTCCTGACATGCCGACTACTCTCGAGGAGTTGAAAAGATCTTGGATTCAACTCAAAGGGGAGCGAGATACCTTTGAAACCCAGTTCTACGCAAGCGAGAAGAAGGTTTTGGAGCTTACGAGGTAACTTTATGAAGGGCTAAGTTTGAACGCCTACATAGAACAAAAGAGGATGCGCTCATGGGAAGCTTGATTTATTTTTGTTTTAGGAAGTTTATTTTGTATTTTTTTTTCTTCCATTGTAAGCCCAAGAGGCATTGTTGTAACCGTTTAAACCTATCAATGCAATTAATGTTTGTTCTCTCTTTGTCAAAGCAAATTTAAATATTAAAAATCCTTGAAAACATCGCATAAGCATATCATGCATATCATCACATAAACAGGTTTCAAGACTGGTTTCTTATCTTTTTGCTGTTTATTTCAGCAAAAATAAATGGATCTCGAACAGAATATTAAGGATCTTCAAGCACAAAATGATCAATTCCAGCAGATCTTCCTGGCTCTGGCTAAGAGACAAGAGGACCTGAAGGCACTCATCCTCAAGGACAAGAAGAAAAAGACAAAGAAACCAATGGGTGCCCTGAAAATGGGAAGGAGATTCAGAGGACCAGCAAAGCGAGCTCTAGAATTTGCAACTCTGTAAAATGAGGAGGACGGACAGGAAAAGAAGATAAAATAAGAGGACCACAGTCCAGGGTCTGATGAAAAAGAGGATGACTCTGCTGAAGAACAATATCCTCCTGCTGATGAAAAATATAAACAACTAGAGGATCGTCTCAATGCCATGTAAATTCAGAGAGTACCTGGTATGGATTTTGAATAATTAGGGTAGGTTTCTGGGGTGGTCATTCCACTGAAGTTCAAGGTTATCGCATTTGCTAAATATGACGGAGTTTCATATCCTAAGCTGCATCTGAGGTGCTATGTCAAAAATATCCAACCTCACACCGCTGATAGGAATTTGTGGGTGCATTTCTTCCAGGAAAGTTTATCGGGGACTCAATTGGAATGGTTCTATCAGTTGGAGGGAACCAACATCCGTAACTAGGAGGATCTGGCTGCTGCTTTCTATAGGAAATACCAATACAATGCTGACCTCGCTCTAACCCGTACACAACTTCAAAGCATGTCTATGGGTTCTAGTGAGAGCTTCAAAGATTATTCCCAAAAATGGAGAGATCTTGCAGGAAGAGTCCAGCCTCCTCTGTCTGAGAGAGAGCTGGTAGATATATTCTTGGGTACTTTGTTAGGCCCATTTTTCAATCATATGATCGGAAGCTCTTCAGCTGGGTTCACCGAGCTGATATTGACAGGTGAAAGAGTAGAAGATGGTATCAAGAGCGGTAAAATTCAAAGGGATGCGTCTTCAAGTGCTTTAAAGAAGCCTTTCAGTGAAAGGAAGGAAGTTAGTGCTGCCTATGGCCAGAGAAATCACGGTAAAGCTGAACGCCATCCAACGGTAGGAGCTGTAATGATCTCCAACCCTGTATCGATTCAACGATAAAATAATCAGCGCAGGCAGGATGCGCCTAAAAGATAATTCACCAGACTCAAAATGCCCTTATATCAAGTATTGCAACATCTAATGAAGGCTAGCTTGGTCACTCTGAAGGAACCTCCTTAAAATCCAAACACTACATATTCCAATTATTATCCAAATGCTCTGTGTGCCTACCACTCCAACAGCCCAGGGCATGATACAAATGATTTTTGGGCTCTAAAGAATAAAGTTAAAGATCTTATTAAGGCAAAGGAGATTGAATTTGACCCTCCTGAAACCCCCAATGTGATAAATGCACCGATGTCCAAGCATGTCCAGGGTATTAATGTTGTTGATGATGTTCTTATTGTTTCTTCTGTGGATGATTTGACTACCCCTCTTCCAACTGTTAAGAAAAATCTCCTACAAGCCAGTTTATTTCCGAGCTGTGGTGAAGGTTTCCACTTGTGTGTGTCTTTGCCCAATGGTTGTTTGTTGTTGAAGATAGGTGCCCAACACTTGATTAACAACAAGGAAATTATGTTTGAGAAGACTCCCTCTATAAAAGGTCTATGTGAAGATGCAAGATGCGAAGATGTGTCAATTATTACCATTTCCGACAATCCTCCCAGGGTCTCCTCCAAAAGACCTATCAGGATTACATCCACTTCTAAGGTTGCTCCTTTAAGGATCACTTTTCCAGGGCCCATATCATATTCCTCCGACAAAGTTATTCCTTGGAATTATGGAGCAGACGTTTATTATCATGGCGTCAAGCAGGACCTCCTGGACATTAAGAATGAAGTTACTGAAGATACTGATCCTAACATCAACAACATTGTTGGGACCAGTAAAATTACCAGAAGCGGAATGAATTTCTCTCCTGAAATCTCTCCAAAGACTGTTGCCACTCCTTTGGTTATTCCTGCTAAAACACCTGTTGATCCTGTTATTATTCCTGCTACTGAGTCAGCTGAGACTCAGGGCAAAGAAGTATTGGTTGAGCCTGCCCGGATGGAGGCACCCAAAGAAGCCATTCCTGAAGCCTCCAAACGAGAAATAGAGGAAATTTTGAAAATCTTACGGAAGTGTGACTATGATGTTGTGGAACAATTGGGGCAGACACCCTCAAAAATTTCAATGTTAGCCTTGTTATTATGCTCTGAAGCCCATGCTAAGGCTTTGGTGAAGTTCTTGAAGTCGGCTCATGTTCCGTAAGAGACTTCTACCGACCAATTCAAAAATTGTGTTGCTAGTCTGACTGTTGACAACGAACTTGGTTTCTCCGATGATGATTTGACATCTAAAGGAAGAAAGCATAATGATGCCCTGCATGTCTCTATTGAGTGCATGGGCACTACCCTGGCTCATGTTCTAGTTGATACATTTTCGTCGCTAAATGTTCTACCCAAGGGTGCTTTAGACAGATTGGACTGACTTTGAAGCCCAGTAATATTGTGGTGAGGGCTTTTGATGGTTCCAAGAGAATGGTACACGGGAATGTGGACATTCCTATTAAAGTTGGTTCCCAAACTTTTGGCTCCACTTGTTATGTGATGGGCATTCTACCGTCTTACTCTTGTTTATTGGGACGCCCTTGGATTCATGGGGCCGACACTGTCACTTCCACCTTGCATCAGATGTTAAAGTATCCAGTTAATGGAAATATTGTTACACTCCATGGAGAAGAAGAGTATATTGTGAGCCATCTGAGCTCTTTCCAATATGTCGAGATGGACGGCGAGTTCATCGAGACCCCCTGCCAGAATTTTGAAGAGGTTCCTCAAACATTTGCTGTTACCAAAGCTACCACGGTTGTTCTAGAGATTACCAGACCTCCACTGAAGATGTCTTCTTTAAAAGATGCTAGGGGTGTAATTGAAGAAGGTGGGTGAACTATTTGGGGCCAACTACCTGACATCCCCTATAAATCTAACAAATTTGGTTTGGGTTTCACTTCAGGAACTCAGAAAGCCAATCGTCGTGCTCGCGCCGGAGGACCACCACTACGCATCAGCAAACATGGATTCAATGTTGTAGAAGACACTGGCAGTGACTGTGAACTGGACAATTGGATCTTCCCTGCTACCAACGGTGGACTCAACAATTGGATGGCTAGAGACTTTGTTCCCATTGCGTTCATCCAGGAGTAATTGTCTTTTTATATTTTTTTGGGATATGTAATATTTGAACAATTTAAACAATTTGAACTTTAAAGCCTTGTGTCTTACCTGAGGCACAATGGTTTATTTGTGAGGGTTATCATTTCACTTTCATATGTCATAAATAAATCAATGGACGTTTTGCATACAAATTTTGTGCTCTTTATCTTTCTCTTCTGCTTTTACTTTATCAAAATAGCTATGCTCTCTTACACACACCCATATATCAAACTACAAATCCACATCCACTCTAGATACCATTAATAACGGTTCTGATATTTCCAGTTATGACTTTGAAAATCCGATCTACCAAGCTGAAGACGAAGGCAAGGAAGATTGTGATGTACCAGGAGAACTTGCTAGACTGTTACAACAGGAGGAAAGAGCAATACAACCTCATGAAGAGACATTTGAGACGATAAACTTGGGTACTAAAGAGGATAAGAAGGAAGTCAAGATAGGTGCCAACTTGGAGCATAGTGTCAAAGAGCAGTTAATCCAGATGTTACATGACTACATTGAGATCTTTGCCTAGTCATACGAAGACATGTCAGGGCTGGACACTAATATTGTGGTTCATCATCTACCAACGAAATAAGACTATCCTCTAGTGAAGCAAAAGTTTCGTCGTATGCGTCCTGAGATGTCAGAAAAGATCAAGGCTGAAGTTATGAAACAGTTTAACGCCAGGTTCTTAACTGATACTTCTTATCCCCAATGAGTTGCGAACGTGGTACCGGTACCTAAAAAGGACGTCAAGGTGCATATATGTGTGGATTACAGAGATTTGAATAGGGCGAGCCCCAAGGATGACTTTCCGCTTCCCCATATTGGCGTTCTGGTCGACAACACTGCACATCATAAGATATTCTCCTTCATGGGCAGTTTCTCCGGGTATAATTAGATTAAAATGGCACCTGAAGATATGGAGAAAACAACTTTCGTCATGCAGTGGGGCACCTTCTGCTAGAAAGTCACGCCATTTGGGTTTAAAAATGCTGGGCAACCTATCATCATGCTATGGTAGCTTTATTTCATGATATGATCCATCGCGAGATAGAGGTCTACGTCGACGATATGATATCCAGGTCTCAGACTGAAGAAGAACACTTGGATCACTTGCAGAAACTGTTTGAAAGACTGAGGAAGTATAAGTTAAGACTGAATCTGAACTAGTGCATATTTGGAGTAAGATCTGGTAAGCTCATAGGTTTCATTGTCAGCGGTAAAGGTATTGAAGTAGATCCTGCAAAGGTTAAATCTATTTAAGAGATGCCAACTCCCTACACCGAAAATGAAGTTAGGGGATTATTGGGACGTATAAACTACATTGCCATATTCATTTCCCACTTAACCGCTACCTGTGAGCCAATCTTCAAATTACTAAAGAAAGATCAAGTAGTGAAGTGGAATGACGACTGCCAGACTGCCTTTGACAAAATCAAGGAGTATCTTCAAGAACCTCGAATTTTGATGGTACCGGTTGAAGGAAGACCTCTGATCATGTACTTAACAGTATTAGAAAATTCAATGGGGGTGTGTGCTGGGGCAGCATGACGAGTCTGGTCGAAAAGAGTATGCAATATACTACCTTAGCAAAAAGTTTACCGACTGCGAAACAAGATACTCACTGCTCGAGAAAAGTTTTTTCACTTTGGCATGGGCTGCTCGCCGACTAAGACAATATATGTTGACCCACACCATTTTATTGATATCTAAAATGGATCTTATCAAATACATATTCGAGAAGCCCGCTCTCCCTGGAAGAATAGAAAGATGGAAAATGGTCCTAACCAAATATGACATTCAATACACTACCCATAAAGCAATAAAAGGAAGTGTACTAGCTGATCATTTGGCTTATCAGGCTGTGGATGACTATCAATCCATGAATTTTGAGTTTCCGGACGAGAACATCATGTTAGTGACTGATTGTGAAGAACCCAGACCGGATGAAAGACCTGAAAAAGGTTCCCGATGGACTATGTTTTTTGATATAACTTCTAACACACTTGGCAATGGCATCAGTGCGGTGATCATATCTCCTGAAGACTGTCATACTCCTTTCACTACCAGGCTATATTTCAACTGCACCAACAACATGGCTGAATATGAAGCATGCATTATGGGTCTCAAAGCTACTATCGACTTGAGAATCAAATTCTTGAGTGTATTTGGATACTTGAACCTGGTAATCAGTTAAATCAAAGGAGAATGGGACATGAAGCATCCTAATCTCATCCCTTATTGAGAGCATGTGTTGACACTGATTCCACACTATGAAGAAGTTACCTTTGAGCATTTTCCGCAAGAAGAAAATCAATTAGCGGACATGCTAGCCACTATGTCATCCACGTTTAAAGTTCGGTGGGATAATGAAGCTCCTTAGATCACTATTGAGAGATTGGACGGACCAGCATACTGTTATGAGTTTGATACTGAAGAAGTAGTGGACAAACCCTGGTTCCACGAAGTGAAAAGATACCTCAAAGCCCAAGATTATCCCGAGGGAGCTTCCGTTAATGATAAGAAGTTTCTAAGAAGGTTCTCTACCAAGTTTTTCCTCAGTAATGGAATCCTCTACGAGCGCAACCACGATTCTACTTTACTTCGGTTTGTAGACAATAGTTAAGCAGAGAAGATTATGGCAGATATGCACGAAGGTACCTTTGGCACCCATTCTAGTGGGCACATAATGGCTAAGAAGATTCTGAGGGCAGGGTACTACTGGTCCACTATAGAAGTAGACTGTTATCGGTATTCTCGAACTTGTCACAAGTTCCAGATCTATGCAATTAAAGTACATGTGCCTCTGTTTCCCTTGAATGTCTTGACTGCTCCTTGGCCTTTCACAATGTGGGGCATCGATATGATCAGAGAGATTAGGCCTACTGTTGCTAATGGGCACCGCTTCATCCTAGTTACCATTGATTATTTCATAAAGTGGGTCAAGGCATCTTTGTTTGCTTCTGTTACCAAGAACGTCGTGGCCCGGTTCATCAGACATAACCTTATCTATCGGTATGGTATTCCAGAAAGAATCATCACAGATAATGGTACTAATCTCAATAATACTATGATCACCGAGCTCTGCACACAATTCAAGATTCAACATCATAACTCTTCTCCTTACCAGCCGAAGATGAATGGCGTTGTAGAGGCCGCCAATAAAAACATCAAGAAGATCATACAAAAGATGACAGTGACATACAAAGACTGGCATGAGATGTTACCATTCGCTCTTCATGCTTACCGTACCTCAGTAAGCACGTCAATAGGGGCAACTCCTTTCTCTCTGGTATACGGTATGGAAGTTGTCCCACCCATCAAAGTCCAGATCCCTTCCATGAGAATCTTGAAGGATGCGGGTTTTAATGAAGACGAATGGGTTCATACTCGACTTGACTAATTGACCCTGATTGACGAGAAAAGGCTCATAGCTATTTTTCAAGGGCAGATGTACCAGAAACGTATGATCAAAGCTTTTAACAAGAAGGTCAAATGTCAGGAATATAAAGGTAGCAACCTAGTAATCAAGCGTATTATCCTACCACAAGGTGATCTCAGGGTCAAATGGACTCCCACATACGAAGGACCATTTGTGATCAAGAACATATTTTCTGGTGGAGCCATGATATTAACCACTATGGATGGTAACAACCTTCCGCATCCTGTAAATGCAGACATAGTTAAAAGATACTATGCATAAACAAAGACCCACTGGTTGACTGACCTAGGAAAAAATAAGGGCATCCCGACGAACCAAAAGGGTTCAAGCAAAAGTTAGGGATATATATATGGAAAATATGTATACCCGGCTAGTCGAAAACCTCAAAAAGCGACTTGCGCAAAAAAGGGTATCCCGGTGGACTGAAAACCCGAAAGGGCGGTCCAGGAAAAAGATAGGGAGTAAAAGCGTACAAATATGTCCTGTCGGATCACCTCATAGACAGACTTCAACATCAAGTGTCAAATTTAAATGGTACTAATCAATCCAGTCAGCTTCAGTCAAGCAACAAAGTGATGAGATGCTCAAAGATATAAAGGCAATAGCAGAATGGGAACCCGATGAGATCATTTCACATAGCTGTTTTTCTTTGTATATTACTTTCTATAGTTTTCATTCTTACGATGACATTCTATGATTAGGGTGTCCGTCTTCTTGTACAAAAAGCGTTTGTTATAGGAAGACTTCTTCAAATTAATACAAGAGCTATCTCTTTGAAAATGCATAAACTACTTGTTTTTGTTTTTCTGTTTTGTTTTCCAAAAGTGTTCAGTGATTATTTTTAACATATGCATTTGAATATAATCACCATTTACAAATACGTGCATAAAAACAGAAAGACAGTTACTAATGGCTTTAAGAAACATGACAGTACTAAAAAGCCATATGAAAATCCCCGCAGATACATCCCACAAAAGATACAGAGACAAAGACATCCTCCGCGAAGTCACTGCCATATCTTTAGCATACAACCTATTGATGACAGAGATTCTGATATCCCCGTAGAGCAAGAGTCTCCAATCATCTCCCTAGCATCTCGAAGAATTTCACAACATGGTTCATAAACTTCTTGGGTTCCCCAACAGGGCTTTATAAAAATCCCCAAGCAGTTTACAAAGTTTTCTTTCCCCAGTAGAGTTTATTTCTCTATCCACGGAAGTCCATCTCCCAACAATTCAATTAAAACAAATAATGAAGAATCACATTCTTCATCCTCAACTGAGTTGGTCTTAAAAAAGAGCCGTGTAGATTTCTCCCTAAAGAAAACACCTCCTCACCAGGTCGTCAAAACATTCTCTTCAACAAGGTTTCATTTTGCAACAAACTGTAAATTCCCCAGCTTCAGTTTTCTTCTTAGACGATTACAAATCAACAGACGAAACCCCTTAACCCCCGGTAAAGTCATTGCAATCTCCAATAGAGTTGTTACTATCACCATAGGTTACTGTAAATCCTGGAACCCGAACAGATAACAGTTGACTCCATTCTTTCAAAGCAAGTTACTACGATGCTTGGACCCGACCAGATACTAGTTCACCTTCATATCTTTCAAAGCAAGTTACTACAAATCCTGGAACCGACCAGATAATAGTTTCACTTCTTCAAATCACTAACAAAAATCCTCCTCCCCAGTAGAGTTTGACACTATCCCCAGTGAGTTGCTTCAAAGCCTTAAATTCGACCAGATAACATTTAACTTCTTTATCCCCAACAAGTTGTTAACTTCCACTCTCTCCAATCAAGAGATAACTCCCCAGTAGAGCAACAAATAACTAAAACTCCTGAACTCTCTTCCCCAAGGAGAAATCAATACTCTCCACAGAGTTCCCTAAAGCAAAATCAACGTCCCCCCAGCGGATTTCTCCTCAAACAACAAAATAGGAATTCCCAGTGGAAACATTCTAAACAAATAATGAAGAATCACATTCTCCATCCCTAGCAGCAGTCCGGGATTTATTTTCCCTCATTTCAATGACGCTACAACGAACAAATGATCAGTTCATATATTGAATTAATACATTACTTTACAAACATCATAGCATATGCATACAAAATACATATAGCACAATCTCATTTATTTTGAGAACATCATTACACAATGTATGTCATGCATCATGATATTGCATACGGCTAATTCTTTACCTTTTTAGGAAAGATCAACAAACAAATATCATCATTAATTTTCAACAAGTTCCAGATTAATTCCTGAAACAAGATGGGATAACTATCTGTGAATAACTGATTGTAGATTAATACCTGAAACAAGACAGGATAGCTATCTACATGAGCAAATTGAAGATTAACTCCCGAAACAAGACGGGAAAACTATCTTCCTTTCTCTAAGGTCAGAGACTAATTCCTAAAACAAGCCAGGGCAACTATCTCTATGACCAACAAAAAGAAGGTTCCAGATTAATACCTGAAATAAGACAGGACAACTATCTGTCGACAACCAATTGTAGATTAATACCTGAAACAAGATAGGACAACTATCTACATGAGCAGATTGAAGATTAACTCCCGAAATAGGAAGTGGAAAATTTCTTTCTTTCTCTCTGGTTAGGTAAAGATCAATTCCCGAAACAGGACGGGGCGACTATCTATATCACCAATGGCATGAACTCTTGAAATAAGACGGGTTTACCAACAAATTGATTATAGATCAATTCTCGAAACAAGATGGGCTGACTATCTACATGACAAACACTTCCTTCAAGACATCTACTGTTTCAGTATAAATCAACCAAAGATTTATTCTGATACTTCTTCCAATTTCTACCAACTGTCACTCTGGATGGCATCTTTAAACCCATCTCCGACGACTCCCTGTCACTCTCCAAATGGCATCTATAATCCCATTCTCGGCGCAATCAACCAACCTACCATCGAGTGCAAATTTCTGGGCACTGTAGTGTTCAATCATTTTCCACCTTCAAGTCACGAATAGCGGACTCGCCAATCTAACTCTTCTGGTTTAAGAATATTGAACAAGGGAAGTTGTTGTACCCCAAAATTTTCCCTCTCATTCCTCAAGAAATTTCCTACAAATATCTTCAATGACTAAAGTTTGCGCAAGCATCGGCTAGGTCAAATAATCTCCTCAACATTAATGCCTCAAATTAGGGTTTGAGTTTGTATAAAGGAAGTCAGATTTCTAATGTTTCAAATGAATTTCATGGATCATTATGGACCCTCAGGAGTACTTATGTTAAGTTTCAAGTCTTGGATCACAATTTTCCAAGAAAGTCATCAAAAGGGCAAGATGGGCAAAATTAGGATTTTGACTGAAAATGACCAAACTTTAATTTTTGACCTAATACTTGGCTTATTGGTTGGAAGCATGATCTCAAGGATCTGAGCATGTCATTTTGACATAATTTCATATTTCAATTCATCTCTTGAGATCAGTGGATTGATAGATAAAATTCGTTCAACTGGTGGAAAAGTCAACTGTGCACTAAAAAATCAATCTTTGACTTTTTGACCAAAATTGAGTCCCAAAAATCAAATTTCATCAAGACATCCAAAATATTAAATTTTATCATCAAAAATCAAGAGAGTCAAAAATCAAAAGAGTCAAAAATCTAACTTTTGCAAGATTTGGAAATTTTTCTAAGTATTTTCTATACTTGTTTAATTTCATTGTTTCATGACATCTTTTCACTACAATTCAAAATAGTTCAAGATGTTACAAATAATTCAAGTTATTACCAAGTGGAATTTTTGCAAGATTACAAATCCTAAACTTTGTCTTATTTAAACTTTTCCCTTTGACTCAAAACCTTGCCACAATTCTTTGTCTTTGATACAATTTGCATAAATTGCCCCACAAACCAGACTTATTTCATGCTGCAAACTATGTTGTCCAATTGATTGCTGAACAAAGTATGGTATGCTACTTCTATACACTGCCACAACACTCCAAAACCATGCTCCATTGCTATCCTACAAAAAACCTTGTGCTATGTTGCACCATAAACCTGTCACAAAACCTGCATATGTTGTCCTATATAGTCCAAAATCTGTCCAAAAACCTATCCAATAAATTGCATCAAAATGGGTAAAGAAAATTGTTTGGAAAAAGTATTAAAACAATTGGCAAAAACAGTTCGAATTGTTATTTGCTTCCCTCCCAAAAAGGAAAGCAAAAAAATCATCTACAAAAAGACGGTTTCACAAGACACAAAAGGTTGGATTTTGGAGAGAAAAAAGGGAGAAGAGAAAAAACAGAGTTCTTGTTAAACTCTGCTCATTCATAAAACTCTGCTCATATTCAACTTTGTTTTCACTCACAAAAACAGAAAAAATCCTCAATCCATTATTGTATGACCTTGCAAGTTTTCCCCTAAACAAACTACCCAGACACCTCATATACATCATACAGAGATTGTTCAAACAAAAGAATAATTTGTGCAACACCTCTATAATCACCTTCCAAACATAAACGGAAAAAACAATATTTTGCAACTTTGTCTTGGTTGGAGCGATTATGGAACTTTGCGACACAGAGCAAGGATTGGAGCATCTCCAAAGAGGAGCTAGGTCAATCATCACTTTGCATCTGGAGACATCCATACATACTCCAAAGTTTCGCTTCAAGAGGTATACTTCTTTTTTCCAAACTTTAATATCTTTATCCATACATAATTTGATGTTTGTGTTCAAAAGATATATAAAAAAGATAGATCAAAAGAAGAAAACTCAGTGAAAAAGCCAAGACAGGCGGCTCACACGGGTGCCCGTGCCACACGACACGGGTCGTGTCAGCCCAGTTGTTTAAAAATATAACAAAAAATGCAGGACGGGGTGTTGACACAGGTTCCCGTGTCACATGACACAACCCGTGTCAGGTCTACTGGAACTTTAAGCTAACAAATATGCAGAACAAGGTGTTGACACGGGTGCCCGTGTCACAGGACACGGCCCGTGTCAGGTCTACTGGAGCTAGAAACATGTAGATTGGCAAGTCAGGGTGCTGACACGGGTGCCCGTGTCATAGGACACGACCCATGTCAGCTTAGTCAGTGTAGAAATAAAAAACACGCGTGGATCATTACAGGGAGCTGACACGGGTGCCCGTGTCACAGGACACTGACCAGGCAACATAAATCTTGATTTCTTTTGAAATTTAATTTTAATTTTCGTTCGATTTGATTGTAATAGTAAAATTAGGTTTTATTTGCTTTTATTTCCCCATTTGTGAACTTATACCCCCATTTCCCAAAGTGATTTAATAGCGTAGGATTTTAATTTCCGCAAATTTATCGTTTTTCATATTATTGTTAGTAATTAGGGTGTGTATGTCAAGATAAAAACAAATGTTAGAAAACCCTAATCTCAAAGACAAAAATGCATGCAATCAAACACACTATTCAAACGTGCACCTATAAGGTAATCTCGCTTGATGCCTTGGAAAATAGTCATGTCCCTCGAGTATGGGTGTTTTAGCAAAGACACTCGATAAAAAAGATCATAGTCCCTCGATGTCCCTTAATGTTGCCTTCGGTAAACGATCTAGTCCCTTACAGAAATTGCTAAAACGTCTCATAAGTTGCCTTCTATGACTATACGATTGACCCACACTTGTCCCTTCATATTAAATGATGGGGCTTCTTACCAATCAATGGTAAGATAGAAACATCTAAAGGGTAAGGAAAATAACCAAGACCTTTTGAGTAGGTAGGACGCTCATAGTTGCTTGCTCATAAATCAAAACCATTTTCACACTCACACATTCAAAACATATTAAAAAACAAACATCTCTTTGAACTATTTTCAAAACCAACACTTTGTATACATTCTTATAGAGACGAGAATCAATACAAAGTTTTCCGAAACAAAGGCGTTTTCAAAAATATTTCAAAAAAAAAACCACCACAAATATATTTCAAACAAAGAAATTTCAAAAGTGATTTAGCAAGCAACTAAGATCCCGTAGATAACTATGAATGAAAAGGGTGATAATACCTTTCTTTTTAATAACCTATCCCCCAACCCAAGAAAAATTCTCGAAAGGTCTTTCCTGTTATTTTCACCCTTTCCTTTATTATATAAAAGAAAAGTCGGTGGTGACTCTTACTATCTGCGATATTTTACGATAAAACGCAAAACACCTGAGTCGGTTCTCCCACCGTATGACAATCGGGATGGGACTCCATTAATATGTGGCTGAAAGGAAGATTGTGGTCCCTGAATATCTCAAAGGTGTTGGGGACACGCCGATTGGAGAGCCATCTCATCAAGAGCCCATCACTTAGGAGGAGCCCCATCCCGATACTTGATTGTCTTTCTCTCTACTCTGTTTCGGCCTGCGTGTCGTTTTGATGTAATTTGTTTAGTGGGCTCTAGCCCATTTTTATGTATGTTTTTGAATGGGTACCTCGGGCCTCCTTTTTTGTAATATTTTGAACAATTGCGACCTCAATGGTCAGTTTTTAATTCTTCAGTCGTGATGGCCGTTTTAGAATTGTGACTTTATTTATGTTGATTATCTGAAATGTTTGCATGTCTTTTAATGCTCATCTACTTAAGACGCTTTGTACTGATTAAGGATTTGTGGGGGTTTGCTCGTTATTTTTTGGGTTTGCTAGTGTGGGTAAACTGGTCAAACAACCACGGTAATTACTTGACATGAGCTAGAACTCAGGTTTCATTTTGAGGGCTTGAGTTCGGCGGCATGAACTTCCTATCGCGAGCTGAGTGTTCTGCCATCATGGTAAAACGATGGTGGATTTCATTTGAGTGATCCACGTCGGCCTATGTATCTGCTCGTCAAAAGAGTGGAAACTTGCCTCTTCGTTTAATTTTGAGTGTTATGCTTGTACCTAGGCATGCACGTGTGGTCGGGCAGTGATGTGTTCGTCATGTCGACGAGACACGTTGTTGTACCCCAATTGTTGCCCCTAAGATCCCCTCATCATACCATGTTGATTCAATCACAACAAGATCACATTAGGGATTTTGGTTTTCCTCCCTATTTTTAACTTTGCTCTTTGAGGACTCACCAAACACCTTGACTGGTTTCCTTTTGTGATCATGAATATTTTGTCTCGATTTTCCTTTTAATTAATAAAATTCAATGTTGGTTTGTCTTACTTGTTAATAATGTAGGTAAAGGCAATGAGGTGTAACAAGTTGCTCCATGGGTTCATGAGTTTATTTCCATGCCCTAGTCAATAAAGCTTGAGAAGTCCAAACCTCACCATTGAAGTTGTTTTGGTAGGGATGGCATGGCAAGGTTATTTTGGTTCACTACATTTCCAAGTTATCAAGATTGATTCAAAAGTGCAAGGGATTGATTGAAGAAGTTATCATGGTTGGACAAGGCCTTGTTCCCATTGGTCACAAGTACATACTTCTCTTAAAAGGATTATTAACAAATCACTTCAAAAGTTTCAAGGAGTTTTCATGTGGAAGAAACTTGATGATGAAGAAATATTACAAGTCCTCCAGATGAACCCCCAATTTCTCATGTGTGACTTCAAATGATCATAAATTGGTCAATTTCTATAACCTTGGGCCCACTCTTTTTCCATAATTATATTGAGGATGTGAACTTTATTCCTTCTTTTATATGCAAAGTGAGAAAATGGATGGAGGATGCCCTAAGGATACAAAAGATTATAGGACATTTCATGATTTTTTTCCAACTTCAACAATTCACAACTCTCTCAGTTTTTGGATATTTTGAATGGTTCAAGTTTCAAAGTGTCATTTAAGAGGTCTATTTCATTCCATCTTTTTTGGTCAAGAGCAAATTCCAAGTGGAAGGCCATGTTTGGATGCAAAACATTATAGGTCACTTTTGAAGAAAAATTTGAAATATTTCTAAGTATGGAAAGTCAGCCATTTTTCTCCAACTTTGACTCAATGCAACTTTAGACTCAAGCATCCATTTGATTTCATTACTTTTCCATTGCAAAGCTTGTAACATCATCTTACTAAAGCATAAAGAATCATGCACTAAGACCCCTTGAGCTGAGAATGCCATTGATTTGAACTTGGTAACTTGAAACTGAAGTTTCTTCAAAAGTCAGAATTTAAAATCATTGATTTAGCTTCTAAACACTTTGTTTTTGCGCGTTTTTGCCTCTAAACATGTTTAGTGAACTTCCAGAAGTGATTATCACAACAAAACACACATTTTGGATGAGTTTTGATCAAATTAAAAGTCACACTTTTCTTGTTTGCAACTTCACACGATTACCCTCCAAACATAATCATTTCACACGCTTGGACATTCCATTTGATTCCCTATAAATAGAGGGTCATCACTAATTCATTTTCTCAAGCTTGGATATCCAGAATCACCCTGCCAAACTTGTTCCATAACTCAAATTTATGCAACTTCGAAATCTGTGTTCAAGCCTTTTTCAATCCAATTTTTCTATCAATCTACCTTCCTTGATCTTCCCTGAAGCTAACCATATAATTACCTTCATGAATCATGCCCTATATTGCTCCATAGAAGTCCAGTTTCAAAGCTCTGCAACTCAACTTCAATAGGTAGATTTCTTCATAAATTCTTCAAAACTTTGTATCATTGTGATGCTCTCATTGCCATGGTTCTAGTCTCAACACTTACTTTTATCTGGAAACATGTTTTTGTTAGAACATAGTTTGATTCTACAACCCTTAATTAGAGTTTTAATGATAACAAACACAAAGAACAAATATGAACTCTAAATTTGTGGTATTTTGTATGCAGAAATTATGACCAAAGCAGCATCAGAAGTTAAGTTATAGAAGCTTTCAAGCTGAGGTAATCAGAATCTGCGCTGAATAATTATGATCAGAATCTGCGCTGAAGTGAAGAATACTCTGATTCTGAATAGAAGTTTCATATACCATCATATCCTCACATCTCTGAGTCATCAATGTTCTGAAGCAATTGCAGCATGCAAGATTCTAAGATTCTGAAGCGTTACTATTCAATCAAGATAGCATCACATGCAACAACTTCATTCAAACAAGAATCTTCTCAATATGGAAACAACATTGAATGTCCATTATCACGCTTTATGTTGGACAGGATTTCTATGCCTATATAAACAAGCTAAGAGGACAAATCGTTGACGATTTTGAAGACGACTGAAAGATATCTCTAAAAAACGCTGCAAGCTTACATATTCTTTTCTACGCTCAAAATTATGTAAAATATCACAGTTCTGATACTGTTTTTGTAAAGAAAAACAACCATACACAGATACTCTTTCATCTTGATTAAGCTAGTTTTTCCTTGAGATTAACCGGGTTGTGGTTGTACTCAAGAAGACTTTGGCAGTTGTCAAAGTAGTGATTGTAATCAGTTTTTGATTAGTGAATTAAGTCCTCGTTGGAGAGAGACAAAATCACCTTGATGGGTGGACTGGAGTAGTTTGAGATCAAACGAACCAGGATAAAAATATCGTGTCTACTGCGCTTTTGATCTTAAGTTTTCAATTCAACCCCCCCCCCCCCCCCCCTTCTTGTGTATTTCACTTATTCAATTGGCATCAGAGCGCCTGGTTCTGAGTTCATACAATTAACCGTGTTAGTACAAGATCCAAGCTTTAGAAAAACACTATGGTGGGACCAAGCCAAAACATCAGCAATGACTATCATGAGGACAAGGACAGAATCAGTGGCCAACCTTCAGTCTTTGATGGAGAAAATTTTGACTAATGGAAAGACAAAATTGAGAGCTTCTTTCTGGCCCATGATGCTGATCTATGAGACATGGTAATTGATGGATACACACAGCCAGTGGATGAAAGTGGTCATAAGATAGACAGAAAAAGAATGTCTGACCAACAAAAATGTGATTTCAGAAACCATCATAAAGCCAAAACAATACTTCTCAGTGCTATCTCATACTCAGAATATGAGAAAATCTCAAACAGAGAGACATCCAAAAACATGTTTGACTCTCTGAGAATGACGCATGAAGGCAACATACAAGTCAAAGAAACCAAGGCCCTTGCGCTCATTCAGAAATATGAAGCATTCGAGATGGAAGATAGTGAATCTATAGAAGCAATGTTCTCAAGATTCCAAATTCTTGTTGCTGGGCTGAAGGATCTTGACAAAGGATATTCTACTACTGATCACGTAAAGAAGATCATCAGAAGTTTACCCAAGCAATGGAGGCCAATGGTCACAACACTTAAGATAGCTAAAGATCTCAACAAGATATCTCTGGAGGAACTTGTCAGCTCCCTTAGAAGTCACGAGATAGAGCTAGAAGAAGATGAGCCTCAAAAGCAAGGTAAGCCACTAGCATTAAAATCTAACAAAAAATCTCATTCTAAGGATTTGCAGGCTATGGAAGAAACCTCTGATGGATCCTCATCAGAAGAAGATGAATTGTCTCTCCTCTCCTGAAGGGTCAATCAACTGTGGAAGCAGAGACAAAGGAAGTTCAGAAATCCTAGAAGATCAGAGAATCAAAATGAATCCTCCTTTAGATACAGAAAGTCTGAGTCCTCTTCTAGACACATAATATCTGAAGGTTCTTCAGGACACAGAAAGTCAAATAACAAGGACATCATATGCTATGAGTGCAATGAGCAAGGGTACTACAAAAGTGTCTGTCCAAGGCTTCAGAAGGAGAAGCCCAAAAATAAGTTCTTCAAGGAGAAGAAGAAAAGCCTCATGGCAACATGGGACGATTCAAACACTTCTGATGATGACTCAGAGTCAGATGATGAAAGATCCAACATAGCTCTCATGGAAAACGTGTCAGAAGACAGTGAAGCTTCTGGTTCAGACTCAGAATCAGACACTGAAGAGGTATTCCCTGACTTCACTATTAATTTTACTACGGATGAACTTGCAGAAAGTATGAATGAAATTCTGGAAAGGTATCAGCAAATCAGAGTCAAATTCAAGAACCTGAAAAGGGATCTTGTCTCTAACTCTTAAAAGACTGAGAGTCTTAGATTAGAGAATTATGAGTTAAAAGAAAAGGTTTCAAAATTAGAAAACGAATTACAAAACTCTCAGAGAGAAATAATCTCAGAGACTCCCAGTAATGTTGATGAGATCATCAAAGAGTATGATCACAACTTTCAGAAGTTTCTGGCTAGAAACATAGATAGAAGCAAGATGGCTTCAATGATCCATGGAGTTAGCAGGAATGGCAAAAAAAGGAATAGGATACCAAGGTAAGGTGTCTACACCTAAGAAAGTCATGGACCTTGTCATAAAACACACACCACTAAAGTCACACTTCACATATGGGCACACACATGACCTAAAATACACTAGTAATGATTACTCTGTCAAACCAAAATTAAACAAGAATTTTGGTAAAACTAACAAACCAGGACCTAAGAAGATATGGGTACCTAAGGACAAAATTATAATGTAGCAGATATCTTTAGCAGCAAGGCTAAAACACCAGTCATGGTACCTGGACTCTGGATGCTCTCGACACATGACGGGAAGAAAGCATATGTTCCAAAGCCTGGAACTTAAACCTGGAGGCTACGTGGGCTTTGGAGGCAACAAAAAAGAGGGAAGATCATTGGCTCTGGAGCAGTAGGTAATGGAAATCTTCCTTATATTAATAATGTGCGCTTAGTTGATGGATTAATGCACAACCTGTTATCCATAAGTCAATTAAGTGATAACGGTTATGATATAATCTTTAATCAAAATTCATGCAAAGCTGTTAGTCAGAAAGATGGAACTATCCTTTTTAATGGAAAGAGGAAAAACAATATTTATAAGATAAAACTTTCTGAAACTAAAGAGTCAGAATGTAAAGTGTCTTCTCTCTGTTAACAACGAGCAATGGGTCTGGCACAGAAGATTAGGGCATGTTAGTATGAGAAGAATATCTCATATTAAAAAACTCAATCTGGTCAGAGGACTTCCTAATCTGAAGTTCAGCTCAGATGCTTTGTGTGAAGCATGTCAGAAAGGCAAATTTGCAAAACATGCTTTTAAATCTAAAAATGTTGTTTCCACCTCTAAGCCATTAGAACTTCTGCATATAGACTTATTTGGACCAGTAAAAATTGCATCTGTTAGTGGCAAGAAGTATGGGTTAGTGATTGTAGATGAATATATCAGATGGACATGGGTAAAGTTCTTAAGACACAAGGACGAGTCACACTCTGTGTTCATTGCACTCTGTAACCAAGTTCAGAATGAAAAGGATCTTAGAGTTGTCAAAGTCAGAAGTGATCATGGTGGAGAATTTGAAAATAAAAATTTTGAATCATTTTTTAATGTAAAAGGCATCTTGCATGACTTCTCTTGTCCTAGAATTCCCCAAAAAAATGGAGTTGTAGAACGAAAGAACAGAACACTGCAAGAAATGGCCAGAACCATGATCAATGAGACTAACATTGCTAAGATCTTCTGGGAAGAAGCAATTAACACAGCGTGTTACATTCAGAATAGAATCTCTATAAGACCTATTCTGGAAAAGACTCCATATGAATTGTGGAAGAACAGAAAGCCAAACATTTATTATTTCCATCCTTTTGGATGCACCTGTTTCATTCTGAATACTAAAGATTATCTAAACAAGTTTGACTCTAAAGCACAAAAGTGTATTATGTTTGGATACTCTGAACACTCAAGAGGGTACAAAGTATACAATACAGAAACACAAATTGTTGAAGAGTCAACCAGTGTTAGATTTGATGATAAGCTTGACCCTCAAAAGTCAAAGCATAATGAATTCTTTGCAGATATAGAAGTTGAATTCACAGGTACTGAAGACAACTCATCAGAAGTTCTCAACAGAGACACTCCAACAACTTCAGAAAGAAATGTTACAAGTGATCCAGTACCTTCTATTGATCAACTCTAGAAAAGGTTATCCAGAAGCAGCATAGCTCACCCAGAATATAAGATCCTGGGAAAGAAGGATGATCCAATCAGAACAAGATCAACATTCAGAAACTCTGAAGAATCCCTCATGGGACTGGTCTCTCTGATTGAACCAACAACAATTGATGAAGATCTTCTGGACAATGACTGGATTCTGGCAATGCAGGAGGAATTAAATCAGTTCACCAGAAATGACGTATGGGATCTGGTTCCCAAACCAAAAGGATTCAACGTCATTGGAACAAAGTGGGTGTTCAGAAACAAACTGAATGAGCAAGGAGAAGTCATCAGAAACAAAGCATGACTGGTGGCACAAGGTTATAGTCAGCAAGAGGGGGTAGATTATACATAAACCTTTTCTCCAATTGCCAGGTTAGAATCTATCAGACTCTTAATCTCATTTGCTGTAAACAATGGCATCACTCTGTATCAGATGGATGTCAAAAGTGAATTCCTAAATGGCTACATAGATGAAGATGTATATGTGCACCAACCCCCTGGGTTTGAGAATTCCAAACACCCAGAATATGTTTTCAAACTAAAGAAGTCACTCTATGGTATGAAACAAGCTCCCATAGCTTGGTATGAAAGACTAAGTAACTTCCTGTTATAAAAGGAATTCACTAGAGGGAAAATGGACATAACTTGTTTTGTAAGACATTTAAGAATGACATTTTTGTCTGTTAGATTTATGTAGATGATATCATTTTTGGATCCACTAAAACTTCTCTGGGAAGAGAATTTGCTAAGTGCATGCAGGCAGATTTTGAGATGAGCTTAATGAGGGAACTTAAATTCTTTCTGGGAATTCAGATAAACCAAACTCCAGAAGGAACTTACATTCATCAGAGCAAATATGTCAAAGAACTTTTGAATAAATTTGACCTCTCAGAATGTAATCCCTCAAAGACTGCAATGCACCCCACGTGCATTCTGGAAAAGGAAGAGGTAAGTAAAAAGGTAGAACATAAAATCTACAGAGGTATGATTGGCTCTCTCCTCTATCTGACGGCTTCAAGGCCTGATATTTTATTTAGTGTTTGCTTATGTGCTAGATTCCAATCAGATCCTAGAGAATCTCACTTAACAGCAGTTAAGCGAATTTTCAAGTATCTGAAAGGTACTACTAATCTGGGCTTGTTTTATAGAAAATCCAATGAATACAACTTAGTAGGATGCTGTGATGCTGACTTTGCTGGAGACAGAGTAGAGCGTAAAAGCATTTCTGGAAGCTGCCAGTTTCTGGGAGACAATCTGATCTCATGGACCAGCAAGAGACAGTCCACAATAGTATTGTCAATAGTAGAAGTTGAATACATAGCAGCTGCTGGATGTAGCACTCAAATGCTCTGGATGAAAAGTCAACTTGAAGACTTCAACATATTTGAGAGTAACATTCCTATCGTCTGTGATAACACTTCTACCATATGTCTTTGTAGAAATCCCATTTTGCATTCTAGGGCTAAGCATATAGAAATAAAACATCACTTTATTAGGGACTATATTCAGAAAGGAATTCTTACTTTAAAATTTATTGACATAGACCATCAATGGGCTGATGTATTTACAAAACCCCTTTCTGAAGATAGATTCAATTTCATTCTGAACCATCTCAGCATGAAGTTATGCCTAGAATAAAATGTTTTATTTGCATATCTTAACCCTCAGAACTTTATTATTTTCTGTGAACATTTGATCAACTTCTCTTCAGAAGTTAGAAGTACAATGGCCTCAGAATCTATCTATTAAGATCTGAACATTTCATTTCAAGGATAGAGGCGTGCAGTTCACATCATCAAACATCGGTCATCCTCTCACAAGATGCCTTATAAGGCTGAACACGCGTTCAAATTCTAAAGGGTCCAAAGCTCTGATTGGATGCATTGAGACACTTGCCAGTGGTAACTGTTCAATTTATCTCTAAATCCTCTAAATTCAGGTTTCATTAATGCATATAATCATTACTTATTTTCTTGCTTACTGCTTACGTTTTCTAAAAACTTATATAAACTCAATTTACTATTTCATTCATTCACGCTTTACCCTCTTCTATATTCTCTCTGGTTCTAGTTTCTTTTTCAAAAACCCTTTCCATTAATTTACTTCAAAGAACTCGTTTGAACAATGGCATCATCATCAAGTATTAAGAATCTCAGTGCTCCTGAATCTTCTTCAATGAAACAATATGAAGAACCCATTAGAACGCTACTCACTCCTGTTGACAACCTGGAAGTTCTCTCTGAATTGTTCATTGATTTTGAAAGCTTACAAGAAAATGGGTTTAATCTATATGAAGACGTAACTGCACAGGGGTGGAACAGATATTTTGACCGTCTGTTGGGTCCAACTTTTCCCATTCTCGTCAAAGAGTTCTGGATTCATGCTACCTCATCCAACCACCAGGTTACATCATATGTTATGGGGAAGAAGATAGTGATAACAGAAGATTTAATTGGGAAACTCATTGGATACAATGGCGGTGGAGTCAAATGCATTGATATGGCTGATAGGTGTTCTGACCTAAAATCTATTGCCAGGGAAATCTTCACGTCTGGACAGCCATCGAGCAAGATCAGAGACTTGAAGGATCATCACAGAATCTGGGCTAGAATAATTCTGGGATGTATCAATCACAGGAAGCCTACAAGCTCCCCTTATTACATCGATATTGATCAGCAGTTTCTGATTTACTTCATTGCAAAGAAGACCAAGATAAACCTTCCATACTTGCTCTTCAACCATCTCAGAACAAGTGTGAAAGAGACAAGAGAAGACGAAAGAATTAAGAGGGATTGGATTCCTCTAGGAAGACTAATTTCAGACATTCTAACAGAAAACATGCTGATAGAACATCTGACAGAGGCTCAAGAAATCAGTACTCTGGAAGCAACCGCTGGGAAACCTTTGAATGCCATGAATCTGAAGAAAATGAAGATTATTGAGAACATTAAGAAGGAACCAACAATTGCTTCTCATGAGGTTATCACTTCTAGGAGAATCCCTCTGAAGGATTTTCCACTATTTTCTGAGATAGATGCCTCTCCAGAAATCATAGCCAGATACCTTGAAGCTTCCAAGGCTGATTGGACTATTCCAGAAATCAACATTCAAGATCTGCAGAAGCCAGCTCCAGAGGTTGTACTAAAGAAATCCAAAAAGAGGAAGGTAGCAGGAGAAGGATCCTATCAGAAGACACCTAAAGCTGCGAAAAAGAAAGGTAACCCATCTTCTGTTTCTGTTGTAGAATCAATAGCTATTCCAACATCTGAAACCATTCCCCCTCAACCAATAGAAAATCCGTCACCTCAAACATTTGAGGATTTTGACATAGAGTTTGACCCATCTGTAACTCTTCGAAATTTTTTGAATGAACCTCACCCCCCAATCCAAATCCAAATCCAGAACATCATCAACCAGAACTTGCAAAAGTTCTATCTGACATTGAACTGTTTGATCAAGACTTTTCCTCACCAATACCAGAAAATCCAAACACTCAACAATAACCAGAAAATCCACAACCACACTCTCCTCAACCATAAAATCCACAACCACACTCTCCTCAACCAGAGAATCTGAACCTCAACTCACCTCAACCAGAGAATGGAAACTCAGTCACTCCTTCTTCTGAAAACCCATCGTCTGAAATTCCTGAACCAGAAATTCAACACGCTACTGCAAACCAATCTGAAGACTCCCCCTTCAGATTCTGTTACCACTATCCCAATCCCTGGAATAACAGAACCCCTTACGGTTCGCTTACCTCTCACTATTCATGATATTCCAGAAATCCCTTCACCATATGAATCTACACCACCAAACACCCCTAACTCACCAATCCCAATTTCTGACTCTTCCACTCCATCACCCATCAACCGTCCAGCTGATAACCTCAGACTTGTCATTGATCCACTAGTGCTGGACCAACTAGCTTCCACCTCAAATAAAATTGCCACTCCTAAACCTAAACCAACCTCAACCAAATCATATGTTGGTAAGAATCTATTGATTTTTGAAATAGAAATGTAGGAATGGATTAATTCTTTAAAGCAAGCAAGTCAAGAGATTTCTAATCCTGCTGCTTCTGATTCTCTGTGGGAAGGATTCAGAAAATGGCTCAACTCTGAAACTTAGAATCTGAAAGAATTGGGCTATGAAAGGGCTCAGCAGAACTTCAGTGATCAGCTGAAAGCGTTCCAAGATCAAGTTCTGAGCCAATGGTACAAGAAAGAAATTCTTCCGCTGGATAATGCTCCCTGGAAAAAGCATTATCCTTCAGAAGTCTCTGAACCAGATTCTGATAGTCACTCTTTGACTACTGCTCCAGAAAACATGATTGCAACAGAAGAAGTTGTTCAATCAGAAGAGGCTGCTGAATGTTCTGAACAACATGCAACCCCTGAAGATACACCAGCTTCATCTATAGTCATGCAAACTCTGGAAGAGTTGAAGAAGGAGAATGCCTTAATCCATGCCAGACTAGATAAGCAAGAGGATACAAACAAAGAGATCAAGAGTATTTTGGATAAACAAGAAGATACAACAAAATAAATAAAAGACATTCTGGGAAAGCAGGAAGAATCAAGCACTCAGATCAAGAGCTTGTTGGAAGCGTTGTTCACACGTCTTCCCCCTCCTTCTTAGATTTTCTTTAAACTGTTTATCTGTAATTTTTTCCCTCCTTGTTTATGAAAATTGTCATTGCATTCTGTTTTCAATATAATTCATCCTTTTTGACTATGATTATATTGCTTTTTGATACCTAACAAAAAGGGGGAGAAAGTAAGATATTTTCAATAACAGTATACCGAGACAAAGTCTCAAACATTCTAAATATCTTAACCTCTATATTTTCTGAAAAGCTTGAACAGGAACACATTCTGATAAGGATAGAAGGAGATGCATCAAAAGCTCTGACAAGAAGGAACTTCAGGGAAGTAATCAACTCAGAGGGAGTCTCTCTTAAGCTTTTTGTTCTATATATTTCATTGAAAATCCTAGTTTTTGTCATCATCAAAAAGGGGGAGATTGTTAGAACATAGTTTGATTCTACAAGCATTAATTAGAGTTTTGATGATAACAAACACAAAGAAAAAATATGCACTCTAAATTTTTGTTATTTTGTATGCAGAAATTCTGACGAAAGCAGCATCATAAGTTAAGCTATAGAAGCTTTCAAGCTGAGGTAATCAGAATCTGCGCTGAAGAATGATGATCAGAACCTGCGCTGAAGTGAAGAATACCCTGATTCTAAACAGAAGTTTCATATACCATCAGATCCTCACATCTTTGAGTCATCAATGTTCTGAAGCAATTGCAGCATGCAAGATTCTAAGATTCTGAAGCGTTACTATTCAATCAAGACAACATCACATGCAACGGCTTCATTCAGACAAGAATCTTCTCAATATGGAAACAACATTGAATGTCCATTATCACGCTTTATGTTGGACAGGATTTCTATGCCTATATAAACAAGCTAAGAGGACAAATCATTGACGATTTTGAAGACGACTGAAAGATATCTCTAAAAAACGCTGTAAGCTTACATATTCTTTTTACGCTCAAAATTGTGTAAAATATCACAGTTGTGATACTTTTTTTGTAAAGAAAAACAACCATACACAGAATACTCTTTCATCTTGATTAAGCTAGTTTTTCCTTGAGATTAACCGGGTTGTGGTTGTACTCAAGAAGACTTTGGCAGTTGTCAAAGTAGTGATTGTAATCAGTTTTTGATTAATGAATTAAGTCCTCGTTGTAGAGAGGAGAAATCACCTTGACGGGTAGACTGGAGTAGTTTGAGATCAAACGAACCTGGATAAAAATATCGTGTCTACTGCGCTTTTGATCTTAAGTTTTCAATTCAACCCCCCCTTCTTGTGTTTTTCACTTCTTCAGTTTTGACCATGAAATTTCAAATCCCTTTTCAAAAGTTTCCTTCCAAATTGCTTGAGCTACAATTTATATAAATATTTCATGAAGGTGTGGTTGTCTTCGTCTTGAAGAGACGAAGCGAATGACATAGGTCTGAGTTTCTGATTTTACAGATTGAGAGACATGCAATTCACGTTGGCAGGAGGTTGAAGATAACCAACGTGTCATCTTCCAAACAATGAAGGTGTGCCATCTGTTTTTTTGAAAATCTGATTTAATTAATGATTCTATGCTTTATTCACTAATGACCATGATATGCACAACGCGCCAGATCCCTTTGATTTGATTGCTAACACATTTTGACTCTAATCCAATGGTCCACATATTTTTTACTTTATTTTTCTTTTCGGATTTTTATATTTAATTGTTTTAAATTTCAAAAAAATCATAGAAAATTCATTTTTAGTCCAAAAAATCTGAAAAAATTATGAAAAATATTTTTGAATTTTCTCTTTCTGATTTAATTTTTTCACAATTTTATTTTGTGTTTTGATATTTTTTTATAAATTTTCACTTTATTTGATTTGTTTTAAATGTTTAAAAATAATTTTATGCATTTTTTAATTTTGAAAAAATTATGGGATGATCCAATGATATTGTGACAAATATTGGTGACCTCATTCATTTTTTATTTCTGACCTTGGTATTTTTTTATCATTTTTGGTTCATTTTACTCATTTCTTTTAATTTTAAAAATAGTTTGTAACTTTAAAAAATTACCAAAATGTTATAAAATTATTTTAGTTCATTTCTGATTTTTCTATGGTGTTACTTTTTATTTCTTGATTAATTTGAACAGATTTGATAATTTTTTATTTTATTTCTATTTTAAAACATTTTAAAACTTTTTTTAATTTATATACTAAATGCAATATTATTTTGTGATTATTTTCCGGCTGATCTTGGGTTGAATTTTTTATTATGAACTTTGTTAACATCATTGGATCCATGGTGTTGAGTTTAACTCCATAAACATGGATGAATTCTTTTAATAATAGTTTAATTGAAATTTAATTCAAATGTGGTTTGTATGTTCTCTCCCACCCCTTTTCATCTTATCCCTTTCTTATTGCACTAAATGTTATTGGAGCATGATCTCTATATCATGTCTCAAAACAAATGGTGCATAGATTGCTATTGGCCGACCTCAAAATATATGCGACTTCTACATAAGTCCACTTACGATTGCTTAACATAGCGCTAAATTTTATCCCGATTCGAATAAATGATCATTCGAGACCCAAACCTATGTTTGCAAGCCCAAGTATGTTAATTTGATCTCTTTGATCCAATAATCTTCAAATTCATTATGTGGAGGCTTTGGTTCTATCAATCCTCTAATGGATTTACAATACTTTTGGTCAACGCGGATCACTTAAACATCATTGATCATTAAATGGTACTTTTGAGGATTCCAAATGGATTATATACTTGACAAAATGCAAATGCAACTTGTTTTGTTGAGGCTTTGGTTCTACGAATCCTCTAATGAGTTCAAAATGCAAGTTTTAAGATGGTCATCCAACTAACGACTAATTATTAAATTATTTTTACTTTGTGATTTTATTTTTTATGTTTTATGTACCATTTAGTTTAAGCATTATATTTCATGCCTTTTTTATTTTGCTCACTTGAGCATTTATATTCTTGTTATTTTTATTTTGCTTACTTGAGCTTTTCTTTTCTCTTTTAAGACATCTAATAATCAACATGAATCATAAAATTCTTTAATGATACTTGGACTATTTGGTTACTATCCTTGGCATTGTAGAGTATTGGACTTCTTGGACTTAGGGTAAGAAACCTTGGCCTATGTTGGAGACCTTGTGACCTTAATTGAGATTTTGTCTGGAGTTCTTGAGGTTTACCTCAAGACATTGGCTTATTTGTGCAGGTTATTGTGATTAAATTCTTTATTTGTAATCTGGAATTCAAACGTATACAGCCGTTACTCTGCCCAATTTTTGTGAAGATTTAATACACTTGAAGTTTGGTTTTCTCAAGAGGCCTAGTATATTTGCTTGCTTGGTTTCATTCCAAAGAATGAGAATTCTATCTTGATTCATAATGTCAAGTATTGGCTTCTTGTTGGTTAGATGGTTCCTATCCATAGATTTTATCTTATGCTTTAGGATAGTCTCTTCTTCTCCTCCCATCTTCTTTAATTTCAAAAATCTTCTTCCTCCTTTTGAAAATTCTTCTTTTTTAAAACTTAAACCACTTTTATAATAAACTTGGACTTATGTCCTTGCATTTTCAAAAACATTTTCATAAATAAACTTCAATCAACTTAATAATACCTTGATATTTTTTGTAAGAAGACTAAAAGTCAATCAATATCATTTCAAACCATTTTGCCACTTAGGCTTTTTATTTGTAAAACCTTTCTCAAAAGATTAGACTCTTGTCAATCTTTGTAGTGATGCAAATAACTATACTTCTACAATATGTAGTGAAGAGATATATTTTCCACTTGGGTGTTGAGTGACGCATTGTTTATTTTGAAATCCAAGTCATATCATCCACTTTGAGATGATGCAAATTATCCTTTCTCATGATTGTGGGTAGTAAGTATGTTTTCTACACGGACAATGATGATGATGTCTTATCTCATAAAATCAACCAACACAATTATGTTTTAAATTTTTTTAAAGGTGAACTACGTGTACCCTGATCCCCTATTGCACGAAAGGTGGTACGTAGGCACTAAAGCTTCGCAACCACGGTGGGTGCAAAAATTATAAAAAAATATATACTTCTTTCCTTACCTCCACCATTTATTTTTCATACAACATTTTATAGCCAAAATATACAGATTTTACAAAGAGGTTCCTACGGAGTACCGTAGATGTTTAGGGTGCTAATACCTTCCCTTTGCATAAATAACCCCCTTACCTTGAATCTTTCCCCCTCTTTTGGGTTACTCGCTCTTTTCCCATTCCTTTGAAAACAATAAAGCACGATGGAGATTTTTATTTTGATCTGTATAAGTCTAGTCAATCCAATGACTTAGTCTTAAACATTTCTACCGCTACAGAAAAATGGCGACTTCACTAGGGAAAGATTGACCTCTTACTGGTCCATCCTTAAGTGGGTTGAGCCTATCTTTGTTTATATCTGTATATGTGCTATTGTTGTTTATATGTTATATGTTGTATATATGTTTGTCTGGATTTTCCTAGTTTTCAGGGTGCTTGGTGTTTACTCATAAGTCCTATACCCGGACTTGGGTAAACTTTAAGACAGGACGGGCAGTATAGTCATGTTAACTTTGAGGGAGTAATCCCAAAAAGGAGGCATGAGATCCCCCACTCAGTGGAGGCCCCTTTGACTGTAGTGTTGTTTACCGAGTAATTGGGAAGACGTACTGCTTTCGACCTGAGAGCCTGCTGAAGCTGAGGACCATAGAATACCTAACCCATCCTGGCCTTTTAGGTGTAGTGCGGAAGCTATGACGGAGTAATCTGGAAATAGTTATCATGCGATACTACGCTCGGACGAGTTTTTCTTGAGAATATTACAAACTACCGAGTTAATCGAGAAGTTGTTAATATCCGAAGGAAGGATGTAGACTCTGGGAACCTCTAGAACTTTGTTTGGCAGGTGATAACTTTTAGACCAACACCTTATGGGTAATACCTTCGACCTCATGCTCATGACGTTGAACCTATGAACCATATATGTGTGATCTTATGTGTGATTGTTGCATCATGCATCCATGCACTCATAAGCACCTTTTGAAGGATTTTCATTTCAAGGGACTTAAAAGGTGACCATTTGTGAATATTTCAGGTATTGTTTGACCATGGATTCTGGAAAAAGAAAGACCTGAAAATAAAGTTTCAAGGGTCCGAAGATACATGAGTTGATCAGTCTAATTCCCGAGATTAAGTGTTCTGCAGATTTTCGGAAGAAGTATGGATCCATCATTCCTCTTATGAAGCTTAAGATGAAGGAGGGTATTCTCTCAACCTTGATCCAGTTCTATGATCCAATGTATCATTGCTTTACTTTCCTCGACTATCAGTTGATGCCTACACTAGAGGAGTATGCTTATGTGTTGGATTTACCTATTACCGATCGTGTTCCTTTTACTGGTTTGGAGGGTGAGCCAAAACCATATGAGATTGCTGCTTTGATCCATCTAGGGAAGTCTGAGGTGGAAGCCCATATGCCTACTACAAGAGGGATTAAAGGATTACCAGCCTAGTTCTTATTGGAGAAAGCTCGTTACTTTTCCAGGATGAAGAGTACAGTCGCTTTCGAGGACATCTTGGCTCTACTTGCTTATGGGTTGTTTTTGTTTCCTAATGTGGATAAGTTTGTTAACGTTAATTCTATCAGGATCTTCGTGATTGGAAACCCAGTTCCTACATTGTTGGGTGATGCTTATTACTCTATTCATCTTCTGAATTCTTATCATGGGGGGGATGATTATCTATTGCACGCCTTTATTGTACCGGTGGTTTATCTCTCATATGCCTCAGTCTGATGCTTTTTGGGATTTCAGGAAGGAACCCCGATGAGCTCCTAAGATCATGGCACTTACTCACTCAAATATTGATTGGTATCATCGAGCTTACCAGGATGTAGAGATTGTTGGCAGTTGTGGTAGTATCTCTAATGTACCTCTTCTTGGTACAAAGGGAGGAATTAACTATAACCATGTTCTTGCACGACGAACACTTGGTTATCCGATGAGGGATAAACCAAATAGTATTCATTTGAGTAGTTTCTTTGTGAAGGAGGGAGAAGACCATAAGGAAGCTAGGGAGCAGATTGCGAAGGCCTGGTGTTGTACCCCAAAATTTGCCCTCGCATCTTTCCCACAAGAAATCTCAGCTTCAGGCATTTCCTGACTTTTCAAACTGGCTCAAGAATCGGACAAACGGACTTTTCTCGTCAGTCAAACAAAAATTAGGGTTTCATTGATTTTTCAGGGCTCTGGATTTTCTCAAAAACAATTGGCTTAGGGTTTTGGTTGATTTTGGCTCAATTTTGATCAGGTGGACGTTCTTTGGCATTGAATCAGGAATTAAGGTTTTATGGGCATATTCTCAGAAAGATTAAAATTCCACAGCACTTTGCAAGTTACTCCGAGATTCGGGTCGAATTCACATTGTTTTTAATTTAATCAGTAAGAGGAGGCAGTTGGTTTGAATTCACCAGTCAAAGGATATGCGCAATTTGGAATTACAGTGTTTGTTGAAAATCAGTGAAAAGAGAGAACGCGCCTGATCAATGTTTTGATTAACTATTGATTCGCTTTGAAGATACCAGGTTTAATTGATCAATGTGCTAAAGTATTGTTTATTTAAATTATTTATTATTCTAAATTAAGTGATTGAAATTTATTTTTTCAATTATTTTAATTCAAAGAGTTTTAAATAAATAAATAAACAATAAAGAAAGAGGAAATAGAATTGGTTGGATAATAAAGACTTTTATTGATATTTGAATTATTTGTACAATTATTGTTTATAATTTAATTACAAACAATGGTTTACATTAATTTAAATATTAAATAAAAATAAAACTATCCTATTTTTTTCTAATTCTTCAGTCTTCATTTAGTACCCCTCCATCCATTTTTATCTGCAAAAGAAGAAAAGTCAGTGACTGATAATTAATTAAAGACAGATAAAATTGCAATCATCATTAAAGGGCCACTGATTGGGATCAGTTAACCCTCTCTGCAAATCACGGGATTTCTCCCGGTTCACAAAGAGGGAAGAATTTTATTTAATCATGAATGCAAAGTTGAGAAAAAATGCAAAGTGTCAAAATGCATAAAATGTCAAACTGCATAAACTCAATCTCAAACTCCAAGTTCAAACCAAACTGAAAATCCAAAAGTATCAAAATTACTGTCAAAAAAGTACAAAGTCTACTCAAGGCTGTCATGAAAAGATTTGGCAAAGATATGGAAAGTTCACAAAGTGTAAGAAGCTGTCAAGAAAAGAGAAAATATGTAGAAGAAATCTTTTATGCAAGCTTTCTTTTTTTCATCATTTCCCAAATGCAATAGCCCTTTCAGAGAAAGTACAGAAATAAAGCATAGTTTAATATTTAAACTGTACTGAGAGAGAGAAAAAGAAGAGATAAGATGCAGGTTTTCAGTTCAGCAGGAGAAGACCAGGTTTTCAGTTTTTCAATACAACTTCCACTGGTGGAAGTATAGTGTAAAAAGTGTCAAAAACCAGAAAACCAGTTTTTCAATACAACTTCCACTGGTGGAAGTATAGTGTAAAAAGTGTCAAAAACCAGAAAACCAGTTTTTCAATAACAACTATCATCTCAGCACAAACCAGCTTAGAAAAACTTGTCAAACACATTCCAAACAATCACCTTGCCCTAAAACACGAGCTAAACACCTTCCAAACTTCATCAAACCAAAAAACACCATCAAACTGCAAAAACAGAGTTGCCTCTGCAGTTTGAGTGCTATCTTTCATTTCTCTCAAGATTTCTTGCCCAAACCAGTTCACATACCTTCCTTACCACCTATGCAAGCTATCCAAAAGCTAAAGCACGGTCTGTAACACCTTCAAGCCACTTCACCATTTTTGTTTTTTTCTGTTTTACAGTTGAAGTTCTCCAGCACGATTCAGGGAGTTTCAAGACAAAGTAGAACTTGGAATAGCATCCTCACACTTCAAGGAAGCTATACAAATCATCATCTTGCTCTGAAAACTCCTCCATTGCAAAGCACGATTCCAACTGAACAGGTATCTTCATGAGGTTCTATCTCTCAGTATAGACATTGTTAGCTTTAGGTTTGTGAAGGAAATATGTCACAATCATAGCCCCGAACATGACCATATAATTAAATTTGAAAATACTTTTTTTCTTTTCTTTTAATTAAAACATATATTTGTACATATCATACAATATATTTGAAAATACCTTTTTCTTTTAAATATACTTTTGTACATAATAAGTAAACCTACATTTTGCATAATTCTTTTTAATTAAAATATTTTGTACATAACAATATAAAATTACACTTCTTTTTTTTATATATACATAATTCAATTCTTGACATTTAATACTTTTTGTACATAAATAATAAAATACATTTTTACACCATGTAATTAAAATCGAAAGCATTTTCCCTTTTTTTTTAATTAAAATATTTTTGTACATAACAAATGAAAAAATACTTTTTGTATACATAATTAACACCTAGAAATATTTTCTTTTCTTAAAACATCATTTTATACATAATTTAATTAGAACTTGAGCATTCAATTAAAACATTTCTTTTGTACATATTAAAAGAAATACAAGATCAATAATTAAACAATATTTAATACATGTTCAAATTTCACATTCCGCACCTGTAAATAATCACATATACACAATACATCTCACACTTACACAATACAAACACGTTCACATTGCTCCTATACACACTTGTTTATCTTATACATTGATATTCGTCATTTACATTTGATCGCGAATTCGATTTGGTTGTAACTTATTGGATTCTATAAGTCTCATCCCCATTCATACACATGTACCCCCACTCCCGGATACTTATCTTGTAATAGCGTAGATCTTACATTTTCGCAATTTACCGCTTTCAATTATACCATGATTAGATCTAGGGTTTGCATGTACATAAAATCAAACGCTAGATAACCTAATACAAGACAAATACATGAAATCAATACACAATCACACTTGCACCCCCTAGGGTATTCCCACATGTTGCCTTCCAAAATGGGCCATGCTTGCACGTCGAGTATCTTTGGAAAAACGAATTCAAAATGATCATAGTCCCTCGATAATACTTTCAAAATGTTGCCTAAACAAATGATCAAGTCCCTCAAAGCAAATTGCCAAAGACACTTGGCACCATTGCATTCATGGTCCGTACGATGACCCGCGCTCGTCCCGAATAAACTTCCTAAACGCAAGATTGCCCACCAAATTCCATGGTGGAACAAAATTGTTAAAAAGGGGTTAAAACATGACAAAAACCTTTGATTACAATAGGGTAGACAAAACTCTTAGTTACTTGAGATCGACTTGCAAAAACACTTGCCTTCTTTTCAAAAACCATAATCCACAACACTTTCAAACAAACTCCCAAAACATTTTGAAACATCTTTTCGAAAAGATACACACTTTTGTAAAACACTCAAACATGAGTCAAATACATTAGTCGCCTAAGACAAGGCATCTCTTCAAAAACATTTTTCAAAACACACACACACACCATTTTCAAGCAATCAAAAATCGAGGCAAGTGATCTAAAAAAACCAAGTAACTAAGAGCCCATGGATAACCATGGATGAAAAGGGTGCTAATACCTTCCCTTTTCATAATCTACCCCCCGAACCCAAGAAAACATCTCAAAAGGTTTCTGCTGTGCTTTTTTAACCTTTCCTTTAGGATAAAATAAAAAGTCGGTGGCGACTCTTGCTCAACCGCACAAGTGCGAATACGAACGCAAAACACTAGTCAGTTCTCCCACCGTATCACAGAACTGGCGACTCTGCTGGGGAATATTTTTAAGTGGGGTTACCTTAGGGTTTAGATCACCTTTATTTTTAATTGATTGTTTTGTTTGCTTTACATTTGTGGGCTTTGTATCGGAGTTTCATAGATCCTAACCCGGATCTGGGGAATACCCTTTTAGGTAGCATAATCTGTGAGGGACCTGTCCGGCGTATACCGACATGGGTGAAGCAGTGGCTACGTTGGTGTGGCGTCTTGGTCTGTACCGATATCCCTCGTGTTGAAATGGGGAGAATATGGGTCTTCCAAGGAGTCATTAAGCACCAACCGACCTTAGAACCCTAAATTGACCAACTTGGCCATTAGAACAGTAGCAGTATGCTACGCTCATTGAGGCTAAACTCTCGCGATGGTTCCGGCCGCGAGAAATGGTTGCGATGCTGGAGTTATGACCGATTGAGGGTAGCCAATGATATGAGATTCTCTAGAACCCGGTTACTTTTGATAGGACAGGTTTTAACCAACGAACTGAAAGAGGGTAGTACCTGAACCCCATGCAAGCCTAAACCTAAGGACTTGTTTGCTTTGTGTGAATATGTTTGCCTGTATATACACTTGCCTGCTTTTCGCATACATGGACATAACATCATGACATCATACCATAGCATTTTCAATAACCATTTCAAGGATCTCGAGGGTTCTGTTGATGCAGGGTTACGTTGAACCAGACACCTATCAAGGGGCAAGAGGTTTCTCCTCTAACCAATGCAATCAAAGTTCAAGTACAAACAACTTGAATCAGTGGCTATGACCCACTCGACATGGTGAGCTTGATTCTAGTGGAAAGACATCCACCGATACAAAGTTCCCCAATCAAAGTTCAAGAACAACAACTTGAATCGGTGGCTATGACCCACTCGACATGGTGAGCTTGATTCTCGTGGAAAGACATCCACTGATACAAAGTTTTCCAATCAAAGTTCAAGAACAACAACTTGAATCAGTGGCTATGACCCACTCGACATGGCGAGCTTGATTCTCGTGGAAGGACGTCCACCGGTTCAGAGACCTCCAATCCAAGAGTAAAGTTTAACCTCTAACATTTTCTTGTGTTTACCCCAAGAGATCCTTGAAAGCATGCATCCACATATCATGCATTGCATTTTGACAATCTTTCCTTTTTCAGGTTTCCTTACTCTCCTGCTGTTTATTTCAGTAATAGATGGCTCTAGAGAGGTCTGTCAAAGACATCCAAGACCAGACTGCTCAGCTGCAGGAGATGTTCCTGAACTTGTCTCTGGGGCAAGAAGAGATGAAAGCTCTCCTCACCAAGGGCTTGGGGGAATTCCAACAATGCCAGGAGTGATCAGCTTGCGGAGCTGCAGTTTGATCTAACAACACTGAGGACCCAAGTGATGGGACAGTTGGTGGGCCAGATGGCTCTCATCCAAGACCTATCCCAAAGACAAGAGGAACTCAGAGTTCTTGTCCGCCAACTGCTTCCAAACAACCAACTGGGGCAAACATCTGAGGTCGAAGAGCAAGTCACCGCTCAGCCTCCATCCATTCCAGAAGACAAAGGGAAAGCTTCTTTGCTTGCTTCAGGGTCACAAACCCATCAACAACCTCGCCCGCGTCAACGGGGCAATCGGCGTAAGCAAGAAAAGTCGGGAAGACAGTTTACGGAGACTGAAATACCATCATTTTTCATACTGAAGCGCCTGTTGGAGGTCGACTTACTTACTGTAAAGGACCCTCCTCAGAAGCTCAATACCTTCTCTCCTCACTATCATCCCGACGCATTCTGTGTTTACCACTCCTACAGCCCGGGACACGACACCAACGACTGTTGGGCCTTGAAGAACAAGATTCAAGATCTGATCGACATTGGGGTGCTGGAATTCATGCCAGACGGCGAGATGAAGATCTTCCGTTAAAGGGTTCTCCACTTGAAGTGACGAAGCTTGAGCTGAAAGACTTTTGCTTCTTTTTTTGAATTTTCAAAGTTGTAATTTCGTTTGCTGTCAAACAATTATCTGTTGATGTTAAACTCTGTTTTCATTAATGCATTGCATATGTTTGTCTTGAATCCATCCATTCGTTTCACTACTCTTATGCTTTTCTTTATGATATTTGACTCTTGATAAAAAGCTACAAGCCTTTAGAGGGAGGATGACGAAATAATACCATGATCTTATACAGTATGCTTTTGAACAAACCGTGCTGATGATGTAGAGGCATTTCTTTCAATTCCCAAACACTGGAGTTATAAGGAAGTTAATCCCTAGTCAACCCCTTCGAGCCAAAGAAGTAGGAGTTTTCTATTTTAAAACGATCAAAACCCTTGATATAAACCTGGGGCAGGGTAGTATCTCAGTTAATTCAAAAGAAAATGTGCATTGAAGTCGCAAACTCTCAAGTTCATAATACAATGAACGATGTCAAAAAGAGAAAGCATTCCTTTGAAATCAAAAGACAGGGGTGGTTCCCTATCACATAGACAGTCAATCTCTCAAAAGAGAAAAGCCCACTGAGCCAAAACCTATAAAGGAGGCTTAAGAAAGCTGGGGCATCCTGCTGACTGTAATCCCGGAAAACGGTAACAGTCAGGCAAAAGTTAGGGATAACAAATCAAAATCAAAATAGTGAGGTCATTACAAAAATCCTCAACAACATGAAAAGTGTTGAAAAAGAAAAAGGAGATAATGACTGGCTCCCCAAATTCAAACAGGTGAACCATCGCCCAAAAGTCGTTCCAAACTCAAAACAGAGTATGACGCAGTTAACTGAGCTTAGGTTGAAGGACATCACGAAGAGCGGGTGGGTACAAATATACTTTGAGCCTTTATCCTTTGTTTCTTAAACCGTGAACCAAGCCACGTTACAACCCTTCAAAAGTCCTAATTGAAGCATGGGTTAGTTCGAAAGCATACTGTTACAAAAGGTATCCTGACTCCTGTAGGGCTTTGCTCTAAATCTTGCGTTACCTTGTCTTATGAAAAGTTTTCTGCTAAAAACGCATTTTTCAAAACTTCGAGACAAACATAAACTTTGCATTATTCGAATATCATTGTCTGCATTTGACCTTTTTGTTTGACAGCGAAGAAATTCATACAGCGAATGTTCGGAGGAACGAAAACTCTCTCAGTAAGTCAAAATCACTTCAAAAGGATGACACTTCCATTACAAATCTCCTATCAACAAGGGGCATTACATGGGGCAGTCCAGTCAAGGTTTCAACAGATCTTTCGAAGTTCAGTTAACCTGGGGCAGTCCAGTCAAGATTTCAAGAAATCTCTCAATTCGCAGAGTAATCTAATTCAAGACTCCTTAATCACCACTTGGGGCATTCGAATGTCAAAAGTGTTCAACAATTTCCTTATCACCTCAGAAGATTGATATAGTTCAAGATGTGACCCAGAGATGGCGACATTCTATAACTCATTCAGACTTTCAAGATATAGTTCAGATGTGACCCTGATTTGGCGACATTCTATAACTCATTCAGACTTTCAAGATATAGTTCAAGATGTGACCCAGAGATGGTGACATTCTATAACTCATTCAGACTTTCAAGATATAGTTCAAGATGTGACCCAAAGATGGCGACATTCTATAACTCATTCAAACTTTCAAGATATAGTTCAAATGTGACCCAGAGATGGCGACATTCTATAACTCATTCAGACTTTCAAGATATAGTTCAGATGTGACCCAGAGATGGCGACATTCTATAACTCATTCAGACTTTCAAGATATAGTTCAGATGTGACCCTGATTTGGCGACATTCTATAACTCATTCAGACTTTCAAGATATAGTTCAGATGTGACCCAGAGATGGCGACATTCTATAACTCATTCAGACTTTCAAGATATAGTTCAGATGTGACCCTGATTTGGCGACATTCTATAACTCATTCAGACTTTCAAGATATAGTTCAGATGTGACCCTGATTTGGCGACATTCTATAACTCATTCAGACTTTCAAGATATAGTTCAGATGTGACCCTGATTTGGTGACATTCTATAACTCATTCAGACTTTCAAGATATAGTTCAAGATGTGACCCAGAGATGGCGACATTCTATAACTCATTCAGACTTTCAAGATATAGTTCAAGATGTGACCCAGAGATGGCGACATTCTATAACTCATTCAGACTTTCAAGATATAGTTCAGATGTGACCCTGATTTGGCGACATTCTATAACTCATTCAGACTTTCAAGATATAGTTCAGATGTGAACCAAGATTTGGCGACATTCTGCAACTCATTCAGAGATTCCTTCCAGAAATAGTTCAGATGTGACCCTGATTTGGCGACATTCTGCAACTCATTCAGAATTTCATTCAAGAAATAGTTCAGATGTGACCCTGATTTGGCGACATTCAGTAACTTATTCAGAATTTCATTCAAGATATATTTCAAGATGTGACCCAGAGATGGCGACATTCAGTAACTTATTCCAGACCAACACCTACAGCAATCAGAGGACTCTCGCAATCCCCAGCCAGAGAACCTTCCAGAAGCTAACTCCACTCAGAGTCAAGTTTCATTATCCCCAGCGAAGCTAAAACTTCAAATTATCAATCCCCAGCGGAGCCAGACTATTGAACCTTCTCCCCACAGAGTTTTGGGAGGACAAATCTTGAGTCCCCCAGTGAAGTCGCCAGAGTTACTTCCCACCAAGCTGAAGATTCTCAATCTTACCTCCCCAGCATGTGCCTATTAGATTGGAACTCCCCAGTAGAGGTCATCAGGAATTCTCTTCCCCAGCAGCAGCCAAGGATTTATTTTCCTCGACAGCAGTCAAGATGCTTTTATCTTCAGCCATCTCGGATTCATTTATCCTCAGCAAGATTAGCTCATCAGCTTACATGCACATTCATCACATTCATGTCATAAACATTGATGTCACATACATTGCATCATGCATCATAACATTGCATACGGCTAACCCTTTACTTTTCAGGTAAGAGCAGTCGACAGACACAGATCATCTCCCGAGATTCATCCAGAAATAGTTTAGATGTGACCCGGACACGGCGACATTCTGATACTTATTCCAGATCCATTCAAACGCATCATCAGGAAACCCTACACCGTTTCCTCTTCAACTTCAAGACTTCTGAAAACAGTTTACAGATTCTTCCCTACAATGGATGTCAATCTACCAACTTGTTCAGACTCTTCTCAAAACAGTTTACAGATTCTTCCCTACAACGGATGTCAATCTACCAACTTGTTCAGACTCTTCTCAACTTTTGAAAATAGTTTACGGACGCTTCCCAACAACGGATGTGGCTCTATTGCTTATTCAATCTCAGATAGTTTACGGAGTCTCCGGACATGGATGTCAATCCATTGCTTGTCCGGACCCCCAATTCAGAGATATTCCAAAACATGGATGCCTTTCTGATACTTGTCCACTCACCATTGACATGCAGTTCAACATTTCCAGATGGCATCTATAAGCCCATCCTCCTACCAACAGTCACCAGATGGCATCTTTAAGCCCATCACCAAATGGCATCTCTAAGCCCATTCCCCGAAAAGATTCTATCGCACCAGATGGCATCTTTAAGCCCATCACCAAATGGCATCTGTAAGCCCATTCACCTCTACCATCACATCGCCGACTGCAAATTTTCTGGGCACTTTAGTGTCCAATCTTCTTTTACCTTCAAGTCGCGAAAGGCAAACTTGCCAATCTAACTCTTCAGGTCCAAGAAGATTGAACAGGGGCAACTGTTGTACCCCAAAATTTGCCCTCGCATCTTTCCCACAAGAAATCTCAGCTTCAGGCATTTCCTGACTTTTCAAACTGGCTAAAAAACCGGACAAACGGACTTTTCTCGTCAGTCAAACAAAAATTAGGGTTTCATTGATTTTTCAGGGCTCTGGATTTTCTCAAAAATAGTTGGCTTAGGGTTTTGGTTGATTTTGGCTCAATTTTGATCAGGTGGACGTTCTTTGGCATTGAATCAGGAATTAAGGTTTTATGGGCATATTCTCAGAAAGATTAAAATTCCACAGCACTTTGCAAGTTACTCCGAGATTCGGGTCGAATTCGCATTGTTTTTAATTTAATCAGTAAGAGGAGGCAGTTGGTTTGAATTCACCAGTCAAAGGATATGCGCAGTTTGGAATTACAGTGTTTGTTGAAAATCAGTGAAAAGAGAGAACGCGCATGATCAATGTTTTGATTAACTATTGATTCGCTTTGAAGATACCAGGTTTAATTGATCAATGTGCTAAAGTATTGTTTATTTAAATTATTTATTATTCTAAATTAAGTGATTGAAATTTATTTTTTCAATTATTTTAATTCAAAGAGTTTTAAATAAATAAATAAACAATAAAGAAAGAGGAAATAAAATTGGTTGGATAATAAAGACTTTTATTGATATTTGAATTATTTGTACAATTATTGTTTATAATTTAATTACAAACAATGGTTTACATTAATTTAAATATTAAATAAAAATAAAACTATCCTATTTTTTTCTAATTCTTCAGTCTTCATTTAGTACCCCTCCATCCATTTTTATCTGCAAAAGAAGAAAAGTCAGTGACTGATAATTAATTAAAGACAGATAAAATTGCAATCATCATTAAAGGGCCACTGATTGGGATCAGTTAACCCTCTCTGCAAATCACGGGATTTCTCCCGGTTCACAAAGAGGGAAGAATTTTATTTAATCATGAATGCAAAGTTGAGAAAAAATGCAAAGTGTCAAAATGCATAAAATGTCAAACTGCATAAACTCAATCTCAAACTCCAAGTTCAAACCAAACTGAAAATCCAAAAGTATCAAACTTACTGTCAAAAAAGTACAAAGTCTACTCAAGGCTGTCATGAAAAGATTTGGCAAAGATATGGAAAGTTCACAAAGTGTAAGAAGCTGTGAAGAAAAGAGAAAATATGCAGAAGAAATCTTTTATGCAAGCTTTCTTTTTTTCATCATTTCCCAAATGCAATAGCCCTTTCAGAGAAAGTACAGAAATAAAGCATAGTTTAATATTTAAACTGTACTGAGAGAGAGAAAAAGAAGAGATAAGATGCAGGTTTTCAGTTCAGCAGGAGAAGATACAGAAAATATACAAACTCCCACTGCATAAACCTGAACAAAAGAAACACCAAAGAAATATACAAAACTGCTAAGCAAGCATAAACCGGCTAAGCCTTTTAACCTGCTAGCAGTGTCAAAAACCAGAAAACCAGTTTTTCAATACAACTTCCACTGGTGGAAGTATAGTGTAAAAAGTGTCAAAAACCAGAAAACCAGTTTTTCAATACAACTTCCACTGGTGGAAGTATAGTGTAAAAAGTGTCAAAAACCAGAAAACCAGTTTTTCAATAACAACTATCATCTCAGCACAAACCAGCTTAGGAAAACTTGTCAAACACATTCCAAACAATCACCTTGCCCTAAAACACGAGCTAAACACCTTCCAAACTTCATCAAACCAAAAAACACCATCAAACTGCAAAAACAGAGTTGCCTCTGCAGTTTGAGTGCTATCTTTCATTTCTCTCAAGCTTTCTTGCCCAAACCAGTTCACATACCTTCCTTACCACCTATGCAAGCTATCCAAAAGCTAAAGCATGGTCTGTAACACCTTCAAGCCACTTCACCATTTTTGTTTTTTTCTGTTTTACAGTTGAAGTTCTCCAGCACGATTCAGGGAGTTTCAAGACAAAGTAGAACTTGGAATAACATCCTCACACTTCAAGGAAGCTATACAAATCATCATCTTGCTCTGAAAACTCCTCCATTGCAAAGCACGATTCCAACTGAACAGGTATCTTCATGAGGTTCTATCTCTCAGTATAGACATTGTTAGCTTTAGGTTTGTGAAGGAAATATGTCACAATCATAGCCCCGAACATGACCATATAATTAAATTTGAAAAATACTTTTTTTCTTTTCTTTTAATTAAAACATATATTTGTACATATCATACAATATATTTGAAAATACCTTTTTCTTTTAAATAGACTTTTTTACATAATAAGTAAACCTACATTTTGCATAATTCTTTTTAATTAAAATATTTTGTACATAACAATATAAAATTACACTTCTTTTTTTTATATATACATAATTCAATTCTTGACATTTAATACTTTTTGTACATAAATAATAAAATACATTTTTACACCATGTAATTAAAATTGAAAGCATTTTCCCTTTTTTTTTAATTAAAATATTTTTGTACATAACAAATGAAAAAAATACTTTTTGTATACATAATTAACACCTAGAAATATTTTCTTTTCTTAAAACATCATTTTTATACATAATTTAATTAGAACTTGAGCATTCAATTAAAACATTTCTTTTGTACATATTAAAAGAAATACAAGATCAATAATTAAACAATATTTAATACATGTTCAAATTTCACATTCCGCACCTGTAAATAATCACATATACACAATACATCTCACACTTACACAATACAAACACGTTCACATTGCTCCTATACACACTTGTTTATCTTATACATTGATATTCGTCATTTACATTTGATCGCGAATTCGATTTGGTTGTAACTTATTGGATACTATAAGTCTCATCCCCATTCATACACATGTACCCCCACTCCCGGATACTTATCTTGTAATAGCGTAGATCTTACATTTTCGCAATTTACCGCTTTCAATTATACCATGATTAGATCTAGGGTTTGCATGTACATAAAATCAAACGCTAGATAACCTAATACAAGACAGATACATGAAATCAATACACAATCACACTTGCACACCCTAGGGTAATCCCACATGTTGCCTTCCAAAATGGGCCATGCTTGCACGTCGAGTATCTTTGGCAAAACGAATTCAAAATGATCATAGTCCCTCGATAATACTTTCAAAATGTTGCCTAAACAAATGATCAAGTCCCTCAAAGCAAATTGCCAAAGACACTTGGCACCATTGCATTCATGGTCCGTACGATGACCCGCGCTCGTCCCGAATAAACTTCCTAAACGCAAGATTGCCCACCAAATTCCATGGTGGAACAAAATTGTTAAAAAGGGGTTAAAACATGACAAAAACCTTTGAGTACAATAGGGTAGACAAAACTCTTAGTTACTTGAGATCGACTTGCAAAAACACTTGCCTTCTTTTCAAAAACCACAATCCACAACACTTTCAAACAAACTCCCAAAACATTTTGAAACATCTTTTCGAAAAGATACACACTTTTGTAAAACACTCAAACACGAGTCAAATACATTAGTCGCCTAAGACAAGGCATCTCTTCAAAAACATTTTTCAAAACACACACACACCATTTTCAAGCAATCAAAAATCGAGGCAAGTGATCTAAAAAAACCAAGTAACTAAGAGCCCATGGATAACCATGGATGAAAAGGGTGCTAATACCTTCCCTTTTCATAATCTACCCCCCGAACCCAAGAAAACATCTCAAAAGGTTTTTGCTGTGCTTTTTTAACCTTTCCTTTAGGATAAAATAAAAAGTCGGTGGCAACTCTTGCTCAACCGCACAAGTGCGAATACGAACGCAAAACACTAGTCAGTTCTCCCACCGTATCACAGAACTGGCGACTCTGCTGGGGAATATTTTTAAGTGGGGTTACCTTAGGGTTTAGATCACATTTATTTTCAATTGATTGTTTTGTTTGCTTTACATTTGTGGGCTTTGTATCAGAGTTTCATAGATCCTAACCCGGATCTGGGGAATACCCTTTTAGGTAGCATAATCTGTGAGGGACCTGTCCGGCGTATACCGACATCGGTGAAGCAGTGGCTACGTTGGTGTGGCGTCTTGGTCTGTAACGATATCCCTCGTGTTGAAACGGGGAGAATATGGGTCTTCCAAGGAGTCATTAAGCACCAACCGACCTTAGAATCCTAAATTGACCAACTTGGCCATTAGAACAGTAGCAGTATGCTACGCTCATTGAGGCTAAACTCTCGCGATGGTTCCGGCCGCGAGAAAAGGTTGCGATGCTGGAGTTATGATCGATTGAGGGTAGCCAATGATATGAGATTCTCTAGAACCCGGTTACTTTTGATAGGACAGGTTTTAACCAACGAACTGAAAGAGGGTAGTACCTGAACCCCATGCAAGCCTAAACCTAAGGACTTGTTTGCTTTGTGTGAATATGTTTGCCTGTATATACACTTGCCTGCTTTTCGCATACATGGACATAACATCATGACATCATACCATAGCATTTTCAATAACCATTTCAAGGATCTCGAGGGTTCTGTTGATGCAGGGTTACGTTGAACCAGCCACCTATCAAGGGGCAAGAGGTTTCTCCTCTAACCAATGCAATCAAAGTTCAAGTACAAACAGCTTGAATCAGTGGCTATGACCCACTCGACATGGTGAGCTTGATTCTAGTGGAAAGACATCCACCGATACAAAGTTCCCCAATCAAAGTTCAAGTACAACAGCTTGAATCGGTGGCTATGACCCACTCGACATGGTGAGCTTGATTCTCGTGGAAAGACATCCACTGATACAAAGTTTTCCAATCAAAGTTCAAGAACAACAACTTGAATCAGTGGCTATGACCCACTCGACATGGCGAGCTTGATTCTCGTGGAAGGACGTCCACCGGTGCAGAGACCTCCAATCCAAGAGCAAAGTTTAACCTCTAACATTTTCTTGTGTTTACCCCAAGAGATCCTTGAAAGCATGCATCCACATATCATGCATTGCATTTTGACAATCTTTCCTTTTTCAGGTTTCCTTACTCTCCTGCTGTTTATTTCAGCAAGAGATGGCTCTACAGAGGTCTGTCAAAGACATCCAAGACCAGACTGCTCAGCTGCAGGAGATGTTCCTGAACTTGTCTCTGGGGCAAGAAGAGATGAAAGCTCTCCTCACCAAGGGCTTAGGGAATTCCAACAATGCCAGGAGTGATCAGCTTGCGGAGCTGCAGTTTGATCTAACAACACTGAGGACCCAAGTGATGGGACAGTTGGTGGGCCAGATGGCTCTCATCCAAGACCTATCCCAAAGACAAGAGGAACTCAGAGTTCTTGTCCGCCAACTGCTTCCAAACAACCAACTGGGGCAAACATCTGAGGTCGAAGAGCAAGTCACCGCTCAGCCTCCATCCATTCCAGAAGACAAAGGGAAAGCTCCTTTGCTTGCTTCAGGGTCACAAACCCATCAACAACCTCGCCCGCGTCAACGGGGCAATCGGCATAAGCAAGAAAAGTCGGGAAGACAGTTTACGGAGACTGAAATACCATCATTTTTCATACTGAAGCGCCTGTTGGAGGTCGACTTACTTACTGTAAAGGACCCTCCTCAGAAGCTCAATACCTTCTCTCCTCACTATCATCCCGACGCATTCTGTGTTTACCACTCCTACAGCCCGGGACACGACACCAACGACTGTTGGGCCTTGAAGAACAAGATTCAAGATCTGATCGACATTGGGGTGCTGGAATTCATGCCAGACGGCGAGATGAAGATCTTCCGTTAAAGGGTTCTCCACTTGAAGTGACGAAGCTTGAGCTGAAAGACTTTTGCTTCTTTTTTTGAATTTTCAAAGTTGTAATTTCGTTTGCTGTCAAACAATTATCTGTTGATGTTAAACTCTGTTTTCATTAATGCATTGCATATGTTTGTCTTGAATCCATCCATTAGTTTCACTACTCTTATGCTTTTCTTTATGATATTTGACTCTTGATAAAAAGCTACAAGCCTTTAGAGGGAGGATGACGAAATAATACCATGATCTTATACAGTATGCTTTTGAACAGACCGTGCTGATGATGTACATGCATTTCTTTCAATTCCCAAACACTGGAGTTATAAGGAAGTTAATCCCTAGTCAACCCCTTCGAGCCAAAGAAGTAGGAGTTTTCTGTTTTAAAACGATCAAAACCCTTGATATAAACCCGGGGCAGGGTAGTATCTCAGTTAATTCAAAAGAAAATGCGCATTGAAGTTGCAAACTCTCAAGTTCATAATACAATGAACGATGTCAAAAAGAGAAAGCATTCCTTTGAAATCAAAAGACAGGGGTGGTTCCCTATCACATAGACAATCAATCTCTCAAAAGAGAAAAGCCCACTGAGCCAAAACCTATAAAGGAGGCTTAAGAAAGCTGGGGCATCCTGCTGACTGTAATCCCGGAAAACGGTAACAGTCAGGCAAAAGTTAGGGATAACAAATCAAAATCAAAATAGTGAGGTCATTACAAAAATCCTCAACAATATGAAAAGTGTTGAAAAAGAAAAAGGAGATAATGACTGGCTCCCCAAATTCAAACTGGTGAACCATCGCCCAAAAGTCGTTCCAAACTCAAAACAGAGTATGACGCAGTTAACTGAGCTTAGGTTGAAGGACATCACGAAGAGCGGGTGGGTACAAATATACTTTGAGCCTTTATCCTTTGTTTCTTAAACCGTGAACCAAGCCACGTTACAACCCTTCGAAAGTCCTAATTGAAGCATGGGTTAGTTCGAAAGCATACTGTTACAAAAGGTATCCTGACTCCTGTAGGGCTTTGCTCTAAATCTTGCGTTAACTTGTCTTATGAAAAGTTTTCTACTAAAAACGCATTTTTCAAAACTTCGAGACAAACATAAACTTTGCATTATTCGAATATCACTGTCTGCATTTGACCTTTTTGTTTGACAGCGAAGAAATTCATACAGCGAATGTTCAGAGGAACAAAAACTCTCTCAGTAAGTCAAAATCACTTCAAAAGGATGACACTTCCATTACAAATCTCCTATCAACAAGGGGCATTACATGGGGCAGTCCAGTCAAGGTTTCAACAGATCTTTCGAAGTTCAGTTAACCTGGGGCAGTCCAGTCAAGATTTCAAGAAATCTCTCAATTCGCAGAGTAATCTAATTCAAGACTCCTTAATCACCACTTGGGGCATTCGAATGTCAAAAGTGTTCAACAATTTCCTTATCACCTCAGTGATTCCTCCCATGGAAGAGAAGGAGATGACTAAGATTTTTTTGAAGACTCTGGGTGCTTTCTACTATGAGAGGATGGTAGCAAGTGAACCGAGTGACTTTACTGAAATGGTAGGCATGGGTATCAGTTTAGAAGAGGCTGTAAGAGAGGGCCGTTTAACAAAGAGTGAAGGATCTGGAGGTGCGAAGAAGCCATCTTATGGGTTTACCAAGAAGAAGGAAGGGGATGCAAATGCTATTATGCAAGAGAGGAGGGTTAATCCTCCTAGAAGAAATTATCAGCATCATCAGCAAGTTGCCTCAATTGCTCTAGTTGTTGGTGTAGCTCCAACAATCATTGCTTATCAGAGACCATCCCAGCAGGGGAATCAAGGGTATAATCAGAGAAGGGAGAGTTATGACCCTATTCCTATGAGTTATATAGAGTTACTACCGGCATTAATTTAAAAGAATTTGGTTCAGACCCGACCACCTCCCGCTGTACCATCACCATTGCCTTGGTATTACAAAGCAGACAAAACATGTGCTTTTCACCAGGGAGCACCAGGGCATAATGTTGAGAATTGCTATCCTTTGAAGACCGAGGTGCAGAAATTGGTGAAGTCTGGTATTCTATCTTTCAAGGATGTGTGCCCTAATGTAAAAGACAATCTTCTACCCAAGCATGGAGAAACGAATGCTGTGAACATGGTGCCCGAATGTCTAGGCGACTTCTGGATTTTTGATATTCATCTGGTTAGAGGAGATTTAGTGAAAATGCATGTAGACCTCTGTGAATTTAGCTACTATATGCATGACCATTCCGGTTGTGCTATTTACAGTACAAACATACAGGGTTGCAATAAGATAAAGGCTTATTTGCAGGAGATGATGGATGAGGGCCTCATCCACATAATTAGGCCTAGGGAAAAATATGAAGAGGAAGTGAACATGGTTTCTGGATGTCCTAGAGAGTTCAAAATTTTTGATGTGGAGTATATGAATGAGGATCTTGTACAATTGCATGATACTTTTTGCCACGTGGCTGGTCAGGTGTAACATCAGTATGGATCTTGCCGAATTTGCTGCCTGGACTCCCGAGGATGTTCAATCGTGAGGAAAGGTGTTCAGTTGTTGTTAGATAATGGAACTATCAAGGTTACAGGTCAAAGGGATGATTACCATGAAGTTGATATGATTGAGGTTTGTTTGGCTGAAGAAGAGTCGGGTGATGAGTATGCCTCTGCTGATGAGTTCTTTTCCTAGGATGAAGATTTGCTTTCCAGAGATGACTCCATAATGACTGATCATGTTGAAGAAGGGGAAAACATCATTGTTCCTTGTTTTGGTGCACCCGCCCATTTTGAAGTCGAGTATCATAACAAGTAGGCTATTACTCCATTGGTGATTAGTTTGCCAGGTCCTGTCCCCTACAAGTCATATAAGGCTGTACCCTAAAAATATAAAATTACAATCTTAGAGAATGGTGTGGAAGTTCCCATTCAGCCGATGCCTGATGTTGGAAATATTGCTGAGACTAGCAGAGTGACCCGCATCGGTCGTATATTTGCACCAATTATTCATGGAGATGTTAGCGCTGGAAAGAAAATTGCTGAGAATGTTAAACCCAAGAAGGTTACGGGTGAATCTAGTGGAACTACGTTAGAGAAAGAAGTGGATGATATTTTGAAGATAATCAAGATGAGCGACTACAGAATTGTAGATCAGCTACTGCAAACTCCTTCAAAAATATCTATCTTGGCTTTATTGATGAACTTCTCTGCTCACAGAGAATCTCTGATGAGGGTATTGGACCAAGATTTTATGGAAAGTGACATGCCTATAGACCAATTCAGCAGTATAGTAGGGAACATTACGTCATGTAATAACCTGAGTTTCTGCGACGATGAATTGCCAGATGAAGGAAGGAATCATAACTTGGCCCTCCATATCTCTATGAACTGCAAGAATGATTCACTATCCAATGTGCTGAGTGATAATGGATCCGCTTTGAACGTTATACCTGTTAGAACAAAGTTTGAATCTACTACCCTAAGTTTAAGTTTTGATGATAACAAAATGCAAAGATATATTAATTGTATGATTCATGTAAGAACTATTTGCTACCTAAAAATTACACTCTGTTTTACAGAAACTCTGATAGGTATCAGCATGAGAACATCCTCATCAGCATCAGAAAATTGGATATCAACATCAGCATCAGAAGATGTTATACCAGAATCAGAAGATCAACTTGCGCTTATGCTGAAGCTTGATGAACAGATCTGCGCTCAACACTTTGAACTCTGATAAAGACAACAACAGTTCATCAGCACCTAAGCAGCGTCAGAATGAGCCTAAGCCAGAACACGCGTAAGTGGCAACGGTATTGTGCATTCAAGATGATTTATTACCAACGGCATCATTCCAGACAAGATCTGCTTAATAAGGAAAGATTGTTATTGGCATTGAAACAGAATTATTGCTCCAACGTACACTATTTCCAATGCTATATAAACAAGTCAATGAAGATTGAATTGGATAATGCTCTACAACACTCTACACGCTAAAAAGCTATTCATCATCTTCCTCACTCTCAGTTTGCTAAAAGCTCCAAAATTCCTTACTCAATTATTTTAGCAATCTAGTTATCTTAAGCTATATAAACAGTTTTGTAGAAAACATTCACACACCTAGATTTCAATTCTTTGTAAGAAAGTAATTCCCTGAGAAACCGGTTTGTGGTTTGCTTCAAGAAGGCTTTAGCAGTTGTTAAAGCAGATTGTAATATTCAGTTGAATATAGTGGATTAAGACCTCTTTGGAGAGAGGCGAAATCACCTTGAAGGGTGGACTGGAGTATTTTGAGATCAAATGAACCAGGATAAAAATATCGTGTTGATGGCATTGATTTTCTGTTTTACAATTTAACCCCCTTCTTGTGTTTTTCACTTCTTCAATTGGCATCAGAGCGCCTGGTTCTGAGATAAAACACTTAACCGTGTCAGTACAAGATCCAGCGTCAGAAAAACACAAATGGCAGGAATTTATCAACACACCAGCAATGACAACAATGAAAACAGAGACAGATTCAGCGGCAAACCTCCAGTCTTTGATGGAGAAAATTTTGATTACTGGAAAGACAGAATTGAAAGATTCTTTCTGGCACATGATGCTGATCTGTGGGACATGGTGACAGATGGATACACGCACCCTATGAATGCAAGCGGTCAGAAGATTGATAGAAAAGCAATGTCTGACCAACAAAAGCGTGACTTCAAAAATCACCACAAGGCCAGAACCATCCTTCTCAGTGCCATCTCTTATGCTGAATATGAAAATATCTCTAACAGAGACACAGCAAAGAACATGTTTGACTCACTCAGAATGACGCATGAGGGCAACGTTCAGGTCAAAGAAACTAAAGCTCTTGCGCTCATTCAGAAGTATGAGGCATTCAAAATGGAAGAAAGTGAATCCATTGAAACAATGTTCTCAAGATTCCAAATTCTGGTAGCTGGTCTCAAGGTTCTGGACAAAGGATACTCTACTGCTGATCACGTCAAGAAGATCATCAGAAGCTTACCTAAGCAGTGGAGGCCAATGGTTACAGCTCGGAAGCTAGCAAAAGATCTCAACAAAATTTCTCTGGAGGAACTTATCAGCTCCCTCAGAAGTCATGAGATAGAGCTAGAAGCTGATGAACCCCAGAAGCAAGGTAAGACTTTAGCATTAAAATCTAACAAAAAATCTGAGTCTAAAGTTTTGCAGGCAGTTGAAGAAACATCTGATGGATCCTCATCAGAAGAAGACGAACTTTCTCTCCTCTCCAGAAGAGTGAATCAACTGTGGAAGAAGAGGCAAAGGAAGTTCAGGAATCCCAGAAGATCTGATTAGAACGAGTCTTCTTCCAGATACAGAAGGACAGATTCTTCCTCTGGATACAGAAGATCTGAAGGTTCCTCAGGAAGCAGAAAGCCAAACACCAAGGACATCATCTGCTATGAGTGCAATGAGCAAGGACACTACAAGAGTGACTGCCCAAAGCTTCAGAGGGAAAAGCCCAAAAAGAAGTTTGGAAGAGAAAAGAAGAAAAGTCTCATGGCTACATGGGATGACTCTGACTCGTCTGAAGCTGACTCAGAATCAGATGATGAGAGAGCAAACATAGCTCTCATGGCCAACATTTTAGAAGATAGTGAAGCTTCTGAATCAGACTCAGAATCAGATACTAAAGAGGTATTTCCTGACTTTGCAGTTAATTTTACCAAGGCTGAACTTGCTGAAAGCCTTAACGAAATTCTGGAAAGGTACCAGCAGATTAGAGTTAAATTCAGAAACCTGAAAAGGAATCTTGAATCTGACTCTAATAAGACTGAGAGTCTTAAATTGGAAAATTCTGAGCTGAGAAATAAAATTACAAAATTAGAAAATACTTTACAAAACTCTTAGAAGGAACCAATTTCTGAAACTCCCAACAGCGCTGATGAGATCATCAAGGAGTATGATCACAATTTCCAGAAGTTCCTTTCTAAAAGCATAGATAGAAGCAAAATGGCTTCAATGATCTATGGAGTTAGCAGAAACGGCGGGAAGGGAATAGGATACCAAGGTAAGGTTCCTACACCAAAGAATGTCATGGATTTAACCATTAAACACACTCCTCTGAACTCACATTTAGTGTATGGTCACACACATGATATTAAATACACTAGCAGTAAGTATTCTGAGAAACCAAAATTCAACCAGAGTTTTGGTAAATCTAACAAATCAGGACCCAAGAAAATCTGGGTACCTAAGGATAAAATAATACATGTTGCAGATATCTTTAGCAGCAAATCAGAAACACCAGTCATGGTACCTGGACTCTGGCTGCTCGCGACACATGACGGGAAGAAGGCATATGTTCCAAAGCCTGGAACTTAAGCCTGGAGGCCACGTTGGCTTTGGAGGCAATCAGAGGGGAAAGATCATTGGCTCTGGAACTGTAGGTAATGGAAATCTTCCCTCTATAAATAATGTTCTTCTAGTAGATGGATTAATCCATAATCTGTTATCTATAAGTCAATTAAGTGATAACAGTTATGATATAATCTTTAATCAAAAATCATGTAAAGCTGTTAGTCAGAAAGATGGGACTATCCTGTTTAATGGAAAGAGGAAAAACAACATCTATAAAATCAAACTTCTGAACTGAAAAGTCAGAATGTAAAGTGTCTTTTGTCTGTTAACAACGAGCAGTGGATCAGGCACAGAAGATTGGAGCATGTTAGTATGAGAAGAATATCTCAGATTAACAAACTCAATCTGGTCAGAGGACTTCCCAATTTGAAGTTCAATTCAGATGCTTTGTGTGAAGTATGTCAGAAAGGCAAGTTTGCAAAACCTTCTTTCAAGTCTAAAAATGTTGTTTCTACCTCTAAGCCATTAGAACTTCTGCACATTGACTTATTTGGACCAGTTAAAACTGCTTCAGTCAGTGGCAAGAACTATGGGTTAGTAATCGTAGATGACTATAGCAGATGGACATGGGTAAAGTTCTTAAGACACATGGACGAGTCACACTCTGTGTTTGTTACCTTCTGTAACCAAGTTCAGAATGAAAAGGATCTTAGAATCGTTAAAGTCAGAAGTGATCATGGTGGAGAGTTTTAAAACAAAGATTTTGAGTCATTCTTTAATGACAAAGGCATTCTGCATGATTTCTCTTGTCCTAGAACTCCCCAACAAAATGGAGTTGTAGAACGAAAGAACAGAACATTGCAAGAAATGGCCAGAACCATGATCAATGAGACAAACGTTGCTAAGATCTTCTGGGCAGAGGCAATAAACACAGCGTGCTACATTCAGAATAGAATCTCAATAAGACCTATTCTGGAAAAGACTCCATATGAATTGTGGAAGAACAGAAAGCCCAACATTTCATATTTTCATCCATTTGGATGTACTTGCTTTATGTTAAATACAAAAAATTATTTGAACAAGTTTGACTCTAAAGCACAGAAGTGTATTATGTTAGGATACTCTGAACGCTCAAGAGGGTACAGAGTATACAATACAGAAACACATATTGTGGAAGAATCAATCAGTGTTTGTTTTGATGATAAGCTTGACTCTGAAAAGTCAAAGCAGAATGAAGTTTTTGCAGGTATGGAAATTGAATTTACAGGTTCTGAAGACAAGTCATCAGAAGCTCTCAACACAGACACCCCTTCAACATCTGAAAGGAGCACTGCTAGCAATCCTATAACAGCTGCTGATCAACCTCAGAAGAGACCACCCAGAAGCAGCTTGGATCACCCAGAAGAAACTATCCTAGGAAAAAAGGAAGATCCAATCAGAACAAGAGCAAGCTTCAGAAACTCTGAAGAAACTCTCATGGGACTTGTGTCTCTGATTGAACCTTCTTCTATTGATGAAGCACTTCTGGACAACGACTGGATTCTAGCAATGCAAGAAGAGCTGAATCAATTCACCAGAAATGACGTATGGGATCTTGTTCCCAGACCAAAAGGATTCAACGTCATTGGAACAAGATGGGTGTTCAGAAACAAGCTAAATGAACAAGGTGAAGTCATCAGAAACAAAGCACGACTGGTAGCACAAGGTTATAGTCAGCAAGAGGGGATAGACTATACAGAAACCTTTGCTCCAGTCGCCAGGTTAGAATCTATCAGACTTTTAATTTCATTTGCTGTTAATAGAGGCATCACTCTGTATCAGATGGATGTCAAGAGTGCATTCTTAAATGGTTATATAAAAGAAGAGGTTTATGTGCACCAACCCCCTGGTTTTGAAAATACAAAACATCTAGAACATGTTTTCAAACTAAAGAAGTCACTATATGGTCTGAAACAAGCTCCCAGAGCTTGGTATGAAAGACTAAGTAACTTTCTGTTAGAAAATGAATTCACCAGAGGGAAGGTGGACACTACCTTATTCTGTAAGTCAGTTAAGAATGACATCTTAGTCTGTCAAATTTATGTTGATGATATTATTTTTGGATCTACTAATCCTTCTCTTGGAAAAAAATTTTCTAAGTGTATGCAGGAGAAATTTGAGATGAGCCTCATGGGAGAACTGAAATTCTTTCTGGGAATTCAGATCAATCAAACTCCAGAGGGAACTTACATTCATCAGAGCAAATATGTCAGAGATCCTCTGAAGAAATTTGACCTCTCAGAATGTAAGCCATCAAAGATTCCAATGCATCCCACATGCATTCTGGAAAGAGAAGAGGTAAGCAAAAAGGTAGAACAGAAGTTCTATAGAGGTATGATTGGTTCTCTCCTTTATCTGACAGCTTCAAGGCCTGATATCTTATTCAGCGTATGTATTTGTGCTAGATTCCAATTAGATCCTAGAGAATCTCACTTAACAGCTGTTAAGCGAATTTTCGAGTATCTGAAAGGTACTACTAATCTGGGTTTATTTTATAGAAAATCTAGTGATTACAGCTTAGTAGGCTACTGCGATGCTGACTTTGCTGGAGACAGAGTAGAGCGTAAAAGTACTTCTGGAAGCTGCCAGTTTCTGGGAGAAAATCTGATCTCTTGGTCCAGCAAAAGGTAATCCAGAATTGCGCTATCAACAGCAGAAGCTGAGTACATAGCAGCAGCAGGATGTAGCACACAAATGCTCTGGATGAAAAGTCAGCTTGAAGACTTCCAGATTTTTGAGAGTAACATCCCTATACTCTGTGACAATACTTCTGCTATTTGCTTAAGTAAGAATCCCATTTTACATTCTAGGGCTAAGCATATAGAAATAAAACATCACTTCATTAGGGACTATATTCAGAAAGGAATTTTGAACCTAAAATTTATTGATACAGACCATCAATGGGTTGATATCTTCACCAAACCCCTTTCTGAAGATAGGTTCAATTTCATTCTGAAACATCTCAGCATGAAAATCTGCCCAGAGTGAAAATGTTTTAAGTTTATATATTAACCTTCAGAATGTATTTGTTTTACTGTGACCTTCTGATCAATCTCTTTTCAGAAAGATAGAACATGCAGATTGTATCAGATGCTATTCTTAAAGATCTGAGCGTTTCAGCTAAAGGATAGACGTGTTGCTCACTAAATCAAACAAGTGTCATCCAATCATCAGCAAATCTCTGAAGCAGAACGCGTGCATGCTTCCGAGAAGGCAAAATGCTGATTGGGTGCATTGAGACACATGTCTGGTAACCGTTTCAAGTATCTTTCTCAAATCCCCCAAAATCAGCAAGCATTAAATGAAAGTAATCATGTTTTAAAACGTAATCATTAATTATTTCTCTCTCTTGAAACCGTTTACACTTTCAAAAATTATTTTGAAATCTATTAAAGCACATTAACATCTCTCATTAATCCTTTACCATTTCTTACAATCTTACAAATATTTTTCTGCATTTTCCTTGTGTGTTCATCTCTCTCAAAAGAAACCCATTTTCTCAGTTTTCTCAGAAAAACCCTAAGTGTGAACATGGCAACCTCCAACAATGTTTCTGCAGGTTCTCAGCAGGAAGCTTCTTCTGAACAGTACCAAGTTCCCTTCAGAACACTCCTTACACCAGTGAAGAATTTGGAAGTGCTGTCTGAACTGATTGTTGACTTTTCCAGTCTGAAAGAAAATGGATTTGATCTGACAGAAGAAGTTAGGGCACAGGGATGGGAGAGATATTTTGATAGGTTGGTTGGACCAACGTTCCCAGTCTTGGTCAAGGAGTTCTGGATTCATGCGTATTCATCAACGCATCAAGTCACCTCCTACATAATGGGAAAGAAGATTGTGATCACTGAGGATCACATAGCAAGATTGATTGGATACAGTGGCGGTGGTATCCGCTGTATCGATATGGCTGAAAGATGCTCTGACGTTGCTGTCATTGCAAGGCAAATTTCCACCCATGGGGTTCCCAGCAGCAAGATCAGAGACTTAAAGGATCAAGACAGAATATGGGCAAAGATCATTCTGGGGTGCTTTAATCACAGGAAGCCAACAAGCTCTCCTGATTATATAAATATAGATCAGCAGTTTGTGATCTATTTTATTAATCAGAAGGTAATAATCAACTTGGCTCATCTTCTGTTTAATCACCTCAGGACCAGCGTCAAGGAGACAAGGGAAGAAGAAAGGACAAAGAGGGATTGGATACCCTTTGGCAGGTTAATATTAGATATACTGACTGAGAATAGGCTGATAGAACACCTCACAGAAGCTCAGGAATTAAGTTCTATTGAACCTACTGTTGGCAAGCCTCTGAACGCCAAGAATCTGAAGAAAATGAAACTGATAGAGAATATCAGAAAGGAGCCCAGTGTTACTCCTCTTGCTGACATCACCAGCAGAAGAGTCCCACTGAACGACTTTCCACTATTCTCTGAGATTGAATCAAAACCAGTTGTGGTTCTCAGATACTTGGACGCTTGCAAGGCTGATGGTACAGATCCAAAACTGAATATCAAAGATCTGCACCAACAACAACCAGAAGTTTCTATGAAGAAGACGAAGAAAAGAAAGGCCACTTCAGAAGGACCATCCCACAGACTCCTAAGAAAAGAGGTAATCTATCTGCTGCTTCTGTTTTAAATTCTTCTGCTATTCCAACATCAATCCCAACCCCAGCTTCACATGAACTTCCAATCCCCATACCAACTATTGATGAAACCGAACCAGAAGATGACCCTTCTGAGTCACTGACTCTCAGGAGACCCCGCACCAAATCCCAAACTCCAAAACCCACGACATCAACAACACCAGAACTTGACAAAGTTCTGTCTGAAATTGATGAACGTGTTTCCGCTCACCTCTCAGATAATCCAAACATTGAACCAGAAATTGCCCACTCTCCTCAACCAGAACATCCTCTCTCACCCATACCAGAAGAACCACAAATTCCTGAACAACCAGAAATTCCACCTCCTTATCCACAACCAGTAATTCCTCCTCCCTCTCCACAACCAGAAATTCATCCACCATCACCTCAACCATCACCTTCATAAACTGAGTTTCATCACTCTGAAACTCCATCACCTGAACCTCATTCTCCTCAATCCTCTGAGCCACAACCCTTGGAAATTCAGCTTCCATGTGGAACAACTGTAACCCTGGCCCAACTTCCATCCTCACCAGAAACTACCCCTCCAAATACTCCAAAAACTCCAAACAGTCCAATTATTATTTCTGACTCTCCCACTCCATCTCCCAAACAAACTACAGAAGACCACAACAGGACCTTCATCGATTTAACAATCCTTGACCATCTTGCTGATCTCAAACACAAAATAGCCATTCCCAAACCAAAACAGCCAGATGTTGGCTCTGGCATTGTGAATTTTGAAACAGGTTTGCAGTAATGAATTGCTTCTCTAAAGCAAGTTTGTCCTGGAATGATTGATCCTGCTGCCTCAGACCAACTCTGGACACGATTCAGAATATGGGTACGTGCTGAAGCCCTCAAATTTCAAGACACCAATTATGAGCAGGCACAACAAAACTTCAGCAAGATGCTGCAGGAAGTTGAAAGTGAGCTGCCACATGACGAAGTGCTCTTTCTGGATAGTGAGCCATGGTCTGAGAAGCGTCCAGCTTCAAAAGTTCAGCAAGCAGAAGATCAGACTATTCAAGCTGAAGAAGTCAGTCAAGCTGAAGATGTTGCAGAAAGCTCTCAGAAGCTTCCTGCTTCTGATGTTTCTCAAGCTGCCTTGGACAGGCAGACTCTGGAAGAGCCGAAGCTGAATGATATTCGTCTGCAGCAAAGAATGGATGAAAATGATCAGAAGATGAAGGAAAGGATGGATGTGCAAGACAGCAAGATAGATACAGTAGTCAGCATGGTACACAAGCAGAATGAAACTGCTGATCAGATTAAGGCAATGCTGGAGACTCTGTTCACACGCTTCCCACCCCAACCTTAGTTTTTCTTTCATGATATTTTCAATGTTTTCTTTGCATATCATCTGTACTGTTTTGTCTGGCTCTGAACTTTAATATAACAAGTTTTTCTGCTCTGATCGTTTTAGCACATCACTTACACTTTTTGATTGCTGACAAAAAGGGGGGAGAACAAGAATGATATTTTTTCAATAACAGATTACTGAGACAAAAAGTCTCAAACATTCTAACACTCTGATATACTTGAATGTTTTCTGTTTTTGCATAAGTCCACAGGTACAAGAAGTTAATCACCTCTGATACACTGAAGCTTGAAGCTCTGATATTCTGATCTGAAGCTCTGATATTGCTCTGATACTCTGATGTTCAAAGAAATGCAATAAAGATCTGATCCTGAAGAACTCTTGGAATTAAAAAGGGAAGTAATAAATTCAGGGGGAGTATCTCCGATCTAAACTCTGATATCTCTTTATCCCTTATCTTTGATAACTTCTTATTTAATTCTGATGCAACTTATTATTTAGTTATCTCTGACACTTTTCACGCTAATTTTCAATTAAAAAATATCTAGCTTTTGTCATCATCAAAAAGGGGGAGATTGTTAGAACAAAGTTTGAATCTACTACCCTAAGTTTAAGTTTTGATGATAACAAAATGCAAAGATATATTAATTGTATGATTCATGTAAGAACTATTTGCTACCTAAAAATTACACTCTATTTTACAGAAACTCTGATAGGTATCAGCATGAGAACATTCTCATCAGCATCAGAAAATTGGATATCAACATCAGCATCAGAAGATGTTATACCAGAATCAGAAGATCAACTTGCGCTTATGCTGAAGCTTGATGAACAGATCTGCGCTCAACACTCTGAACTCTGATAAAGACAACAACAATTCATCAGCACCTAAGCAGCGTCAGAATGAGCCTAAGCCAGAACACGCGTAAGTGGCAACGGTACTGTGCATTCAAGATGAGTTATTACCAACGGCGTCATTCCAGACAAGATCTGCTTAATAAGGAAAGATTGTTATTGGCATTGAAACAGAATTATTGCTCCAACGTACACTATTTCTAATGCTATATAAACAAGTCAATGAAGATTGAATTGGCTAATGCTCTACAACACTCTACACGCCAAAAAGCTATTCATTATCTTCCTCTCTCTCAGTTTGCTAAAAGCTCCAAAATTCCTTACTCAATTATTTTAGCAATCTAGTTATCTTAAGCTTAATTTGTGTAGTATCACAGTTGTAATAAACAGTTTTGTAGAAAACATTCACACACCTAGATTTCAATTCTTTGTAAGAAAGTAATTCCTTGAGAAACCGGTTTGTGGTTTGCTTCAAGAAGGCTTTAGCAGTTGTTAAAGAAGATTGTAATATTCAGTTGAATATAGTGGATTAAGACCTCGTTGGAGAGAGGCAAAATCACCTTGATGGGTGGACTGGAGTAGTTTGAGATCAAACGAACCAGGATAAAAATATCGTGTTGATTGCATTGATTTTCAGTTTTACAATTCAACCCCCCTTCTTGTGTTTTTCACTTCTTCAATACCAAGGAGCACACTTATGAAGTTGAAATATCAAGGAACGCCCATGCGCCCAAGTGGAATTATTGTGAAAGCGTTTGATGGATCAAGGAAATATGTTACTGGTGAACTGGACTTGCCCATTCATGTAGGCCCACATTTGTTTCAGATTACTTTCCAGGTCATGGATATTGTACCCGCTTATAGCTGCTTGCTGGGAGGGCCGTGGATACATGAGGCAGGGTCTGTCACTTAAACTTTACACCAAAAGCTGAAGTTTGTACGCGAAGGAAAAGTGGTGATTATAAATGGAGAACAGGCGTTATTGATATCTCATTTGTCCTTTTTCAGCATTGTGAAGGCAGATGAAGCTGCTGTCGGAACCCATTTCCAAGCTTTATCCATTGATAACATAAGGGGAAATGATAATTCCATGGTTTCACTTAAGGATACGCGGCAAGTTGTGCGTAATGGTCATAGTGAGGTATGGGTACAAATTGTGGACCCACCTGTAAATAAGAAAAGAGATGGCTTAGGGTTCTCTTTGAAGAATGACAAAGGTAAGAGCATGAAGCTGAAGTCTGCTGCAGGAAAGAATCAAGACATCTTCCGTAGTGGGGGTTATCTTTATCCAACTGTTTCTGGGATTAATGCCACTATGGAAGATGAAGTAGAGCCGGAAATGTCGAATTACGTGACGTATAGAGTTAGGGTTTAAAACTAGATCGCCATTGACGTTCCCTCTTGCGTACATGTTTAAAAGTAATTTGTCTTGTTAATCTTTTTTTGAAAAGCTTTCACTCTGCCAAAGGTGGAATTATTAATATTGTATGGGCTTATCTGTTTGCCATGACTTTTAAAATCAATAATAAAAGTTGTCTTTGTCGCCCCAAATTATGTCTTTATTTTCTGCTTTTTCTTGGAAAATGGTAATCAGAAAAAACCTTTCAAAATAAATAATAACTGAAATTCAATCTATATGATCACTTGTTATATGTGTCACTTTCTAAAAACAATCATAAATCATATCTGCAGATTAATCAAAAAAACCCATTGAATACAATGACCCTGCACCCTCTCCCAACTTTGAATGTCCTGTGTATGGGGTCGAAGAAGAAGACTATGATGAGATTCCAGAAGATGTCTCACGGTTTCTTGAGCACGAGGAGAATTCCATTCAGCCATATAAAGAGCCATTGGAAGTAATCAATTTGGGTTCAGAAGAAGATCTGAAGGAAGTCAATATTGGAGTGTTACTGCATCCTGATGTGAAGAGAAGGTTGATTGAGTTGCTGAAAGGGTATGTGGACATTTTTGCTTGGTCTTACCAAGATATGCCTTGTCTAGATACAGATATTGTAGAGCACCGTTTGCCGTTGAAGCCATAGTGTCCGCCAATCAAACAAAAGTTGCAAAGAACTCACCCGGATATGGTAGTGAAGATCAAAAAGGAATTTCTAAAGTAGATTAATGACGGTTTTCTTGTGACATCAGTGTACCCGTAATGGATTACCAATATTTTCCTAGTACCGAAGAAAGATGGAAAAGTTTGCATGTGCGTAGATTACAGAGATCTAAATAAAGCTAGTCCAAAAGATGATTTTCCATTGCCGCACATTGACATGTTAGTGGATAGAACAACAAAATTCAAAGTATTCTCGTTCATGGATGGATTTTCCGGGTATAATCAAATAAGAATGGCTCCAGAGGATATGGAAAAAACAACATCTATCACACCCTGGGGAACATTCTGTTACAGGGTGATGCCCTTCGGGTTGAAGAACGCTGGTGCAACGTCCCAGAGGGCTATGACAACCCTATTCCATCATCTGATGTATAAGGAAATCGAGGTATATGTTGATGATATGATTGCTAAATCCCAGACTGAAGAAGGGCATGTAGAAGATTTTTTGAAGTTGTTTCAGCGTTTAAGGAAGTATCGTCTCCGCTTGAATCCAAAAATAAATGTACCATCGGTGTTTGATCAAAGAAATTGTTGGGTTTCATTGTTACCCAGAAATCAATTGAAGTTGACCCTGACAAAGTCAAAGTAATTCAAGAGATGCCAGCGCCGAGAACTGAAAAGCAAGTCAGAGGGTTCCTCGGGAGTTTGAATTATATTTCCAGATTCATTTCTCACATGACTGCAACATGTGAACCGATCTTTAAGTTGTTAAAGAAAGATCATGGTTGTGTGTGGACGAATGACTGCCAAAGGGCATTTGAAAGTATTAAAGAATATCTGCTTGAACCTCCTATCTTGCTCCCTCCTGTTGAAGTAAGACCGTTGATTATGTATCTGACAATGTTAGATAATTCCATGGGTTGTATTCTGAGACAACAAGATGAAACTGGGAAGAAAGAGTATGCCATTTATTATCTCAGTAAAAAGTTTATTGATTGTGAGTCGCGGTATTCCATACTGGAAAAGACATGTTGTGCTCTGGCCTGGGTGGCAAAACGTTTGCGGCAGTATATGTTGTATCACACTACTTGGTTGATCTCCAAAATGGATCCAATCAAGTACATTTTTGAAATTCCTGCTCTTACTGGGAGAATTTCCCGCTGGAAGATGCTATTATCTGAATATGATATCGAAATCCGCACTCAAAAAGCTATTAAAAGCAGCATATTGGCAAATTATCTTGCTCAGCAACCAGTTGATGATCATCAGTATGTGAAGTATGATTTTCCCGATGAGGATGTGATGTTTCTGAAAGTGAAAGATTATGATGAACCATTGCCTGAGGAAGGTCCTGGTCTTGAATCTCGCTGGGGCATGATATTTGATGGAGCTGTGAATGCTTATGGTAAAGGAATTGGTGTTGTGATTGTCACTCCACATGGATCTCACATTCCTTTTACTACTAGATTGACATTTGATTGTACTAATAATATGGCGGAATATAAGGCTTGCATCAAGGGTCTCGAGGAAGCTATTGATCTCAGAATTAAAATTCTAGATGTGTATGGCAATTCAGCTTTGGTAATAAATCAAATTAAAGGAGAGTGGGATACTCGTCACCCTGGCTTGATCCCTTACAAAGATTATGCTAGAAGATTGTTACCCTTATTTAATAAAGTTGAATTCCATCACATCCCTAGAGATGAAAATTAAATGGCGGATGCTCTGGAAACTCTGGCTTCTATGTATCAAATGAATACTTGGAATGATATACCTCGAATTATGGTTTGGCGACTGGATAGGCCCGCTCATGTGTTTACAACAGAGGAGGTAGCAGATGAAAAACCTTGGTATTATGATATCAAGCATTTTCTTCAGACTAAGGAATAACCGATTGGTGTTTCAAATAAAGATAGAAAGACACTGAGAAGATTGGCTGGAAGTTTCTTCCTTAGTGAAAATGTGTTGTATAAGAGAAATTATAACATGGTCTTGCTCAGATGCATGGATAGACACGAAGTAGACATGTTGATGCATGAGATTCATGAAGGTTCATTGGGCACTCATGCCAATGGATATTTGATGGCTAAAAAGATGCTAAGGGCAGGTTACTATTGGCTGATAATGGAATATGATTGTTACAAATTTGCAAAGAAGTGTCATAAATGCCAAATCTATGCGGACAAGGTTCATGTGCCTCCGACACTTATCAATGTGATCTCTTACCCATGGCCTTTCTCTATGTGGGATATTGACATGATTGGGATGATAGAACCCAAAGCTTCGAATGGACACCATTTTATCTTGGTAGCAATTGATTACTTCACCAAATGTGTGGAAGCAGTTTCATATGCTAATGTTACTAAGAAGGTGGTTGTGCGCTTCATTAAGAATAATCTTTTATGTCGGTATGATGTTCCGAGTAGAATTATCACTGACAATGGCTTGAATTTGAACAACAAGATGGTGACAGAACTTTGTGAGGAATTCAAGATTGTCCATCACAATTCATCTCCGTACAGACGAAAGATGAATGGTGTCGTTGAAGCTGCTAATAAGAATATCAAGAAGATTATCCAGAAGATGGTTGTTACTTATAAGGATTGGCATGAAATGCTCCCTTTTTCTTTGCATGGATATCATACATTTGTCCGCACTTCAACAGGAGCAACCCGTTCTCCCTTGTGTATGGAATGGAAGTGGTACTCCCAATCGAGGTTGAGATTCCATCTTTGCGAGTGATAATGGAAACCAATTTGTCAGAGGCTGAATGGGTCCAGAACAAGTTTGATCAATTGAATTTGATCAAAGAGAAGAGAATGACAACTTTGTGTCATGGACAATTATATCAGAAGAGAATGAAGAAAGCTTTTGATAAGAAGGTCAAGCCTCGTGAATTTAGAGAAGGCGACCTTGTGCTCAGGAAGATCATGTGTTTTAACGTTGATTCTAGGGGCAAGTGGACTTCCAATTTTGAAGGCCCATACTTTGTCAAGAAAGCCTTCTCTGGCGGTGCATTAATTCTTGAAACTATGGATGGCGAGGAGTTCCCACGTCCCATGAATTCTGATGCAGTCAAGAAATACTTCGCCTAAAGAAATAAAAGAACAACTCGCTAAGTTAAAAACCTGAAAGGGAGGTTTAGGAAAAAAAAGCGTCTTGGTAGGCCGAAAACCCGAAAGGGAGGTCTAGGCAAAAATTAGAGACATAAACAGAATAAATTTCTCGCTAAGTTAAAAACCCGCAAGGGCAACTTAGGAAAAAGTTAAGGACTTTCTTGTCAAGTAACTACATCAGACAAGACTTGATCATTGAAGCAACAATCTTCTCGGATCCTCATCATACTTCAACGGAAGTTGCTGCTCAGGATTTCAAAAGTTGTTAGAAGGGATAGTGGTCATTGTATCTCAATTTATCTTTTCCATTATATATTACCATTTTCCGAACTTTGTAATCATCCATGGAGTCTCGCCATTCGCAGACTACCATTCTATTAATGAAATTTGAGCTTTTACCCAATTCTTTGTATTTCTTATTTTATTTAGCTTGTAAAGACTCCATTTATTATTGATAATAATTTTCAAAGCGAAAAGATTAAATAACAAAAATTGATATTCAAAAAGAATTTACAATTTTCTTTTACTTTAGAACTTGTGATGCAAGAGAAAAACAAAAGTGGTAATCCTAGGAATGGATGAATTCCAGTTGTTTTGAGATGTTTTTGTTTCCCCAGGGAAAGTTTACTCAGGATGTTTTCGCTATATTGGGTTTGTGACTCCAGTGTCCCCAGTCAAGTCTTGGTTCATTTTCTTTCTTCTTTTCTGAGTTTTCACGATGTGAAGAATCAATCCAAGATTTCTCCAGTGAAGGTTTCGCTTGTTTGATAGAAGTTCTTTCTTCCCAGAGAAGTTGGTACAATAATTACTATCGAAGAACACGTGTCTCTGGTTTCTCCAGTGAAGAACGTATATTGGTTTTCCCTTTGAGAATGTGGCTTTGACTTCCCTAATGAAGTTAGCACGAAATCCCCAGTTAATATCTCGAAGATGGGGCATTATATGCCTTAGCAAAGTTTGTATGTTTTTCCTCCTTCAAAATGGGCCTGAATTCCCCAGTGAAAGTTTTGATGATTTGGTGTCCATCTGCTTTACTTGAAATTAGTTTTGCAATCTGAAGTAGAAGTGTTACATTTGAAAACATTTGTTTCCCCGTTGAAGTCTGAGTGTTATTCCCCGGTGAAGCCTGGAGAAGGATGTTATATCTCTGTATCTGTACTATTTTATTGCTATGTTTTGTTTACTTCCGGATTACGTTTCTCCCCAGTGAAGTTAAGCCATGCAGTAGGATTTTGTTTCCTCAGTTGGTGCTTACTTTTTCTTGGAATTTTCATGTGATTTAGTCGAGGTTTGTTTGTGCCGAGTTGGTTTTGCCTTGTTACTCCCAGTGTTATATGTATGTCTTTTCAGCATATGCACGATAGCACTCATACATGCATACATACATCATGCATAGTTAAATTTGGCAAATCATTGATCATTCACATTCGTTATTATTTTGTGGACATATTGCCCTATTTTACAGAGTTGCGTTATCCTCTCTCCAATAGAGTGTCGGCCTTAAGCCGAAAGTGTATGTTCTTTCAATTTCCCCACTGAATTATCCATCGTGGAAGATTTTTGCTTTAGCCTTCCTGCACAGCTCCTCAACTGGATGATTTGGGTTTCCCTCTTGAGTTCATTTCTCAGAGAATGTATTTTGGTAGACTGTTTTTACTCCAAGTTATTTTTGGATCGAATCTTTGTTTCCCAGCAATATTATTACTTTGGACGTCTGAAGCTTCAAGTTTTGGTTTGAGAATGTACATTTATTTTGCACGAGAAGACCTTCATCTCCTCAGCAGGAACATATTGACATTTCCCCAGGAGGTCATATTTCATTCCCCAGGAAGTCATATTGCGTTCCCCGAAAATATTTTTTTCACAATCCTTCTTATAACAATAAATAGCAGGTCTCTTTATTTGAGCAACTTGTACTTCCCTGTAAAAGTAGAAATAAATTTTTTGCTATCTTCTCTATGAGTGGATAGTTTGCAGTCCGTTGTCAAATTACACCAATGGATGACAAGACTTTCAATATTGCAGAGACAATTCATTGTGAAATATTTGCAAGTGGTAGTCTCTTTATTTGAGACAGCTTATATATTACCCTTTCCAGGCAGAATGCCTTGGTTAAAGAAGAAGTTGAGACCCGTTCTAGGTGAAACGTCGGGATTTTGGAAAAAACTTGTTATCTTTTTGCTACCCTCAGTGAACGTTGGTAGTTGATCGTCAGTGAACGGTGATGCTATGATATATTCTCTTTCTACCTTCAATGAATGTTGGTAGGTCACCTTCAGTGAAAGTTGGTGATTATTATCTTTTTTCTACCCTCAGTGAACGTTGGTAGTTCATCGTCAGTGAACAGTGATGCTATGATATATTCTCTTTCTACCTTCAGTTAAAGTTGGTAGGTCACCTTCATTAAAAGTTGGTGCTTGTTATCTTTTTGCTACCCTCAGTGAACGTTGGCAGTTCATCATCAGTGAACGGCTGTGCTATGATATATTCTCTTTCTACCTTCAGTCAAAGCTGGTAGGTCACCTTCAGTAAAAGTTGGTGCTTGTTATATTTTTGCTACCCTCAGTGAATGTTGGTAGTTCATCGTCAGTGAACGACAGTGCTATGATATATTCTCTTTCTACCATCATGGAAAGTTGGTAGGTCTCCTTCAGTAAAAGTTGGTGATTGTTATATTTTTGATACCCTCAGTGAACATTGGTAGTTCATCCTCAGTGAATGGCGGTCCTATGATATATTCTCTTTCTACCTTCAGTGAAAGTTGGTAGGTCACCTTCAGTAAAAGTTGGTCCTTGTTATCTTTTTTCTACCCTCAGTGAATGTTGGTAGTTCATTGTCAGTGAACGACGATGCTATAATATATTCTCTTTCTACCTTCAGTGAAAGTTGGTAGGTCACCTTCAGTGAAAGTTGGTAATTGTTATCTTTTTGCTACCCTCATTGAATGTTGGTAGTTCATCGTCAGTGAATGGCGATGCTATGATATTTCTTTTCCTTCTACCTTCAATGAAAGTTGGTAGTTCATCATCAGTGAAAATCGATGATTCTTTCACTCTACCTTCAGATAACGTTGGTATCTCATCGTTAGTAAACGTCAATGTTGTTATTTCTTTCCTCTTTCTAACTACAGTGAACGTTGGTAGTTTCGCTTTCAGTAAAAGTTGGTGTATCCTTTGACTTTTTATCATCCTCTATGAGCCAGGTCTTTGGATCCACCAATGATTTATTTTCCTGGTCAGGTTTCTCTTTTGTTTTTTAATTTCCTTTGTTACATCCCCAACGGTGTTTTACGTCTCTTTGATTTTGTTCATGCGCATTCATGCTCATAAGCATTGCATGGAATCTTAGAGCAAAAAATAGGGTTTGTTTTATATTTAAGTATCTTTGATCGCGTCGACGTGAAGATTTTTAACCTTTATATCTCCAGATAGAAGAAACTTAAATAAGGGGAGCTGTTGTACCCCAACTTTTTCCCCTAAGACCCCCTCATCATACCATGTTGATTCAATCACAACAAGGTCACATTAGGGATTTTGGTTATCCTCCCTACTTTTAGCTTTGCTCTTTGAGGAATCACCAAGAACCTTGACTTTTTCTTTTTGTGATCATCAATATTTTGTCTTGATTTTCCTTTTAATTAATAAAATGCAATGTTGGTTTGTCTTACTTGTTAATAATGTAGGTAAAGGCAATGAGGTGTAGCAATTTGCTCCATGGGTTCATGAGTTTATTTCCATGCCCTAGTCAATAAGGCCTGAGAAGTCCAAACCTCACCATTGAAGTTGTTTTGGAAGGGATGTCATGGAAAGATTATTTTGGTTCACTACATTTCCAAGTTATCAAGATTGATTCAAAAATGCATGCAATCAAACACACTATTCACACTGTTGTACCCCAAAATTTGTCCTCCCATATTTCTCAAAACAGTTCAAGAAAAATTTACAAGTCCAACCCAGCGCGTCATATTCAGGTGTTCTTTCACCAAGATATCTCTGATAACGTATTCTCAAATTCAGGTTCGGCTCAAGAGTCAATTCTTTAAAGAAGGTATCCGAATGTGCGAGTTTTCTCGAAGAAATATGGTGAAAAAGTGTGCTGAAAGTGCAGTTTTTACGCGCTAAAAAATTCATAACTTGAAGATCGTGACTCGTTTTGAACCCGTTCCGGTGGCCAAAATTCCGTCTTGACATTATCTACGTTTTCATCTCTCATGGTTGGAAGCCAATTTCGATCAGAAGGTCTTCAAAAATGTGGATTTATCAAGTATTTTCATACAGAAAATTTGTGACAGAAGTTTATTTGCGTCATGTTCAGAAAATCATAACTTGGTCGATTTTCATCGTATCGAGCTGGTTCTGGTGCCAAAATTTCCCAAATTGAGTTGGCTACATTTTCACAGAAGGTATTGAGTTCAAACGGTATTCAAAAGGCCTTCGTTTTTTGCTCAGAGTGCATGACATGCTGAAAATCCTGAATGCTGAATATTATTTCATCTGAGCCGAAACTTCGAAAATTCATAACTCGGTCAATTTTTATCGGATTGGGCTCATATTTTTACACAAGGTCCCTGACTCATAGATCTACAACTTTGCTTCAGAAGTCGATACCGGATTATGCTCCGATCAATACCAGTTTTTTATTGAAGAACGTGTCAGAGTCGACACTGGAGCCCAAAATAAGTGAATTTTTTTTATTAATAACCAAGTATTAAAAAAATATTTCGCGAATAACTGGGTTTCGGAAAAAATTACGCAAATAACCATGTTTGAGATGGCTCCATAAAGGAGGAGCCATCTCATTTGGCGCATCCTCCTATTTTTATAAGGGAGGCGCCATCTCATTTGGCGCCTAAGGGCAAATGGCAAGCCCTAAGCCAAATGAGATGGCGCCTATGTGGAAAATTAGGTCAAAAAAAAATTTTTTTTTTCCTTTCCTGCGCGTTGCGTATTAGACAGAGATAACCAAAATTGATTTTTTATTTGAAAAAAAATAATTACATTCAACTGTTTTACATTTAAATAACAGTAAAAAAATAGATAAAAAAAATACTGAAAAAAAAAAAGATACATCAATGATCCCCTGGAACCCGGTAATGACCCCCAGTTCCGCATCCCCGTCCTCGCCTTTCTCTTGCTGGGTGCCGTCTCGTTTCCTGTTGCGGCAAGGTCGATGGCCCAGCGAAGTCAATGCGATCCGAATCCATAAAATCAGTAAGATCTCCATATCTCGAAGATCCGCTCTGGTACAGTCGGTTACCCATGCCCTCGAAGTTTGGTCGTGTTGGCGGTGGGTGGGGTTCCATGGTTGGTCGGTAGCATTGGTCGTCTGAGTATGGGGGGTAGAAAGGAAATGGATCTTGGGGTGTTTGGTACTGTGGATGTTGGGTTGTTTGGTGAAATGGTGGTTGATGGTAGGTTTGGTCGGGTTGGTCGTAATCTTCTGACATTCCCATATCAGGGCTAAGGCTGGATGTTGAGGGCCCCATATTGGGATATGTGGAAGACTGAAATTGTGTATGGGGTATGTGGGTTTGCTGGTATTGGGGTTGGTATTGTGGTTGGGTTTGAGGCATATCTGGGTATTGGTAGTTTGGCGGTGACTGTGGTTGGTAGTACGGCATTTGGTTGTAGTTGTGTTGTGGTGGGGAATGTGGTTGTGTGTTTGTTGGTCTGTTTCTTCTTGGGGGTGGGTTTGAGGTTGAAGGATTTTGGGTTTGTTGGTGGGGAATCGAGGGTTGTGCCCATTGTGTGCGTGGGTCAACCAAGTACCTCGGATGAGACACGTGCATATCTGGGTTACTAACCGACCTGTACCACGACATATATTGATCGGTGTGTCGCATGTTACCTTGAGTAAGGAAAACAGGGGATTGCAAGATGTAGCGGTGACGCCTTTGCCACATTTTACACCATTCTGGAGCAAAGTCTTTCCAGTTGGTTAGATTCCACTGGGCGTCGACCCTTTTTAGATGCCAGGGGGACAAATCTGTTGGGTCACTTGGTATCTCTTGGATCATTCCGAACTGCATCTTCACGCGGTCGCTGTGGTGCATCTCCACAATGTTGAACCGAATGAGTGCAGTCTTTGCAGTCCAAGTTGCTGCATCCTCTGGATTTGGAGAATGGTCCAAACCCAAATATGGTCTCCAGACGAACTGCGATAAAATTTAAATCAGGTAAGCGCAAAAGTAATGTATAAATAAATAAAATGAACAAAAGTTAAAAGCTACGACTTACGTCATCTGGGCCTAGGTGATCCAACAGATTCCGGTAGAGTGCGACATTGAATCTGGGATTCTTGCCGTAATCCATACCCCTCACGCAGTACCTATAGGAAATGAGAAACATGTTATTTTTAGCATATATTTTGGAAAGAGAAGAATAGTTATAAATGCTATAACTTAATGACTTACTTTGTTGCGTAAGGGAAACCAAAAGTGTTGTTGTTGATGGGGTTTAAGGACTCCATCCTCCACCAACCCCAGGCTTGTAGTAAAAATGCGCACCCATAAAATGTACATTTTTCCTTGACTGCGTTTTTGCACAAGGAACTGTACAGGTGGGCTAATACTGCAGAACCCCAACTAAATTTTCTAGTTTTATCAAAATTGGTTAGTAAATGTAAGTACATGAAATTTACACTATTTCCCGTACTTTCGGGAAATAAAAAAGTACCAAAAAGTATCATAATATACGTTCGGGCTTTTACTACTCGGTCATTTTCTGAGGAATTTTCATTTAATTCCATACTTGCATAATGCCGTTTCAGGTCAGTGAGTAGTATTCCCTGCCCTCTTGCTCCACCACCTTCTACCATGTCCCTACCCAACAGTTCTTCACACTGTGAGTTGGGTTGTTGAACCGACCCGTTCACCGCTTTACCGTCAATAGGGAGGCCCAGTAGCATGTAGACATCTTCGAGAGTGATGGTACATTCACCTATTGGTAGGTGAAATGTATGGGTCTCCGGTCTCCACCTCTCCAACATTGCAAGGATGAATTTGGAGTCAATGGTGCAGTTGGAGATCTTTATCACGTGTCCAAAACCTGCATATTCCAGATAAGGGACGATAAAAGGGTCGGGGGCCAGGTATTTGTGCGAACGGATTCTGAATCTTTGTGTATCCTGAGATCATAATTAAACAAGAGTAAGATTAATTAAGATGAACAACACGTTTTTTAAAGTATGAAAAATGTATAACCAAAGAAGAGACTTACAAATGCAGCAATGTTTTCCCTTGTGCCTCTGTGAGTATCTCCCATTGTTAGAAGGGCCATTCTTCAGAACGCTTGAGTGAATGAAAGACTTAGGAAGAAATAAGGAGTATGATAGACTTAAGAAATATTTCGTAGCAGAGAGTGAGAGAGTGAGAGTTGTGTGGGTGTGAGATATGTTTCATAAGGTATGTATTTATAGGCAACTAATTCTGATGTAGTGGTTGCATGCCTGCGAGGTGTCACATTTGCATGCTTAGGGAGTTACACATATGCATGCATGCATTTACAAATAATGTAAGGTGGCAGCCCATGCATGTAATATTATTGGACAGTAAGGGAGGCGCCATCTCACTTGGCGAAATAGTACAAAAATGAATGTTGTCGCCACCCCATTTGGCGAATAAGAGGTGTCACGTTTTACAGCATTGTCTCAGGCTACGTGACAGCCTTTGGGATGCCTTTCTCTGTTGCATGCAAGGCCATTGGAGCTGATGGGTGGCAGGCTTAGACAAAACTTTTATGTGTGAAGAATAGGGCCAGGCTAGGTGGCAGCATAAGCCCATGCATGTAATATTATTGGACAGTAAGGGAGGCGCCATCTCACTTGGCGAAATAGTACAAAAATGAATGTTGTCGCCACCCCATTTGGCGAATAAGAGGTGTCACGTTTTACAGCATTGTCTCAGGCTACGTGACAGCCTTTGGGATGCCTTTCTCTGTTGCATGCAAGGCCATTGGAGCTGACGGGTGGCAGGCTTAGACAAAACATTAATGTGTGTATTATAGGGCCAGGCTAGGTGGCAGCATAAGCCCATGCATGTAATACGATTGGACAGTAAGGGAGGCGCCATCTCACTTGGCGAAATAGTACAAAAATGAATGTTGTCGCCACCCCATTTGGCGAATAAGAGGTGTCACGTTTTACAGCATTGTCTCAGGCTACGTGACAGCCTTTGGGATTCCTTTCTCTGTTGCATGCAAGGCTATTGGAGTAGACGGGTGGCAGGCTTAGACAAAACATTAATGTGTGTATTATAGGGCCAGGCTAGGTGGCAACATAAGCCCATGCATGTAATACGATTGGCAGCCTTGGGGGGTTGCATCACTTACTTAATTGAAATATTTTGCCTTAGGTTGAACATAACATTCATTCACATAAACTGTAAAATTTTCCAACCTTCGAATCAGTCATCTAACCTTCAAACATTCCAGCATTCATACCTTCATATAATCAATAAACCCAAAACATTCCCACCTTCATACCTAAAACAATTCTACACAATGGCCTCTTCACCACAATTTGTTGTCAAAGCACATTTCAACGGTGAGACATACATGTGTCCCACAGTTGGGTTTTTGTTTAGAAACACCGACAATGTCCGATTTCTCTTAAACGGGAAAGCAAATTTCTCCTACTTTAAGAAAAGATTGGAGGCCAAACTTGAACGAGGCCCTATATCCCAGATATTTTATCAGAGTCCAGTCTTTTTTGGAAACAACCAAGTCATATTTTATAAGGTTGCAATTCAAGATGACGAGGATTTCCAGAACATGATTTCCAGCCATGTCTATTCTGGAAACGACTCTATTGAGTTGTACGTTCTATTTCAAGAGCCTCCGGTGACACAGGAGGTAGAGCCTCCGGTGACACAGGAGGTTGATCCTTTGGAGAATGAGCAAGCCGAGGTGGATGCAGTTGATGATGAAGAAGAAGATAACGAGTTAGAGTTCGATGAAATGGTGAACGACGATTCTGACGATGATGGCATCCCAAGTATTCCTACCGACAAAATCTACACACCACCTACGCACATGACAAACTTCAACATGGGCGGAGATGAACCTTCTACGGACTTGTTTTTCCAACCGTATATGCAATCAGATGAAAATTTAAAAGAGAAGGACAAGTTTCGTAATAGAGAGGAATGCATAAGGGCCATCAAAAAATTTCACATGCTCAACTCGGTTGATTATAAGGTGGATCGTGTAAACCCGGAAAGGTACAAGATCAAGTGTGTCCACCCTGACTGCATGTTCAAGCTGACCGCTTCATACAGACTAAGGGGTGACTGCTGGGTCATAGGTTCCATGACAACCCATACTTGTGTAAGTTCCACTCAATCACAAGACCACCGAAAACTCAACCATGATCTAATCTGTCAAGAAATCCTACCCCTGGTGAGCAACGACCCTTCTTTGAAGGTGAAAACAATCATCTCCCACATCACCACAGTTTTTAACTACACTCCGTCTTACCGTAAGGCGTGGTTAGCAAAGACTAAGGCGATTGAAAGGGTGTATGGAAACTGGGAGGAGTCATACCGAGAACTTCCCCGCTACCTCAATGCACTAAAGACATATTCTCCAGGTAGTGTTTATGTTCTGGAAACATTGCCCGCTTACGCCCAAGATGGTAGTGTTCTACATGGCAACGGAATATTCAGTCGCGTCTTTTGGGCATTTCAACCATGCATCACAGGGTTTGCATCATGTAAACCAATTCTACAAATAGACGGGACTTGGTTGTATGGCAAGTACAAAGGCACTCTTTTGATGGCAGTTGCACAAGATGGCAACAATAACATTTTCCCCGTTGCGTTTGCCCTTGTCGAGGGGGAGACCGGTGGTGCTTGGAGCTTTTTCCTGAAAAATCTTCGTACACACGTGGCTCCTCAACCGGATCTATGTTTGATCTCGGACAGACATGCCTCTATTGAAAGTTCCTATAATAATCCGGCAAATGGTTGGCATGACCCTCCTTCTACGCATGTCTATTGCATCAGGCATATCGTCCAGAATTTCTCGAGGGAGGTCAAGGACAAAACATTGCGGAAAGCGGTGATGAATGCGGGATACGCACTGACACAGCCCACATTCAAATATTACCGCAACGAGATCCGTTTGTCTAACCCAGAAGCCGGTACGTGGATCGACAACATACCGGTCGAAAAGTGGACTAGGTCATACGACAATGGCCAAAGATGGGGGCATATGACAACAAATCTTATTGAATCAATGAATGGGGTATTCAAGGGCATACGAAACCTCCCCATCACTGCCTTGGTGAAATCCACGTATTTTAGGATGGCTGCGTTATTTGCCAAAAGAGGTGAAATGTGGTATTCGGTCTTGCAATCAGGACAACTATGGAGTGAAAGCTGTATGAAATACATTAAGGCTGAAAGTGCTAAAGCCAACACTCACATGGTTACACGGTTTGACCGCCATAGCCACAACTTCATTGTGAAAGAGACAATTGACCACAATGAAGGCCTGGCAAGACAGGAATACAGGGTCATTTTACCTTCTCAATGGTGCGATTGTGGCAGGTTTCAAGCTTTTCGTATGCCTTGCTCTCATGTCATTGCCGCTTGTGCGCATACCCATCAAGACGCGCTTCAACTGCTCTCAAACGTTTATAAATCTGAAACGTTGCTCACTGTTTACAACAACAACTTTCCTTTGGTGGCAAAACCGGACTATTGGCCTGAATACAGCGGTGATATAGTTTGGCACAATGACCAAATGCGAAGGAACAAGAAGGGTCGTCCCAAAAGCAGGCGCATAACAACAGAAATGGACGATCTTGACAGGTTGGAAAGAAAGTGTGGTTTATGCCGTCAGGTCGGACACAATCGCAAAAACTGTCCGAATCGGGCGTCTGGCTCGACCACATAAATTTTGTAATACAATAAATCTTTTCAATATTTGTGTTGTAAACATTATGGGTTTTCCGTTAATAAAACTGTTCACACAATTTAAGAAATTCAATATAGGAAATTACATTAGGGTTTTCGTGTACAACAATGATTAACGATAATCAATCTAGGAAATTAAATTAGGGTTTTCGCGTACAACAATGATTAACGATAATCAATCTAGGAAATTACAACTGTTAACACAATTTCATCTGACCCATGCATCATCAGCATTACATCACTGTCTGTTTTGACTTCCTCCAACCACACATTAGGTCTTCCTGTCGCATGCGAGGTTGTTGTTCGTTTTCGCTGGATCCTTCGAATTTTTTCCCCCTCGGCGATGTCTCCATCTAGCCACCGCATCAACTCCCGCTTCAGACGCTCCATGGAGTGAATGTGCCAGAATTTCATTTTCATCGCGGGTTTCGTGGCGGAGAATATAACGTAACCATCTCTGCTAAAAATCATAGGCGACGTCATTACGTAAATAAGGGAGTACAAAATAAAAATACAGTGCGAGAAAGTGTGAGAAATTTCAAAGAAACGGACGAATTATTTATAAAACGGCAAAAAACCCTAGTTTTGCCCTAGGCGCCAAGTGAGATGGCGCCTCCTCTCCTTTTTAAGGAGCATGCGCCATCTCACTTGGCTAAAAGCCAATGGAGGCGCCAAGTGAGATGGCGCCTAGGGCAAAACCCTAGGTGCATGCGCCAAATGACTTGGCTCCTCCTTTGTGGAGCCATCTCAAACATGGTTATTTGCGTAATTTTTTCCGAAACCCGGTTATTTGCGAAATATTTTTTTAATACTTGGTTATTAATAAAAAAAATTCAAAATAAGTTTGTCTGAGCTGAAACTTCAAAAATTCATAACTAATTCACCGTTTATCCGATTGAGCCGATTTTCGGACAGGAGTTAGTTCTCGATGTCGGCTACATTTTGTTTCACATTTCAACTTCAAAAATTGCACTTAAGTCCCTGCGATTTAGCTTGGAAAGTGACGAACTCAAGTGAACATTGGAGGCCCAATTGCACATTCAAAGCCCATTTTCTTTACCCTAATTTCTATTATATAATCACCTTCTTTTCATACAAACCAGGAGAGGAGAAAAAATGAGAGAAAAAACCTTGCCACAACACTGTTAGAATATCAAATTCTTTCAAGAACCCTAAAACCTTGAAATCCTTATTACAAATCCCTCTCTCACTACAAACAAGCCATCACAGTTACAAACCAACACCTCACTACTTCTTTAGTAAGAATAAGGCTGACTTGGTCTCCATGATCCAAAGGGCATAAAAGCATTCAGGTCACTAATTTTCCAGTAAGAGTAAGATTGATTTGATCTCCATGATCAAAAGGGTATAATCATTCATACATGCCATATTGTGCCTAAACATTAAATTTCTTCATATATTGACTTTATTTGCATTTTATGATTTTATTTAATGTGTTCATGAGATTCAACACTGCAGATTTTAGACAGGATCCCATGCAGGTTCATTAAGGAACGTTGAGGCCAAAATACAAATGGCCAAAAGCCAAAAGCCAAATGGCCAAAAGCCAAAAGCCAAATGGCCAAAAGAACAACTTATGCATGACACCAATACATGGCGAGACAGACATCCTGAGAAGATTAAGGAACGTTGAGGCCAGAACACAAATGGCCAACAGCCAGAACACAAATGGCCATGAAACTCAATCCAATGGTCAAAGAATGCAGACCACGGTACTCAGGAGTCAATGAACACGCACGTGATGCCAGAAAGTCAAACAAGGCTTTTTGTCTAATGGGCCAGAATACTTCAAAAAACCTCCCCTTGGGTCTGAATACCCCCATGGTTTGCACATTTTTATTTTTTTTTAATTTTCCTTTTTATTCTTTTAATTATTTTTAATTGTTTTCTTTAATTTCCTAAATTAATTTTTATAATATAAAACCAGGAAATCAAAAACTAAAAATATGTTTAATTAATATTTAATTCATTATTATTTTTTGTAAATAAACTTTAATAATTAATTTAGTTAATTTAGGTTTTAAAACTTTAATCTTTTTCTTAATAAATTAAATATGTAGAAATTAGGTTTTTTTAACATTCTCATCTTTTTTCTCAAATAAATAATTTTCCCATTATTATTATTATTAATTATTAAATATATTTTGTAAATAAATTTGTAAAATAATTAATTAGTGTAAATTAGGTTTTAAACTTAAACTTTAACCTTTTCTTTAATAATTAAAAATATTTAGAACTAGGGTTTCCTTCTAATTTTAAATTCTTTTGTTATTGCATAAATACAAAAAAACCTAAAAAATATTTCTTTTCTTTAATTTAATGATTAATTAACTTTTAATTCAATTCAATCTCAAAAGGGTCCAACGCCCTCGAACGTTCTATTTCTATTCTTTTCGCACGTTATTTTATTGTGAATATTATGTAATTGTTCAAGCCATGTAATAGTAACTAGGTTTTACTTTCCGCATTTTTTATTCAAAACGGGTCTTTGTTAATTTGGCGATGTATAGACCCGCGCCTTGTAATAGCGTAGGATTTATCTTTCCGCACTTTAATTTCCGCACTTTTAAACTGCTAAACTTTGCATGAAAGAATGTATGGCCTAAATTAAAAACAAGCGTAGATCACCATGATACATGTACAAGATAACATTAACTGAAAATAACACACGAATACACACACCACTCTTAGGGTACGCCTCACTGTTGCCTTGCCTTCGAAACGTGGTCGTCGAGTATATGACGTTTTAGTAAGTCCTTATGTCCATGACATGATCCAGTTGCCTCGAAAAAGTTTCCTCGAATTAAAAAGGATCAATGGCATAAGGGTAGCTTCTAAGGTGTCCTACTGTTGCTCTGGTGACCACACTGTCCCTACAAACGAATTGACCCGAACACCTCCAACGGTGGTGCTACCTACCTCTCAATGGTGGGATGGCACTACCTTAAGGACATTTACACAGCCTAATTCCTTAGGGTAGGTAGATGACTCGTAGATACTTTCTCTAATTCAAAACAAATCAAAACTCTTTTCACACCGACACTTTCAAAAAAGCTTTCAAAATAATTTTTCAAACACTCTTGAGGACTGATACAAGAGTCGATCTGAAATCTTTAAACGAAACTTTTTCAAACCCACTCACAATTGAAAAGCAAACATTTTGAAAACACAAATGAGCAAGTATCTAAGAGCCCATGGATAACCATGGATAGAAAGGGTGCTAACACCTTCCCTTTCTATAAATCTACCTCCCGAACCGAGAAACTATCTCATAAGGAATTTTGCTATGCTTTTGTCCTGTCCATGTTGGAGAAAATAAAAGACGGTGGCGACTCTTGCTTCCGCGACATTTCGCGAACCAGCGTTAAACAGTCAGTTCCAGATCCACTGATCACAGAACTGGCGACTCTACTGGGGACATTTGTAAAAGTGAGGTGTACCTTAGGACTAAGATCACTTGTGTTTTCAATTGTCTGAATTGCTTGCTTTATCATTGTGGGTACTGTCTTGGGAGTTCTATAGATCCTAACCCGGATCTGGTGGATACCTTCTTAGAAAGTAGCAACAAGGCTGCGAGGGAACTGTGTGGGGTATACCGACATGGTTGAAGCAGCCTGCTACGTTGATGTGGCACTTTGGTGAGTACCGGTAACCCTTGAGTTCAGTCAAGGAGAGTACGGGGCCGCCGCGTGGTGTCGTGAAACATCAACTGACCTTAGGAACCTTAATTGAACCATCTTGGCCTCTTTAGGGTAGTGAGATAACTGACTTTGGTGCAATCCGAGGTTGGTTGATACTCGATACTACACTCAATTGAGGGTTGTTTTCTTGGAATATTTCGGTCACCAGTTCAGTGGCTAAATCGAAACGATGAACAATGAAAGCAATCCAATGATATTGGGACCCTTAGAACCCGGTTACTTCTGATAGGACAGGTTGAGCCCACCAACTTCAAGAGGGTAATACCTAGACCCCATGCTGGCCTAAACTCTAAGGGCTTCTCTTGTGTGACTTGTGTGCCTTCCAACTTGACTATTTGCATGCTTGTTATCTGACACTTGAGTTTCTTGCAGGTTTTGTTTACAGTCCTTAATTGGGACTCATAACAGGGTTTACCTACATTACCCCATGCATAGCATAACATAATACCATTGCATGCATCCCGCATAAGGACTAACCCATTTCAAGGTTCTCAAGGGCTTGTGATGCAGGTCATGATGAACCAACATGTCTGGCAAGGGGCAAAGGGGATTTATTTTCCTCTAAGCCAAGGTTCTCAGGGGCTATGACCCACTGGATATGGTGAGCCTTTGACCCTTGAATAAGGACTCTCAACAACATGAAGTTCCTTCAATCAAGCTACTGGATCCCAATTCTAACAATCTTCTTGTTTTCCCCGCGAGATCCTTGAAAACACTGCATGCATACATACATATCATTGCATTATAGGTACCCTTGTTACAGGTCACTTACCTTCTCCGATGTTTATTTCAGCAATGGCTTGCCAACAAGATAACCAGAATCTTCATGCTCAAGAGACTCAGTTCAGGGAGATCTTCTTAAGCCTATCCAAGGGGAAAGAAGAGTTGAGGACACTCCTCACGGGGAATTTGGCCATGAAAAGTCCCGAAGATAACAAAGACGAACGGATGAAACGTCTGCAAGCTGAGGTAGATACAATGAAAACCCAGATGTTGGGGCAAAGGGCTCTCATCCAAGGTTTAGCTCGGGAGCAAGAAGAGTTGAGGACCATGATCAGTCAGCTCCACCAAGACAGATCAGACATGAAGCAATCAGTCCAAGTCAGGGACCGGGTCTTTGATCAGCTTCCAAGAGGAAAAGAATCTGGTATGGTGAAGAATAGAACTCTCCAAATTGCTACCACTTCACAAGCCCAGCATCAACCTCGCCCAGAGCAACGGGTTGATCAGAATAAGCCAAGCAGGTCCAAGAGGCAGTTCAACCAGCTTAACATGCCGTTGTTTCAAGCTTTACAACACCTGTTGAGACTGAATCTGATTACACTAAGAGCTCCTCCCCGGAATCCCAACATCTCTGCTCCTAACTATCATCCCAACAAAAGGTGTGCATACCACTCTGATAGTCCCGGACATGACACTGCCGATTGTTGGGCACTGAAAAACAAGGTCCAAGACCTGATTAATGAAGGAGCAGTGGATTTCACCCAAGTGGGTCAGGCTGAGTTCTTCTACTATCCCTACAAGATGCATCATTTGAAGTAACAAGTCCTGAGATGAGAAGACCTTTTGCCCATTAGAATTTTCAAGTTGTAATTTTCTTTTGATTGTTCAAACATTTTATTCATGTCAAACGTTGTTATTTCATTAATGCATCGCATATGTCTGTTTTGAATCAATATATTCGCATTCGCTATATTTAAAATTGCTTTCATTTTTTGTGATGTTCAATGCTCGATTAATAATTCTAAGCACTACGCCAAAAATGATTTTTTGTATCACCTAATTTAATAGCACTTTTAAAAAAAATGCTATTAAAATGGAAAAAACACATTTATAATAGCACTTTTTAATCGGGCGCTATTATATAATACAAACTATGTAATTTTCATAGCACTTTGTACCAGAACGCTATTATTAAACTTCTTTAAGATAGCATTTTGTATAAAACGCTATTATTTGACTACCTATATAATAGCATTTATTAAAAAGCGCTATGTTATATATAATAATGAATTAATTAATTAATTGATAAAAAAAAAACAAAACACATTTTCAGAAAATTGGGTTTCCCGCATTAAGGGTATGTTTGGATTTGTGGTATGAGAATAAAATAAAGTGGTAACGAGAAAAACAAAAGCTTTTCCCCCGCACCAAAACCCCAATATCTAAACCCAAACCCATTGCGAAGGAGTAGCACCGTGGCATCACCAACGATCACCAACTTCACTCTCTCGCGATAATGGCAATGGACGATTCATATTCATCTCTGTTCAACCTAGGTATTCTCGACACTCTCACCCAAGACGAACTTCACGAAATCCTCGACAGCTACGACGCCTTCTGCAACGCCACACAATCTCTTCTCGGCGGTGCCGGCGACCTCTCATACGGTGCTCAATTTGTTTCCCATGTTCACACCCTATGCAAACACGGCCTCGAATCACTAGTTCGCGACCACTTTCTCAGAGTATTAGAGGTGCCCAACAAAAATATTTCATTACTAGAATTACAAAGTTCCAATTTTTATTGAGTATAGATAGATCCCTTTGGTTTCAGGAAACTTTTTAGCAAAATGGGGCATCCAGGTTTTGGCGGCACTTTGTTCCGTATGCTGATTTTGTTGATTTGGACAAGCATGGTGATATCAATGTGAGAATTTGTGAACCTAACTTTTCATTGTTTTGGTTGTGGATTTGTACTTGTTACTGTACTTGATTATTTTTGTTTTTCCGATGAAATGAAATAGATTGATGAGGATGAGATTGAAAGTGTGTTGTATAATGCTTTGGAAGAAATCTCTTTGGAGAAACAGTATCAGGAGAAGTGTCTGTTAATATTGGTCCATGCTTTACAATCTTTCAAGGATCAAATGTCAGAGGAAAAGCATAGTTTTGAAGCAGAAAGAAATTACCTTACCTCTAAGTATCAATGGATCATCTCTTCTGTGCTTATGGCTACACTTCCGACGAGTCAAATATTCTCATCCACTCACAAATCCAAAAACAAAAACACTACCATTGATTCTCCCAAAAACATTATCTTCCTCTGCTTCCTTCTTATCCATTGATTCTCCCAACTGATTCACCGCCGTCAAATCTTCCTCTGCTTCCTTCGGTTTTCATTGATTCACCGCCGTTAGTCATTGATTTACCACCGTCATCCCTTCCTTCGGTTTTCACCCGGATCCATTCTTCAGCCATCGGATTCACCATCGATTCAGATTCAGATTCACTTCTCAAACGACACTGAAACAGAAGGAGGAAACACCGAAAAGAAAGAACAACCAAATCTCATTCTCCGTCGAACTCAACCCTTTGTCATCTCACCTACGTCTTCGTCATCCCTCTCTTCATTTGTATCCGGTAATATTTCTTTTTTCAGTTTCTGCTATCCGTTGATTCTCTGTGTTGTTTGTGAGCGTTATGATGTCTTTGTGTTGACGGATATTCGTGATTTTGAGTAGCTGTAATGAGGGTTTGTGAGGTTAAGTTGCAGTTGTGAGGGTTCGTGAAATTTGAGTGATAAGGCTTGTGTTATTGATGTGTGCCTGAATGGTGAGAGATGAGCTGGTTATTGATGTGAGCAGTTGTGAGTAGTGGCATGAAGTGTAAGGTATTTGGCCATTGAATTAGTTTTAACTAAGGTCTATGTGTTGAAGTTGTGTGCAATTTTCAATTTCTAGTCCTAGTTAACCGTAAATATCAATGTTGAGAGAGATTACACGGTGGAAAGAGTTGTATTTGAGACCAGCCCATGAGTATGGTTTTGAATGAGAAGGAACTCATGTTGAGTTTATGAGAGGCGGAAGTGATATCTAGTGGGAATTGAATGATATAAGTGCTATGCCATCTGAGTTAAGTGCAGAAGAAAGAATGTAGACATGGAAGAAGGAAGAGAAGAGAGGAATGAAGTTTTATGGAGAGCAAAAAAGTCAGTACACTGGTTGAAGATGAGTTGAAAAGTTTGTTCTAGTTTGAGTGATAAGGCTTCTGTTGTTTTGGTGTGATTTAGTCACAATTAATCGATTCTTCTTTTCAATCCAAGCAAAAATTGGAATTTCGTTAATGTTGGATGTTTTTTTGATTTCAGGAAAAACTTGATCAGTGGCTCTGTAGACAGCAAGAGGGTGGATCAAGACTTGCAAACTTTGATATAATTAACTACATTCAGGTTGGTTTCATCACTGTTCTATGTTTTTCATACAATGTTGAGGTTTTATTATTGTTCTCTGTTTTATCATTGTCTTTTGACATTTATTCCTAAAGTTAAAGAACATAGCTGACATAATAAGAAGTATAACACATGCAGGTAATATATGCTAAAATGGAAATAGAGTTGTCGTATAATGACTTGGTTGAAAAGAGAAGAGCCAGACATTCAGATATTGAATCCAGTTCATCTTCAAAGACTACCGGTGGTTTGGGAATGTATTGGTGGAGAGGTGGTAGGCTTTCTCGAAAGTTGTTTAATTGCAAGGTCCTTCCTCGTTCCTTTGTTACCAAGGCTGCTAGACAAGGTTTGTAAATTGTTCTCTTTAGTATATCACTGGTGGTGGTTGTGTTATCCATCTTAATAATCATTTTGAATTTATTTGGAAGTATGATTTTCTGCAGCTGGGTTTAGAAAGATACCAGGTATTTTATATCCTGAAAATTCAGACTTTGCTAAGAGAAGCAGATTTGTTGCCTGGCGAGCTGCTGTTGAGATGTCAACAAGCGTTGATCAGCTGGCTTTACAGGTATGATTTTATTACTTGCTGATTGCTCTTGGCATATGACTTTACCTGTGCTCCTGGTGTTATTGATGCTCTCTCATATGTAGTTTTTTATTGTTGTAGTTTGATTATTGGAGACACTGCATATTTTTGTACTTCAAACATGAAAGCTGAAAAGTTCAAAACTTTTCAATTAAAATTGGCTGTGTTAAAATCAGAATTTCAATGGCAATTGAAATGTAAAGACATTAACTCTTCTAGGGGCAAATATTAACAGGCCTTTTCTGCTATATTTATTTATTTATTGGCAAATGCTATGTTAAGAAACCAAATCTAGAAATATAATCTTTGAAATTGTGTATTCAATATTGTGAGAGTTTAAGGATTTTTGTTCTAGACTCAAAACTTGTCTTTTAATTCCTTTTCGAGTTAATTAACAATTGCCCTTAGGGTAGAAGTTAGCAAAACCCTTTTTATTTCAATCTTGCATTTTCTATTATGGCAACTGTTGTTTCCTATTGTATTTATGTACATAAATAAAGAGATGGGAATGCTGCCCCAAATGATGCTCACTATATTATTAGTTAATCAGTTGTCATATATATTTTTTGTTGCAAAATGTTGCAAGTTTCAATATAGTATTGCTTGTAATGTGTTTTTTCATTTTATTATTCATGGTTTTTAAGCAAAGGGATTTCCTATATATCTAAAGGAAGTCACAGTTCAAGTTCAACTATTATTATTGAGGAACGGGGATTGTTTAGATTTAAAAACTGGTTTTTCCAAAAGAAACCTCTTCCTTGTAGAGGATGATTGAGAAAATATCTTGGTTGTTTTTGCTGTATCCAAATGATTGTGAAAAAAAAGAGAAGAGTGCTATATTCAAATTAGAATAGGATCCCAAAATGAACACGAATAACTGTTGGCAATCATATGAAGTCAAGTGAGTGTCACAGTTAACCTGATAAACCCAGAATGAACATGAAAAATCTAGTGATATATGTAAATATATTGGAATGATGAATGCATATGCACATGTTAGTAGCTTTCTATTCAATGTTATTTCACAATGAGTAGCTTTCTCTTCTTCTCATTAATGAAATATCTACCGCCCTGTAATCCAAGATAAACTATCCCACATTTTCAGGTTAGAGAACTCTACTCAAATATAAGGTGGCATGATATTGAGAATAACCATCCTCTACATGTACTGGACAAGGAATCTAGAAAATCATCCAAGCTATTCAAAAAAGCAATTGTGCGTAGGAAGTTGCCTGATGGACAATCTGTGAAATATCTTCTAGATTTTGGAAAGAGGAGGGCTATTCCGGATATTATTACTAAACACGGTTGTTTATTGGTGGAGGAACCCGAAAGTGAGAGGAAGAAGTATTGGCTGAACGAGTCTTATGTTCCTTTACGTCTTGTAAAGAATTTTGAGGAAAAAAGGATCGTCCGCAAGTCCAATAATAAGAAACATGGAAAAATTCTTGGGATTGATAGAGTAAAGAGGGCTCCTCAACAAAGGGGGTTTTCATATTTGTTTTCTAGAATGGAAAGATCTGCTTGTTATCAGTGTGAGCATTGCAAAAAAGATGTTCCAATCAGGTATTTGCAGTATTCACTTATCTGGACATGTTTTGAGGATTTTCTATTTAAGTATTTCATCTTGTTCATGGTGTTTTTTGTCTTAATTTAGTTTAGGATTAGACTCATATTTTCTTAGTTTATGACGGGATTCCTTTCTTTAGTAGCCAAATCTTCTTTTACCAAATATCATTCCAAATCTGATATTTGATTCATAGTTCAATCTTGGATACCAGTGGTCTGTAAGAAATATATACCTGTGAAGTAAATTTCCTAGTATTTCTTTGTTTGTTTTTGACTCGCCTAGAATTAATATTAAAACTCATTTAATGATTAATCTAATATTTCCATTTTAGCATATATTACCTGCATGTGTATGATGAAGGTGTGTATGATGAGTTGGATTTAGAGTTGTCGTATAAATGATTTTAGTATTTTATTGGTTTAGAAGATATGGCACAGAGGTACTGAGTGTTCTTTCTTGGTCTCGAATTTAAATTTTGAAATAGGAAAATACGGAAAAATGACTTATATCTTATTGTATGATTGATTTATAGTTTTCCGTTTCTACTTGAAATTTTTAGATATTCGTAGTAACAATTGTAAGGTGTTTGATATCTAGTTCTGGATCATGAAAAGAAAGTTACACACGATTAAGTGTTTATGTATATTTTGAGAATTTGAATTATATTCTGTTTAGTGTTTATATGCATCTAATAATGGAAATTGTGGTCTATATATTTACAAGTCATGTTCTTGTTAGACTTAATTAGTTCAATTATTGCATTAGTTATATCGATTTATTGTTATTAGTTTATAATAATCATTCCTTATTTTATGCGCTTCTTGTTAGACCCATATTAAATGTTTGATTATTCTTTATATGTTGAATTAGTTTTTATTGTACAATACATAATCAATATTCCTTCTATGATACAGGAAAACAAGAAGCAATTATTTTGCCTAATTAGTGATTGTATATATGAGTTCAACGCTTTTGGATCATGAAGGTGGTTACTACATGGGATTGTTTTGTTATCCTTTCTTATTTTTTTGGTGTTTTGTTTAGAGAATTTGATTGTATGTTTTTGGATTTGGATTGAAGTACTCATAGATGGGCATCTACAAATTTGGCTAAGCAAACGCCCTCTTAATATTCTATATGTTATGATATTTGGAAACAATAGGATTTGGTAATTTAAAATGTTATTTGGTATTTGATGGATCATAATATATATGCAATGAGTAACTTAAAGCGTTATTTGTGTTGAATTGAATATAGTTATTTTATATTTACACAAAAAAAAATGATTGTGTAAGAAAAAATATTGTACTGTACTTATTAAAAATATTGTACCAAATATGTACCATTTATTAGCACTTTATTTGAAAGCGCTATCAAACATATGTTATATATTAGCGCTTTTTGTTTAGAGTGCTATAAAAAAACATGCAAAATACTGACTTTGATAGCACTTTAATTAAAACGCTATTATAAATTGGTACTTTAATAGCGCTTTTAAAGTGCTATTAAATAAGAAATATTTACAATAGTGGCGCGGTTAATAGCACTTTTAAGCGCTATCAAAAACAAAAAAAAAGCGCTATTAAATAGCTTATTTGGAGTAGTGAAGCCTCTTGAGGGAGGATGACGAAAACGATACCACGATCCTTACAGTATGCTTTTGAACAGACCCCATTGATGAGATACAGGCATTGTTTCAATCCCTAAACACTGGAGTTATAAGGAAGATAATCCCTCGTCAACCCCTCTGAGCCAAAGAAGTAGGAGTTGTTCTTTTCGAAAATTAAAACCCTTTATCATAACCTGGGGCAGGGTAGTTCTCTCAGTTGATCCAAGTGCATAACAAATGGCACCAAAGAGGTCCTTACAAAAAAAAAAAAAGACAGTGATGATTCCGAATAATCATAAGGATAGGCAGTCATTATATCTCAAAAATAAAAACCCAATAAGTCAAAACCTATGAAGGAGACTTACAAAACTGGGGCATCCCGCTGACTGTAATCACAAAAGAAACAGTTCAGGCAAAATTTAGGGATAGCGAAATCAAAAAGAAAGAGGTCATACAAACCCTCAACAAAAACAAAAAATGACTGCCTATTCAAAATAAACTATCAACATCCGAACCATCACGGGAATATCAGGACAAAAACTCAAATAAGGTCTAACGCACGATCAGCTGAGTTTAGGATTGAAGAACATCACGAAGAGCGGGTGGGTACAAAGAAAATTTGAGCCTTTATCCTTTGTTTCTTAAACTGTGAACCAGGCCAGGTTACAACCCTAAAAAGTCCTAGTTGAAGCATGAGTTAGTTCGAAAGCATACTGTTACAAAGGTATCCTGACTTCTTAAGGCTCGCAGTAAAATAACGAGTTTGACATCACAGTTTACAAAAGAACTCACTTGTTTTATTAAAAAACTGCATTTCCAAAAACTTCGAAACAGACATAAGCTTTGCATTTTTAACATAACTTTGTTTGCATACGACTATTTGTTTGAACAGCATAGAAGCTCGCACGACGAATATCGGATGAACAAAAGCACTCCCAAACAAGGGGCATGACATGATTATTGTCCGTCATCTGGGACAGTTAAGTCAAGATTCAGAGAATCTCTCAAATGCTAAATAGCCTGGGGCAAATCTCCGTCTAAGTCACTTGGGGCATTGGACGATCAAACAAAGATCTTCTGGTGGCATGGCAACACAACAACAGGGGCACCTCCCTACATTCTGAGAACGTGGACATAGTCGAAAAAATACTACACAAAATCAAAGACCCGCTAGGTTGACACACCTAGGCAAAAATAAGGGCTTCCCGGCGAACCAAAAGGGTTCGGGCAAAAATAAGGGATGAAATGAAAAAAATATGTACACCCGGCAAGTTGAAAACCTGAAAAGGCGGCTTGGGAAAAAATGGGTATCCCGGTGGACTGAAAACCCGAAAGGGCGGTCCAGGCAAAAATTAGGGATCAAAGCGTACGACTATGTCCTGGTATCTCGTCACTTGCCTACCAGAAGAAGATTTGTCAATCGGCAGTCATCAAACACCGTCACAGGTACGTTCTTCTCCAACAGAAACTGGGGCAATAATGAGTTGTCTAAATGATCCGGTTGCCCTGTCCACCGAGGTGGCAAGGTAAGTTCAGCTGAAGAATGCGACCAAGATACCTTCACTCCCTGCAGAGCGAACGCGTTTCCCCGGTTTTATTCAAAGGTTATTTCTCCACCAAAGCTTATAACTGGATTATCCTCAGCTAAAAGCCACGGAAAGATCGTCCTCGGCAAAGTTCTTCTTATTCCCCAGCGGAGTTCATCAAAACTTCCAACAGAGCACAACAACGGTATCCCCAGCGGAGTTATCCTCATCAACCTCAGCAAAGTACCTCTCTTTCCCCGCAGAGTAATCTATTCGCCAAGTTTATTCCCCAACGGAGTCATCTTCTCCTACTGGTATTCTTGCAATCATCATCCCCAACGGAAACGAAGAATCTCACTCTTCAACATCAGCCCAAGATTTGACTTCCCGGCATCCGTCAAGGATCTATTTTCCCAGACGAAGATATATTCATACATCATGATACATGCATATACACATGCATCATACAATCTCATGTGTTGAAAAATATTATTGCTTGATCCATATCATGCATTTCATATGACTGACCTTTACCTTTCAGGAAGGATACAGTGAAAAGATCAGCTATGTAGACGAATACAATCAAAAGAGACCAACCCAGTCAAAGAATACAAATCCAGTTAAATTAATGCCTAAAGATTTCTCTGATACAACTCGTCGTTATAGACACTCGTTGTTATAGACACTCGTCGTTATATACACTCGTCGTTATAGACACTCGTCGTTATAGACACTCGTCGTTATAGACACTCATCGTTATAGACGCTCGTCGTTATAGACGCTCGTCGTTATAGACGCTCGTCGCTATAGACACTCGTCGTTATAGACACTCGTTGTTATACACACTCGTCGTTATAGACACTCGTCATTATAGACACTCGTCGTTATAGACACTCGTCGTTATAGACACTCGTCGTTAAAGACCACTCGTCCATGAGGATAACCTGTCAGTAGAGACAACTCACCAACCTAACATTACCAGACTCGATTCCTGTATCTTGCCAGGGCACGTCTGAAGAGTTCGAAGATCCGATTCCTGTATCTTGCCAGGGTGTATCTGTTGACGACTAACATTACCAGACTCGATTCCTGTATCTTTCTAGGGCACGTCTGAAGAGTTCGAAGATCCGATTCCTGTATCTTGCCAGGGTGTATCTGTTGACGACTAACATTACCAGACTCGATTCCTGTATCTTGCCAGGGCACGTCTGAAGAGTTCGAAGATCCGATTCCTGTATCTCGCCAGGGTGTATCTGTTGACGACTATATTCTCCGGACTCGATTCCTGTATCTTGCCAGGGCACGTCTGAAGAGTTTAAAGATTCGGTTCCTGTAACCAGCCAGGGCACATCTACATAAAGAAATTGAAGATCAACTCCTGTAACAGGCCAGGTAATTATCTTTCTTTTCTCAGGTACGCAAGTTCTCGCTAAGGAATCTCTTATGCGATCGACACCTAGATGGCATCTGTAAGCCCATCCACATACCAACAGCCTCCGAATGGCGTCTATAAGCCCATTCCCGACAAGGTTCTGTCACACTTCCAGATGGCATCTATAAGCCCATCCTCCCATCCATCACTTCCAAATGGCATCTATGAACCCATTCCCGCCATCACGTTCCTGATACTCTACTATGCGAGTGCAAATTTCTGGGCACTCTAGTGTTCAATAAATTTCCACCTTCGGATCACGAAAGGCACGCAAGCCAATCTACATCCTCAGGTTTAAGAAGATTGAACAGGGGCAACTGTTGTACCCCAAAATTTGCCCTCCCATATTTCTCAAAACAGTTCAAGAAAAATTCATAAGTCCAACCAGGCGCGTCATATTCAGGTGTTCTTTCACCAAGATATCTCTGATAACGTATTCTCAAATTCAGGTTCGGCTCAAGAGTCAATTCTTTAAAGAAGGTATCCGAATGTGCGAGTTTTCTCGAAGAAATATGGTGAAAAAGTGTGCTGAAAGTGCAGTTTTTACGCGCTAAAAAATTCATAACTTGAAGATCGTGACTTGTTTTGAACCCGTTCCGGTGGCCAAAATTCCGTCTTGACATTATATACGTTTTCATATCTCAGGGCTGGAAGCCAATTTCGATCAGAAGGTCTTCAAAAATGTGGATTTATCAAGTATTTTCATACAGAAAATTTGTGATAGAAGTTTATTTGCGTCATGTTCAGAAAATCATAACTTGGTCGATTTTCATCGTATCGAGCTGGTTCTGGTGCCAAAATTTCACAAATTGAGTTGGCTACATTTTCACAGAAGGTATTGAGTTCAAACGGTATTCAAAAGGCCTTCGTTGTTTGCTCAGAGTGCGTGACATGCTGAAAATCCTGAATGCTGAATATTATTTCATCTGAGCCGAAACTTCGAAAATTCATAACTTGGTCAATTTTTATTGAATTGGGCTCATATTTTTACACAAGGTCCCTGACTCATAGATCTACAACTTTGTTTCAGAAGTCGAGACCGGATTATGCTCCGATCAATACCAGTTTTTTATTCAAGAACGTGTCAGAGTCGACACTGGAGCCCAAAATAAGTTTGTCTGAGCTGAAACTTCAAAAATTCATAACTAATTCACCATTTATCCGATTGAGCCGATTTTCGGACAGGAGTTAGTTCTCGATGTCGGCTACATTTTGTTTCACATTTCAACTTCAAAAATTGCACTTAATTCCCTGCGATTTAGCCTGGAAAGTGACGAACTCAAGTGAACATTGGAGGCCCAATTGCACATTCAAAGCCCATTTTCTTTACCCTAATTTCCATTATATAATCACCTTCTTTTCATACAAACCAGGAGAGGAGAAAAAAAGAGAGAAAAAACCTTGCCACAACACTGTTAGAATATCAAATTCTTTCAAGAACCCTAAAACCTTGAAATCCTTATTACAAATCCCTCTCTCACTACAAACAAGCCATCACAGTTATAAACCAACACCTCACTACTTCTTCAGTAAGGATAAGGCTGGCTTGGTCTCCATGATCCAAAGGGCATAAAAGCATTCAGGTCACTAATTTTCCAGTAAGGGTAAGATTGATTTGATCTCCATGATCAAAAGGGTATAATCATTCATACATGCCATATTGTGCCTAAACATTAAATTTCTTCATATATTGACTTTATTTGCATTTTATGATTTTATTTAATGTGTTCATGAGATTCAATACTGCAAATTTTAGACAGGATCCCATGCAGGTTCATTAAGGAACGTTGAGGTCAAAATACAAATGGCCAAAAGCCAAATGGCCAAAAGCCAAAAGCCAAATGGCCAAAAGAACAACTTATGCATGACACCAATACATGGCGAGACAGACATCCTGAGAAGATTAAGGAACGTTGAGGCCAGAACACAAATGGCCAACAACCAGAACACAAATGGCCATGAAACCCAATCCAATGGCCAAAGAATGCAGACCACGGTACTCAGGAGTCAATGAACACGCATGTGATGCCAGAAAGTCAAACAAGGCTTTTTGTCTAATGGGCCAGAATACTTCAAAAAACCTCCCCTTGGGTCTGAATACCCCCATGGTTTGCACATTTTTTTTTTTAATTTTCCTTTTTATTCTTTTAATTATTTTTAATTGTTTTCTTTAATTTCATAAATTAATTTTTATAATATAAAACCAGGAAATCAAAAACTAAAAATATGTTTAATTAATATTTAATTCATTATTATTTTTTGTAAATAAACTTTAATAATTAATTTAGTTAATTTAGGTTTTAAAACTTTAATCTTTTTCTTAATAAATTAAATATGTAGAAATTAGGTTTTTTTAACATTCTCATCTTTTTTCTCAAATAAATAATTTTCCCATTATTATTATTATTATTAATTATTAAATATCTTTTGTAAATAAATTTGTAAAATAATTAATTAGTGTAAATTAGGTTTTAAACTTAAACTTTAACCTTTTCTTTAATAACTAGGTTTTACTTTCCGCATTTTTTATTCAAAACGGGTCTTTGTTAATTTGGCGATGTATAGACCCACGCCTTGTAATAGTGTAGGATTTATCTTTCCGCACTTTAATTTCCGCACTTTTAAACTGCTAAAGTTTGCATGAAAGAATGTATGGCCTAAATTAAAAACAAGCGTAGATCACCATGATACATGTACAAGATAACATTAACTGAAAATAACACACGAATACACACACCACTCTTAGGGTACGCCTCACTGTTGCCTTGCCTTCGAAACGTGGTCGTCGAGTATAGGATGTTTTAGTAAGTCCTTATGTCCATGACATGATCCAGTTGCCTCGAAAAAGTTGCCTCGAATTAAAAAGGATCAATGGCATAAGGGTAGCTTCTAAGGTGTTCTATTGTTGCTCTGGTGACCACACTGTCCCTACAAACGAGTTGACCCGAACACCTCCAACGGTGGTGCTACCTACCTCTCAATGGTGGGATGGCACTACCTTAAGGACATTTACACAGCCTAATTCCTTAGGGTAGGTAGATGACTCGTAGATACTTGCTCTAATTCAAAACAAATCAAAACTCTTTTCACACCGACACTTTCAAAAAAGCTTTCAAAATAATTTTTCAAACACTCTTGAGGACTGATACAAGAGTCGATCTGAAATCTTTAAACGAAACTTTTTCGAACCCACTCACAATTGAAAAGCAAATATTTTGAAAACACAAATGAGCAAGTATCTAAGAGCCCATGGATAACCATGGATAGAAAGGGTGCTAACACCTTCCCTTTCTATAAATCTACCTCCCGAACCGAGAAACTATCTCATAAAGAATTTTGCTGTGCTTTTGTCCTGTCCATGTTGGAGAAAATAAAAGACGGTGGCGACTCTTGCTTCCGCGACATTTCGCGAACCAGCGTTAAACAGTCAGTTCCAGATCCACTGATCACACACACGTGCACCTATAAGGTAATCTTGCTTGTTGCCTCGGAAAATTGTCATGTCCCTCGAGTATGGGCGTTTTAGCAAAGACACATCAGTAAAAAATATTGTAGTCCCTTGATGTTGCCTTCGATAAACGATCCAGTCCTTTATAGAAATTGCTAAAATGTCTCATAAGTTGCCTTCTATGACTATACGATTGACCCACACTTGTCCCTTCATATTAAATGATGGGGCTTCTTACCAATCAATGGTAAGATAGCAACATCTAAAGGCTGAGGAAAAGAACCAAGACCTTTTGAGTAGGTAGGACGCTCGTAGTTGCTTTCTCACAAATCAAAACCATTTTCACACTCACACTTTCAAAACATCTTAAAAAACAAACATCTCTTTGAACTATTTTCAAAACCAACATTTTGTATACATTCTTATAGAGATGAGAATCATTACAAAGTTTTCCGAAACAAAGGCGTTTTCAAAATATTTCAAAAAAAACCACAACAAATATATTTCAAACAAAGCAATTTCAAAAGTGATCTAGCAAGCAACTAAGAGCCCGTAGATAACTATGGATGAAAAGGGTGCTAACACCTTCCCTTTTAATAACCTATCCCCCAACCCAAGAAAAATTCTCGAAAGGTCTTTCCTATTATTTTCACCGTTTCCTTTATTAGATAAAAGAAAATTCGGTGGTGACTCTTACTATCCGTGATATTTTGCGATAAAACGCAAAACACCCGAGTCAGTTCTCCCACCGTATGACAACCAGGATGGGACTCCATTACTATGTGGATGACAGGAAGATTGTGGTCCCTGAATATCTCAAAGGTGTTGGGGATGCACCGGTTGGAGAGCCATCTCATCAAGAGCACATCACTTAGGAGGAGCCCCAAACCAATACTTGATTGTCTTTCTCTCTACTCTATTTCGGCCTGCATGCCGTTTTGATGTAATTTGTTTAGTTTGATCTTGTTGTACCCCAAATTTTGACCTAAGATACCATCTCCCATCTGCAGCATTGCATTGCAAGTGTTTTGACCTATTTTTTATCAATTTTTCAAAGCAGATTTAAAATTCATAACTTTTTCAAGTCAAGAGCTGTTTATTTTTGAACGCTAAATTTATTAATTGATTAATGCTTAAATGATGTTTATTTAATTATTTATTATTCTGAATTTAAATAATTGGAATTGATTTTCAATTATTCTATAATTTAAAGAATTATAAATAATAAAGTAAATATCTGAAAAGAAGTTTATTAATTGATAAACAATGTTTATCTAATTATTTATTATTCTAAGTTTAAATAGTTGAAATTTTATTTTCAGTTATTATAATTTAGAGAATTATAAATAATGAAGTAAATAATTGAAGAGTTTATTAACTGATCAACAATGTTTTATTTAATTATTTGTCATTCTAAATTTAAATAGTTGAAATTTCATTTTTCAGTTATTATAATTTAGAGAATTATGAATAATAAAGTAAATAATTGAAGAGAAGTTTATTGATCAATGATGTTTATTTAATTGTTTATTATTCTGAACTTAAGTAATTGAAATTTATTTTCAGTTATTATATAATTTAAAGAATTATAAATGATAAAATAAATAATTGGAAAGAAGAAAAGAATTAACTGAAATAATAGAATTTTATTCATCTTTATTCTAATTATTACAATTGTTATTCAAATACTGTATTATTTGCAAACATTTACAATAACAATTACATAAAAAGTTTAAAGTAAAATAAAAACTATTTTTCTAAGATTCTAAATCTTCATCTTCTATCCAATGCTTCTTTAATGCCCATTTGATTTTTACCTGCAAAGAATTAAAAGAAAAGTCAGATAAATATAATTAAAAGCAGAAAATTAATTTTAGTGTTCATCATTAAAAGCAAACGGCTGGAATCAGTTTTACCCTTTTTGCAAATCACGGGATTTCTCCCGGTTCACAAAAAGGGATGAATTTTTATTGATAAAAATGAATGCACAAATTTAAATATGCACAAATTCATTTTTTTGTCAAAAATTGCACATTTTATTGTAAATTGCATATTCAAAATCCACTGCACAAGTTAAAACCATATGCACAAAACTGCATATTTCAAAAAGCAACAGCATATGCGAGTATGCAAATCAAATTTCTTTTTTTCAAAAGCCAAGTCCAACGTAAACATGCCAATATAGGAAGAGGCCAAAAATCAAAGGCTCCTTACTGTTACATTGCAATTGACAAAGAGAAGCATGCAGTTTAAATCAAAATATGCAAGCATAATATTTCTATTCTCATCATTTTCCAGCATTGTGCTTTTTCAGAACAAGTAAAGTACATCAACATTTTAATGTTTCAATTGTACTTAAGAGAGAGAAGAGAGGAAGAGTGTGGTTTACAGGTTTTTGGTTTAGGCAGAAAAGGAATAGAAACAAAACTGTAGCAGCATCCCATAAGAAAAAGAAAGCATAGAAAAGAATACCAACAAACCGGATGAAGCAGTAATGTGACCAATTTTATTAGTTTAAACTTTAGGTTTAATTTAATAAGTTTAGTATTCCCTTTTTTTAATTAATTAGATTAAATTAATAACTTTAAGTTTTAATTTAGTTTAATTATTTAATAACTATTAAAATAATACTTTATATTAAAAAAGAAAAACATATAAAAATAAAAACATAAAAACTTAAAAACATTTTATTTTCCCTTAATTAATTCCTCGCTTTAATATTAAACAAAAATACAAAAATACATGTTCACACCATTTAATCTGTTTATTTAAATCATTGTTGTAGTTATATATAATTTAATCATTATCTGCATAATTTTCTGTTTAATTATTCCATCTTTATTTGATTATTCTGTTTACGTCTAAATCCAAGGGAAAGACGATTAAATTTGTTGACTTCATGTCCTCAAGTCCAATCACGCGAACATTTGCATTTCATTAAAACTTAAGACAATTTTTTCCCCAAATATCCAATCTTTTCAAAACTTATACCTTTTAAGCAAAAACTTCGACATTAGGTCGTCGTATCTTCAAAAACCCGTCCGTACCCCTTTTCGGCCAAAACAATTTAGTTTTAATCAAACGAACATTCTTAATAAACAGATATTTCAAAAGGTTCCTATAGAGTACTATAGATACATTGGGTGCTAATACCTTCCCACTGTATAACCAACCCCCGAACCATAGATCTCTTTTCAAAAACTCCTTGTATTTTTATTACTTTTAGAAAGTATTATTTTACATTGCATATTTATGGTTTTATTTCGCTCTTTCCCCCTTTCCCTTGGAAATAATAAAGCGCGGTGGCGACTCTTGCTTTTGTGAGACGAATTAATCAATAATTCGATCTCCGATTTACCCCGCTACATTTTTTATCGCTACAGAATTGGTGACTCTGCTGGGGAAAGATTGACCTCTTGCTGGTCCTAAGTGGGTTAAGCCTAATTTTTTTTATCTGTTTATTATTATTTGTTTTGTTTGATTATGTGTTTATATTGGGGTTGTTTGGGTTTTTTTGCAAAGGACGAATCCTATACCCGGATTAAGTTACACTTAAGGAATAGGACGGGCGGTACAGTCATGTTAACTTTGAGGGAGTAATCCCGAAGAAGGAGGCATGAGATCCCCCACTCGATGGAAGGCCCTCTTGAACTCAATATTTGTTTACCGAGTAATCGGGAAGACATTATTATTTTCGACCTAGGAGCCAGAGAAATTGAGAACCTTAGAACCCTAACCCATCTTGGCTTTTTAGGTGTAGCGCGGAGACTATAACGAAGTAATTCGGAAGTAGTTGTTACGCGATGCTACGCTCGGACGAGTTTCTCTTAAGAATATTGCTAATTATTGAGTAATCAAGACGTTGGCAATATCCGAAGGAGGAATGTAGACTCTGGGAACTCTTAGAACCTTGTCTTACAGGTGTGATTGAACCGTTAGTACATACCTTGGGGTGGGCTTTACCCTCGACTCCATGCTGAAACGTTGAACCTTTAAACCCCATGTTTGTGAACTTGTATGTAACTGTTGCATTATCATTCATTCATGCATTCATCAACATCTTTGTAAAAAACTTATTTTTCAAGGAACTTAGGAATGATTTTTGCAAGACATCTCAGGTACTATGGAGTTTGGAAGAAGAAACACTCGAAGATGATTCTGAGTGATCTTTAGCTTTTAGTTTTATTTTATTGATGTCATTTTGTAAAACTCTGTAAAAGGGCTTTATGTTCCGAAGTTGTAATTTACTACTTTTATTATGGACTTCATGTTCCAAAGTTGTAATTTATTGCTTTATTATGGGCTTCATGTTCCAAAGTTGTAGTTTACTGCTTTTTATTATTGGGTTGTTATCCCAAAGTTGTAATTTATTGTTTTATTGTTCCAAAATTGTAAGTTGTAATTTACCGCTTTTGATTAATGAAGTGAGTTTTTGTTGTTCCAAATTCCTTTACCATTGATGTGTGCAAAATTATTGAAGTCCTTGAAAAATTATTAAAATGAATCATCATTTGCATCATATATCATGCATCATCCAACATTCCACTTCACATGTTTTCTAGAGTCTTATCCTTGTTTCTTTTTCCACTCCAGTAGTATTGTCAAGCTGTCTCATCGATACGATACTCGAGCCAATCGACAGAGGAAAATGGAAGATCTGGAACAAGAAAACCATGAGCTTCGTGAGGAGGTCGCTACCCTTCGTGTCGGTATGGAAAAGTTAACTACGCTAGTGGAAAGTTTGGTGGCTGCACAGAATCAGCCATCGACTACAGCTGCTGAGATTCAGACTCCAACTACAGTGGTTTCCGAGATTATCACCGTTCCAACATCTGTGACTCAAATTAACTCTCCACTTCAGCATCAGATGCCAAAAGGTTTTCCGTGGGGAATGCCTTACAACTTTGTGCCAGAGGGGTATCAGCCTGTCGTACAACCTTTGTTTCAACCTGCTTTGTCTCTTCCTTAACCAGAGACAACTGCCATGCCGCCAGTAATCCCGTCTGTATCACCTTTCCCGCAACCGATAATGACAACTGTCGCTCCTGTGGTTCACTCCGTGCCATACTTGAATGAACCTACTTATCCTGCCGAGCCTGCTGAAAGTTTGGGTCTTTTTGATAGAATGGAAGAATTTCAAGACCAATTCCAAGAAATGCAGAGGGAGCTCAGAGCGTTAAAGGGGAAGGATTTGTTTGGGAAGAATACTCATGACCTTTGTTTAGTTCCGAATGTCAAGATTCCATCAAAATTCAAAGTGCCAGACTTTAAAAGATATAAGGGTGATTCGTGTCCTCGGAGTCACTTGACTATGTACGTGAGAAAGATGTCTACGTATTCTGATGATCATGACTTGTTGATTCACTATTTTCAAGACAGTTTGACGGGTGCTGCTCTAAAGTGGTATATGGGTTTAGACAGCATTCAGATCCGCAACTTCAACGATCTTAGCGAAGCTTTTGTCCACCAGTATAAGTACAACGTTGACATGGCACCAGACAGGGATCAACTCCGGGCGATGTCGCAGAGAGACAGAGAATCTTTTAAGGAATACGCCCAGAGGTGGCGTGAAATTGCTGCTCAAATCTATCCTCCTCTTGAGGAAAAAGAGATGACGAAGATATTCTTGAAGACTTTAGGTTCCTTTTACTATGAAAGAATGATTGCCAGCGCACCCAGTGACTTCACCGAATTGGTAAGCATGGGCATGCGGTTGGAGGAAGGGATTCGTGAAGGGCGTTTGGTTAAAGAAGGAAGTCCGTCTAGCAGTACTAAGAAGTTTGGAAGTGTTTTCCCGAAAAGAAAAGAGCAGGATGTCAGCGCATTGTTCCCAGGGAGACCGAGGAGAGGTTACTCACACGTTGCGGCAGTCACCCCGGCTGTCCGCCCAGCTTTGATGACCCCAGCTCATCAAACCCCACCAACTCAACAACGGCCATTTCAGCAGCAGCCTCGACAACAGGCTCATCCATTCAACATTCAGAACCGTTCACCAAGAAAACCGCAATTCGATACCATTCCTATGACTTATACTGAATTGTTCCCTGCTCTTATCAGAAAGAACCTCATAACGACGAAGCCTCCTCCTGTCGCACCAAACAGTACTTCTCCGTGGTACAAGGCGGATCAGTTTTGTGAATATCATCAAGGGTCGCCGGGGCACAACCTTGAGAATTGTTTTGCTCTAAAGGCGGACGTGCAGAAGTTGATTAAGAATGGTATCTTGTCTTTCAAGGATGTTAATCCAAATGTTAGAGATAATCCTTTGCCTCGACATGGGGCAGCATCAGTGAATATGGTGGAAGGTTGTCCGGGAAAGTTTCAAGTTTTTCAAGTTGAACACATAAGAGAGTCGTTGATCAGGTTACATCAGAGTTTAAGAAGACTTGCCTTTGTTAGGCATCAGCATGATTATGATGTTTGTGAATTTTGTTCAAGAGAGGTTGATTGCCCTATTGTGAAGGAGGATATTCAAAAGTTGTTAGATCAGAGAGTTATCACTATTACATATGACAGAGATCCGGAGGATGAAGTGAATGTTATAATACCACAATTCAATTTGCCTGAATCAGTAGAGATCGTTTACGACAGTCAGACTGCACCTGTTGATCCTTTGGTCATTTACCCACCTGGTCCTGTGCCTTACAACTCAGACCAAGCTATACCGTATAAGTATAATGCCACAATGATTGAGAATGGGGTAGAAGTCCTCATACCAACAAGGCCGTCTTTTGTTAACATCGCAGATGTGAGTAGAGTTACGAGAAGTGGACATGTCTTTGCAGCAGTACCTTTGAAGAGACCAGAAGTTCAAGTCAGGAGGCCCATACCGGCAGAAATTCCAGCGAGAAATGTTGAACCAAGGGTTGAGATAGGCCGATCCAATGAACCTATCCCACACCCTGAGGATGATGAGATTCTGAAGCTTATCAAGAGAAGTGAATATAAGATTGTGGACCAACTTTTGCAAACTCCTTCCAAGATTTCTTTGCTTGCTTTACTGAGAGACTCTGGTGCCCATAGAGAAGCTTTGATGAAGGTCTTGGACCAGGCGTTCGTGGATCATGATGTGACGGTTGATCAATTTGATGGAATTGTGGGAAATATTACTTCGTGTAACAATCTTGATTTCAGTGATGAAGAGCTTCCGGAGGAGGGAAGGAACCATAATATGGCTTTGCATATCTCAATAAGTTGCGGAAATGATACCTTATCAAGTGTGTTGGTAGATACGGGTTTGTCGTTAAATGTAATGCCCAAGACTACATTATCTCGACTCTCATATCAAGGTGCTCCCATGAGACCTAGTGGAGTAGTTGTCAAAGCGTTTGATGGTTCTAGGAAGACTGTTATTGGTGAAGTGGATCTTCCTATAGTAATTGGTCCTCATACTTTTCAGATTACTTTTCAAGTAATGGATATTCGTGCTGCCTACAGTTGCCTATTGGGTCGTCCATGGATCCATGATGCAGGGGCAGTCACTTCCACGCTCCATCAAAGATTGAAGTTTGTGAGGCATGGAAAGCTGGTAATGATCGATGGAGAGCAGGCTATGGTGGTAAGCCATTTGTCATCTTTCTCTTTTATTGATGCTGACGAGGATGTTGGAACCCAATTCCAAGCTCTATCTGTTGCTAAGAATGAAGTGAAGAAGCAAGGGACATCTATTTCTTCTTTTGAGGATGCGCGACGAGTGGTTGAAAGTGGTTCGGCTGAAGGTTGGGGCAAGGTGTTGACTTTGCCCGAGAACAAGTCTGGAGAAGGTCTTGGTTTTCATCTCGTGTCTGCAAGAGTCAAGCAGGAAGTGGTTACTCGTCCGATTCAAGAGGTTTTCCGAAGTGCAGGTTTTATCCATCCGACTCCTCCTGAAGTTGATGCTATAATAGGAGACGATTTTGAAGAGGATTTACCCGATTTTGCAACGCATGGAGTGGCTTGCCAGAACTAGATTGCTGTTGATGTTCCTGTTGTGATGCACATTTCTGAGTAATGTTTTGTTTTATTTTTGAAAAAAAACTTTCGCTCTGCCCAAGGCGAAAAGTATTTGTGTCGGGCTATGATGAAAATAAATCCTTTTGCTCTGCCCAAGGCAAAAGAGAAAATGTCTGGGCTCTTTGTTTCAAGTATTTCCCTTCATGAATAAAAATGTTATTTTGTCCACTACTGTTTTATTTTTCACTTTTTCTGGGAAATAGTAATGAAAATTAATCGGTAGTAATAGGAAAATATAATAATATTTTGTTTCATTTGTACAACATTCATATTAATCGATTTCTAAAATAAAGCCTAATCATATGTGCAGATTAATCCATGACTTAACCATTGAAAACAATGATCCTATGCCCTCTCCCAACTTTGAATTCCCCGTGTTCAGAGCCGAAGAAGAGGATAGTGAAGAGATTCCTGATGAAATTTCCCGTTTGCTTGAGCATGATGAAAAGACTATTCAGCCGTTTGAAGAACCTGTAGAGTTGATCAATTTGGGTGATGAAGAAGATAGGAAGGAAGTCAAGGTTGGAGCATTGCTTATCCCAGAGGTCAAAGAGAAAATGTTGGAGCTTCTCAAAGAGTATGTTGATGTGTTTGCTTGGTCTTACCAAGATATGCCAGGTTTGGACAACGATATTGTGGAGCATCGTTTACCGTTGAGACCTGAATGTCCGCCGATTAAGCAGAAGTTAAGAAGGACTCGTCTCGATATGGCTGACAAGATCAAAGAAGAAGTTCAGAAACAGATTAATGCAAGTTTCCTTGTTACATCGGTCTATCCTCAGTGGTTAGCCAATATAGTGCCTGTTGCTAAGAAAGATGGCAAAGTTCGGATGTGTGTAGACTATAGAGATCTGAATAGAGCTAGCCCAAAGGATGACTTCCCATTACCGCACATTGACGTATTGGTCGACAGTACCGCGAAGTTCAAAGTCTTTTCTTTCATGGATGGTTTCTCTGGTTACAATCAAATCAAGATGGCACCAGAAGATATGGAGAAGACAGCTTTCATTACACCTTGGGGAACATTTTGTTATCGGGTTATGCTGTTTGGTTTGAGGAATGCTGGTGCAACATACCAAAGGGCCATGACCGCTTTGTTCCATGATATGATGCATAAAGAGATAGAAGTGTATGTAGATGACATGATTGCCAAATCGCAAACTGAAGAAGATCATTTGGAACATTTGTTGAAGTTATTCCAGCATTTGAGAAAGTATAAACTCCGTCTGAATCCCAACAAATGCACTTTTGGTGTTCGTTCTGGAAGACTTCTGGGTTTCATTTTCAGTCAGAAAGGTATTGAGGTAGATCCTGATAAAGTCAAAGCTATTCGGGAAATGCCTGCACCCAAGACGGAAAAACAAGTAAGAGGATTCCTTGGGAGACTGAACTATATTTCTAGATTTATATCTCATATGACTGCTACTTGTGGGCCGATTTTCAAGCTTCTCCAAAAGAACCAAGGATGTGTGTGGACAGAAGATTGTCAGAGAGCTTTTGATAGCATCAAAGAATATTTGCTTGAACCTCCCATTTTGATTCCTCCGGTGGAAGGAAGACCTTTGATTATGTACCTGACTATATTGGAAGATCCCATGGGATGTGTTGCTTGGTCAACAAGATGAGACTGGAAGAAAGGAACACGCTGTATATTATCTGAGTAAGAAATTCACAGACTGTGAGTCTCGATACTCACTGCTTGAGAAAACCTGTTGTGCTTTAGCTTGGGCTGCTCGCCGTCTGCGCCAGTATATGATTAACCACACCACTTGGTTGATCTCCAAAATGGATCCGATCAAGTATATCTTTGAGAAGCCCGCCTTATCTGGAAGAATAGCCCGTTGGCAGATGTTGTTATCCGAATATGACATTGAGTATCACACTCAGAAAGCAATCAAAGGGAGTATTTTAGCCGACCATTTGGCTCACCAACCAATTGACGATTATAAATCCATCAAGTTTGATTTCCCAGATGAAGATGTTATGTACTTGAAAGCTAAAGATTATGAAGAGCCGTTACCTGAAGAAGGACCTGATCCCGAATCCCGTTGGGGTTTGATATTTGACGGAGCTGTGAATTCTTATGGAAATGGAATTGGGGCAATCATTGTCACTCCCCGAGGCACTCATATCCCGTTCACGGCAAGATTGAAGTTTGACTGCACGAACAACATGGCTGAATATGAGGCATGTATTATGGGTCTCGAAAAAGCAGTGGATCTAAGGATTAAGATTCTTGATATTTATGGAGATTTGGCGTTGGTAATTAATCAAATCAAAGGAGAATGGGAGACTCGTCATCCTGGTTTGATCTATTACAGAGACTATGCTAGAAGATTGTTAACTTTCTTCAACAAAGTGGAATTACATCATATCCCTAGAGATGAAAACCAGATGGCTGATGCTTTAGCTACTTTGTCTTCGATGTTTCAAGTGAATGGTTGGAACGATGTGCCTACAATCCAGGTTATGCGCCTCGACAGACCTGCTCATGTGTTCTCAGTAGAGGAGGTTACCGACGACAAACCGTGGTTCTATGACATTAAACGTGTTCTTCAAACTCAAGAGTACCCGCCTGGGGCATCCAATAAAGATAGGAAGACATTGAGAAGATTAGCAAGCAGTTTCTTCCTCAATGAAGAAGTTTTGTATAAGAGGAATTACGACATGGTCTTGCTCAGATGTGTAGACAGACGTGAAGCAGACATGCTGATGCAAGAAGTACATGAAGGATCCTTTGGCACTCATGCCAACGGACATGCAATGGATAGAAAGATGTTGAGAGCTGGTTACTATTGGATGACGATGGAGTCTGATTGCTGCAAATATGTGAAGAAATGTCATAAATGCCAGATTCATGCGGACAAGATGCATGTGCCACCGACCCTCCTCAATGTTATATCTTCACCTTGGACTTTCTCTATGTGGGGCATTGATATGATTGGAATGATTGAACCCAAAGCTTCAAATGGTCATCGTTTCATCTTGGTAGCGATCGGTCTCTTCATGAGCAACTTGTACGTTATAGACATCGTTGGAAAACGACAAGCGGCAGCTCTTCACGAGCAACTTGTGCGTTATTATTATTTTCGGAAAACGACAAGCGGCAGCTCTTCACGAGCAACTTGTGCGTTATTATTATTTTGGAAAACGGCAAGCGGCGGTCTCTTTATTTGAGAAACTTGTGCGTTATTGGTATTTTTCTGGAATACAGCAAGTGGCAGCTTCTTTATTTGAGCAGCTTGTATGTTATTGGTATTTTCTGGAATACAGCAAGTGGTAGCTTCTTTATTTGAGCAGCTTGTATGTTATTGTCATAATATTTTTGGAAAACAACAAGTGGCAGCTTCTTTATTTGAGCAGCTTGTATGTTATCGACACCCCTGGACGACAGCAAGTGGCAGCCTCTTTATTTGAGCAGCTTGTATGTCATAGTATTTTTGGAAGACAGCAAGTGGCAGCTTCTTTATTTGAGCAGCTTGTATGTCATAATATTTTTTGGAGGGCAACAAGTGGCAGCTTCTTTATTTGAGCAACTTGTGTATCTACAATCTTATTATTATCTCAGCATTAATGAGTATATCTCCGGAAATCTCGCAGAGAAGTTTGTTGTGAATCTTTACCTTTAGAAGTCGGTAATCCGTCGCCAGCAAATCTGATACACTCTGTCTATCTTTGACCTCGAGTTGTGAACTCACTGTTTTGGATCAATAATCTGTTTTATGGCCTATGCAAGATGCCTTCTTTGTTAGGGTCAGAGGTCATATTCCCTCAATTTTATTTGCCGTCAAGAGTCTGTCATTTGAAGTCGATGGCTCATTTCCCCAGTAGTGCATAATCTACGTCTCTGTATTTTGTTGGTGTTTGATTCCTCCAACATTGTCTTGTTTCATACAATATCTTTCTCTGTGAATTCAATCACTGCATTCATATCAAACATAATGGCGGTATCTTAGGGAAAAAATTTGCGTATTATGTATTTAAGTACCTTCAATCTCGTCAAAACGAAGATTTTAATCTTCATATCTCCGGATAGAAGAAACTTAAATAGGGGCAGCTGTTGTACCCCAAATTTTGACCTAAGATACCATCTCCCATCTGCAGCATTGCATTGCAAGTGTTTTGACCTATTTTTTATCAATTTTTCAAAGCAGATTTAAAATTCATAACTTTTTCAAGTCAAGAGCTGTTTATTTTTGAACGCTAAATTTATTAACTGATTAATGCTTAAATGATGTTTATTTAATTATTTATTATTCTGAATTTAAATAATTGGAATTGATTTTCAGTTATTCTATAATTTAAAGAATTATAAATAATAAAGTAAATATCTGAAAAGAAGTTTATTAATTGATCAACAATGTTTATCTTATTATTTATTATTCTAAGTTTAAATAGTTGAAATTTTATTTTCAGTTATTATAATTTAGAGAATTATAAATAATGAAGTAAATAATTGAAGAGTTTATTAACTGATCAACAATGTTTTATTTAATTATTTGTCATTCTAAATTTAAATAGTTGAAATTTCAATTTTCAGTTATTATAATTTAGAGAATTATGAATAATGAAGTAAATAATTGAAGAGAAGTTTATTGATCAATGATGTTTATTTAATTGTTTATTATTCTGAATTTAAGTAATTGAAATTTATTTTCAGTTATTATATAATTTAAAGAATTATAAATGATAAAATAAATAATTGGAAAGAAGAAAAGAATTAACTGAAATAATAGAATTTTATTCATCTTTATTCTAATTATTACAATTGTTATTCAAATACTGTATTATTTGCAAATATTTACAATAACAATTACATAAAAAGTTTAAAGTAAAATAAAAACTATTTTTCTAAGATTCTAAATCTTCATCTTCTATCTAATGCTTCTTTAATGCCCATTTGATTTTTACCTGCAAAGAATTAAAAGAAAAGTCAGATAAATATAATTAAAAGCAGAAAATTAATTTTAGTGTTCATCATTAAAAGCAAACGGCTGGAATCAGTTTTACCCTTTTTGCAAATCACGGGATTTCTCCCGGTTCACAAAAAGGGATGAATTTTTATTGATAAAAATGAATGCACAAATTTAAATATGCACAAATTCATTTTTTTGTCAAAAATTGCACATTTTATTGTAAATTGCATATTCAAAATCCACTGCACAAGTTAAAACCATATGCACAAAACTGCATATTTCAAAAAGCAACAGCATATGCGAGTATGCAAATCAAATTTCTTTTTTTTCAAAAGCCAAGTCCAACGTAAACATGCCAATATAGGAAGAGGCCAAAAATCAAAGGCTCCTTACTGTTACATTGCAATTGACAAAGAGAAGCATGCAGTTTAAATCAAAATATGCAAGCATAATATTTCTATTCTCATCATTTTCCAGCATTGTGCTTTTTCAGAACAAGTAAAGTACATCAACATTTTAATGTTTCAATTGTACTTAAGAGAGAGAAGAGAGGAAGAGTGTAGTTTACAGGTTTTTGGTTTAGGCAGAAAAGGAATAGAAACAAAACTGTAGCAGCATCCCATAAGAAAAAGAAAGCATAGAAAAGAATACCAACAAACCGGATGAAGCAGTAATGTGACCAATTTTATTAGTTTAAACTTTAGGTTTAATTTAATAAGTTTAGTATTCCCTTTTTTTAATTAATTAGATTAAATTAATAACTTTAAGTTTTAATTTAGTTTAATTATTTAATAACTATTAAAATAATACTTTATATTAAAAAAGAAAAACATATAAAAATAAAAACATAAAAACTTAAAAACATTTTATTTTCCCTTAATTAATTCCTCGCTTTAATATTAAACAAAAATACAAAAATACATGTTCACACCATTTAATCTGTTTATTTAAACCATTGTTGTAGTTATATATAATTTAATCATTATCTGCATAATTTTCTGCTTAATTATTCCATCTTTATTTGATTATTCCGTTTACGTCTAAATCCAAGGGAAAGACGATTAAATTTGTTGACTTCATGTCCTCAAGTCCAATCACGCGAACATTTGCATTTCATTAAAACTTAAGACAATTTTTTCCCAAATATCCAATCTTTTCAAAACTTATACCTTTTAAGCAAAAATTTCGATATTAGGTCGTCGTATCTTCAAAAACCCGTCCGTACCCCTTTTCGGCCAAAACAATTTAGTTTTAATCAAACGAACATTTTTAATAAACAGATATTTCAAAAGGTTCCTATAGAGTACTATAGATACATTGGGTGCTAATACCTTCCCACTGTATAACCAACCCCCGAACCATAGATCTCTTTTCAAAAACGCCTTGTATTTTTATTACTTTTAGAAAGTATTATTTTACATTGCATATTTAGGGTTTTATTTCGCTCTTTCCCCTTTTCCCTTGGAAATAATAAAGCGCCGTGGCGAATCTTGCTTTTGTGAGACGAATTAATCAATAATTCGATCTCCGATTTACCCCGCTACATTTTTTATCGCTACAGATCTAGCCCATTTTTATGTAAGTTCTGAACAATCGTGGTCCTAGTGGACACAAGTTTGTCTTTTTAAATGGGAACCTCGGGCCTCCTTTTTTGTAATATTCTGTACAATTGTGACCTCAAAATTCGTTTTTTAATTCTCCTGTCGTGATGGCCGTTTTAGAATTGTGACTTTATTTATGTTGATTATCTAAAATGTTTGCATGTCTTTGAATGCTCGTCTACTTAAGACGCTTTGTACTGATTAAGGATTTGTGGGGGTTTTCTCGTTAGTTTTTGAGTTTGCTAGTGTGGGTAAACTGGTCAAACAGCCAGGGTAATTACCAGACATGATCCAGAACTCAGGTTTCATTTTGAGGGCCTGAGTTTGGCGGCATGAACTTCCCATTGCGAGATGGGTGTTCTGCCATCGTGGTAAACGACAGTGGATTTCGTTTGAGTGATCCACGTCGGCCTAAGTATCTGCTCGTCAAAAGAGTGGAAACTTGCCTCTTCGTTTAATTTTGAGTGTTATGCTTGTACCTAGGCATGCACGTGTGGTCGGGCAGTGATGTGTTCATCATGTCGACGAGACACGCTATTGTACCCCAATTTTTTCCCCTAAGATCCCCTCATCATACCATGTTGATTCAATCACAACAAGATCAAATTAGGGATTTTGGTTCTCCTCCCTATTTTTAACTTTTCTCTTTGAGGACTCACCAAGCACCTTGACTTGTTTCCTTTTGTGATCATGATTATTTTGTCTCGATTTTCCTTTTAATTAATAAAATTCAATGTTGGTTTGTCTTACTTGTTAATAATGTAGGTAAAGGCAATAAGGTGTAACAAGTTGCTCCATGGGTTCATGAGTTTATTTCCATGCCCTAGACAATAAAGCTTGAGAAGTCCAAACCTCACCATTGAAGTTGTTTTGGAAGGGATGGCATTACAAGGTTATTTTGTTCACTACATTTCCAAGTTATCAAGATTGATACAAAAGTGCAAGGGATTGATTGAAGAAGTTGTCATGGTTGGACAAGGCCTTGTTCCCATTTGTCACAAGTACATATTTCTCTAAATTCTCAAGATATGGAATTGGTTTTGGTACCTATGAATTCTCATGTTCATCCTCAATAACTTCTATTTACAAATCAAGAGTGCTTGTACAAGAAGGTGGTTCAAAATTGTCAAGGTTCCTCAAAGCATTTTCTTGATCTAAGAGCTAGGGTTTTGAACTTCAAAGAAGTATATCTTGCTAATATTTTGGTATTTTTGAGTGATTCCAAAGACATCCTTCTCTTCAAATGGTTATTAACAAATCACTTCAAAAGTTTCAAGGAGTTTTCAAAAGATTATAGGTCATTTCATGATTTTTTTCCAACTTCAACAATTCATAACTCTCTCAATTTTTAGAGATTTTGAATGGTTCAAGTTTCAAAGTGTCATTTAAGAGGTCTATTTCATGCAATCTTTTTTGGTCAAGAGAAAATTCCAAGTGGAATGCCATGTTTGGATGCAAAACATTATAGATCACTTTGGAAGAAAAATATGAAATATTTATAAGTATGGAAAGTCAACCCTTTTCCTCCAACTTTGACTCAATGCAACTTTCCGCTCAAGCATCCATTTGATTTCATTATTTTTCCATTGCAAAGCTTGTAACATAATCTTTCTAAAGCATCAAGAATCATTCCCTAAGACCCCTTGAGCTGAGAATGACATTGGTTTGAACTTGGTAACTTGAAACTGAAGTTTCTTCAAAAGTCAGAATTTGAAATCGTTGATTTAGCTTCTAAACACTTTATTTATGTGCGTTTTTGCTTCTAAACACGTTTAGTGAACTTCCAGAAGTGATTAGCACAACAAAACACGCGTTTTGGATGAGTTTTGATCAAATTAAAAGTCACACTTTTCTTGTTTGCAACTTCACACGATTTCCCTCCAAACTTCATCATTTCACACGCTTGGACATTCCATTTGATTCCCTATAAATAGAGGGTAATCCCTCATTCATTTTCTCAAGCTTGGATAGCCAGAATCACCCTGCCAAACTTGTTCCATAACTCAAATTTCTGCAACTTCGAAATATGTGTTCAAGCCTTTTTCAATCCAATTTTTCTATCAATTTACCTTCCTTGATCTTCCCTGAAGCTAACCATGTAATTACCTTCAAGAATCGTGCCCTATATTGATCCATAGAAGTCCAGTTTCAGAGCTTTGCAACTCAACTTCAATAGGTAGATTTCTTCATCAATTCTTCAAAACTTTGATATTATTGTGATGCTCTCATTTCCCTGGTTCTAGTCGCAACACTTACTTTTATCTGAAAACATGTTTTGACCATGAAATTTCAAATCCCTTTTCAAAACTTTCCTTCTAAATTACTTAAGCTACAATTTATATAAATATTTCGCAAAGGTGTGGTTGTCTTCGCCTTGAAGAGACGAAGCGAATGACATAGGTCTGAGCTTCTGATTTTACAGTTTGAGAGACCTGCAATTCATGTTGGCTGGAGGTTAAAGATGACCAACGTGTCATCTTCCAACCAATGAAGGCGCACCATCTGTTTTTTTGAAAATCTGATTTAATTAATGATTCTATGCTTTATTCACTAATGACCATGATATGCACAATGCGCCAGATACCTTGGATTTGATTACTAACGAGTTTTGACTCTCATCCAATGGTCCACATATTTTTGACTTTATTTTTCTTTTCTGATTTTTATATTTAATTGTTTTAAATTTCAAAAAAATCATTGAAAATACATTTTTAGTCCATAAAATATGAAAAAAATATGAAAAATATTTTTGAATTTTCTCTTTCTGATTTTTTTTTTCACAATTTTATTTTGTGTTTTGATATTTTTTATAAATTTTAACTTTATTTGATTTGTTTTAAATGTTTAAAAATACTTTTATGCATTTTTTAATTCTGAAAAAATTATGGGATGATCCAATTATATTGTGACAAATATTGTTGACCTCATTCATTTTTTATTTCTGAACATGGTTATTTTTATCATTTTTGGTTAATTTTACTCATTTCTTTTAATCTTAAAAATAGTTTCTGACTTTAAAAAATTACCAAAAATTTTATAAAATTATTTTAGTTCATTTCTGATTTTTCTATGGTCTTACTTTTTATTTCTTGATTAATTTGAACATAGTTGATATTTTTTTTATTTTATTTCTATTTTAAAACATTTTAAAACATTTTTTTAATGTATATACTAAATGCAATATTATTTTGTGATTATTTTCTAGCTGATCTTGGGATGAATTTTTTATTATAAACTTTGTTAACATCATTGGATCCATGATGTTGAGTTTAACTCCATAAAAATGGATGAATGATTTTAATAATAGTTTAATTGAAATTTAATTCAAATGTGGTTTGTATGTTCTTTCCCACCCCTCTTCATCTTATCCATTTCTTATTTCACTAAGTGTTATTGGAGCATGATCTCTATATCATGTCTCAAAATAAATGATACATAGATTGCTATTGACCGTCCTCAAAATAGGTGCGACTTCTACATAAGTCCACTTACGATTGCTTAACATAGCGCTAAATCTTGTCCCGATACGTGGCCCAAACCTATGTTTACAAGCCCAAGTATGTTAATTTGATCTCTTTGATCCAATAACCTTGAGATAAATTGTGTGGAGGCTTTGGTTCTACCAATCCTCAAATGGATCTACAACACTTTTGGTAAACCCAGATCACTTAAACATCGTTGATCATTAAATGGTACTTTTGAGGATTCCAAATGGATGATATACTTGACAAAGAGAAAATCCAACTTGTTGTGTGGAGGATTTGATTCTACCAATCCTCTAATGAGTTCCAAATGCAAGTTTTAAGATGGTAATCCAACTAACCACTAATTATTAAATTGTTTTTACTTCGTGCTTTTATTTTTTATGCTTTATGTACCATTTAGTTTAAGGATTATATTTCATGCCTTTTTTATTTTGCTCACTTGAGCATTTATATTCTTTATATTTTTATTTTGCTCACTTGAGTTTTTCTTTTCTATTTTAAGACACCTAATAATCAACATGAACCATAAAATGCTTTAATGATACTTGGAATATTTAGTTACTATCCTTGGCATTGTGGAGTATTGGACTTCTTAGACTTAGGATTAGAAACTTTGGCCTATGTTGGAGACCTTGTGACCTTAATTGATATTTTGTCTGGAGTTCTTGAGGTTTACCTCAAGACATTGAGTTGTTTGTTTGTTTAATGTGCAGGTTATTGTTATTACATTCTTTGTTTGTAATCTGGAATTCACCTGTATACAACTGTTACTCTGCCCAATTTTTGTGAATATTTAATACACTTGAAGTTTGGTTTTCTCAAGAGGTCTAGTATCTTTGCTTGCTTCGTTTCAATCCAAAGAATGTGAATTCTATCTTGAATCATAATGTCAAGTGTTGGCTTCTTGTTGGTTAGATGGTTCCTATCCCTAGCTTTTATCTTATGCTTTAGGATAGTCTCTTCTTTTCCTCCCATCTTCTTTAATTTCAAAAATCTTCTTCCTCCTTTTGAAAATTATTCTTGTTTTTAAAACTTGAACCACTTTCATAATAAACTTGGACTTATGTCCACACATTTTAAAAACATTATAAAAACATTTTCATAAATAAACTTCAATCAACTTAATAATACCTTGACATTTTTTGTAAGAAGACTAAAAGTCAATCAATATCATTTCAAACCATTTTTCCACTTTGGATTTTTATTTGTAAAACCTTTCTCAAACGATTAAACTCTTGTCAATCCTTGTAGTGATGCAAACAACTATACTTCTACAATATGTAGTGAAGAGATATATTTTCCACTTGGGTGTTGAGTGAGGAATGTTGATTTTGAAATCCAAGCCATATCCTCCACTTTGAGATGATGCAAATTCTCCTTTCTCATGATTGTGAGTAGTAAGTATGTTTTCCACACGAACAATGACGATGATGTCTTATCTCATAAAGTTAACCAACACAATTATGTTTTAAAATTTTTAAAGGTGAAATACGTGTACCCTGATCCCCTATTGCATGAAAGATGGTACGTAGGAACTAAAGGTTCGCAACTGCAGTGGGTGCAAAAATTATAAAAATATATATACTTCTTTCCTCACCTCCACCATTTTTTTCATATAACATTTTATTGCCAAAATATAGATTTTACAAAGAGGTTCCTACGGAGTACCGTAGATGTTTAGGGTGCTAATACCTTCCCTTTGCATAACCAACCCCCTTACCTTGAATCTTTCCCCCTCTTTTAGGTTACTCGCTCTTTTCCTATTTCTTTGGAAACAATAAAGCACGGTGGCGATTTTTATTTTGATCTGTATAAGTCTAGTCAATCCAATGACTTAGTCTTAAACATTTCTACCGCTACATACACAACTATTTTCAACATCTTATATGTAATATTGTTTTAGGTTTTCAGCATTCCAAGGTCAAGAAAGTTGCTATCCGCTTAAATTTCCTAAGTAGTAGGCCTTGGTCCCCATTTTTGCATGGACGCGATAGGGGCCTTCCCAATTCGTGGAGAGCTTGCCTTCGCTGGGTTCTTTGTGATTCCACTTAAGGACTAAGTTGTAGACCTCTAATTCACGTTGTATGACTCTGGTGTCATATCGCAGGATGATATTTTGTTTGAGAGAGGCTTCTCGTAGGGCCGCTCCAACGCGGATCTCCTCGACAAGGTCGAGCTCCTCTTGTAAGGCCTTGCCGTTCATTTTTATATCGAGAGGGGCTTCCGTTTGTCTCTATGGTTCTCTCATTTCGTCCGGGATAACAACCTTGATTATGTATGTTATTCGGAAGGGAGTCTCCCTGGTTGACAAATCGAATGTTATTTGATAGCCCTAAAGCATGTTATGTAGCTCCTTGACCCATATTTTCTTAGTCTCGTCTAGTCTTTGTTTGAGACCTGTTAGGATTACTCTGTTTGCAACTTCGGCCTGTTCGTTTGTTTGTGGATGCTCAACAAAGGCGAAGTCCTGGGTGGTGCCTAAGTTAGCTACGAATTCTCGGAATTTATGGTCTGTGAACCGTGTTCCATTGTTGGTGATAATGGCTTGGGGCACGCTGAATCTTTAGAGGATGTTTGTTTTGAAGAAACAGAGGACATTTTGAGCTGTGATTCGGGCCAATGCTCCTTCCTCTATCCATTTTATGAAGTATTTAATGGACACTATAAGATATTTGTTTTGGTTAATTCCTACCACAAAAGGTCCAAGGAGATCCATGCCCCACCATGCGAAGGGCCACGGTGACGATAATGACTTGATCTCACTTGAAGGGGTCAAGTGCATGTCTCCGCGACGTTGGCACTTTTCGCATTTCTTTACGTGCTCTTTGGTGCGTGCTGCATGGTATGCCAGTAGTATCCTGCCCGCAATGCTTTCCTAGAGAGGGACTTCCCACCCATGTGTTAGGCATTGATTCCCTCATGGATTTCATGTAGGATGTGGGAGATTTCGCTTTCATCGACGCACTTGAGGAGAGGGATGAAGAATCCTCTTCTATATAATTTTCCTTTGACCAAAACATAGGAGCAGGCCATCCGCTTGATTACGGCGGCTTCCTTATGGTCGGGAGATAACTCCCCGCTTATGAGGTAGTTGTATACGGGAGTCATCCAGTAGTTATCGTTGCCGATAGAGAGCACCTCTAGGGTTGAGGAAGGTTTTCAATGATTTGACCTGGTATTCTCCTCGTACTTCGTAGGCAACGAGCTGGGAGTCTGTGAAGATCTTCACCTCCTATGCCCCTAGGTCCTCAGCCAAGCAGAGTCCCGCAAGGAGAGCTTCGTACTCTGTCTAGTTGTTTGAGGCTGGGAAAGATAGAGTGAGGGAAACTTCTACCAGTATTCCTTCCTCATTCTCCAGTACGATGCCTGCTCCTCTCTCGATGAAGTTGGAGGCTCCGTCCACGAATATGGTCCACTTGCGTGCAACACTTTTGGGAGCTCGGAAAATGCTTGACACTTATCGGGGTTGACTTTGATTCCTCGTCCTGTCAGATAGAAGCCGAGGAATTTTCCTGCTCGCACGCCGAAGGTGCATCTTTCTTGATGGAAACACATTATGCACTTCCTCGCTTGCTCGAAGACTTTCTTTAGGTGGAGGGAATGGTTGATTTCCTTTTAGACTTGACGATCATGCCTCCATGTAGAATTCGAGCATGACGCCTATCTCCCTGTGAAAAACTATGTTCCTCATGCGCTGATAGGTAGCGCCAGTGTTTTTTAGACCGAAAGGGATAGTTGCCTGATTCGTTCATGAATGTTGTATATTTTTTGTCCGCCTTTGCCATGAAAATCTGTTTATATCCAGAATATGCATCCATGAAAGAAAATAATTTGAAACCTGCAGAATTATCGACCAGTTTTTCAATATTGGGGAGAGGATAAGCATCTTTCAGGAAAGCCCGATTGAGATCAGTATAATCAACACACATAAACAACTTTCCATTAGATTTTTTCACGAGGACTACATTTGAGAGTCAGGTTGTGTACTGGGCTTCAGAAATAAAATTTTCTTTTAAGAGGTCTTTTATAGCTTTCATGGCAACCTCCATTTTCTCCAGTGATTGCTGTCACCTATGCTGAGCAGCCGCCTTAAGGGAATGGTCTACTGTCAGATGATGACAAGCTATTTATAGATATAATTCGGGCATTTCAACTGCACTCCAAGCGAATAGATCAACATTCTCCTTTAGGCATGCTTCCAATTGTCTCTTTTCCAGGTCGGAGAGATCGACACCAATCTTGACTTCTCTACAGGGGTCATTCCTAAGGGGGACAATTTTGAAATCTCTGTATGGTATAGGTCGCATGGGGTGCACGAGCTCTCTGCTGCTCGCTGCTGAGGATGAGCTTTCTTTGTTGAGCATAGGATCCTTTCCCTTTTTCTTCTGATTCAAGAGATCCTCTTTCGATAAGTGGCTATCCAGGTTGATGGTGTCGACTCGAGGCAATATTTTGGAATCTTCAGAGTTGGCGGGCAGCGTGGGTCTTCTGGCTATTCAGGGATGAGCATTGAAGAAACTCGGGCCCTTGGATGAAGTTTTGTAACACCTTCTTGCGGCCCAGACGTCCCCGTGGAGGGTGGCGGCTAAGCCCTCGGTAGTGTAGTACTTCATCTTGAGGTGCACAGTGGAGGGTATCTCAATCAGCTCAACTAGAGTGGGTATTCTGAAGATGCATTAGTAGAGTGACGGGAAGTCCACCACTAGAAACTAGGTTCTGATGGCCTTGGCCGTTACCCCTCTGCCAAAGGTAACAATCAACTCGATGTACCCCTAGGGTTTGGTGATGGGTCCATTGAATCCTTAGAGATCCGAGCCTACGTATGAGGTCAGATGAGTCTCATTCAGCTACAAGATTTTGAATAGATAGGTGTACATGATGTCCATCGAGCTTCCCTGGTCCACCAAGATGTGTCTCACGTCAACGTTTGCCATGCGTGCCCGCACGAGGAGTGAGATGCTTGAGTTGGGGGGGGGGGGCTCCTGGAAGTTCTTCTTGATAGAATGAGAGGGGATGGGAGCCTCCTCTGAATTTGTCGAGGGTTGCGTCCATGTCATACCTGGCCTCTATTAACTGGTAAAACCTTCTCTTTATAGAACCCACCGTGCACTTGTTGATTCCCCCGCCGGAGATGACCATTATTGTAGGGAAGGATTCCCAAGGACTGTGCGAGGAAAAGTACAGTGGGACCTCTTCCATTATGGGAAAATAGAAATATTTTGGTCTTGTGATGCTTATAGAGACTGAGATAGTGTTGGCGTCTGAGGAATCCTTCCCCTCTTTGACATTCTTGGTTTCTTGAGCCTCCTCACGGGCACCGTCCTTCTTCTTATACTGCTTGAGATGCCCGTTCTGGATGAGTATCTCAATTTCATCTTTAAGGTAGATGCATTTGTCAGTGTTGTGCCTGTGGCTCTTGTGGAACCTGCAATACTTGTTTTTATCAGTCCCCAGATTGGCGGGTGTTTGGCGAGGAAAGCACACCCCGACTTGCATGAATTCTAAATTAGAGAATTTTGTCACAATATGATCTCGAGAGGAATAAAGGGGGTGTAGTCGTGAAAACAACCATCCGGCCCCTTGTAATCTTTGGAATCTCGGGATCTGTCTTCCCGCTTCTTCTCTCCCCCCTGATGGGATGTCGAGGGCTCGTCGTTCTTCGAGGACTTGGCATTCTCCCTGTGTTATGAGTCCCTTGCATTGTTAGCTGCCTCCTTCTCTTTGTACCGAATGTATGCTTGGGCCTTCAGTAGGAGGGAGTCGATCGTGGCTGGAGTCTCGATGCCCACGGCTTTGGCAGAGTCACTGCAGGGATGGAGCCCGCGCTCGAAGAGATATTTTTTCATACCGTCGATTGTTGAGACCTACACGGCTTCCTTGTTGAAGCGCTAAATGTAAGCCCAAAGAGACTCGTCTCTCCCTTAGATGATCGCTTCTAATGATGCCTCTGACTTAGGATGTCGACAAGAGGCGATGAAATGCCTTGAGATCATTTTTCCCAGTTGCTTCCAGGAGGTAATGGATTCGTCCGGGAGGCTTTTGTACCAAGACATGGAACCTTTCTTCAAGGTAGTCGGGAACAGTCTGTACTTGATGGCTCCCCTTACTCCTTAGTAGTTGAGGAAGGCGTCAATATTCTCTATATGTTTATTGGGATCAGTCGTACCATCATATGTTCCCACCGGGGGTGGCTTCTCCCGGCCAAACAGAAGTTGGGTATCTGTAATCTCTCATGATAACGGGCTGCAGGGCTCTTCATCGTTGCTTCCTTCGGGGAGTGACAATCTCTTCCCTGTGGAGCATCGTTTTTTCATTGAGGGGAAAGGCTTCTCCTCTGCTGCCTCGGTTTAGGCAACAATGGCCGCGTTCGACTCAGAGGTTTCTCTTTGTCTTCTTGGAAGATGGAGAGCCTTGATCTTTCTTGGGAGGTGTGCGGTCGCGTTTCTTGATGAAAGAAATGTCGTGCTTCTCCTTTCTTAGTGAACGGCCATGCCTTGGCAGTGATATGTTAGGGGAGTCATGTCGTCGATGTCTTCGAGGAGGAGACTTTGATTGTGTCTTCTCCCAGGCCCCTATCCTTTTGATCTGTTGCAGGATAAAGGCGTTAGTCTGGTTTAGGGAAACGAGTAACACTGCCATGACCGGGTCGACATTCTGAGGGATGCGAAATTGTTGTAGAACCTCCGGAAGTTCCTCGATAGGGTTATTGGGATGCTGCTCATCCAAGAATTGATGGTCTTCACACTGGGCATCGATTGAATCTGGAGACACAGTCCGTCTGTCTCTGACATTGAAATCTTCCTCGAGGTGAGACCTACAAGGCTTATTCTTGTTTAACTAGACGCCCCTAGATTCATGGGGCAGGCGCTGTTACCTCAACCCTACACCAAAAGCTGAAATATCATGTGAAAGGAAAGGTTGTTACTGTTTATGGTGAAGAAGAGTATATGGTGAGTCACTTGAATTCATTCAGGTATGTTAAGATGGACGGTGAATTCATCGAAACTCCCTGCCAGAATTTTGAAGTTATCTCTCCTACCGCTACCAAATACGTTTATGATAGTCCCAAGGTTACCATGGTTTCGCCCAGAATGGCTTCTTTGAAGGATGCTAGAGTTATTATAGAAGAAGGTGGTTGCACTACTTGGGGACAGCTTCCTGACATTCCATACAAATCTGAAATTTTTTGTTGGGGTTTCACTACAGAGGCTCAAAGGGCTGCTTGTCACGCTCGTGCTGGAAGACCATCATTCTGCATCAGCAATAATGGAGTCAACGCGATAGAAGATGTTGACAATGACTACGACCTTGACAACTGGATCTTTCCTACTATCGGCAACGGGCTTACCAACTGGAAGACTGAAGACCTTATCTTAATCTCCTTTAGTCAGGAGTAATTTCTATTTCTTGTTTATTATTTTCAAAAGTTTTGGTTATGTAATTTCAAAATAGTGACTTTAAGCCTTGTGTCTTACCTGAGACACAACAATTCGCTTGTTAGGTTTGTCATCTTTCATAAGCACATTTTCATTCAATAAAAACATTGGACATTTTGCATTCAAATTATGCACTCTTTGTCTTTCTTTTTACTTTATTACACTCTCAAATAGCTATATGTTCTTACACACCCACATAATAAATTGCAGATCCACATCCACTATGGATCTCGTTGATAACAATTCTGCTATTGCCACTTATGATTTCGAGAATCTGATCTACCAAGATGAGGACGAAGGTGAGGAAGATTGTGAAATATCCAGAGAACTTGCCAGACTATTAGTGCAAGAGGAAAAAGCTATACAATCGCATGAAGAGCCAGTCAAGTTGTGAAATTGGGTACGAAAGAGGACAAGAAAGAAGTCAAGATAGATGCCAACCTAGAACACAGTGTCAACAACAAGTTAATCCAGATGTTGTGTGACTATGTGGAGATCTTTTCTTGGTTGTACGAAGACATGCCAGAGCTTGATACTGATATTGTGGTTCACTGTCTTCCTATGAAAGAGGGTTGTTCTCCAATAAAGCATAAAGTTCGTCGTATGCGTCCCGAGATGTCTGAAAAGATCAAGGCTGAGGTTATGAAACAATTTAACGTAGGTTTCTTAGCAGTTACATCATATTGTTGCACCCAAAAATTTTCCCTCTTCGTTTTAGTTATATGGCTTATGTTTTAGCATATGCATTTTATACATTGTGATGCGATCAAGGTTATTTTGTTTCTCAACCTCTCTTCAAGCAAAGAAATTTAATTGTGCGTCAATCAGTCAAAGATGAATATCATATCCTGTTTCTTCTATTGGTTTATGCTACCAAGACTTCTCTGGCCTCAAGACTTCTCAAAGTGTTAATTGTTTCATCAGATGATTAAAGTGTGCCAGAGGTTGGAATTTAAACATTTATCTTATATCTTTTTCAATTGGAATTAGGGTTTCTAAGGGTGTTGAGGTTGGAAGTTAACCATTTATCTTATCTTATATCGATGGAGTAGAGGAAAATCCTTGGGTTCACGAAGTAAAGAAATACCTCGAAGCTCAAGAGTACCCAGAGGAGGCATCTATTAATGACAAGAAATTCCTACGGAGGTTCTCTACTAAGTTCTTTCTAAGAAACAGAGTTTTGTACAAGCGCAACCACGATTTGACTCTGCTACATTGTGTAGAAAAAAAGGAAGCCGAGAAAATTATGGAAGATATGCACGAAGGGGTCTTCGGTAAACACTCCAGTGGGCATACGATGGCTAAGAAGATTTTGAGAGCAGGATATTATTGGTCGACCATAGAAACTGACTACCATGACCACTCTAGAACATGTCACAAATGTCAGATCTATGCTGACAAAGTACATGTTCCACCAGTTCCTCTGAAAGTCTTGACTGCTCCTTGGCCATTTGCAATGTGGGGCATTGATATGATTGGATAGATTAAGACTATTGCATCTAACAAACATCATTTCATTCTCATTGCCGTTGATTATTTCACCAAGTGGGTTGAAGCAGCCTCGTTTTCCTCCGTTACAAAGAATTTCGTGGCCCAGTTTATTAAGCACAACCTTATCTGTCGATATGGCATCCTCGAAAGGATCATCATAGAAAATGGTATCAATCTCAACAATAATATGATCACAGAACTTTGCACGCAGTTTAAGAATAAGCATTATAATTCTTCTCTGTAACGACTAAAGATGAATGGAACAGTGGAAGCCGCTAATAAGAACATCAAGAAGATTATTAGAAGATGATTGTGACATATAAATATTGGCACGAGATGTTACCATTTGCTCTTCATGGCTATCTCACTTCAGCACGAACATCAACTAGGGCAACTCCATTCTCTCTAGTCTATGGTATGGAAGCGGTCCTACCCGTCAAAGTACAGATTTCTTCTCTAAGGATTATGAAAGATGCTGATCTAGACGAAGACGAGTTGATTCAGACTAGGTTGGACCAACTAAATTTGATCGACGAGAAAAGGCTTGCAGTTGTTTGTAATGGTCAGATGTATCAGAAGCGTATGATCAAAGCCTTTAACAAGAATGTCAAGCATTGGGTATATCAGAATGGCGACTTGGTAATAAAGCGCTTCATCCTACCACAAGGTGATCCCAGGGGAAAATGGACTCCCACCTATGAAGGGACATTTGTGATTAAGAAAATATTTTCTGGCGGTGCAATGATACTTACCACCATGGACGGTGAAGATTTTCTGCACCCTGTGAACGCGATCATAGTGAAAAGATACTACGCATGAAAGAGACCCGCTAGGTTGACTGGCCTAAGAAAAAATAAGGGCATCTCGGAGAACCAAAAAGGTTCAGGTAAAAATGAGGGATATATATAAAGATTGTACACCCGGCAAGTCAAAAACCTAAAAAGGTAGCTTGGGAAAAAAAAGGGTATCCCGGTGGACTGAAAACCTGAAAGGGAGGTCCAGGAAAAAGTTAGGGATTAAAGCGTACGACTATGTCCCGTTGGATCACCTACATACAACAAGATTTATTATCAATGTCAATTTCAAACGGTACAAATCAATTCAATCAACTTCTTCTGATACCGAGAGATGAGATGCTAGAAGACATAGGGGCAATAGCAGAGTTAAAACCCGATGGAATTGTTTCCACATATCTGTCTTTCTTTGTTTTTCTTTGTACTCTATTCATTTTACGATGATTTCCTCTTACTAGGATTTCTGTCTCTTTGTATAAAACCTCCTATATATAGGCAAACTTTCAATTCAAATACAATTTCAAAATTCAAATCTATTTTACTTGTTCTATTTTGTTTGAAATAACATCCACCGATTAAATTGAGTGAACATATGCATATGAATATGATTGCTGTTAACAAATATATGTATAAAAACAGGGATCAACATTTACTAAAGAATCTAGGAGTTAGGACAATGTTCAAGTCGTCCATGAATCCCCATAGAAAAATCCCCACGGAGCTACCTACACAAGCTCATCCCTGACGAAGATACATTCCATAGCAAGTTTAGTATGTCCTCAGACAGAAACTGAGGCCCCTTCCATCTATTAACATAACCATACTTCCTAGCAGACCCCCTAGTAGATAAAGGAGTTTGATCATTTCTCCCACATATAGTGGAAAATTCCCCCGCACAGCCTATAGAATTCCAATCCTCATCAGAGATTAGGATTCCTCGATATAGTTCACAAGAATTCAATCCTCCAGCGGATTTTATTTCTCCAACATCATCCCCTGTAAAATTATCATTTCCAGCAGGGCTCATTTCCTAAGTAGAGTTTATTTCTCCAACATTATCCCATGCAAAATTCTTTCCTCAGCAGGGTTCATTTCCTCAGCAGGATATATTTCTCCAGTAGGGTTTATTTCCCCAACAGGGTTTATTTCTCCAACAAAGTTCATTTCTCCGACTACTGCAAATCACTGGCAAAACTCTCTTCTCCAACAAAGTATAGGTTGTTGTCCCTAGAGATTTGCTATGGAACCTGAAACTGGGCCATATATCATTTAACCTTGGCCTCTCTAGAAGAGTTAGCATCCATATCAGAAACACGGTCATACAACACATCTGAAGGTTATTCATCTCTTTTATCCCTAGTCAGGGTATATAAGAACTAAATTCTCCAGTAGAGCGATGAACGACCAATGTTCCTGAACTCTTATATCCCCAAGCAGAAGTCAAACATTCCCAGTGAAGTATCCTCAAATAGAAAGCAGGAATCCCCATCGAAGAAATTCTAAACAAGATCAAAGATTCATATTCTTCATCCCCAGCAACAGTCAGGGATTTATTTTCACCAGCAGAAGATGTTATACAAAGCTACCGCTGTCATCAACAACATCTTACATCCATACATCATTTACAAAATATAATTGCATATGCATACGAAACACATAACATTCTCATTTATGTTGAGAGCATCATTACGCAATGCATTACATGCATCATGATATTACATAAAGCTGATTTTTTCTTTTCAGGTAAAATATGCAAACAGACGAATACCATTAGCAATTTTCAAACAGGTCAGAGATCAATTCCCGAAATAGGACATGGCAACTATCGATACGACCAAATGGTGTGAATTCCCGATACAGGACAGGTTTGCCAATAAAAAGCAGGTCAAAGATTAACTCCCGAAACAGGACGGGGAAACTATCTATATGGCCAGGCAAAAATTAACTTTCGAAACAGGATAGGGAAACTCTCTATATGGCCAGGCAAAAAATAACTCCCGAAATAGGATGGGGAAACTATCTATATAACCAAGAAAATATTAACTCCAGAAATAGGACGGGGAAACTATCGACATGACCAGGTGGTATGAACTCCCGAAGCAGGACAGGTTTACCAACAAACATAGACTATGGATCAATTCTGGAAACAGGACGGGGCGACTATCTAAATGACAAGCATTTCCATCAGAAACTAAATCTCACAAACATTTCCCTCAGAAACTAAATCTGACAAGCAACTACTTAAGCACCTTCCCCAGAGGTTCATTCTGGAAAGCATTCTTCAGATACAATCAAGTGTAGACTCATTTTGATACTTCCATCAACAGTTACCTTGGATGGAACCTATAAGCCCATCTCTGACGACATTCTATCACCTTTTCGAGTGGTATCTTTATTCCTATTCAAGCAATATTATTAACCAACATCGTTACATCCTGCACATGCGAGTGCTAATTTTTGGGCACTTAAGTGTTCAATCATCTTCCACCTTTAGGTCACAAATGGCGGACATGCCAATATAACTCCTCAGGTCTAAGAAGATTAAACAGGGGAATCTGTTGTAGCCCAAAATTTTCCCTCCCACTATTCAAGAATATTTTCCTAGGAATTTCATTTGCTCAAGGTTGCCCAAGAATTGATCAGATGAACCCTCCTCCTAAGAAATGGCCTACAATTAGGGTTTTCACTTTTCACAAGGAAAATTTGGTTTCTAAAATCCTCAAGTGGATTTCAAGGGTTCTAATATGTCTTCAATAATGCTCATACCAAGTTTCATGCCTTGCATCAGAAGTTTGCTCAGTCAATTGCTCAGATGACTGAAAATCAGCTATATTGGACAAAAAGTCAATTGTGGTCAACATACAGTCAAACCTCAAGATTTTGATCAACATCAAGGTTTTTAATTTATATTGATAATTTTATCAAGGGTTGATCATGATTCATTAATAAAACTCCCAAATCATGAAAAGTCAAAAGTTGCCAAATTAGGATTTTCTTAAGGAGAAATCAACTGAATTTTGACCAAGTATAACGTTCACATGATTCATCATATTTTCCTCAACTAAAGCTCATTGTGAAGGAAATTAAATTATCTACAACTTTTCCTCTCTAAGCTCAAGTCCAAAAAATGCTTCATTTGAGAGATATGGGCCAAAACATTATAGGTCATTTCAAAAGTCAACAAAAAGAGACTTTTTGTCAAGACAACTTACATGAAAATAATTTATTTAAATGCAAAAATGACCAAAATGGAGATTGTAGAGGACATCTTGAGCTTTACAAAAAGTCAAAGATCACCTTCAAATGATAAAAATTGAGAGAGTTATGGCTAGTGCAAGTTAGGAAATTTTAAGGAAATGCATGAAACAAAAAGTGATCAAACATGGAATTTTGGACTATTGGGCTGATGTTTCAAAGTCCAAACGTGTTATACACTTCATAGTACACCTCAATACTTGTTCATACACCCCCTCTTGATTTATTATATTTATTTTTTATTTTTATTATTTTAAAAGTCAAAATAAAATGAAATAAGATCAAGCTTCTTACACAAGTCCAAGCCCACTATATCTTGACCTAATTCCTTTCTATATATTGCATGCATTCAGACAAAGAAGAAGGATTAAACCTTGTGCAAGAAACAACTTCCAAAAAATCCCAAAATCATTCAAACTAGAGCAACTTGAAACCCTAGAATGCAGCCATTTCCAAGGCGTTCTAACCTGTTCATTCACTTCCAGCAACCCTACAGAGTAAGCATGTATCAAACCTGATGATCCAAAGCCCCCAGAACCCTAACACATACATCTCTGTTTCATAATTTTGCAAAACTCATATCTTTATTTCCTTCATTTTTCATTGCAAACTAATTATATCAATGTGTTTTTGAGGTGTGTTAGTGCAGGAAAAGTCAATCGCATGACCTTCATGCCACCAGGATCACGAGTTGCCATAACTACGTTGATCCATGCAATTTCCACTGTAGCTCCTAAACCAGCACGATTCAACCCAAACTAACCATCCCATTGAATTCAAAGGGTTGGATTTAGGATGGTAGGGTACCTTTAGACTCCTAATGTTTATTGTTTTGCAGGAACAAGAAATATACTCACCGGAGAAGACGACCGAAGCTAGGGCTCCGGCGCCTCTCTGGTTCATGCGTCTTGTTTAATATTTATTTAATTTGTTTCATTGAAAACATTGGATGTATCACCACCTCAGTGGTTAAAATGGGCGCGCTAAGTCATTATTGTTTCAGGGCACGGGTTCGATCCATGCTTTTGCCATTTTGAGCTTTTTCATAATTTTTCATATTTTTCAGATTACAAAATACGCTGATTCTCATTCCTTAATACAAGCGCGCGCTTAGTGCAGTGGTAGACTGGTTGGGCTGGAATGCTAAGGGCGTGAGTTTAACACCCACCCATGGCAATTCTGTTGGTTTTTTATTCTTCTTACTCTTTTCTCTCCTTTTCCTTTAATTTAACTTAAAACCCTAAAATTCATAAACTGTAAATCTTTTTTAAACAAACCTAATTATTTTTCAAAACCTTTTTTAAAATCCTAATCAAATTAAGTTTTTAGGTTTTTTTATTTAATTAACCAATTTTTTGTTTTAATTAAAATTAATTAGAGTTTTAGGTTATTTAATTAATCGTCAAATACCTTTTCATCAAAAATCACCAAAAACGCTTTCGCTTTCCTTTTTCCTATTTTTACATTTCGCGTAAGTTTATTTCTCGCATTTATTTTCTCCTAATTATTATGTAACTATTTCCCAATTTGTAATAGTAATTAGGGTTTACTTTCCACATTTTTATTGTGTAACTGCCCCGAAGCATTGCAATAGTCTAGGGTTTACATTTCCGCATTTATTTTCTGCACTTTACTCTTTTTCATTATTTTTATGTTTACTGCTTAGTAATTAGGTCTTGTATGGAAAGATAATAACGAATTGATATCTAACCCTAATTGCAAGACTAAAAATATCTAAAATACAACACACCTCACACACTCACACCTCTAGGGTAACCTCCCTTGTTGCCTTCAGATTACAAAACAATCATATCCCTCGAAAGTGGGGACGCTTTAGCAAAGTCCCTCGAAAACAAAGATCGTAGTCCCTCGATGACCCTTTCGACGTTGCCCTCGGTAAATGATCTAGTCCCTTAACGAAAATTGCTAAAGCGTCTCTACCAGTTGTCTTCGATGACTGTATGATGAGCCACGCCTGTCCCTTCACATTTAACGATAGGGCTTCCTACTAACTAATGGTAGGATAACACTATCTAAAGGAGGAGGAAAATTACAAGAAAGACCCTGAGTAGGTAGAACATTGTTAATCGCTTTCTCACAAAGCTCACAAAACAAAACATTTTTTTCCACATAATTACACTCTTCAAAAATATTTTCAAACAAACACTTTGTACGCATTCTCGAGGACAGATACGAGAATCATTACAAAGTTCAACTTCTCAAAATATTTTTTCAAACACACAACACAAAGCAACTTTTCAAAACAAAGTGAGCTAGCGATTAAGAGCCTGTATATAACTACAGATGAAAAGGATGCTAACACCTTCCATTTTCATAACCTATCCCCCGAACTCAAAAATCTCGAAGGTCTTTCATGTTCTTTTCACCCTTTCCTTATTGGATAAAAGAAAAGTCGGTGGCGACTCTTACTATCTGCACATTTGTGATAAAACTTAAAACCAAGTCAGTTCTCCCACCGTATTACAAGTTGCATATAAAAAAAATAAGAAGCACTGTTTAAATATAGTGCAATGAAAGGATTAATTCAAGACAAACATATCCAATGTATTAATGGGAAAAACCAAAGTTTGACATGACAGTAATTGTTTGAATAAACAAAAGAAATTACAAATAAAAATTCAAATGATCTTAAAGCTTCTCTTCCTGAACTTGTTACTTCAGATGGTGTGCCTTGCAGTTTCAATATTTGAGGGATGATAGAAAAACTCAATATGACCATCTTGTGTGAACTTTAAAACTCCTTCGTGAATCAGGTCCTGAATCTTACGTTTTAACGTCCAACAACTGTTAGTGTCATGTCAAGGACTGTTGGAGTGATATGCACACATTGCACTAGGATCATAAATGGGAGAGGAAGTATTGGGATTTTGAGGAGGTTCTTTCAATGTAATCATCTCCATCTCCAACATGTGTTGTAATTCTTGAGACAATGACATGTTGATTTTGGTAAATTGTCTTTTGGTCTCTTGTTGCCGCTGATTACCTCATTGTTATTGGCATGGTCTTTGTTGAGCTTTCGATGTAATATCAATCTAGAAAGGCCTTTTTCCATTAACTGAAGGATTAACAATGTCAGCTTGTCTCTTTACTTCTTTTATTCTCCTCCTACTTTCAATCAAGTAGGTTTACTGTCTTATCAGAGGCTGGTTAATGATTGGATCCCCAATTCTAGCAGTTCTCCCCATATGGTTATATCCGACCTGATGAAGCTTGCTGATGAGGATTTTCAATTCTTCTTGCCCCGAGCTAAATTTTGGATAAGAGCCATCTGACCAATCATCTGGGTTCTCATCTTTTCCATCTCAGTTTGCACTTGTTCCAACTGGTCATCCTTGTTGTCTTAAGGATTCTTTTTGGTCATGTTTTCAGCAAGTAGTGCTTTCAATCCCTCTTGCCTCTTGGATAAGTTTAGAACCATCTCTTGGAGCTGAGCATTCTAAGCATGGAGATCTTTGAATTTCTGTTCGAGAGCTATTCTTGCTGAAATAAACAGCAAGAAGATGAGAAACCCGTCTTGGAAAGCGATGATATGTATGCCATGTAGATGCATATGCAATTTTTTCAAGGATCTTGTGGGATTAAAATTTTAAATATTAGAAATTGAATCTGGTTGCAGCTTTGTCTGAAGAAGTTTGAGTCTTCATCTTTGAACGTCCTTCTATAAAAATTAAGCTCACCATATCAAGTGAGTCATAGCCTCTGATTCAAGAGAATGTACTTTAATCTTGACGGCATCTGGTTAGAGTAAAATAAATCCTCTTTCCCCTTGCTAGAATTCTGGATTATGATAATCCTACACCAAAGATCCCTAAGATCCTTGAAATGGTTAGTAAAAATGCCATGTCATGATGATATGATGTTATGATGTCATGTTCGTGTTAGATAGATAACAAACACAAACAAGTCACACAAGAGCCCTAGGTATAAAGGGTTGCATGAATTCCATAGGTAAGTACCCTTCCCCATTAAAGTTAAGTTGGCTCAACCTGTCCTAAAAATAGTAACCGAGTTCTAGGAATCTCATATCACCGATCTTTCTCACAAGCTTTATTTTAGCATGGCAACTGGCTTGCCACCAAAACATCCCGAGAGTTAAATCTCAATGAGCGTAGCATCGAGTATCAACCAACCTTGGACTGCACCAAAGTCGGCCACCTCACTACTTTCTAATGGCCAAGATGGGTCAATTAAGGTTCTAAAAGTATGTTAGTGTAAACGACACCACGCGGAAGCCTAATGTTATCCTTAACTAACTCAAGGAGCATCAGTATAAACCAAAGTGTCACACTAATTGTAGCCATCATGTTAACCATATCGGTCTATGCCGTACAATCTTTATGATCTATTTCTACTTACCTAAGGAATTCCTAGATTAGGGTGTAGGATCTTACAAGCAATTATACCTAAACAAACCCTTAGAGTAGAGCAAACAATTCAGACAATTAAAGCAAGTAAAAGTGATCTAAAATCTAAGGTAACCCCTCCTTTTTAAGTAATCCCCAACAAAGTCGTCAGTTCTGTAACACGGTGGGAGAATTGACTTTTTTGGTTTTATCCAAATGTGCGGATAGCAAGAGTCACTACCGACTTTTATTTTATCCAATATTTAGGAAATGTGAAAATAACATGAAAGATCTTTGATAGATTTTGAGTTTGGGGGGTAAGTTATGAAAAGGGAAGGTGTTAACACCCTTTTCATCCGTAGTTATCTACGGGCTCTTAATTGCTTAGCTCACTTTTGAAAACTTACTTTGTGTGTATGATTTGTTTGAAAATATTTTGAAATGCCAATGTAAGACAGACTTTGTAATGATTCTTGTATCAGTCCTCAAGAATGCGTACAAAGTGTTTTTGAAAATATTTGTTGTTTTGAAAGTGATGTGTGAAAAATGTTTGTGAGAAAAGTTGTGAGCAAGCAATTAGGAGTTCTTACCCACTAAAGTCTTTTTTATTATTTTCCTTCTCCTTTAGAGATAGTATTATCCATATCATTAGTTGGTAGATAATCCCATCTATTGGATGTGAAGGGACAGGCGTAGGGTCATCGTGTGGTCATCGAAGGCAACACATAAGGATACTTTAGCAATTGTATCCGAGGGACTATCATCATTTACTCAGAGGGATTAGATCATTTTGTAGACAACTTCGAAGGGTCATCAAGGGACTATGATATTTATTAGAAAGGGACATGATGATTTGATCGAGGTTCTTTTGCTAAAGTATCCCCACTTTCGAGGGACGTGACCAATGTTTCGTAAGGAAACAAGAGAGGATACCCTAGAGGTGAAAGTGTGAAGAGTGTATTGATTTCAATTATTCAGTCTTGAGAATTAGGGTTTTCTTGATTATTTTTAATCTTGCCATACAAACCCTAGTTATTAGCAATTAAATATGTACAGAAAAAATAAAGTGTGGAATGTAACCCTAAGTTATTACATTACTTTGGGAGAGATACATAAGTATAAAAATTGTGAGAAAGTAAATCTATGCTATTACATCTTCTGAGCAGTTACATAATAGGAAAGAAATGCAAGAAATTATATCTAAGCTATTACATCGATAATGCGACCTATACAATTTTCTATGAATTTAAATAGTAAAATTTAAATGGGAAGTGTTAGGAAAATGTTTTTGTTTTTGTGCTTTTTGTAGAAAATGATTTAAATGATAATAGTAATTAAAAACCTAATTCAAATTAGTTTTAATATTAAGAAAAAAGTTAATTAATTAATAAAATAATTAGTAAAATAAAAATATATAAGAAAATTTTTAATTAATAATTAAAAAGACCTAACCCTAATTTGTTATAGTTTTGAAAAAAGATTAGGTTAGTTAATGATTAATTAAAAAGAAATTAATTATGAAAATAGAAAATTAAATAGTAAAAAAATAAGAAAAAGAATGTTAAAATGATAAAATGTTTTTGAATAGAAAATAATTTAAGTGATAATAATTAATTAAAACCTAATTGTTTCTAATTAATTTTTAATATTAATAAAAAGGTTAATTAATTAATTAATTAATAAAAATACATCAAGAATTTAATTAATAATTAAAAACCCTAATCCTAATTTGTTAAAGTGTTAAAAAAATATTAGGTTAATTAATTGTTAATTATAAAGGAAATTAAGAAAATATGGTGAAACTAAATTAGGGTTAGCAAAAAAAAGGAAAAAAAAACCAATTGCCTAGGGTGAGTGTTAGTTTGGCCTGAAAACACTCGTATCGTGAGATTCGATGAAAATAACTCAAACTGCCCTAGCAATGGCAAATCCTTATTCCTGCGTCAACGCTTGCAAACAATGATTCTAAACAAGTCTAAACATCATTATAAACAGGTATATTTGCATAGAACTAATCAACAACGCATGAATTATGAGTTCGAATTTCCAGAATATTACCCAACCGGTGATGTTGAGATGTGATGATCTAGCACGGTTCAAGCTTCAAATATGGATGGGGTGAACTCCCGATAACTTCAAAAACACGATGGAATGCTTGGAATGGATTGAAATTTGCGGCACACCAGGTTTTGAGTTTGCCCTAGTTTTGAGAAAACTAAGATTTTTGAGACTGTGTTCTTGAGGCAATTTTCGTGTCCTTCTTTTTCTGAATACATTATGTATTTATAGGAGAAAAGATTAGGTCAACAATATTGAATCAAATCTTGTGCAATCATGATATAATATTTCATGATTTGAATTTCATGATCAAATATTGATGAAATTACAAAAGATTTGAATTTCATGATCAAATATTTCATGATCAAATATTGATAAAATTACAAAAGATTTGAATTTCATGATCAAATATTTCATGATCAAATAATGATGAAATTACAAAATATTTGAATTTCACGATCAAATATTTCATGATCAAATGTTGATGAAATTTTGCATGAAATCTTTCTTTTTTAGGCCAATCTTATACCAACCACCACATCACTTTTTTTCAAGTTGTTATGACAATTTTAGACTTAAGTTGTTATGACATTTTTAGACTTAACATTTTTAGCCTTATATCATTTGTTTGATATTTTATTTGATTTATTTTGATTTTAATTGAATAAAATCAAAATAAAAAGAAATAAAAACCACAAAAATAAATGAGCGGACTTAGAGGTCTATTATGAGGTCAGGAACACGTTTGGACATTAAAAAAGAGGCCCATTAGCCCAAAAATTCAAATTTGCTCAATTTGGACTTCATGCATTTTCTCATAATTGCACAAATTGCACCAATCATAACTCACTCAATTTTATCATATGAAGATGATCTTTGACTTTTTGGAAGCCTCACAATGTCCCCTACAATCTTCATGTTGGTCATTTTTCATTTGAAGCCTTTAACTTGATGTAAATTGCTTTAACAAAAAGTGTCTTTTTGTTGACTTTTAAAATGATCTGTAATTTTTTGGCTCATATCTCTCAAATGAAGCATTTTTGGCCTTGAGCTTAGTGATACAAATCTGTAGGGAATTGAATTTATATCAAAATGGTCTTTCGTTGAGAATTTTCTGATGAAGTATGTGAAAGTTATGCTTGGTCAAAGTTCAGTTGACTTCTCCTAAAGAAAACCCGAATATAGTAACTTTTGACTTTTGATAAGTCTTGAGTTTTCTTGACGAATCATGATCAACCCTTGATCAAATGATGAATGTGACTTCAAAATCTTGATGTTGACCAAAAATCTTGAAGTTTGACTGTAAATTGGTCAAAGTTGACTTTTTGTCCAATATAGTTGATTTTTAATCATCTGATTTGTTGATTGAGCAAACTTGTGTTGCAAGGCTTGAAACTTTGAATGAGGATTCTTTGAAGCATATGAGAAACCATGAAATCAACTTGAAGCATTAGAAGTCCAATTTCCCTTGGGAAAAACAAAACCCTAATTATAGGTCAATGCTTAGGAGGAGGGTTTGTCTGATCAATCTTTGAGTAATCTTGAGCAATTGAGAAGCTTGAATCAATTTGTATTTGAAAAATGGGAGGATAAATTTTGGGGTACAACATTATTCAATTGAAATTTTATTGATTAGTAATTAAAATTTTATTTTTCAGTTATTTTTGTTTATTTATTATATTTTCACTAATCTTTTATGCGGGGTAAGACCTCGACTGAACTTCTTTTTGACGTAGAGATCGAAAGAAATTTTCACTTAAGTAGAAGACAAGCTAAGTTATCCAGACTGGCTTCTGAGGAAGATATTACCTCAATTCACTCAAAGCACCAAGACACAGATTCAAAACACCATTCAGAACACCAAGAGACAAAGTTAGATTCAAAAACTGAAAGCATGGGCGAAAATCCACCTGAGAGACTACTTGGTGACTATGGTGGAAGGAATGCACTGGATGGTATACTCACTATTGTAAACCACCCGGTGAATGTACCAAATTTTCAGCTGCATCCTGTTGTACCCCAAAATTTTCGCTCCCATATTCCTCGAGATTTGCCAAGAATCATCTTCAAATGGTTCAAGATTGCTCAAGAGTTGTACAGCTCAAACCACCTCCTAAGCCAGCTGAAGTTAGGGTTTTGGTTCTTTCAAGGAATTTGGGGTTTCTAATGGATCATACAAGTCACATAGGCCTATATACATTCTCAAGCACCTACATGCCAAGTCTCGAGACTCACAATGCCAATTTGCACAGTCAAAAGCTCCATTTGCTCTATAGTCAACAGCAGGGGTAAAATGGTCATTTTGCAATCAAAAGTCAGAATTTTTGGTCAACATCTTATTTTGAGTCCACAATCATCATTTGATCAAGTCTTGATCATGATTCCACAAGAATGGCTCAAAAATTATCAAGGATGCAAAAGTTACTATTTTTGGACAGTAGAAAAGTCAACTGTATCTTGACCAGGGCATAACTTTTTCATGGTTTATCAGAAAAATTCCATCCAATGCTCATTTTGAAGGGGATGACATTTCCTACAATCCATCTTCACACTCCAAGTCCAAGAAATGCTCTCATAAAAAGTTATCAATTTTGACATTATAGGTCCTTTTCAAAAGTCAACAAAAATGCACTTTAAGTCAAAGGACATAACTTGAGATTGGTAAATCAAAATGACATGGGACCAACGGAATTGGTTAGAGGACTTCAAGACCTTTCCAAAATGTCCAAGAACATGTTAATATGGTCAAAATTGAGCAAGTTGTGCATTGGAGAAGTTGGGAAATTTTTAGGAATTTGCAAAAGTCAACTTTGCTCAAAACAACTTATTTTTGTTAATGGGCCTCAAATCTCTTCTTGAAACTTCATCCATGACCTATGCAGGACCCATCAAGCTTAATTGAATTTATTTTCTTATTTTTATTAATTAATTGGATTTTTAATTGATATTAATTCATTTAATTAATTTAAATTGTAGGAAAATACAAGATTTGATTTTTTCAATCTTTTTGTGAAGCAAATATGGTCAAGATATGCTGGCAATTTCGTGTACAAATTAAAGAGGCAAAAGTCTCCAAAATTAGTAACTTTATTCAATCATGAAGATTTAAAAATATGTGATTTCCAATCAAAGATTCAATCATCAATTCCATGGATTTTTGCTCAAGATTTAACCTAATTTAATTCCTCTATATATGTACAAGCTAACCCTAATGCCATACACGTGAGAAAGCTGCATAAAAGCCATAGCCATATTGAAAAATTTCCAAGAAAATTGCAAAACTGATTTCTATATTCCAGGGCGATTCGAAGCTTTTTGTTGATTCTAACATCTTGCAGGAGTTCCCAAGAGTGTGTGGCAATCAAATTCAAGCCTTGAAGCTCAAAGAATCATCCTAAACAGAACCACAGTTTGACATTTTTATTCAAAATCGTATTGTCCAATTCATGAGCATTTGATATGATTTCTTGTTTGTTTTGTGTTGCTAGAGACCACGTGAAGCTATTGGCATAGGAGGTTAATTGAATTATAATGTCATGAATCCAAAGATGCCATGGTTGAATTTTAGGGTTCATGAGTTTTGAAATTGGGGATTCCTGGACCAGAAAAAATTGAGACTCCTAAGGCATATTGTTGGAATCGTTGAGACCAGACGAACATGATTCTATCCTCGCGAAATATTTATGTACCCTGTATCTCTATTCGCTATTTTTCGTCAAGGTGAATAGTGGGGGTTAAAAACCCCCGCTATCTAATGTTTATTTTGCAGGTACAGCGAGGAAGATGATGAGCTGTTGATACACCATTGGCCAGTTTGAAAATAAGCGCGCGTGTTTTTATGTTACAGCATATTTGATTGTTTGTTACTATAATAATTGAGCTTTATTTTACTAATGATTGAAGCGTGATGGTGGAGTGGTTAGCGTGCTAGCTTGGAATCATTGGGACCTAGGTTCGAATCCCAGGTCCCCCAAAACACTTGTTTCTATTTTTCTTCATATAATTACATGTAGGTTTCATGATGTTGTCCACCATATGCCTCAATCATCCATGCGCCAAGTGGCCACAAACTTGAATCTAATGGCCATGAGATGATGGTCACCATACCCCCCTGTCAACACCACCCTGGACGATCCAAAATGTCAAACGTGGCTGGAGTTAATGGGCCTGGCAATTGACAATACCACCTCCTAATTTGGGCCATCACCCCCACAAGTTCACTTCTTTTCCTTTTTATTTTTTTCTTATTAATTATTATTATTATTAGTTATTTAACATAATTAATTATTTTCATAATAAAATTTAGAAAACTAAAAATGTGATATTTTTATTATTATTATTTATTAATTTCACTTTATTTTTGTAAATAAACACTAACATAAATTAATTTAGTTTTAATTAGGTTAATTTCAATATTTTTGCAATAAATAAAATAAATTAGAATTAGGGTTTTTACTAACTTTTGACTTTTTTATTTATTTTCCTTAAAACATTAAAAAACTCAAAAACATTTCTTTCTAATTAATTAATTAGTTTTAGGTTTAATTTAATTAATTGCAAAATAATAACCAAGACCTCTTTCTTTCTCAAAAGGGTCAAAACCCTAAGAACTTCTCCGATTCAATTCTTCTCGCGCGCATATTAATTTTGATCCATATTTATGTAATTGCTCCGAGAATGTAATAGCTTTAATTAGGACTTTTTATCGCTTTCTTTAATTTCCCGCATTTACTTTTCCAAGGGTTTGTTTTTGGCGATGTAAATACCCGACGCCTTGTAATAGTTTAGATTTATTTTTTGCAACTATTAACTGTTAGATGTATGTTAATTAGGCTATGCATGACAAGACTTCTCTGAAAATAAAATCAATCCGTAGCTCACCATAATATGTACAAAGATAACATAAACTGAAACTCGACACACTCGCACATGCCACTCCTAGGGTACGCCTCATTTGGTTGCCTCGACGTGGTCATTGAGTATAAGGTGTTTTAGAGGTCACCCTCTTGTCTAAAGATCCAAGTTGCCTCGAAACGGTTGCCTCGGATAAAAAGGATCTAAGACATTAGGGTTACCGCTAAGGCGTCCTACTATTGCTTTAATGACCACATGTCCCTATAATCGAATAGACCCGAATAACTCCAACGACGGTGCTACCTACTTCTCAATAATGGGATAGTACTGTCTAAAGGACATTTACACAGCTTAATTTCTTTTGAGTAGGTAGAGGTTCTCAGGTACTTGCTCTTTCAAAACAAAAACAACTTTTCGCACTTACACTCTTTTCAAACAAAAGTTTTCAAACAACACTTCATACACTCTTGAGGACAGATACAAGAGTTAAATCGAAGTTTTCAAACAAACTTTTTCAAAACCCACAAACACAAGAAAAGCAAAACATTTTGAAAACATAGTGAGCAAGTACCTAAGAGCCCGTGGATAACCACGGATAGAAAGGGTGCTAACACCTTCCCTTTCTATAATCTACCTCCCGAACCGAGAAACATCTCGAAAAGGAATTTTGCTGTGCTTTTGTCCTTTCCTTGTTGGAGAAAATAAGAGACGATGGCGACTCTTGCTTACCGTGACATTTCGCGAACCAACATTTCAAAATAGTCAGTTCTCATTCCCACCGATCACAGAACTGGCGACTCTGCTGGGGAATTAATAAGTGAGGTGTACCTTAGGATTAGATCATTCTATGTTTTCAATTGAATGCCTTGTTTGCTTTAATATTGTGGGCTTGTATTGGAGTTTTGTGGATCCTAACCCGGATCTGGGGAAATACCCTTTAGGTAAGTAGCAATAAACTGTGAGGGACCTGTCCGGCGTAGACCGACACGGGTGAAGCAGTAGCTATGTTGGTATGACACCTTGGTCTGTACTGATATCCCTTGTGTTTGAACAAGGAGAATATGGGTCTTTTGAGGAGTCATTAAGCACCAACTGACCTTAGAACCTTAAATTGACCAACTTGGCCATAGAACAGTAGCAGTATGCTACACTCATTGAGGCTAAACTCTCGCGATGGTTCTGGCCGCAAGAAAAGGTTGCTAAGCTGGAGTTATGACCGATTAAGGGTAGTCAGTGATATTGAGATCCTCTAGAACCCGGTTACTATTTTTAGGACAGGTCTTAACCAACTGAAACTGAAAGAGGGTAGTACCTAAACTTCATGCCAGCCCGAAATCTAAGGGCTCTTGTGTGACTTGTGTGCCTTTACCATGTTTGCCTTTTGTGAATACTTGTGGTGTGCCTTTATCATAACATCATAACATCATAACATTGCATACATCCTGCATAAGGACTTAACCATTTCAAGGATCTCAAGGGTTTGTGATGCAGGTCAGGATGAACCAAAAGTCTAGCAAGGGGCAAAAGGGATTTATTTTCCTCTAGCCAAGGTTGTCCAGAAATCCAAGCATGATAACTTGAGTCAGGGGCTATGACCCACTCGATATGGTGAGCTTTGACTCTTGAAGAAGGACTCTCAACAACATGAAGTTCCTTCAATCAAGCTACAATATTCAAATTCTAACAAGTTTCTCTGTTTACCCCGCGAGATCCTTGAAAGCATTGCATACATAAGTCATACGCATTTCATTCCATCATATGCATTACAGGTACCCCTTTCTACAGGTCACTTATCTTCTTCGCTGTTTATTTCAGCAATCATCATGTCTTCTGAACCTTCCACTGAACAAGCTATCAAGGCCCTCCAGGCCCAGAATGCCCAGTTCCAAGAGTTGGTTATGAGCCTAGCCCAGGGTCAACAGGATTTGAAGACTCTGATTCTGAAGGAGAGGAAGAAGAAGAAGAAGAGGACCGTCTTGTTCAACACTGGACGTAAATTTGGGAATGGACTGCAAAATGAGGTTGAGCTGACTACCTCATCTGTAGGCAAAGACAACCCCTAAGAGAGGAGGGTTCCTAGTCCCGTGGTCTCCGACAACGAGACAGATTATAATGATGAACAGTACCCTCCTGCTGAGGATAGGTACAAACAGCTGGAGGACCGCTTAAGTGCTATGGAGATACAAAATATGCCCGGGTTGGACTATGGAGGCCTAGGCTTATCCTCTGGGGTGGTGATTCCCCATTAATTAAAGGCACCTGCTTTTGCCAAATACGATGGAGCTTCCTGTCCTAAGCTGCACCTCCGGTCGTATGTAAGGAAGATCCAACCTTACACTGCTGACAAGAATTTGTGGATCCACTTCTTTCAGGACAGACTTTCAGGGACTTAACTCGAGTGGTTCTATCAGCTGGATGGAGCCAATATCCGTAACTGGGAAGACTTGGCTACTGCATTCTATAAGCAGTATCAATATAATTCCGACCTCGCTCCTACGCGTACCCAACTCCAGGGTATGTCACTAGGGACGGGTGAAGGATTTAAAGAGTACGCCCAAAAGTGGAGAGACCTGGCCGGAAGGGTGCAGCCACCTTTAACTGACCGTGAGCTTGTTGATATGTTCTTAGGGACCCTGTCTTCTCCGTTCTTCAACCATTTGATTGGAGATTCTTCTGCCAGGTTTACAGACCTTATCTTGACTGGTGAGAGAATTGAAGCTGGTATCAAGGCTGGGAAGATACAGAAGGGGGACTCCTCGAACACTGAGAAAAAACCATTCAAGAAAGAATCCAGTGCTGTCTACGATTCAAGAAGACCGAATAGGTCCGAACACCGCCAAGCTGTCAACGCGGTAGTTATTTAAAAACCGGCCAGTGCTCCTCAACATCGCAACCAATAAAGGGAAGAGAGACCTAGAAGGCAATTCACTCCTCTCAGCATGACCTTGTCCCAGATATTGCCACAGTTGCTGAAGACCAATTTGGTAACTCTAAGGGAGGCCCCAAAGAATCCGAACACTACATCTTCAAAGTATAACCCCAATGCCCGCTGCGCTTATCACTCTGAGAGCCCGGGGCATGATACAGATGATTGTTGGAGTCTGAAAAACAAGGTCCAAGACTTGATCGATGCAAAGGAAATTGAGTTTGAGGCGCCCGAGACTCCCAATGTGATCACTGCTCCCTTGCAAAAACATGGCTAGGACTGAAAGACTTTTGTTCATTTGAATTGTCAAGTTGTATTTTTCTTTGCTTATTCAAATAATTATCATGTCAAACTCTCTTATTTCATTAATGCATCACACGTGTCTGTTTTGAATTAATTGTTTTCACTATGCTTAAAATTGCTTCCACTTTTTGATGATTCAACTCTCGATTAAAAAAATGCTAAGCCTTTAGAAGGAGGATGACAAAAACGATACCACAATCTTTACAGTATGCTTTTGAACAGACCCCGCTGATGAGGTACAGGCATTGTTTCAAATCCTAAACAGTGGAGTTATAAGGAAGATAATCCCTAGTCAACCCCTTTGAGCCAAAGAAGTTGGAGTTTTTTCTTTTCACAAAAAATTAAAACCCTTAATCATAACCTGGGACATGTTAGTTTTCTCGGTTGATCCAGGTGCACAATGAATGGAATCAAAGGAGTCCTTCCAAAAACAAAAGACAGTGATGGTTCCCTATAATCGTCAGGACAGGCAGTCGTCATCTTTCAAAACAAAAGCCCAACAAGTCAAAACCTATGAAGGAGACTTACAAAACTAGGGCATCCCGCTGACTGTAATCATAAAAGAAACAGTTCAGGTAAAAAATAGGGATAACAAAATCAAAAAAGAAAGAGGTCCTACAAATCCTCAACAAAAAAAGAAATGACTGCCTGTTCAAAATAAGTTGTCAACATCCGAACCATCACCGGAATATCAGAGCAAAGACTCAAACAAAATCTAATGCACGATTAGCTGAGTTTAGGTTTGAAGAACATCACAAAGAGCGGGTGGGTACAAATAAATTTTGAGCCTTTATCCTTTGTTTCTTAAACCTTGAACCAAGCCACGTTATAACCCTTAAAAGTCCTAGCTGAAGCATGGGTTAGTTCGAAAGCATACTATTACCAAAGGTATCCTGACTCCTGTAGGGCTTACTGTAAAATCTTGAGTTGACATCACATTTTACAAAAAATCACTTGTTTTATTGAAAACTACATTTTCAAAAACTTCAAGACAGACATGAGCTTTGCATTCTTAAAATAACATTGTTTGCATATGACTATTTGTTCAAACAACAGAGAAATTCGCACGACGAATATCCAGTGAACAAAAACCTTCTCAACAAAAAGGATCACATCAAATGGAGAAACACTTCCAACCAAGGGGCAGACATGATCATTGTCCATCATCTGGGGCAGTCAAGTCAAGATTCCAGGAATCTCTCAAAATGCCAAATAGCCAGGGGCAAATCTTCGCCTGAGTCACTTGGGGCATTGGACATGAATTCCAGCAACGAACCTTGCATGATCAGACATCTTCTGGTAGTATGGCAACACAACGCTACCAACAATGGCACCTCCCTACATCCTGAGAGCATGGGCATAGTCGAAAAAATACTACGCATAATCAAAGACCCGCTAGGTCGACTGGCCTAGGAAAAAATAAGGGCTTCCCGGCGAACCAAAAGGGTTCGGGCAAAAATAAGGGACGAAAATGAAAAATCTGTACACCCGGCAAGTCGAAAACCTGAAAAGGAGGCTTGGGCAAAAAGGGGTATCCCGATGGACTGAAAACCCGAAAGGGCGGTCCAGGAAAAAGTTAAGGATCAAAGGGTACGACTATGTCCCTTCATCTCGTCACTTACCTACCAGAAGAAGATTTGTCGGCAGTTGTCAAGCTCCTCATAGGCATTCTCCTCCCGCAGAAGCTGGGGCAATAAGAATTGTCCGAACAGTACAAGCTGCGCTGTCCTCCAGGTACAAGGTGGATTCAGTTGAAGAATATGACCAAGATACCTTCACTCCCCGCAGAGTAAGACAAGAATCAACAATACTCTCCCCAAACAGAGTTGGTCTCCCATCAGCCCTAAAAAGGCACAGTATCCCCAGCAAGTCAGCAATACTCTCCCCCGAGCAGAGTTGGTCTACCATCAGTCCTGAGAAAGTTAGGTATCCCCAAAAGATCTTAATATTCCCTAGCAGAGTATACAAATATTTCTCAGCAAGCATCCCCGGCAGTCGTAATATGCCTCAAACAGAAATATAAGATTGTTCCCCGACGGAATACAGGATACCCCCAGTGGAACCATTTCCCAGCGCAGTCCAGAAAGCTTCCCCGTCAGACTTGAATTATCTCCCCAGTAGATTCTGGAAGCTTGTCCCCTGCAGAGTACAAAGGTTATCCCCACCAGAGTCTAACTGGGTTATCCTCAACAAATTGCAACGGAAAGATCATCCCCAGCAAAGTTCTTTCTATCCCCAGCGGAGTTCATCATCAAAATCCCAACAGAGCTTATCAACAGAGTCCCCAGCGGAGTTCATCATCAAAATCCCAATAGAGCTTATCAACAGAGTCCCCAGCGGAGTCATCGTTAAAATCTCAGCGAAGCATCTCTTCCCCACAGAGTAATCTATTCACCAGGTTTATTCCCCAACGGAGTCATCTTCTCCTACAGGTTTATTCACACAATCATCTTCGTGCATCATGCCCGGTGGAAACGAAGAATTCAACCAGACTCTTCAATATCAGCCCAGGATTTAACAAACTCCCCGGCATTCGTCAAGGATTTATTTTCCCAGACGAAAATACATTCATAAACATATCACATTTCACATCTCCTATTTACATACATGATAAAGTGCATACGACACGACCTCATTTATTTTGGAGAACATCATGACATCATGCATCTCATACATCACGTCATTGCATACAACTAACTCTTTACCTTTTTAGGAAAGATCGATCAACAGATAAAAGTCATTACCTTTTGAGGTAGTAATCGTCCAAGATTCCTTCATCATCCCGATGAGGTAGTAATCGTCCAAGATTCCTTCACCATTCTTGCTGAGGTAGTAATCGTCCAAGATTCCTTCACCATTCTTGCTGAGGTAGTAATCGTCCAAGATTCCTTCATCATTATGCTAAGGTAGTAATCGTCCTAGATTCCTTCATCATCCCGTTGAGGTAGAAGTCGTCAAGATTCCTTCGTCATCCCGTTGAGGTAGAAGTCATCAAGATTCCTATATCATTCTACTGAGGTAGTAATCGTCCTAGATTCCTTCATCTTCCCGTTGAGGTAGAAGTCGTCAAGATTCCTTCATCATCCTGTTGAGGTAGAAGTCATCAAGATTCCTTCATCATCCCGTTGAGGTAGAAGTCGTCAAGATTCCTTCATCATCCCGTTAAGGTAGAAGTTATCAAGATTCCTTCATCATCCCGTTGAGGTAGAAGTCGTCAAGATTCCTTCATCATCCCGTTGAGGTAGAAGTCATCAAGATTCCTTCATCATCCCGTTGAGGTAGAAGTCGTCAAGATTCCTTCATCATCCTGTTGAGGTAGTAATCGTCCAAGATTCCTTCATCATCCTGCTGAGGTAGTAATCGTTCTAGATTCCTTCATCATCCTGCTGAGGTAGTAATCGTCCCAGATTCCTTCATCATCTATTTGGAGTAGCAATCGTCTCAGATTCCTTCATCACATCATTATCAAAAAAAACCTTTCTTAAGTTCCAGATCAACACCTGTAACTAGCCAGGAAATATCTGTGGATGACTGATTGTAGATCTATACCTGAAACCAGACAGGAAAGTTATCTGCATTAAAGAGATTGAAGATCAATACATGTAGCAAGCCAGGAAGACTATCTTCTTTCTCAAGTCAGAGATTAATACCTGAAACCAGCCAGGACAACTATCTCATTGACCAAACTTTTCAACGCTCCAGATCAACACCTGTAACTAGCCAGGAAATATCTGTGGACGACCGATTATAGGTTAACACCTAAAACCAGACAGGAAAACCACCTATATGAACTGATTGTAGATCTATACCTGAAACCAGACAAGAAAGTTATCTACGTTGAAGAGATTGGAGATTAATACCTGAAACCAGACAGGAAAACTATCTTTCTTTCTCAAGTCAGAGATTAATACTTGAAACCAGATAGGAAAACTATCTCGTCGGCCAGCCTTCTTAAGTTCCAAATCAACACCTGTAACTAGCCAGGAAATATCTGTGGACGACAGATTGTAGATTAATATCTAAAACCAGACAGGGCAATTATCTACTTGACCATCATGAAGCAACCCTACACCGGTTCCTTCTCTTTCAGATGCAGTTTTACACTGACTCATCATCAGGTAACCCTACACCGGTTCTTTCTTTCAACCTACCAAGTTATAACTACCCATTAAATCTCCAGATGGCATCTATAAGCCCATCCCCGACAAGATTCTGTCACATCTCCAGATGGCATCTATAAGCCCATCCTCCTATCCATCATTTTTCCAAATGGCATCTGTAAGCCTATTCCCGACATCACATTGCTGATACTACACCATACGAGTGCAAATTTCTGGGCACTCTAGTGTTCAATCATCTTCCACCTTCGGATCACGAAAGGCCCGAAAGCCAATCTACATCCTCAGGCTTAAGAAGATTGAACAGGGGCAACTGTTGTACCCCAAAATTTTCCCTCCCATATTCCTCAAGATTTGTCAAGAATCATCTTCAAATGGTTCAAGATTGCTCAAGAGTTGTACAGTTCAAACCACCTCCTAAGCCAGTTGAAGTTAGGGTTTTGGTTCTTTCAAGGAATTTGGGGTTTCTAATGGTTCAAAAAAGTCACATAGGCCTATATACATTCTCAAGCACCTACATGCCAAGTCTCGAGACTCACAATGCCAATTTGCACAGTCAAAAGCTCCATTTGCTCTACAGTCAACTGTAGGGGCAAAATGGTCATTTTGCAATCAAAATTCAGAATTTTTGGTCAACATATTATTTTGAGTCCACAATCATCATTTGATCAAGTCTTGATCATGATTCCACAAGAATGGCTAAAAAATTATCAAGGATGCAAAAGTTACTATTTTTGGACAGTAGAAAAGTCAACTGTATCTTGACCACGGCATAACTTTTTCATGGTTTATCAGAAAAATTCCATCCAATGCTCATTTTGAAGGGGATGACATTTCCTACAGTCCATCGTCACACTCCAAGTCCAAGAAATGCTCTCATAAAAAGTTATCAATTTTGATATTATAGGTCCTTTTCAAAAGTCAACAAAAATGCACTTTAAGTCAAAGGCCATAACTTGAGATTGATAAATCCAAATGACATGGGACCAAAGGCATTGGTTAGAGGACTTCAAGTTCTTTCCAAAATGTCCAAGAACATGTTCATATGGTCAAAATTGAGCAAGTTGTGTATTGGAGAAGTTGGGAAATTTTTAGGAATTTGCAAAAGTCAACTTTGCTCAAAACACCTTATTTTTGCTAATGGGCCTCAAATCTCTTCTTGAAACTTCATCCATGACCTATGCACGACCCATCAAGCTTAATTGAATTTATTTTATTATTTTTATTAATTAATTGGATTTTTAATTGATATTAATTAATTTAATTAATTTAAATTGTAGGAAAATACAAGATTTGATTTTTTCAATCTTTTTGTGAAGCAAATATGGTCAAGATATGCTGGCAATTTCGTGTACAAATCAAAGAGGCAAAAATCTCCAAAATTAGCAACTTTATTCAATCATGAAGATTCAAAAATATGTGATTTCCAATCAAAGATTCAATCATCAGTTCCATGGAATTTTGCTCAAGATTTAACCTAATTTCATTCCTCTATATATGTACAAGCTAACCCTAATGCCATACACGTGAGAAAGCTGCAGAAAAGCCATAGCCATATTGAAAAATTTCCAAGAAAATTGCAAAATTGATTTATATATTCCAGGGCGATTCAAAGCTTTTTGTTGATTCTAACATCTTGCAGGAGTTCCCAGGAGTGTGTGGCAATCAAATTCAAGCCTTGAAGCTCAAAGAATCATCCTAAACAGAACCACGGTTTGACATTTTTATTCAAAATCATATTGTCCAATTCATGAGCATTTGACATGATTTCTTGTTTGTTTTGTGTTGCTAGAGACCACGTGAAGCTATTGTCATAGGTTAATTGAATTATAATGTCATGAATCCAAAGATGCCATCGTTGAATTTTAGGGTTCATGAGTTTTGAAATTGGGGATTCCTGAACCAGAAAAAATTGAGACTCCTAAGGCATATGGTTGGAATCGTTGAGACCAGACGAACATGATTCTATCCTCGCGAAATATTTATGTACCTTGTATCTCTATTCACTATTTTTCGTCAAGGTGAATAGTGGGGGTTAAAAACCCCCGCTATCTAATGTTTATTTTGCAGGTACAACGAGGAAGATGATGAGTTGTTGATACACCATTGGCCAGTTCGAAAATAAGCGCGCGTGTTTTTATGTTACAACATATTTGATTGTTTGTTAATATAATCATTGAGCTTTATTTTACTAACGATTGAAGCGTCATGGTGGAGTGGTTAGCGTGCTGGCTTGGAATCATTGGGACCTGGGTTCGAATCCCAGGTCCCCCAAAACACTTGTTTCTATTTTTCTTCATATAATTACATGCAGGTTTCATGATGTTGTCCACCATATGCCTCAATCATCCATGCGCCAAGTGGCCACAAACTTGAATCTAATGGCCATGAGATGATGGTCACCATACCCCCCAGTCAACACGCACCCTGGATGATCCAAAAGGTCAAACGTGGCTGGAGTTAATGGGCCTGGAAACTGACAATACCACCTCCTAATTTGGGCCATCACCCCCACAAGTTCACTTCTTTTCCTTTTTATTTTTTTCTTATTAATTATTATTATTATTATTATTTAATTAACATAATTAATTATTTTCATAATAAAATTCAGAAAACTAAAAATGTGATATTTTTATTATTATTATTTATTAATTTCACTTTATTTTTGTAAATAAACACTAACATAAATTAATTTAGTTTTAATTAGGTTAATTTCAATATTTTTGCAATAAATAAAATAAATTAGAATTAGGGTGTTTACTAACTTTTGACTTTTTTATTTATTTTCCTTAAAACATTAAAAAACTCAAAAACAATTCTTTTTAATTAATTAATTAGTTTTAGGTTTAATTTAATTAATTGCAAAATAATAACCAAGACCTCTTTCTTTCTCAAAAGGGTCAAAACCCTAAGAACTTCTCCGATTCAATTCTTCTCGCGCGCATATTAATTTTGATCCATATTTATGTAATTCCTCCGAGAATGTAATAGCTTTAATTAGGACTTTTTATCGCTTTCTTTAATTTCCCACATTTACTTTTCCAAGGGTTTGTTTTTGGCGATGTAAATACCCGACGCTTTGTAATAATTTAGATTTATTTTCCGCAACTATTAACTGTTAGATGTATGTTAATTAGGCTATGCAGGACAAGACTTCTCTGAAAATAAAATCAATCCGTAGCTCACCATAATATGTACAAAGATAACATAAACTGAAACTCGACACACTCGCACATGCCACTCCTAGGGTACGCCTCACTTGGTTTCCTCGACGTGGTCATTGAGTATAGGGTGTTTTAGAGGTCGCCCTCTTGTCTAAAGATCCAAGTTGCCTCAAAACGGTTGCCTCGGATAAAAAGGATCTAAGACATTAGGGTTACCGCTAAGGCGTCCTACTATTGCTTTAGTGACCACATGTCCCTATAATCGAATTGACCAGAATAACTCCAACGACGGTGCTAGCTACTTCTCAATAACGGGATAGTACTGTCTAAAGGACATTTACACAGCTTAATTTCTTTTGAGTAGGTAGAGGTTCTCAGGTACTTGCTCTTTCAAAACAAAAACAACTTTTTGCACTTATACTCTTTTCAAACAAAAGTTTTCAAACAACACTTCATACACTCTTGAGGACAGATACAAGAGTTAAATCGAAGTTTTCAAACAAACTTTTTCAAAACCCACAAACACAAGAAAAAGAAAAAAAATTTGAAAACATAGTGAGCAAGTACCTAAGAGCCTGTGGATAACCACGGATAGAAAGGGTGCTAACACCTTCCCTTTCTATAATCTACCTCCCGAACCGAGAAACATCTCGAAAAGGAATTTTGCTGTGCTTTTGTCCTTTCCTTGTTGGAGAAAATAAAAGGCGGTGGCGACTCTTGCTTACCGCGACATTTCGCGAACCAGCATTTCGAAAAAACCAGTTCTCATTCCCACCGATCACACATCCCAATACTATCACTCAACTTGAGAGAATGTCATTTTCGGGAAGGTTGAATGAAGATGCTAATAAGAATTTAAAAAGATTTCTGACCATGAGCACCACCTTGAAGATAGATGGTCATACTGAGGAATAGAAGAAATTGAGAATGTTCCCCTTCATGTTGGCTGATGATGCTGAAGAATGGTTCTTTTCTCTTCCGGCTGATAGCATAACAACTTGGGAAGAAATGGAGACTGCATTTTTGAAGGAATATTTTCCAGCCTCAGTGTTCATAAGAAAAATGTATGATATACTAAATTTTAAAGAAAAAGAGAGAGAATCGTTGGGGGATGCCTATAAAAGGTTCAAAAGACTCCTAGTGGCCTGCTCTACTCAAAATCTAGACCAGACTGGTCAAATGCAAATGTTTGTAAATGGTTTAAGAATCAAGACAAAGCAGCTGATAGACACAACAACGTGTGGCTAATCAAATTTCTCAATAGCCATTGGTGCGAAGAAGATAATAGAAGCAATTGTTGCAAATGAGCATTTGGAGTTACATGACACGGTTGCCAGCAAGTCTGAAGGAGTCATTGATTTAAAGTTGGAGGCCAACAGACAATTAAAAATTTAATAAACAATTGATGTAGAGATAGACAAGAAGCTTAAAGCACTAAATTTAGGTACTCATCAAGTTGCCCAAGTTCAACAAGCACAAAATGATGTATGTAAAATCTGTAATGGGCCGCATAATATGATGCACTATTTAGCGTCTCCACAACGAATTGAAGACATTAAGTTATTGAAGCAAAATAATCCTTATTCAAACACCTACAATACTGGGTAGAAGAATCATCCTAACTTCTCCTGGAAAGATCATCAGCAACAAGCTCCTCAAAAGGAAGAGTGAAAGGTGGCTATTGAAAAGATGGCTGCCCAAACCGCTCAATTTCAAGAAGAGACAGGGAGTACTTACAAGAATACCACAACTGCAATAAAAAAATTGAAAGTTCAAATGGGACAGATTGCGCAACAGGTAGAGCTGCAAGCAGAAGAAAGTGAGAAAAGTCATGAGAATGTGAATGCTGTCAAAATAAGTAGTGAGGAAGTTGATAGAGAAAAATAAGATGAGGTGAAGTTTGATGACAATATCATAGAAGTAGAGCTTGAAGTGAGAGAGAAGAGGAACAAACAGGAAGAAGTGGTATCGCCTGTGAAGCATGTTGAAGAGAAGAATAAACCAGTGACCAAGTTGTCGTATCCATCTTGAGTGGCAAAGAAGGACACAAAACAAAAAGATTTTGAGAATTTTTTCAAAATTTTCAAAAAGCTATATATCCACATACCGTTCATTGAAGTACTTGAGAAAACGCCTTTGTTTCAGAAATTCATGAAGGAGGTATTATCAAAGAACAGATCAACAGGAGAGGGATCAATACCCGTTGATGAGAAATTATGTACAATTATGCCCGAGAAAAAATACCTGTCAAGCAGAGGGATCCAGGCTCAGTTGCAATACCATGCACAATAAATGACATAGCTTTCAAGAGGGTTATGGTTGATTCTGGCTCTAGTGTGAGTTTAATGCCATTATAGACTTTCAAGAATCTTGATATTGAGAAGATAAGAGGGAGTGGGACAAAATTGAAATTTGCTGGTCACACCATCAAGCAGTCATATGGGATAATTAAAGAGTATTAGTGGAAATTGACAATTTTGTTTTCCCAATTAATTTCCAGATCATGGACATACCTGAAGATGAAGAGACTCCTATCATTCTTAGTCAACCATTTATGCTGACTAGTTGATGCAATTTTTATATTCAGACCGATAATCTGACACTGCAATCATTTGATGAGGAGATAACTCTAAAGGTGTTGGAAATTGGGAAGCAAGGTGCAGGTGGAAAGGATAAATCTTCGGTCGGAATGATCAAAGTAGAAGGATAAGGAAACAACTCAAAATCACAACCAGAAGAAGTCTCAGGAAAAATCTCTTAGGTGGCAACAATAAAATTCCTTAGCCCAGTCAACAAGGAAAGAAGAGAAAGAAGAAGGAACACCAAGCTAAAAAGATGGAAGTTGGAAGTGGATGGAAGCACGAATGGGGTGAGACTTTTGATCTGAATGAGTTTTGGATAGAGGAAGAAACAAGCAACAAGTTGTGGAAGATAAAGTACCCCCATAAGGGGAAGAACTATCGAGCCATGCGACGTTAAACGAAGCGCTTCGTGGGTGGCAACCCATGCTTTTAATAACTTAGTTTTTCTTTTTATTTTGTTTGTAGGTAATAAAAAGGGAGTCACACTGGTGAGAGCGAGGAGGCTGCAACATGTGTTGCATTACCCTCTATAAGTCACCTTCTCGCGCTTGTTCCAGAACATTGGGGTCAATGTTTAGTTCATGTTTGGGGGGGGGGGGGGGAGGTTATTGCTTTTCTTCACTTCAAATTTTTTGTTAGTGCTCTGCGAATTTTGTGTAAATCCACGAGTTAAAGTCCTACAAATTGGCTGAAATTTTTTGTTTTGATCAAAAACTTGACTCTCATAGAGTTCGGGAATAGTATATAGAGATAAACGGATGATTGTTAGAGGGTAGGAAGTTCGAAATAACGTAGTAGGGATATGAGTCTAACGTGTAGATTTATACCATAGTGCTTGAATCTTGATAAGTACTCCTGAAGTAGTTTATCCCCACAGTCTGGCATAACATAGATTCACATGCATGTATGATTGAAGGAGAAACAAATAAATTTGGAACCAAATGATGAAAAGGTGATAAAAGGAAACTGGATCGCTAAGTTGGGTAGCCCTCACCAGGTTATTCAGCCTAAAGGGGGTTGGTCCCCAAACGTCGTCCATAAAGGACAATATATAACAAAAGGTTTTGAAAATATCATCTGAAATTATAAAGGAGAAAAAGCTCTTATTTGGTGCCTGAGCAAAAACTTTCTTGATCAGTCTTGTGCGTGTGATGATCATCATAATCCTCATTTCCTGAATATGACTTTTCGAATGAAAAAGGAGGAAAATTGGAAAGAGACATAAGTACAAAGCATAGTTAGAGAGGTATCTGAAGAGGAAACTCTAAATTTATAGATTCTTAAACAAACTCTTCGCTTCATGTGAACATCATACAAACTTATTTTTTGATCAATTTGAACGGATGTTTCACGTATAAGTACCTGGCTATTGTGATTTTCATGAGTTCTTGTAATGGTCACTTGAGGTCAAGCAACTGTTTAAGTTTCAGGGATTTTGATTAGTGGTTTTTACACATGAATTGTGCATTTATTTTAGTTATAATTTCTTTTAATTGACTGGTGTTTCATTTCATTTTACCTTATTTTATGCTTTAATTTTGAATTTTAGTGTTTTCAGCTTCAAAAGAATAAAACATGACAAATCGGGGCAGAAAAGTGCAGAATTCAGAGTTTCGGAAGAAATTTTTCGGGAAGCCTGACACGGGTGGCCGTGTTGCCTGACACGGGTGGATGTGTCGGTTGACACAGGCCGTGTCAGGGGGAGGACTTGTAAAAATTGAAGTTGGAGCAAGACAGAAGGCGACACGGGCGCCCGTGTCACACAACACAACCCGTGTCAAGTCAGCTGAAGCATGAACTTTTAGAGGAAGGACCACAGGCGCTAACACATGTGCCTGTGTTCACTGACGCGACTCGTGTCAATTCAGCTAGGCCAAATGTTAGAAAAGATCAGATCACAGACGCTGACACGGGTGCCCGAGTCTGGTGACACGGCCTGTGTCAGATCAGGCGCTAGAAATTCCAATTTTGAGACTTTAGGTATTTTTGGAGCATTAAGGGTACTTTGGACATTTTGGATTGCTAAGGGATGACTGAGTACTATAAGTACCTAATATGGAGAATGAAAAAGGGAATTTTTGGAACGATTGAATAATTTAACGATAGAAGACTAGATACATGGGAGCTTTGGGAACAAAGAACTCTTCATGCGTGACATCAATTGAAAATCGAACCATCAAAACTTATTGTATTGTCTACATATAATATCTGTGTTATTTTACTTTTGAATTCTATGAGATGATAAACCCCCCAATGCTAGGAGGGTGTCCCTGATTTGCAATGTTAAGAATATTGATCTCTTTGTTTTATTCAACATGTTAGTTTTTATGCATCAATTTGATTGTTTAGAAGAATTTATAGTTTTACCCTATGGGACCATATGGTTTCACTGTTATTAGTACATTAGAGCCGGACGGTCGTGTTAAGGTTTTCTAAATAATGATATTATACATGATTTCACCTAGGACTAGGGCAATCCTTTGATAACCAAAATAGTTCTTGATAATTGAATGCTTAACCTCAAAACTAATTTGAATGGACATTGAAATTAGGGTAGAAGGTTAAAGGTTTTTCACTAAGGACTTAGGGAAAGATAATCTGAATAATTGGTAATTGAGATTGATGAACTTGTTGAGGAGATCAAAGAGTGAAGGTTATTTCATGGCAAATCATACACTCACCCCTAGCATCTTTTAATCAAACAGAAAAAGTCACATTTTACTTTCATTCATTTAATCTTTCGCAAGGATTTATTCCAATCAAACCCTAAACTATTGTTTTTGTTTAATTGATTTAACAATCAAACTCAATATTTCCTACATAGTCCTCGAGATCGATACTTTGGGAAAATTCCGTTATTGCTACATCGGTGAAAATAATACACTTGATATTTTTCCGATCACATATCATTCCAATAGTCCCGTACATGACACTAATTGTTATTGGGAATTGAAAAATAAGATTCAAGATATGATTGACTCTAAGGAGATTGAATTTGATCCTCCTGAGACTCCTAATGTGATCACTGCACCTATGCCTAATCATGACAAAGGCGTTAATTCTATTGATGATGTTTCTTATGTTTCTTCTGTGAGTGACTTGACTACTCCTGTGATAATTGTTAAGAAGACGCTATAACAAGCTGGTTTATTTTTGGGTTGCGTCGAAAACTGCACTACTGTGCATCATAATCCAATGGTTGTGTACTACTGAAAGAAGGTATTTAGTCTTTGATGGATGACCGTGTAATTCTATTTAAGAAAACTCCTTCTGAAGAGAGCCTATCTAAAAGTATGTCTCAAGGCCTGAAGCTTGAAGACGTGTCTGTGATTACAATTTCTGGTACTCCTGTAAGGATCAGTTCTAAGGGTCCTGTGAATATTACTGCCGAGCCTAGGGTTTCTCCTCTGATCATTATCGCACCTGGGCCAATTCCACATTCCTCTGACAAGGCTATCCCTTGGAATTATGGAGATGATGTCTACTACCATGGCGTCAAGCAAGAACCATTGGCTATCAAAGATGAAAATACTGAAGTTATTGATCCCAATGTTGGCAATATTGTTAGGACTAGTAAGGTTATCAGAAGTGGAAGAGTTTTCTCTCCAGAGATCTATCCAAAGACTGTTACTACAGCAGTTTATGTCACTTCTAATGAATGAACTATTGAGGCTCAAGGTAAAGAACTAATGACTGAGCCTGCCCAGACTAAGGCACCTAAAGAGGTTATTGTTGAAGATGCCTCCAAGCAAGAGATGGAGGAGGTACTGAAAATTATTTGGAAGAGTGACTATAGGATTATTGAACAGTTGGGGAAGACCCCCTGCGAAATATATATGCTATCTTTGTTGTTATGGTCTAAAGCCCATGCTCAGGCTTTGGTAAAACTTCTTAAATATTCTCATGTACCATAGGAAATCTCTGTTGATCAGTTCGAAAATTACGTCGCTAGCTTGACAACTGATAATGGGCTAGGCTTTTCTGACACTGATTTAAATCCTGCAGGAAGGAACCATAATAAGGCCCTGCATGTCTCTATTGAGTGTAGGGGAACTACCTTATCTCATGTGTTGATGGACATAGGTTCCTCATTGAATGTATTTCTAAAACCTAGTGACGTTGTGGTGAGAGCTTTTAATGGTTCAAAGATAATGGTGCATGGAGTGGTTGATCTTCTAATCAAAGTGGGTTCCCAGGTCTTCGACTCTACTTTCTATGTGATTGACATTCGTCTAGCCTATTCATGTTTTCTTGGATTCCCTTGGATTCATGGGGCAGGGGTTGTTACTTCTACTTTACACCAAAAGTTTAAGTATCCTGTGAAAGGAAATATTATTATAGTTTATGGCGAAGAAGAATACATGGTGAACCATTTGAACTCCTTCAAGTATGTTGAAATGGATGGTGAATTCCTCGAGACTCCTTTCCAGACCTTTGAAGTTATTCCTAAGACAACCCCTGTTTCTAAAGCTTCTCCTACTGTTCCTAAGGTTATCGGGATTCCACCAAGAATGGCTTCTCTGAAAGACGCTAAGGCTATGGTAGAAGAAGATGGTGGCACTATTTGGGGTCAACTTCCCGATATTCCTTACAAGTCCGATAAATTTGGTTGGGGTTTCACCTCATAGGCTCAGAGGGTTGTCCGTCATACTCGTGCTAATTCTGGGAAACCGCCATTCCACATCAACAATAACAGAATTCACAAAAATCAAGTCAACACTATAGAAGACGCTGATAGCGACTGTGACATAGACATTTGGATTTTCCCTACTACCGGCAGTGGGCTCAACAATTGGAAAGTGGAAGACTTTATACCAATCTCCTTTAGACAGGAGTAAATGCTAATTTCTGTTTTCCTGCTGTCAAGTGTTTGGTTATGTAATTTGAACAATAGCTTTAAGCCTCGTGCTTACCCAGGGCACAATGGTCCATTTATTACAGTTGTCATTTTTCATCCATATATTTTCATTTAATAAATCATTGGACGTTTGCATTCAAATTTTGCGCTCTTTATATTTCTTTTACTTTATTGCTTTCAAAATAGCTATGTGTTCTTACACACACCCACATAACAAATTTCAGATCCACATCTACCCTGGGTCCCATTCATAACAATTCTGATATTGCCAATTATGACTTTAAAAATTCGATCTACCAAGCCGAGGACGAAGTTGAAGAAGATTATGAAGTACCTGGAGAGCTTGCTAGAGTGTTAGAGCAGAAGAAAATAGACATACAACCGCATGAAGAGCCAGTCGAGGTTGTGAGCTTGGGTACTGAAGAGGACAAGAAAGAAATCAAGATAGGTGCCAACCTAGAAGACAGTGTCAAAAAGAGGTTAATCAAAATGTTACGTGACTATGTTGAGATCTTTGCTTGGTCTTACAAAGACATGCCAGGGCTTGATACTGACATTGTGGGTCACCGTCTATCGATGAAGGAAGGTTGTCCTCCTATAAAGCAGAAGATTTGTTATATGTATCCCGAGATGTCTGAAAAGATCAAAGTTGAGGTTATGAAGTAGTTCAATGCAGTTTTCTTAGATGTTATGTCCAATCCTCAGTGGGTTACAAATGTGGTTCCGGTACCTAAGAAGGACGGTAAGGTGCGAACGTGTATAGACTACATGGATTTGAATAGGGCAAGCCCCAAATATGACTTTCCACTTCCGCATATTGATGTTCTGGTTGACAACACCGCTCAACACAAAGTATTTTCCTTCATGGATGGTTTCTCCGGTTATTATCAAATAAAGATGGCACCTGAAGAAGATTGGACAGGAGCATCTGTTGTACCCTAAAATTTTTCCTCCCATTCTTAAGACAAAATGGTTCAAGACACATCCTCATGCTCATATGAGTTTTAATTTCTCTAGGGTACTCAAGGAATTGATCAGACAAGTCCTCCTCCTAAGAAATTCACCTACAACTATAGTTTGTTTTTCTCAAGGAAAATTGAGCTTATAATGCCTCAAGTGGATTTCGTGGTTTCTCATATGTCTCAAAGAATCCTCATACCAAAGTTCAAGCCTTTTAGTACAAGTTTGCTCATTCAATTAACTAGATGATTGAAAATTAACTACATTAGACAAAAAGTCAACTTTGACCAATCTACAATCAAACTTCAATATTTTTGGTCAACATCAACATTTTGAAGTCACATTCATCATTTGATCAAGGGTTAATCATGATTCATCAATAAAACTCAAGATTCATCAAAAGTCAAAAGTTACTAAATTAGGGTATTTGACCATTTCTTTAGGAGAAGTCACTGGACTTTGACCAAGCATAACTTTCACATACTTAATCAAATATTCCTTAAACAAACCGAAAATTCAATTCTCTACAACTTTATCTCTCTAAGCTCAAGGCCAAAAATGCTTCATTTGACAGATATGAGCCAAAACATTACAGGTCATTTTAAAATTCAACAAAATGACATCTTTTGTCAAAGCAATTTACATCAAGTTAAAGACTTCAAATGAAAAAATGACCAACATAAAAGTTATAGGAGAAATCTTGAGGTTTCCAAAAAGTCAAATATTATCTTCATATGACAAAAATTGTGAGAGTTATTATTGGTGCAAATTGAGCAATTTTGAGAAAATGCATGACACATAAATTGAGCAAAGTAGAATTTTTGGGCTAATGGGCCTAAGTTTTCAGGTTTAAACGTGTTCATGACTTCATATTAGACCTCTAAATCAATTCACATAGTTTTTATTATTTTTTCTTTTATTTGGATTGTATTCATTTAAATGCAAATTAAATCAAATAAAATATGAAACTAATGGACTTAGGCATGTAGGCTTTTGTTCAGATCAAATTGGAGGTCCAAAAATCTATCTTGAAGCTGAAGAAATCGTGTGGTCTACATCTAAAACAAATATTTATCTGTTTTGGAAGATTACAACGTATTTTCAAACAAAATCAAAGATATGAATTCATGAGATGTCCAAGCCCACCACTTGACCTAATCTTCTCTCCGATAAATACATGACACCTTTAGAAAACAAAAGGACACGCAAGGTTGTCTCAAGAACAAACCCTAAAATTCCAAATTTCTCAAAAAACTAGGGCAACTCGAAACCCTTATCTCCAACCTTTATCAATCAATTCCAAGCATTTTATCACACTTCTGAGGTTCCCAGGAAGCCATTGTAACCCTTACTCAAGCTTGAAGCACGCCAGAACTCTCTCCCTCGACTGCACCAGTTTGGTAACATTCTTGAATTTCAAACTTTTAACTCATGAAATTTAAATGAATTTGATGCATACGTTCATCTTCATATTGATATGTGGAACTGTTTTGACGTATCATTTGCAAGCTTTAACGCAAGAATGAAGATATGCCATTATTAGGGAAATTTGAAACATTTTCTCCGAAAAACACTCTACATACATTTTTAGGTCAAACCAATGCCACCATTGGATTCACAAGGGTCAAATTAGGGGGATAGGGTCCCTGTTATGATCCAACTCACGCGTTTTTGTAGGTTTTAAAAAAAACTCCTCACCGGAGAAGGTGACCAGAGCTAGGGCTCTGACACTTCTTTGATCCAATGTTTTATTATATAATGATTGATTTGTGTTTGAATAACATAAAACCAGTGTAGCTCAGATGGTTGGAGACGGAGACCTGTGATATGAGAGGTGTGGGTTTGATCCCTATGTTTTGCAAATTATTTTGTTTTTTTTCCAGGATTTACAAAGCAGGCTTATCATATGTTGATTGATTCCTATTCTATAACACAACCAGCACCATGGCACAGTGGATAGAAAGGCAGACCTGTGACCTCAATGGCGTGGGTTCAAGTCCCACCCCATGCATTTTGTTGTCTTATTTTTACTAACCCTAATTTTCACTCTATTTTACTAATTATTTTCTAATTAACCATTAACAAGCCTTAAACTTTTTTCCAAAACCATAAAAAATTAGGATTAGGGTTTTTAGTTAGTAATTAAATTTTTTATATTTATTTATTTATTAATTACTTAAGTTAAGTAGCTTTTTCTAAATATTAAAATTAATTAAAAATGATTAGGTTTTAATTACTATTTATTAACTTAAATTATTTTCTACAAAAACACAAAAACATTAAAACAATTTTTTCTAACATTTTTCTTATTTCATTTTGCTATTTAATTTCCTAGAAAATTGTATAGGTCGCAACTATCGATGTAATAGCGTAGATTTATATTTTCTCGCATTTTTTTCTAATTATGCAACTTCTCACGGGATGTAATAGCTTATGTTTAATTTTCCGCACTTTACATTCCGCACACTATATTTAACTATTAGTAATTAGGGTTTGCATGGCAAGACTAACAATTGGACCTAAAAAACCCTAATTCAAGATAAGATAATTGAAAATACACACTCTTCACACTTGCACCTCTAGGGTAACCTCTTTTTTTGCCTTACAAATATTGGTCATGTCCCTCGAAAGTGGGGATACTTTAACAAAAGACCCTCGATTTAACAATATCATCACAGTCCCTTTCGAATAAAGATCATAGTCCCTCGATGACCCTTCAAGTTTCCTACAAAATGATCTAGTCCCTTCGATGACCATATGATGACCCTACGCCTGTCCCTTCACATCTAATAGATAGGATTACCTACCAACTAATGGTATATATGATACTATCTCTAAAGGAGAATGAATATAACAATAAATACTTTAGTGGGTAAAAACTCTTGAATGCTTTCTCATAACCTTTTTCACAAAACAAATACATTTTTACACATCACTTTCAAACAAATATTTTCAAAAACACTTTGTATACATTCTTGAGGACTGATACAAGAATTGTTACAAAGTTATCCTTACATTGGCATTTCATAATATTTCCAAACAAATCACATACGCACAAAGCAAAATTTTAAAAGTGAGCTAAGAAATTAAGATCCCATAGATAACTACGGATGAAAAGGGTTCTAACACCTTTCCTTTTTCATAACTTACCCCCTAAACTCAAAATCTATCAAAGGTCTTTCCTTTTCTTTTCACCTTTCCTAAATATTGGATAAAAGAAAAGTCGATGGCGACTCTTGCTAACCACCATATTTGCGATAAAACCAAAAAGTCAGTTCTCCCACCGTATTACAGTGTCAAATATTGATCAGAATGCTTTTGAGGAGGTGGTTTCTCCCGCTACAAGTAACTCTAGAAAAAAATTGTACAAGTTTGGCTCTTCTGAAGCAAATAAACTGATAATCTTTGAAGCACGTGAGGAATGTCAAATCAAGTGCAGATGACTACTTGCTAAACAAGGATCATGATACCTTATGTATAAGTCAGGATGCTTAGATATGCTCTCAAGGAACTAGAGTATCTGGAATAAGACTGAGCTTATAAGTTTTTTTAATATGAGAATGTGACATACTTAATGTGATTTCAACTGGTGCTCAAGTTTTCATTCTCAACGGGATTACTGTTTATCCATGTTAGGGGGAATTGAGTGATTGTTAATATGTTGTTGCTGCAATGGTGCAGACCTTATGAAGCTTACATGTTGCTCAAGCTTGTGGGGATTATACACCTCTTTTAATTTTATGACGTCAGAAAATATGTTGTGATATAGGGATACTAGAGGTTGTTCTTGGTGCTCTTGAAAGAATTCAGGTGGGTCTCAATGGATGTGTTGGTTAACAAATGAGAAATGTCCTACATGATGTCTTGACATCTTGGTGTGCTTCACTTCTTCTAACTAAAAAGAGTATTTTTAAAGTCTAATGGAAGGCATTGTGATTATGCTTCAGTACATGTCCGTCTATATCTGACTACTGGATAACACTATGAAACAACATTTACTGTTTTCAAAAGAAGTTTTGATTCTTTTCTAGAAAAAGTAGACAATGTATGACTCTATGTTAGGACATTGTTCAGGAATTGTTTATTCTAAGTCTAACAGGGGAGTATTATAGACGATGTAATCAAATACATGTCAGGTGGAATTGTGAAACGTGTCTCTGACTGTGCATGCACATTTATTGGAACTATCAATTCTAGGGTGAATATGTAAAAAGTCAATAAAGGAGCTTAAAACGGACTTGGATGGTGCACACTCAATTTTTGGTACAATTATCTTCCTCAAATAATAGTGTCTTTGACCAAGACCATTGGAACGATCGAGGATCTTTAACTCCTAAGGAATTGCTCGGGTATTTAAGGAGATCATTTCTAACATAGATCTTATGGCTTTTGTCTGGGTTTGGGTGAGTACAATCTGGGTATAGTTTTGAAGTGGATGTTCTTATAAATTTTTGGCTAAAAAGGGAGAGAAAGCTTCTGGTTCTATCTTTGGTTCTATTCTTCTTTTAAGTCTGGGTCTGCTCCTACAGCTCATTCACAAAGATGTCGAACACGATGTTGATTCTAAGCTTTTATTCTGTGTCTTATTTTCTGAGTTATGAACACAATTGTGTCTTGTGTTCTGAGTTCCCTGGAGTTGCAGGTTGCACCTTTGAGTCATCATTTGGACAGTTCTGGTTGGTGTCTGATTACCTCTTAAAGGTTTTCTTATGCCCTTTGAGAGGAAGATTTATGTCGTTGTTACAAGAAAAGCCTCCAGGGTTAAGGGGGAGTGTCAGATATCTTCAAGTGTCAGATATCCTCTTCCTATTGTACATCAAATGACTTCAGGACTTTTTACTCCTTTTATCTCGAGGTTGTCATTCTCTGGTGTTGAAGGAGCTGTTGTGAAGAAGATGTCAAACATGATGTCGTGACATCAATCATACTGAGGACATGCTGGCGTGCTTAGTAGCATATGAAGACTAACTCTGATTGTTGTTTTTTATTGTTGTAATTTGAGTTGTAATTTGGTTATTTTTTTAAGCCAAAATTAACCAAAGGGGGAGATTGTTAGTTCTCTAATTTTATGATTGGTATTAATTTTAATAAAACAAATATGGCAACAACATGTTAAAAAGAATGTTCTAACATACTTAGAAAAAACATGTTGAGTTGATTTGTTTCATCAGCTGAAACAACATGTCGGACAAGATGTCCTATGCAGATTCACTCGACATCGTAACTGTGTTGGGCTGGACAGTTGGATTAACTTAAGTTTTAACAGATGCAGAATATTCTGGGAATATTATGCTACCCTATGTGGCGCTGATTTTAAGAAGATTATGCAGAGTTTTAGCAATTAATTTGTTGAGTTTTTGAAGCCTAAATCCAGTCCAGAGAAAGGTTATAAATATAATATTATTAACCTAAAGCAAGTACAAGCCAAAGCTATAAAAGTGTCAATTATTAGGGCTTTGTCTATTCTTTGTGATCCACTCAAGAGTAGAGTCGGACTGTGTTAATTATGAGCCACTCTAAAGTAGATGCCAATACTTTTGGTACTTGTATCGAATTATTTATTAATAATAAAAGACATTTCTTTATTATGTTTGCTTTTTCGCTACGTTTTGGATCACAATTTTCCTTCATAAACATCGTGCATTTGAGGTTCAAATTTTTTAGTTAGGGATCATGGAACAACCCTATCGTGTATTTTGTCCTTCTCTTTCTAATAACAATGAAAACTACCTTAGTTGGCTAAATAGAGTATTGAAAAATAAAGGAAATATTTGGAAAAATCAAGGCATCTTCAACTTGATTAAGTTGTCAAGAATTGGGCCGAAGTATAATGGCAACATGCTCATAGTTACCCTTTATTTTTGGGAATCTTCAACCAACACTTTTCAACTAACCAGCAGGATGATAACTCTTACATTTTTCGATGTTGATACCATCATTGGTCTCGACCAACAGGGGGAAATTTCTACCCCTCAATCAAGAACAAGACCAAACCTAATTTTTTCTTCGACCATGCTAGTTTCAATATCTACATTAAAGATCACAATAAGCAAATTGAGGAAGTTTTTGACTATGAGCACATCACTTTCCTCACCCTCTGGTTATCTCACTACATTTTTTGTTCTAGCTCTCTCCAAATAGCCAAAAATTTCATACCACTAGCAACCCAACTCCACGAGAAGCTTGTCTTAGCAAATTGATCTTGGGTTGCCTTTATGAATCTTTAGAAGATGCCTCCATTGGCTTCAAAGAAAAAACCTAATTTGATGAGAATTTTCTGATTTTTTCCCCACAGGGCTCCTTCAGCTTTGACTTAATTCCACATTTGAACCTTCTCTTGATTTTTTTGTACCACCTGACTTGGCAAGACACGTCGAAGGCATTATACTCAATTTGCTGACTCCGGAGGATGACAACTTATCAAATGAAGAAGTTTTCAATAAATTCTTCTTCATGTGTATGAATTGCACCCAATTTATTTCCTTTATGGTACCATTTGTCCGTCAAAGTTACGGACCAGACTACTTTAGAAGAGAATTTCCAACTTCTTCACCTAAGAATTAATCTGAATCTCTCGACATATGGGTAGCTTTATTTAAACCCATTGTTCTGTCAACTAAAATTTCAATTAGGAAAGTCGGGCTTGGGCTTGTTGGGCTTATTGGATATCATCCAAATTTGGCTGCTAGGAAATTTAGTTTCAGCCAATTGTTGCCAAGATGGCTTTTTTGCCAAGGAAATGGACGTATGCTTGTCTAATACCATAGTGTCAAAGAAAAACTACAATGAGTGTTTAGACTTTCATGCCCAAAAATTCATTAACCCAAGCTCCTTCAAATTTGAAGCTTCTTTTTTCTACATTAAGGAATTTAAATAGTGGTGGAATGCACATTAACAGTGTTGTTGTATACCACTAAAATCTGCTTCAACATCTAAATATGTTTTTTCCACTTTGCAGAAACAAACCAAGAAACCGAAAAGTTGAGGTACACACATCAAGGAGATTCGAGCTTTTCAAAATTGTGTATAATCTGTGTCGACTTAGTAACACTATATATGAGGCGACTTTTTCTTTAAAACAAAAAATTACTAAAGATCTTCCAAAACCTAATTTCCCTCTTACGTAAGAAATAAATATAAGTTTTCTTTAGAATTTCATCTTTCCATATTTTCACCATTACCAACTTGTGAACTAGGCATAGCTTTCATGCTTCCACTTCCAAAATGGTGTCATTTTTGGTCTTTGAAGGACCTAATAAATGAGTCGAAAATGCCTACCCAAAGAGTAACTTCGACTAGGTGTAATATACATATTTATCAATAGCCTTTAAGAGTTAAACCTGAACACATTCGAGTGACATCCACCATTATGGAAGGTGAGATAAAGGGACTCTTAAAGCTCACTAGCTCCTCTTTTGTGTTCATACTATTTACTTGTGTCGAAATTTTGTAGCTCGGGCTCTTATTCCCCGCAAAAAGTCGAAGAATATGAAAATTGAACAAACTGAAGATATTGAAGAAGAATCTAGCTCAACACTCGGCCAATCAAAAAGGACAAAACAAGTACATTACCAAAACCCTTGTTCTCTTTATGCCAAATTCCTTACCTTTTATTTATCTATGATCTTATATTTCAGGAAAAAGAGGAAGTAGTTCCACTGCTACCCCAAGTTAGAAAAGACAAGAAAAGAAACACCAATTGTCACTCTCGATAGTGAAGGAACTCATGTTTAACCCAAACTTCAACTTGTATTAACATATTTTATCTCTTTTACTCAACTATTCATTGCACTAATAATTGTAAACGTTTAATTTTGGCCTAAGAGTCTAAGAAAATAATGAGGACCAATAGAATGACGAGGATGATGATCACGAGGAAAATGAAGAGGTTCCTCTGAAATCAATTGTCCCAAATATAGGAGTCAATGGCAGGACGAGGCTAAAAAATTAAAACCTTTCTAGGCTTAGAAGCAAAATATCCCAACTCACAAGGCCACAATGCAAGAGAGACAAAAAAGAAATCTGGTTGTTTCTTATGACGATGACAAAAAAAGAAGAATATGAAGGCACTCAATTATCTCGAAATAAAGTAGATCGACAAAGACAACCTACTCTTGATGAACATTCAAAGAGTGAAGATTCAAGCCCCATCCATTGGGAGTCCATGTACTTCGAGTTTCATTTGTATCTTTTTTTCCAGTATAAATCAAACAAATAATAATATTGTTCCACTTCTAAATTCTTATAGGAAATTATAATTCCTGCTACTCCTCCAACAACAAACATCATCTCAAATGTTGACGAGGTCCTGAAATCCAACCATCCTCCAACAAAATCACCACCACCACAACCAGCAATTGAAGATCTAATTGGGAAGCCAGTTGGCAAGCAATTAGAAAAGTGGTCAAAAGTCAAGGTCTCGAACCACAATTGACTCACTACTAGGGAAAACACATTTCATAACGCCACCTTTACCATGGTCCTTCATAGGACTTTAGTGATATCTATATATTATGGCACCTATATATATTTTGATTTTTTAATTAAACATTGTTTGTTTATTACCACGAGTTATTTAAACAATTGTAGTGATATAATATAAGTGGTGGTTAGTTCGATTCTCAGCGCCTACAAATTCATGATTTTTTTTCTGTATTTTACATAAGCCTTTCATTTTTAGTTAAAAAACAAATATCACCACGGTTCTTTAAGGAGACCGTTGTGATATATTTTCCAATTTTTTTAAATTTTTAATTACGTAAAACCTCGCGGTTTTTTATTTATAAAATATCATTAATGTCAATATTATATCACCACGGTTGTTAAAGAAAACCTTTTTGGTATATTTATCGTTTATTTTTTTAATTTTAAAATTTTAAAATCTTAAATCCTGGAGCTTTTCATAAAATTTCATCAAATATCACAACTGTTTTTAATTTCAACCGTGGTGATATGCCTTATTCACTTTAAGGGAAAAGCACTAGTTTACTTGTCTCTTCAGTTCCATATTTTTATTTCCACCATGAAACAAAAGCATTATCATCGCAACCCATTTTAAACCTGTGGTGAGTATTTTCATCCCAACGCTAAACCAAACAACACCATCGCAACCCTAAACCAAACAAAAGCAGTATCGTCACACCCATTTTAGACATCATCGATTGAGGAGGAACTCAAACAAAGAGCCACCACCATTTTTTACTTCTTCATCATGTTTCCGATACGTAAGCGTTTTCCCTATGCTTCTAGAGTACCTCCATTTTCCATTGAGGTCTTGGTTTTGTTGCCACTGTTATTGATATATTCATTATTTTCCATTAAGGTCTTGTTTTTGTTTCCATTGTTGTTGTTTATGTATTCATTGTTCTTGATGCCATTATTGTTGTTTATGTATTCATTGTTCTTGATGCCATTGTTGTTGTTTACGTATTTGTTAAGTGTTGTTTATGCCATTGTTATTTTTGTTTTTGTTGTTGATAGATGGCCTTTTCCTCTGCATCTTCTTAACCCAGTAGCGACGAAGCTACGTTTATAAATGAAACCCATACAAACGATTCTCAATCTGTAGGTGGAGAATAAAAAACAAATAGGTGCCACAATGATGGATAAATTGAAAAAGACACAAGTCATGTGCCAGACTTCTGATCGAGTTTAGTGTCTTTCATACGATTCTTGATGGTCCTAATTCTTCCCTTTTTAAGATTTATGTTTTGTTCCTTAGACGTAGCAAAGACAACATATTGTTAGATGATTGGAAATATGTAACAAAGGAGGTGACAACGAGCATATGGACAAATGTTCAAGTATTAATTTTAATTTTTATCCAATCGATATTACTTTATATAAACACTAATACATACTTATTGATGTAAATGTTTAGTTGACGTTTAAGTTTAGTGATGATCCAAAGTTGAAAAATGTGGATCACTTATGCTGGTACGACTTGGATGAGTCTTAAGTCACGACTCATGAGTGACTATATCACGAAGCCTAAGCCCAATATAGACTGTCAGTGGGTTAAATATCCTTATCTAAGTAAGAAGGTTTGGAGAAAGTTTGTGAAGTCTCGTGGTCCTGCGAAGTTCATGGTTAATACCATTTATATTTTCTAATAATTTTATAGATACAACCATTATCGTTAATATTTATCCTATTTTTAAAACAGGTAAAAAGTGAAGCGGGAAAGGTGAACAAGGCTAAAAACAAATACCCTGATATATTATCTCGTGGGGGTTACAGAAAACATAGGACTAGGAGATGTAGACATGAGTGGTAACTGAGAACCATCTCCACCATCACGACATGAGATGTGGAAGAGGTCTCGACAAAGGCAAAATTGAGACTACACTCTGAGTCCTCAATATTAGTCGCTGAGAGAATTGTAAGTACATAGGACTTGTTGTTCATATGTTATGTGTTATTTAAATTACTTTGGTAATTAACAATGTATGTCTTATTAAGTTGTGTAGGATCTGTTGGTTACCTTATCACGTGAAGGTTCCTACGTTCTAGAATCACAGAATGATAAATTAGTAGAAGCCGTCAGAACAAAGGAGTACGATGAGTGTTTCCGTGGTGTTGGAGATGGCATTGGCCTGAGAGTGTATTTTGGTACATCCAGAAAAACCACTAGACATGCGTAAAATGAAAGTTTAGAAGATTTACAGATCAATATTTATAGTCAAAAGAAATAATTCAAGAGCAATTATATGAGTGGGAAACTCGCAGGAGAAAACTAAAACACATAAAAGAGTTATATGTGGTATGTGAGAATATTGTGATAATTCTGTTGTGTGCATGTGATGAGAATATTGTGTTAATAATGTGTTAATTATGATGTATAGAATAAGTGGTAGCGTCCAACCATGTACGAGTGAAGATGATGATGAGGATGATTAATTTCTTGCTAAAAATGTTGTCACAAAAGGGAATTGTTCAGCCACCCCCATCGGTCACGCGATTGATAACAAATTATTCAATCTCTCTGAAGGGTCATATGACACAATTTTAAGCATAATTTGTGCCATTAAAACAAATTCTTTACTCTTCCTCTAGTACATGGTCCATATATCGAGGGTTAACGAAATTCATATTCGACGCTAATGATATAAAGGATTTGATTGTTGGACAAAAGTGGTTGGACGTAGGGGTAATATAATTTTTATGCATGTAAGTATATCTCATTATGGTCCATTCATTGTTTTTTGCAATGATGTAATTCCTCACATGTTTTTTATAATTTGATTAACCATTTAAGTACATTCACAGTGTTTGTATGGAGTTAAATAAATCAGGTAGTTATGTATTGTTGGATCCAGTTAGAGTACAATTTATAGATAATACTACAAAAAATCTTTGAAGACTTCTTAACATTATAGATAGCGGAGGGAAAAAATATTACTTAGCATCATTCCTCCATAAGTGAGTATTTTTAAAATAATGATTTATATATTATAGGTAGTTTTCATGTTTTAATAAATACTAACTATATATGCTTGTATTATTCAATCAGAAATCATTTTCAATTGATTATCATATCTCTTTGAATGAATATGGTAACTACATTGTGTTCTTTAGACAAACCACTCGAACCTAAGATGAAAAGTTTCATTACTAGGTAACTTTATGTTTGAGACTTTGATTAGTTTTTTCTTTGAATTTGTAATTATCTTAGCTGTAATAACTTGTAATTATATTTGAATTTTCTATACAGTTTTGTGGAGAGACATTATATGATGAACAACTCTAAAACAAACTTCAATTTTGTGACCCCTAGGTAAGTGGATAACTTGTGACATTAACTTATATATATATATATATATATATATATATATATATATATATATATATATATATATATATATATATATATATATATATATATATATATATATATATATATATATATATATATGTGTGTGTGTGTGTGTGTGTGTGTGTGTGTGTGTGTGTGTATGTGTGTGTGATTATATATATTCACGTGAAATGTTTAAATTTGTAGATTATGAGATAACTAGAGGGATGAGACTGAGTGTACTATGTAATGAAACACATGTATACTATTATCTCTATCAACATTGTTTATTCATGTGATAAGGTATATATAATGTCATGAAATGTGTTTACAATTAACATATTAATGTTAAAGTAATTTGCTATTATAATTCATACATGATGTTAAATTTTTTGAACTTTTTTATGTAGATGTTTAATTCTCTCCTGATGACTTAGAAGACGTCTGTAAACCTTGGGAGTTTGTGTTCAACGTGTTGATTGAAAATGGGGGTGGTATTTTATCGTGATTGTCTCTGATGCTTGTAAACATATTTTTGTTGTTTAATATATGTATAACATTTTTGTGAATATTTAAATATGTATACAAGTTAATTATGAAAAAATACATGTTTGTAATATATATATATATATATATATATATATATATATATATATATATATATATATATATATATATATATATATATATATATATATATATATATATATATATATATATATATATATAGGTTTGGAAAATAAAACCTAAAATAAAATGAAAAATCTAGTCACGGTTATTATACTACCTGTTGTTATAGAAAGAGAGGATAAATAAATAACCATATAATCATTGGGTATCGAACCCTTGACATTTTTCTTTATATCACAACGGTTGTTTACTTTGACCGTTGTGATATAGGACGCGCTACCTAATTTATCACAACAGTCCTACAACCATTGTGGTAAGCATCATATATACAATAACAACTTACCTCACAATGATTGGTCTAGCTTTATTGTATCCCTTTTCCAGCCGTCATGGTAGGTGTTTTCTGTAGTAGTGACTAGTCTAGATGAAAACCAAATGGCAAGAAAATATTTACCATATGCTAAAGGACCAAGATCAAATGGAAACTCAGGCTGTTACCATCGAAAAAGAAAAGCAACATGTTGTTCAAAATTTACTAAGCTCTCCAGCAATCACTGAGGTTCCTTTTTCAACTACAACTGCTATGTCTCATTCTTAGACAAGAGATTCTTCATCAAAAACCTCTAGTACTTCTCTTAGCCATGAATAATTATAATCCATACAGAAAAAATATTTTGCGGAGGCTTTAAAAAAGCTTATGATCAATATAAGTATGAGCTCTATTGGAAAATCTTCAAGCTCCTCAATTGTGTCCAGTAGTGGACTTTATGGCTACTCCCTCACTCTACAGGTTCAACAATTAAAAACAAAGGTCTTCGAAGAAAATTTATTCAAAACCATCAAATAATATCCTTTTCATTTGCCTTACATCAGGGATTTATTAAATGTACTTAGTGGTCAATATTTTCCTAATCCAACTATTCATTTCATACTAGAGTTTAAACCATTTCTCGACCAACTCACTCAACACATAAAAATGAAGAAGGAGTCTGTAATCAAGCTTAGGATAAAGAGTTGAACTATATCCCAACAATGGAACCTGGTTTCTCGGTCTCAAAGTCAAGTTGATGAGTTGGAGGCACAAGCTAAAAAATATATAGGTCAAGTAGCAGTTTATAATGAACAAGTTGCAAACTTGTTGAAATAGGTTGAGGAACTGCAACGAAACCGAGGGGCAAAGTAGCATATTTTATTTTTTTTAATTTTTTAATTTATGACCAATTTGATGTAAAAATTATGTAACGAATCTTTGTCGTCCGTTTATAAAGTAACAATGGTCAAGACATTGCCAAGTCATCAATTCACATGAAAAATTAGTGATCCGTGTAAACTCTCACTAGTCAGTCAAAACGTGAATGCCATAACTATCCATCTTGGATGCAAAGTGCTGAGATTTAAACTTAACATATTGAAAACAATGATAATGAAAGAAAGAGAAGGAAAATATTTCAAGGTTGGTTACTTAATGTAATCTTTTATCTAGTAATTCCTTGTTAAAAATGTTTAACGTTAGTTGTAGTTGTATCAAGTAAAACTATTAGTGTTGTTGTTGTTGTTGTAGAAATTTTGTATTTAACGATTCTATTAATTTTTTTTATTTATTGTTGTTTTTGTTGATAAGATTTAATGTTTAAATATTCTATGTATTTTGTTTTTGTTATTGTTGTTGTTAATTCTGTTGTTGAGATTTATTGTTTCAGTATTTTATTGATTTTGTTTTGTGGAATTTTGGATCGAACTCTAGTTGGTCGAAGTACTTGCTGTAGTCGAAGAAGGTTCTAGCATGTATTTGTCGAAGGATGCTTGTCGAATTAGGTTTTAGTGTTTAAACCCTAATTTGTTAAGTTAGCTTGTGTGTTAAGTTAGCTTGTATAATGGGCCTTGTGGAAAAAGCCCATTATTTAGTATGTTAGGTTTTATTATAAATAGCATACTAGTCTCTCATCATTGCCAACACAGCAAATCCTAATTTAGGGTGAGAGGGTTATTTGTTATTCTTGTAAACTTGTAATCTTGTTTTCTAAGAGAAAGTAAAGAATAGCAGTTATAACCAATTCTTGTGTTCTTCTTCTTCCTTGTTCTTTATTCTTCCCAAATTCTATACTTTGTTATTGGCATTGAATTCACAACAAATTGGTGCGGTGAGCGTGGAGAAGATGCCTTCAACAAAGTATGAGATTGAAAAGTTCACCGGAGTGAATGATTTCGGTCTATGGCGCTTGAAGATGAAAGCCCTACTGGTTCAGCAGGGTTGTTTGGAAGCGTTGAAGGGAGCGACGGCGATGGACGCTGCGCTAACAGAAAGAGAGAAGACGGCCATGATCGAGAAAGCACACAGCGCAATTTTGTTGAGCCTTGGTGATAAGGTTCTTCGACAGGTATCAAAGGAGACGACGGCATCAGGGTTATGGGTGAAACTTGAAAGTTTGTATATGACCAAATCTCTGGTAAATCGACTCTACCTGAAGCAAGCTTTGTATTCATTCAAGATGATCGAAGACAAAGTGTTGGCTGAGCAGTTGGATATGTTCAACAAGCTGATTCTTGATCTTGAAAATATTGATGTAAAGATTGATGATGAAGATCAAGCGTTGTTATTGTTGTGCGCTTTGCCCAGATCACATGCTCACTTCAAAGAAACCCTCTTGTATGGAAGAGAGTCCCTGACCTTTGAAGAAGTTCAATCAGCTCTGTACTCTAAGGACTTGAACGAACGTAAGGAGCATAAACCTTCGACGGTTGGTGAAGGTTTGGCCGTTAAAGGAAAATTCGACAAGAAGAAAGGTAAAAATCAGTCGAAGTCTTATAGTGGTAACACATCTGGTATTAGATGCTATCACTGTAAGAAAGTAGGTCACACAAGAAAGGTGTGCCCTGAACGCCTGAAAGATCATGGAGGAAAGGATAATGGAAATGCAGCTATTGTCCAAGATGATTTCGAATCATCTGATGTTCTTGTGGTTTCAAGCAACGACTCGTCGAAGGAGTGGATTATGGATTCTGGATGCACTTGGCACATGACTCCAAACAAAGACTTGTTCGAGGAATTATGTGATCAAGATGGTGGATCTGTATTGCTGGGAAACAACAAAGCTTGCAAGATTGCAGGCGTTGGATCTGTGAGATTCAAGCTCCATGATGAGTCAATAAGATTGTTGACTGAAGTCAGGTATGTACCTGATTTGAAGAGAAATTTGATTTCTCTTGGTGAATTCGACAAGAAAGGATATGTTTTTCAAGGAGAGAAAAGTATCCTGAGAGTCATGAAAGGGTCGAAGGAAGTCTTGAGAGGCGTGAAGAAACAAGGCTTGTATACCCTTGAGGCTGAAGTTGTAAGTGGTTCGACAAATGTTGCATCCACGAAACCTTTGTCGAAGACAGAAATTTGGCACATGAGATTGGGCCATGTCAGTGAAAGAGGTCTGGTCGAATTAGGGAAACAAAATCTGCTTGGTGGAGATAAAGTCGAAAAGCTGAAGTTTTGTGAACCCTGTGTACTTGGAAAGTCCTGTAGAATGAAGTTCAACAAAGGCAAACAAAGAACACATGGATCCCTTGATTACATCCATGCTGATCTTTGGGGGCCTGCAAGGTGTCCATCACATTCAGGAGCAAAGTATTTTCTATCCATAGTAGATGACTATTCCAGAAAGTTATGGGTATTCATCCAGAAGACTAAGGATGAAACTTTTGAGAATTTCAAAAGTTGGAAGACTCTTGTCGAAAATCAAACTGGCAGAAAGGTAAAGAGGTTGAGAACCGACAATGGCCTTGAGTTTTGCAATGAGGCGTTCGACAGTTTTTGTGTTGCCTCTGGTATTGCAAGGCACAGAACTACCGCAGGTACTCCACAACAAAATGGTTTGGCTGAAAGGTTTAATCGAACTATTTTGGAGAGAGTTAGATGCATGTTGACTAGTGCGGGATTAAAGAAGGTGTTTTGGGCTGAGGCTGTTTCGACAGCAGCATATCTGATAAACAGATGTCCTTCGACAGCGTTAGATATGAAGACACCTGAAGAAGTTTGGTCGGGACATCCACCAGATCTCGACAAACTGAGAGTATTTGGCTGTGTAGCCTATGCTCACATTAGGCAAGACAAGGTCGAACCTAGAGCTCTGAAATGCATGTTTATGGGATACCCTGAAGGAGTAAAAGCTTATAGGCTATGGTGCCTAGAGCCAGGTCACAGGAGGTGTATCACCAGTCGAGATGTAGTTTTCAATGAAACTGAAATGGCTTTCAAGAAAACTGATGATGTTGACGAAGAGCTGGAACAGGTAGAGATTCCTGTTGAGGTGGAGCATGTTGATGCTGAAATGCGTATCCCAGATGAAGTCGAAGAAGAAACAGAATATTCTGATGATGTTGAGGAAACTGTTGATGACTACCTATTGTCGAGAGATAGGCAAAGAAGAGTCATAAAACCACCTCAGAGACTTGGATATGCAGATCTTGTAGCTTATGCCTTAATCTCTGCAAGTGAAGTTCTAGACGAAGAACCTAGAGATTATAAGGAAGCTATAAGGAGTCGAATGAAGACTGAATGGCTAAAGGCCATGCATGATGAGATGAAATCTCTTCATGATAATCACACTTGGGAACTAATCAAGAAACCTGTTGGGGCAAGGTTAGTCAGCTGTAAGTGGATTTTCAAAGTTAAGGAAGGAATTGAAGGAGTAATGTCGAAGAGGTACAAGGCAAGATTAGTCGCAAGGGGTTTCACTCAGAAAGAAGGTGTCGACTTTAATGATGTATTTTCCCCTGTTGTGAAGCACAGATCCATTCGAATGTTGCTTGCCATGGTGGCTCAGTTCGACCTTGAACTGGAACAAATGGATGTGAAGACTGCGTTCTTGTATGGTGACTTAGACGAAACAATCCTGATGAGGCAACCTGAAGGGTATGTCGAAAAGGGGAAAGAAGATTATGTGTGCAAACTGAAGAAATCTTTATATGGACTTAAACAATCTCCTCGACAGTGGAATAAGAGATTCGACAAGTTCATGGAACACATAGGTTTCATTCGAAGTCAGTTCGACCATTGTGTTTACTCCAGATTTCGACCTGAAAATTCATTTGTTATTTTGTTGCTCTATGTTGATGATATTCTGATAGCAAGCAACAATGTCGAAGATGTAATGAGGGTGAAGGCTGAACTCAATAAGGAGTTCGACATGAAGGATCTGGGAGCTGCATCTAGGATTCTTGGAATTGACATTCGAAGAGATAGAAAGCAGTCGAAATTATGCTTATCTCAAGAGGCATACCTACGAAAGATTCTTGACAAGTTTGGTATGTCGAATTCAAAGCCTGTTGTGACTCCAACAAACCCTCAATTCAAGCTGAGTATTGATCAATGTCCCAGTACTGATGTCGAAAGAACCTATATGAACAGCATCCCATATGCTAATATAGTTGGTTCTTTGATGTATGCTATGGTCTGTACTAGACCCGATATAGCATATGCAGTAAGTCTTGTAAGCAGGTACATGGCGAATCCTGGAAAGGCTCACTGGCAAGCGTTAAAGTGGATTTTAAGGTACATAAATGGGTCTCTGAACAGAGTCTTAATTTATGGTGGAGCCTTGGGTGAAGATAGTAAAGCAGCAGTCGAAGGCTATGTTGACTCCGATTATGCAGGTTGTATGGATTCCAGAAAATCTATCTCTGGATATGTTTTCACTATGTTTGGAACAGCAATTAGTTGGAAAGCAACTCTTCAGAAGGTTGTTGCCTTATCAACTACTGAAGCAGAATATATTGCCCTAACTGAAGCTGTGAAAGAAGCATTGTGGCTTGAAGGTTTTGCAAAGGAACTGAAACTTCAAGGTCAAGGTATCACTGTTAAATGTGATAGTCAAAGTGCAATACACCTGTCGAAGAACTCAGCCTATCATGAGCGAACCAAGCACATAGATGTGAGGCTGCATTTCGTCAGAGGGGTAATCGAGCGTGGAGAAGTCCAAGTGCTGAAGGTCTCGACAGATCACAATGCTGCTGATATGATCACCAAAACATTGCCAAGTTGCAAGTTTTTCCACTGTATGCAGTTGATAAAGCTGCATGAAGAAAGCTAGTTAGTGTCTCTTGATGCTGTAGAGTTAGGTCCAAGGTGGAGATTTGTGGAATTTTGGATCGAACTCTAGTTGGTCGAAGTACTTGCTGTAGTCGAAGAAGGTTCTAGCATGTATTTGTCGAAGGATGCTTGTCGAATTAGGTTTTAGTGTTTAAACCCTAATTTGTTAAGTTAGCTTGTGTGTTAAGTTAGCTTGTATAATGGGCCTTGTGGAAAAAGCCCATTATTTAGTATGTTAGGTTTTATTATAAATAGCATACTAGTCTCTCATCATTGCCAACACAGCAAATCCTAATTTAGGGTGAGAGGGTTATTTGTTATTCTTGTAAACTTGTAATCTTGTTTTCTAAGAGAAAGTAAAGAATAGCAGTTATAACCAATTCTTGTGTTCTTCTTCTTCCTTGTTCTTTATTCTTCCCAAATTCTATACTTTGTTATTGGCATTGAATTCACAACATGTTTATTTATTGTTGTTGTTGTCGTTGTTGTTGTTGAGATTTAACTTTTAAAGATTCCATGGATTTTGTGGTTGTTGTTATTATTGTTATTGTTGTTGTTGTTTTAGTTATTGAGATTTAATGTTTAAGAATTCATTTGATTTTGTTTTTGTTATTGTTATCGATGTTGTTGATGATGATGAGGAAGATTTAGCATTTGTCAAAAAAATTGATGCTTTGCAGATTAAAACGAAAAAAGAAGGTTACAATTAAAATTTTGTAAACAGGAATTTACAACTCGGTTATTGTTAAAACACGAGGTAAAAATTGGCACAGTTTTGAAAATCCAAAAAATGCAGTTGTTGGGGATCGAACCCATGACCAGTGCCACTTTTCCCCTCGATTATTTAAAAACCGGGGGGTAAAGTGACACGTTTTCATGTCTCCCTCTGTTACCCTACTTCTATAGCCGATGTTAGATGTATTTCGCGTCTGAGGTGAAATGTGTTTTTTGCAGTAGTGAAAATTTGACAGGACAAACAACATCATGACCAAATGTTAATCAAAATGGAGTAGTAAATATTGCTTATTTATGAGAATTTAGAAAAAATCATAATATTTGGTCTAAATTTTATGCCAATTTCTTGGCTTTTGACCAACATGCTTTTTATCAGGCCAACTTTGATATCTCCAAAATGCCATCAGGCCTCCAAATATGAATTCTCTAATGCATTGTCGAATGGACTACTCCTACACCGTGTATCCACTCTCGACCTAACAACAAGTTATAATTTGCCTTAGACAGAATGATCACAAAAAAATTTGGTCTCATCACTACACCCATAAAAATATTAGCTAGAATGACTCCTAAGACCTTACTTGGTTTTCCTTCTTAATCAGATAGATTCATGTTATGTGGCTTCAAATTCGTAGTATTTTTCCAAATCTTCTTCAATAGAAAACTTGGAATCAAATTGATTGTCGCTCCACCGTCCACCAAAACTTTGTTGACACCTACTCCATCAACCTTAGCCCAAATAAAGAGTGACTTGATATGTTTCTTTGTATCTTCATAAGGCTTTTTAAAAACAAAATCCTCCTCTTCCACGCCAACATTATTCATGACATAGTAGAACAAAGGCTTATGGTCTGTTATTTCTTCAACAAGGTAGTCGTATTCCTAAGTGGTAACCATAATTACTATGTCAAATTCTATAGGCAAGATAGAGAAAACATTGCATATGATATTGAGCTCATCATCAAACCCAATTTCAAAATTGCTAGTAATCATGTCGTCATCTTGGTTTGAAATGGGGTCCTTGTTCTTGAACTTGACCACTGTTGGTTAAGGGATAACGAGTATTTCTTTCATGGGCTTCTTCATCACTTGAGACACTCTCAGAGGTGGGAATTTAACATTTCCACTTGAATCTTCTTTCCATGGCACCTCTTGAATTGTGTTCTAGTTATAGGATTCTTACCAAGATAGTTCTTAGAATTGTAAGATTAGTTCTTTGAAACCTGAGATTTGTCATGGTATGACGAGCCTTTACCTATTTCAACAATTTTCCACTTTTGCTGATTAACATTAGGCTTGACATTGGGTCAAATCTATTGATCAGAAGGCACACTTGTAAGTGGAACGCATATCTTCTTCTAATTATTCCATTGGCATGGAGGCACTTGGATTTTATGATATGCCCCCCCCCCCATTGAGGCTTACCAAAGGTAACTTTGGACATCTTGTCGACCCAAGGCCTATTTTTTGGGTGTTGAAGCTTGACTCCTTCGAGATCCTTTGTTGCTTCCTTTTTGAAAACTGCTCTATAGCGAGGGCACACCATCACTTTAGAATCTTTAATCTTTCAACAATTAAGGAAATCAATTAGATCCTTTTCAGCTTTTGGATACATGTCTTTGACTATTACAATGTAATATGCCCCATTAATCTCTTTGACCCTTGGATTGGGATCCTTAGGATTTTCGACCATCATGATCTCCACAGGTTCGACAAAGTTGGCCTCCTCAAGTTGCAAGGGGTCTGAGTCAATTTTCATGGGTGGCTTAGGCTTATCACAAAACTTAAGAATGCCTTCCTTTAGAACGTCTTGCACCAAATCCCTGAAAAGAGAAGTTTTATGACGACTAGGTTAATTTTCCTGACTCGGGAGGAAGAATTAGATATGTAACATATGCTCTCTGGTGTGTGCATATTTGAATCTACTTTGTTCTTGGGTTAGTTTTTAGTTTGTTTTCCTTTGAATAGTCTTCTTGATTTTGTTTTGTTGTTTGTTTGCAAACTTAGACTTACTCTTAGTTTTCTTGGGTTTTTTTCTTTGCGGGGAAAACTGAGACTTACTCTTTGTTTCATTGGGTTTGTTTGTTCTTTTGAGTCAGTCCTTCTTAGGGAAGTTGTTTTCCCTTAAGTTAGCTTGATGCTTCTTATTCAACATCATTTTATAGAATCAGTTTCCTTTGTATCTTGAATCAATTCTTTCCAATTTTGATTCTCTTCGTGTCAGGTTCCTTTCAATCAGCTTTTTGTCAATTTTTGGATAAAAAGGGGAGAAAAGTGTATAGAGTCTAGGTTATCTCAAGTGTTGTTTCTTGTTTGTGAATGCAACACTTTTGGGGGATCATGACAGTCCATCATGTGAGTCTTAAGTCTATTATTGCAGTTGATTTGCAAGGATGTTTAACAGGGTGTTTTAACATTCTGTCTATGTGTGTTTATATATGTGTTTGTGTCTGTGTCAGTCTATATGTTGTGTCTTGTGTTTTGAGTTATGAGCATGGTTGTCTTCTGTTTCTGAGTTATCCAGAATTAAAGTATAATACTGTAGGCTTTAACATGGAGAGTTCTGAATGGACAATCAGGACTGTGTTTGAGTGGGAGTATCACTTATCTTCTTCCTAATGTACAAATTTTACATGATAAGCATGTATCTTGTGTTGTCGATATGTGGTTTTATTCCTCTTCCCATGTTATTTGGTCTCTGGTTGTTTTAGCCAAAATTTTCCAAATGGGGGGATTTTTAGTACCATGGTTTTTGGGTTGGCAACTTTTGCCTAAAACATGGTTCTGACCAGATGTCGAACAGGATGTCATGACATCGTGTTCTGGTGTGCAGCTGTCAAGGTGCTATTGTATTTTTAAATCTTGACAAATTTGATTTGTTTCTGTTATATTTCCTTTGGATATGTATTGGAGATTTTCCTAGGTCAAGAGATTTATTTTGGAACAAGATTATATCTCTAGTTGTACAGAAGATAATAATTTGGGCCTTGAGAGAAATTAGGAAACTACGTATCAGTTTGTTCCAAGATTGAAGAAGATTGTTTGCACAATTGGTGCATCACTCAACTTATGGATTAAGAAACTTATGGATCAGAATATCAAATCCCATGGGCTACAAAGGTGTTTAAATAGAGGAATCCTAACCAAATGTATTTTAAGTTTTTAACAATTGTAAAATTAGGGGAAGCATAAGTCTTAAGTTTTGAGAGTCTCTCGTGCATATTGTAAGTCACCCATGTATCTTATGATATTATGTGGTAGATAGACTATTACTTGACAATTTGTCAAGTTATTATTCCCACTCGAAGCTTTTAAGTAAGAGTTTGAATTATTGTAATGGAAGTATGATCTTCTAAATTTGGTTGTGTTTATTACATTTACTTGGATTGTGACTGTTAGATATGATTGAAGTGATTTAGTAAGTGAGACCGTGATTTCTCATATTTAGGGAGGACCTAGGTAGAAGATGCATTGGGTAAGAATTAAGCGAGAAGTTGTAAATGGTGGAGTTTAGCTTTAAACTAATACTGATTATAGTGGACTTACTTCCTAGCTTGGTAGCCCCCAGATTAGGTGATGTTTCACCAAACAGGGTTAACAACTCATTGTGTTATTTATAATTCTATAGTTTTATTTTCTATGTCATATTCAACTTGATTGATCTAGTTTGTTAACAGATGTTGTAACATCTGTCTCGACATCATCTGTTGGTCAGACATTTTTGTTTGTATGTGTTTCCTGTACCATAATTTCAATTGGAAATTATATTAGATCACATATTTAACATAATAAATAGTGAGTGGTGTCTAGCAACACATTATTTCTACCCAAGTCACAAAAATGTCATGTGATATGACAACAACCTTTTTGTGACAATATTTGTATGTACAACTACCCTTTTCCCCTTATGTCTATATTGAACACAAGACATAGATTATGTCACCCTTGTCCGGTTAAATATTTCACCCTTAGACATTTATCATTTTACACAATATGGGAAAAATCCATCTAGGTCACTCATGTCCCTCATCATGCTTTGTGGAGTACCCATCAACTGTCTTTATGGTCATACGAACAATGATTGATTAGTAATAAAGTAATCGACTCTACATTCAGGGTCCATAGTGGTTTTAGTTTGAAGGGTGGTATACCCACTATCACCATCATAGTAACTTATGACACTTTTCATAAAAATCTATGTAGTACTCTCATAGCAGGTCAATCCATTATAAATATTACTCTTAATATTCATACCTATGTTAAGATTTGAAAACTCCTTATCCATGATCCATGAGATGTGATCATCAGGCTATCCATATAATAATCTTAATACTTTAATGTTATCCAATTTCACAATAAATTTTGACTACATATACTTTAAGAATACTATCCTTATGTTTAATGAGATCTCATGATTAAGTCACACTTAATATTTCAGTAAACAGTCTAGCTGTTCTAGGGACTTTATTATTTTGGAAAAACAAACATAATAAATAAATGACTTTTATTATTAATAAATAGTGTGATACAAGTACCAAAAGTATTCGTCTCTAGGGCTTACACCCCTAAGGGGGACTCACTGAGATTTACTAATCTCCCCCTAATCCTATTATTATTTTTTCAAGTTGCTCGAGGCAGGACAAAGGCAAAGGTAGGATGGCCTAGTTGCTTAGAGATGTTTCTTGGCTAGATCTTTATCGTGTTTTGAACGTTTAGCTTATGTACTTATGGATTATGTTCATGTACCATATTATAATAAGATACACACACACACACACACACACACACACACACACACACACACACACACACACACACACACACACACATATATATATATATATATATATATATATATATATATATATATATATATATATATATATATATATATATATATATATATATATATATATATATATATATATATATATATATATATATATATATATATATATATATATATATATATATATATATATATATATATATATATATATATATATATATATATATATATATATATATATATATATATATATATATATATATATATATATATATATATATATATATATATATATATATATATATATATATATATTATTCTTGACGTATATGTATGAGGTGTTACATGGGGTCATATTTTCAACATCAAGTCACAAACTCAGTGCAAGTGACATTTTTGACAGATGTGATCTAAACATTTGATGATGTTTTCCACTAAGAGTAGTGGCTTGAAGCAGTTCAAGAGTCAAAGACACGTGTAAAGAATTCAGAAGACGAAAGCACATGTACCAGTATACATGTCGAATTTTTAAGAGATAACTATTGGTGGCAGTTGATAATGTACCTAGTATATAAGTAAAACTTGACTACATAATCAGGGATATCTTTTCATTTTATTCTCTTTAGAACTCATACACAAAATTCTTTAAGATAATGATTTTGTGAGTAACGTATGAACTTGTGTTCCATTTTTATTTGAAGTATATCAACTGATTTTACTGTTTGTCTTTCCACTTGCTTTTGTTTAATTTAATAAACCCTTTTACTTTATTTGTTTTTCCATTTGCATGAGAAATCCTTTCAGTATTTTCTCATAACGTTTTACATAAAGTATCATCCAGGATTTTCAAGTTTGATCCTAAAAGTGAACTAAAATCGTGATTGTTTATTAAAAACATAAGTAAAAAAATTGCATGCCTAGTGGGACTACTTTTAGGCAATTGTATTTTTGAAGAAGAGTGTATGTGCTTTTATTTTTGTTTTATGTTCTTCACACCTGCAAATGTTTTCAATCATTGAGTGTTTATGCGTCTGAGGAGTGGCAAAAATGATGCTCCAAATGCAGAAGAACAACCAATCAGAGCAATGGCTGGTGGTAAAGGCACTTGAGCAACTGTTTGAGTAACTGCTCTTGCCGTAATACAAATGCTAGTTTCAACTACGACATCAGAGATGGTGGTACCAACATCAAAACCAACTTATTTTCTGACTACTCCAAGGGTTACACAAACCATTATAGGAGACACTAGCCCTCAATTCCTTCCATACTTCAAATTCCCCTTGGTAGTAGGGAGTATCCATATGGTATGTCAGTTGCATTGATGACAAGCCTACAAACTAATGCATCTATATATGTAGATAATGCAATGATTGTTGCCTCTCCTATTAATTAATACATGGAATCATGATCCTCCATAAGCAATCCTATTCGAATGAGTCAATCACAGGGAGGATTAGGATATATCCCTCAAGTTATACCACCTTTAACTACTACTTGTCTTTTGGCTGTAAGGAAACATGCAGATGGCAGTAACAATGATATGGCTAGCATGCTTACCCAACAAATTGGTATTATGTTCAATCCTCTAATCCAAAATACTAATTATAGTTAACAACAATTATCACATCAAATGGGTGAAATACTAATTTCTTTGGTTCTCCTCAAACCCCCATTCAGCTAGTTCCTTAAAACCAAGCAATTAGGGCATCCAAATTTAAGTGATAATTTGTGGCCCAAGCTTTATGCTTGAAATTGTCCAATTATAATTGATTATTGAATAACGATTCAAAACCTTTGAATATTGTTGTTAGGAGGCTTTGAATTTATCAATCCTCTAACAAGTCTTCATTAAATATGACCTAAGTTCAATCTTCAATCATTACTGATCATTTATCATGGAATTCATTTCTTCTTCATCCCTTTTTCTTTATTTTTGTTTTTACTTGTGCTACATGTTTTAGGAGCTTGGTTTCTACCATGTATGTTACATATATTTCTATTGACCAACCTCAAAATAGGAGCGACTTCTATATATATCAATTTACGATTGCTTAACATAGCACTAATTTTTTCCCGATTTAGAAAGTGATCATTCGTGGTCCAAACTTTATGTTTGTAAGCCCAAGTATGGTTGATTGGTCATCTTTAGTCCAATACCTAGGAAACTTGTTGTTATGAGGCTTTGATTTTATCAATCCTCTAATGGGTTTTCATTATCATTGGTCTAAGATCATCATTCAATCATCGTTGATCATACTCTGTGAATATTGACAATTGACCTATAACCATTAATAATTAACTTTAATTTACGCCTTTAGTTTACACATTTTATTTTATGCCTTTACTTTTATGAACTTTATCATTAGCATTTACATTTTACGCTATTTTCCTTTTGCTCACTTGAGCATTTATTTTGTGTCATTTTATCTTTTCTCACTTGAGCTTTTCTTTTTCTTATTAAGACACTTAATAACCAACTTGAACATTAAAATACTTAAGGCTCTTCTTGGACTATTGGTTACTATCCTTAGAATTTTTGGATTTGTGGATCTCTTGGACATAGGTTTAAAAGCCTAGATACTTGGAGACCCTGAAACCTTTGAACTTTGTTTACTTGTTATTATTCTGCTTGTGTATTATGAAATCTTCTTTGTGCAGTGTTATTTTGTTGGCCTTAAGTGATCAATATAACACATGGCTCAATATTGAAGACCTTGCTTTGGGTTTTAAAACCTTGGGGTTTCTTTGATACTTCTTTACTTGTGGTCTATTTTCATATGGATAACTTGTATGCTCTTGGTCTATTTCATAATTATGGCTTTTAATCCAAAGGATGTGAATTCTACATTGACTTCATAATGCTAAGTGTTGGTTTCTTGTTTGGTTAGACCTTTCCTTATCTTAGCTTTTACTTTGTGTACATAGGATAGTCTCTTCATCTCCTCCCATTCTTCTTTAATTTTCAAAATCTTTGCCGTTTTTCAAAGGATTCTTTTTTTATAACATGAACCACTTTCATAAAAAACTTGGACTTAGGTCCATGCATTTTCAAAATTCTTTTCTTAACAAAATTATCAATTAATCTTAATCAAGATATGAATTTTTTATTCAATACTTAAAAATTACAAAACAAATTCAAATACTTTCGCCGCTTTGGATTTTCTCTTTAAAACTTTTTCTTAAAATTAACCATCACACAAATTTTCAAAATTTTTTAGGAGAACTACGAGTTCCCTGATCCTCTATTGCACGAAAGGTGGTACGTAGGAACAAAAGGTTCACAATTGCGGCAAGTGCAAAAATTGTAAGAACCACTTGTTTTCTCATCTCCACCATCTATTTGTAAATATTTCTTCTATAGCCAAAATACACATATTTTCAAAGAGGTTCCTACGGAGTACCATAGATGTTTAGGGTGCTAATACCTTCCCTTTGAATAACCAACCCCCATTACTTTGATCTCTATTTTACTCTGGGTTTATTCGCTCTTTTCCCATTCCTTTGGATAAAATAAAAGTGAGGTGGTGACTTTCACTAGATTTGCGAGTTAAGTCAATCCAATGGCTTAGTCTCAACATTTCTACTGCTACAGAAAATTTGTGGCTTCACTGGGGAGAAATCTCTAAGTAGGTTGTGCCTATGTTTGTTCATCTGTGCATGTGCTATTATTTGTTGTTCTATATATTCCTGGTTGTCTGAATTTTTTTGTTTTTCAGGGTTCTTAGTGATCTCTTATAAGTCTTATATCCAGACTTAGGCAAGCTTAAGATAGGATGGGTGGTATAATCACTGCGACTTATATGGAGAAAGTCCTTAGTAAGTTGATTTAAAAAACCCCCCACTCAGTAGAGGCCCATTTAGGGTAGTATTTGTTGAACAAGCAACTTGTGAAAACATTACTACTTTCGACCTGGGATCCCGAGAAGCTGAGAGATGTAGAACCCTTAACCCATCTTGGCCTTTTTAGGTGTAGTATAGAGACTATCCAGGAGTTAATTCTGGTATAATTTTTACGCGATACTGCACTCAAACGAGTTTTTCCTACGAATATTACTAATTACCGAGTAAGTTGGGACGTTTGTAATATCCAAAGGAAGAGAATAGACTCCGAGATTTCCTTAGAACCTTGTTCTATAGGTGTTTAAACCATTAGCCCTGACCATGTGGGTAGTACCTTTGGCTTCATGCTCGTGATGTCGAACCTATGAACCCCCATGTTTGTGCTTGTGTGTGATTGTTAAATCATAAATTCATGCACCCATGAGCATTCTTTTGACCAAATTTGTTAAGGAACTTAAAAGAATCTCTTTGTAAACATTGCAGGTATTTGATCATGGATGTTGGAAGGAGAAACACCCAAAAGTATAGTTTATGAAAACATGAAGTAGGAGAGTTAAAGAAGCTAACATCATTGGTGGTTAGTCCTGATAAGTTCAAAGACCGTTATGGGAGACTTTTGGGTATATTGGATTCTAAAATGGAAGATGGGATTCTCAACACTCTGGTCCAGTTCTACGATCCTTTGTACCATTGCTTCAGTTTTCTATATTATCGGCTTATGCCTACCCTGGAAGAGTATCTATGATTGATTGGATCACTTCTGATTGATAAGGTTCATTTTTCTAGTTTAGAAGAAGATCTAGAACCTCTTGTTATTGCTAAAATGTTCCATTTGAAGTATGATCAAATTAAAGCTCACCTTACTTCCAAGAGTGGTATTCAAGGGTTCCCTGCTAATTTTCTCATGGAAAGGGTTCGTGCATTTTCTAAAGACAAAGATATGGATGCTTTCGAGACTATTCTAGCTATGATTATCTATGGATTGGTCTTATTCCCCAATGTCCCCAATGTTGTTGACATGAATGCCATGAATATCTACTTGATTGGGAATCCATTCCCAACTTTACTTGGAGAGACTTACTACTCTATCCATTATAGAAATTCCAAGAGCGGGGGAATGATCGTCTATTGTGCGGCTTTACTGTACAAGTGGTTTATTTCGCACTTGCCACAATCTTCTTCCTTTCGGGATACTAAAGATGTGTTGAGGTGGTGGCAGAAGATTATGTCTCTTAGTGATTCTGATGTTTGTTGGATAAGTTCTATATATCATTTGGAAACAATTATTGATGGTTGTGGAGAGTTTCCCAATGTACCTCTTATTAGTACAAAGGGAGGTATCAGTTATAATCTGATTCTAGCTCGTCGTCAGTTTGGCTATCCTATGCTTTATAAGCCAAACAACTTGCTTTTAGCATCTTTCTTTCTCATGGAAGTGGAAAATAATAAGGCATTCATAGAGAAGATCAACAAATCATGGCTTATTATTAGCAGAAAGGAAAGAAGACAGTTAGGAAAAAGAGGAAATGCTGCTTTTGAACCTTATATCCAATGGGTGCAAGCAAGGGAGATTAAGCTAAAGATGCCTTATCCTCACCACGAGCCATTGGTTTTTCCCGAACCTGTTTCTATTTTCTTAACTGATGTGGAAGAGCTCCAGTTTGCATTGTCCAAAATGCATAAATAAAAGGATGCTTGGAAGAACAAATATCAGACTTTGGATATGGAATATTCAGCAGTCCAAGAGAAGCTAAAGGAGAAAGATGACTTAATTGATATTCTTGAGAGAAATGTTGTAGAGATGATGGAGAAGAAATAGGATTTATTTTCCTCTAGCATTCAGCCAAGTCCCAGTGACAAAGACTATTCTTATTTATTCCCTTCTTCTGGTGCATGGAAGGAGTCGTCGAGAAGATTGTGGAAGAGAAGAATCATTTGAAGGATCATATAAGGAAGCGTCAGCATGAAGCGGGATCTTCTTCAGCCTTGGCTCCTTAGGACCCATAAATTTTAGCTTTTTTCTCCTGTATTTCAATATTTGTGAAACTTATGCTAAAAAGTTGTAATCCTTCCAAGAATTATTAATGAAATGATATTATTTAGTGTTTCAAAACGTGTTATTCCTTTAATGTTTTCAATTATTACAATTCTTTAAAGTTTCTTGAAAACTAAATAAACAAAATAAATCATGTGCATTGCATCTCATGCATCATTTTGCACATATTTTTTTGCATTCCGATTTTTTCTCGGGTGTCTTATATGTTTCTTCTACTCATTCAGTCGGCAAGTTGTCACACTCTTATTGCACTCGAGCTAACTACAAAAAGAAGATGGAACACTTAGAACAAGAGAATCGGAAACTCAAGGAAGAAGTTATCGCCTTAAGGAATGAATGACTAATCTGACTGCTTTGGTAGAGTCGTTGGTGGGTGATCAGAATTAACCACCACCTCCTTCTCCTCATGCTATTCAACCGCAACCAACAACAGTCATTTCTAAGATAATGATAGTACCCATCCCTGCTACTCTTGCTATTTCTGCTCCTCAATTCCAGATGCCTCATGGTTATCCATGGGGAATTCCAGAGAATTTCATGCCTGAAGGGTACAATCCTGCTGCCTAAGTTGCTCACAATGTTTCGTCAGTTGTGACCGCTGCACCACCTGTTATGCACATTGTTCCTATGGTTAATGATTAAATCTGCCATTCTGATGCACCAAGTGAAAGCTTCGGTTTCTATGACATAATGGACCAGTTTAACGAGATGCTGAAGGAGATGAAAACTCTCTGAGGAAAATAATTGTTTGGGAAAAATGTTAGTGATCTTTGTTTGGTTCCTAATGTGAAGGTGCCCACTAAGTTTAAAGTGCCAGAGTTTGAAAATTACAAGGGCAACTCTTGCCCTCGTGCTCATATTTTAATGTACATAAGAAGGATGTCCAGTCACACTGATGACCAGCGCCTGCTTATCCATTTTTTCCAAGATAGTCTGATGGTGTTACGTTGAAATGGTACATGGTTTTGGACAGTAGCAACCTCCATACATTCATTGACCTGGGTGAAGCTTTTGTCAGGCAGCATGAGTATAACCTATTTATGGCACGTGATCCTGATCAACTGAGAGAAATGGCTCAGAAATACAAGGAATCATTCAAGGAATACGCGCAATGCTGGCACGAGTTTGCTACTCAAATTGTGCCCCCGATGGAAGAACAAGAGATGACTAAGGTATTTTTGAAAACTCTTGATTTGTTCTACTATGAAAGGATGGTGGCCAGTGTACCCAATGACTTTACCAAGATGGTTGGTATGGGCGTCCGATTGGAAGAGTTTGTTAGAGAAGGACGTTTGTCAAGGGATGAAGGTTCTAGTGGTACTAAGAAGTAGGCATATGGTTTCTCCAGGAAGAAGGAAGTGGATACAAATGTTGTTACTCAAGAGAAAAGAAGTAGGCCTCCAAAAATACATAACCAGCACCAACAATATGTTGCCTCAGTAACCCAAATTATTAACGCATCTCCAACTATTGTTTCTTATCGGAAAGCGCCCCTGCAAGGGCAACATCCAAAAAAGGAAAATTTTGATCCTATCCCAATGAGATATGTTGATTTGTTTCTTGCATTAATCCAGAAGAATCTAGTTCAGACTAGGTCTCCTCCTGCCATACCTGAAAAACGGCCTTGGTACTACAAAGCCGATTTAACTTCTGCTTTTCATCAGGGAGCCCCGGGGAAAAGTATCGAACATTGTTATCCATTGAAAGTTGAATTTCAGAAGCTAGTGAGATCTGGTATCATTTATTTCAAGGATATAGGTCCAAACATGAAAGTAAATCCGCAACCCAAGCATGGCGGGTGGAATGTTATGAACATGGTTTCCGGATGTTCTGGAGAGTTTCAAATTTTTGATATAAACCTGGTAAGAGGTAATCATGTACAAATTCATGCAGATCTTTGTGAGTTCAATTATTATACGCATGATCATGCGGGTTGTAGTGTCTATAGTACAGATATTCATGGATGTGATAAAGTGATAAGTGATCTCCAAGAAATGATGGACGAGGGCCTTATCCATATCATCAGACCAAGAGCTGAGTATTAAGAGGTTGATATTAAGAGCTGAGTATTAAGAGTCTGAGACTTCTGATGAGTTAATGTCTTCTAATGAGTTTGAGTCTGCTGATGAAGGTGTGACTTCTGATAATGATTTTGTAATTCCTAATGAAATACCTATTGAATATGCTGAAGAGGCCTAGGTGAATGTCATTGTCCCACATTTTGACATTCCCACTCCTGTGGAAATTGCATACTGCAGTAAGCATGTAGTGACCCATGTGGTTATCTGTTTACCTAGTCATGTTCTGTATGAGTCTTATAGGGCTATACCTTTCAAGTATAATGCAACTATTCTTGAAGACGTCGTGGAAATTCCACTTCAGATTTTATCTCATGTTGAAAATATTGTTGAGGCCATTCGCATGACCCGTAGTGGTCGTGTGTTTGCTCCCACCTTTCAAGGAGGTGTTGATTCTGGTAAGAAAATTGTTAAAACTAGTGCTGAACCCAAGAAGGTAGTAGGACAGACTAGTGGCGCTGCATTGGAGAAGGATGTTGATGATATTTTAAAGATCATTAAGATGAGTGATTATAAAATTGTTGATCAAATGCTGCAAATTTCATCCAAATTTTCCATTATGGCATTATTAATAAATTATACAGCTCATCGGGAATCTCTAACGAGGGTCTTGGACAAAGCTTTTGTTGAACAAGATGTCTCGATTGACTAGTTTAATGGTGTTGTGGGAAATACCACGGCTTGAAATAATATGAGTTTTTGTGATAATGAACTTCTTGATGAGGGAAGAAATCACAACATGGCCTTGCACATATATGTGAATTGTAAGAATGATGCCTTGTCTAATATGCTGATAGATAATGGTTTTGCTCTGAATGTGATAACAAAGAATACTATGTTGAAGCTCAAATATTAAGGAACTCCTTGGCGCTATAGTGTAATTTTAGTGAAAGCTTTCAATGGTTCAAGTAAATCCTTCCTTTTAGAAGTGGACTTGCCCATACACATAGGTCCACACACGTTTCAAATCACTTTTTAGGTCATTGACATCTTCCCAGCCTACAGCTGTTTGTTGGGATGACCCTAGATCCATTAGGCAGGAGCATCACATCCACCTTACATCATAAACAAAAATTTATGAAAGTATTGATTGTGAATGGTGAACAAGCTTTGTTGGTATCACATTTGTCTTCTTTCAGTGTTGTAGAAGCTAATGAAGCTGTTGTTGGAACTAAGTTCCAAGCTTTGTTTATTGATAACATCAAGAAGAATGAAGACTCCATTACCTCTTTTAGAGATGCACATCAGGTGGTATAAAAGGACAAGAATAAAGTGGTAAAGCCGAAGTCTACTTTCCATCCATATCAAGATATCTTCCACAGTGCGGGTTATCTTCATCCAACTACTTCAGAGGTCGATGCTATCATTGAAGATGAGACAGAGAAGGAGATGCCAAATTTTGTGACGCATGGAGTGAAAGTCCAGAACTGGATCACTGTTTGTGTTCCCATTTGCATTCACATTTCAAAGTAATTTGTCTTTGCTTGTTTTTCAAAATCCTTTCACTATGCATAAGTTGAAAGTGATATTGTATGGGCGTGTCTTTTGTTTTGAACTTTAAAATCATTAATACAAGTTGTTTAAGATTTCCAATTGTGTTTTTATTTTCTTCTTTTTTCTTAAAAAAATAGTAATCAGAAAAAACATTTCACAATAAATAATAAATGCAAGTAAATATGCATAATCACTTGTTGCATTTATCAGTTTCTAAAATCAAGCATAATCATATGTGCAGATTAATTAAAAAACTCATTAAAAACAATGACCCTTCGCCCTCTCCCAACTTTGAATTCCCTATGTATATGGCCGAAGAAGAAGAGTTTACTGAAATTCCAGAAGAGGTTTCTCGGTTGCTTAAGCACGAGGAGAATACCATTCAGCCGTATTAAGAGCTGTTAGAAACTATTAACTTGGGTTCTGAAGAGGATTTGAAGGAAGTCAAGATTGAGGCACTACTTCATCCCGATATGAAGATCAGGTTGATTGAGTTATTAAAGGATATGTTGACATATTTTCTTGGTCTTATCAAGACATGCCTGGGTTGGATACTAATATTGTGGAGCATCGCCTACCGTTGAAGCCTGAATGTCCACCTATCAAACTGAAGTTGAGAAGAACTTATCCTAACATGGTAGTGAAGATTAAAGAGGATGTTCTAAAATAGATTGATGCTAGTTTACTTGTGACGTTCGTGTATCCTCAGTGGATTTCCAATATTGTTCATGTTTCGAAAAAAGATGGAAAAGTCTGCATGTGCATTGATTATACATCTGAATAAAGCTAGTCCAAAAGATTACTTTCGTTTGCCATATATTGATATATGGGTAGATAGCATAGAAAAATTCAAAGTGTTCTTGTTCATAGCCGGATTTTCCGGATACAATCAAATTAATATGGCTCCTAAGGACATGGAAAAAACAACGTTTATCACACCCTAGGAACATTTTGTTACAGAGTGTTGCCCTTCGGGTTAAAAAACGCTGGTACGACATACTATAGGGATATGAAAAACCTATTCCATGATCTGATGCATAAGGAAATCGAGGTATACATTGATGATATGATTTCCAAATCTCAAACTCAGGAAGGGCACTTAGAAGACTTGTTGAAGTTTTTTCAGCGTTTGAGGAAGTATCGTCTCCACTTGAATCTGAATAAGTGTACTTTTGGTGTTCATTATGGAAAGTTGTTAGGTTTCATTGTCAGCCAGCAAGGTTTTGAGATTGAGCCTGATAAAGTTAAGGGAATTCAAGAGATGCATGCACGAAGAACTAAAAAACAAGTCGGGGGCTTCCTTGGACGATTGGATTATATCTCCAGGTTTATTTCTCACATGATTGCCACTTGAGAGCCAATTTTAAAGCTTCTAAAGAAAGATCAAGGTTGTGTGTGGACAAAGGATTGTCAGAAGGATTTTAAAAGCATTAAAGAATATCTGCTTGAACCTTTTATCGTGCTCCCTTTTGTTGAAGGAAGACCATTGATTATGTATCTGACTGTGTTGGATAGCTACATGGATTGTATTTTGGGACAACAAGATGAAACAGGAAGGAAAGAGTACGCTATTTATTATTTAAGCAAGAAGTTCACTGACTCTAAGTCATGGTATTCTATGCTACAAAAACATGGTGTTCTTTGGCCTGGGTTGTGAAGCAGTTTCCGCAATATATGTTGAATTAAACTACTTGGTTGATATCCAAAATGGATCTAATTAAGTATATTTTTGAAAATCTTGCTCTTACTGGAAGGATTTCCCGTTGGCAGATGTTGTTGTTTGAATATGACATCGAATACCGTACTCAAAAGGCTATTAAAAGTTGTGTGTTAGCCGAATGCCTTGCTCACCAGCAAGTTGATGATTATCAGTCTATTAAGTACGATTCCCCTAATGAAGATGTGATGTATTTGAAAGGTAAAGATTGTGATGAACCATTGCATGAGGAAGGTCTAGATCCTGAATCCCGATGGGGTATGGTATTTGGTGGAGCCGTGAATGCTTATGGTAAAGTAATTGGTGTTGTGATTATCACTCCTCATGGGTCTCACATCCCTTTCACCACAAGGTTGACATTTTATTGCACCAATAACATGGCAGAATATGAAGCATCTATCATGGGTCTTGAAGAGGCTATAGATCTCAGAATTAAGATTCTGGATGTATATGGTGATTCAGGTTTAGTGATAAACCAAATTAAAGGAGAATGAGAGACGTGTCACCCTGGCTTGATTCCCTACAAAGACTATGCAAGAAGGATGTTGACTTTCTTCAATAAAGTTGAATTCCACCATGTTCCCTGAGACGAGAATCAGATGGAAGATGCTTTAGCTACATTGTCTTCCATGTACCAAGTGAATTCTTGGAATGATGTACCTCATATTACAATCCAACACCTTGATAGGCCAGCTCATGTATTTGATGCAGAGGTGACATCAAATGATAAACCTTGGTATTATGATATCAAACACTTCCTTCAGACTCAAGAGTACCCGTTTGGGGCATAAAACAAGGATAGGAAATCATTGAGAAGGTTAGCAGGTATTTTCTTCCTCAATGAAGATGTGTTGTACAAAAGGAATTATGACATGATCTTTCTCATATGCGTGGATAGACATGAAGCAGACCTATTAATGTGTGAGATCCATGAAGGATCATTTGGTACCCATGCCATTGGACATTGAATGGCAAAGAAGATTCTAAGGGCATGTTACTATTGGCTGACAATGGAATCTGACTGTTACAAATTTGCGAGGAAGTGCCATAAGATTCAGATTTATGCTGACAAGATTCATGTGCCTCTAACTACTCTTAATGTTATTTCTTCCCCCATGGCCTTTCTCTATTTGGTGTATTGATATGATCAGGATGATTTAACCCAAGGCTTCAAATGGACATCATTTCATCTTAGTGGCAATTGATTACTTCACAAAATGGGTGGAAGCAGCTTCTTATGCTAATGTGACCAGGCACTAGGTGGTGCAGTTTATTAAGAACAATCTTCTATGTCGGTATGATGTGCCAAGCAGGATTATCACTGATAATGGCTCAAATTTGAATAACAAGTTGGTGAAGGACCTTTGTGAATAATTAAATATTGTTCACCACAACTCTTCTCCTTACAGGCCTAAGAAGAACGGGGATGTTGAAGCAGCTTAAAAACATTAATAAGACCATTAAAAAGATGGTTGTTATGTATAAGGATTGGCATGAGATGCTTCCTTTCGCTCTGTATGGGTATCGTACATCCGTTTGCACCTCAACAGGGGAAACCCCATTCTCTCTTGTTTATGGCATGGAAGTAGTGCTCCCCGTCAAGGTTGAGATTCCCTATTTGCGTGTGATAATGGAAACCAAGTTGTCGAGGTTAAATGGGTCCAGAACAGGTTTGATCAATTGAATTTAATTGAAGAAAAGAGAATGAATGCTTTATGTCATGGTTAGTTATATCAGAAGAGAATGAAGAAAGCATTCGATAAGAAAGTCAAACCTCGTGAATTCATAGAAGGCAATCTCGTGCTCCGAAAGATCATGTCTTTTAACAGTGATTCTAGAGGCAAGTTGAATCCCAATTATGAAGGCCCGTATATTGTCAAGAAATTCTTCTCTAGTGGTGCATTGATTCTTGAAACTATAGATGGTGAGGAGTTCCCTCATTTTTTGAATGCCAATGCAGTCAAGAAACACTTCACCTAAAGGAATAAAAGAACAACTCACTAAGTTGAAAACCTGAAAGGGTGGCTTAGGCAAAAATGAGCGTCTCGATAGACTAAAAACCCACAAGGGTGATCTAGGAAAAAATTAGAGACATAAAAAGAATAAATCATCCTGGTAGATTCAAAACCCGCAAGGGAAATCTAGACAAAAGTTAGGGATTCTTGGAAAGTAACTGCATCATGAAAGACTTGATCATTGAAGCAACAATCTTCTCGGATTCTCATCACTCTTCAACTGAAGCTCAAACATGGAATTCAAATTTGTTAGGGAGAATAATGTTCATTGTATTTTAATGTACCTTTTCCATGTATTTACCATTTTTCAAACATTGTAATCATCTATGGAGTCCCTCCATTTGCAGACTACCATTCTATTAATAAAGTTTGAGCCTTTACCTAATTCTTTGCAATTCTTATCTTGTTCTTCATACAAAAATTTCATTTTATTATTGATAGTAATTTTCAAAAAAAAATTACTTAAAGAAGTTAATGATAAACCATGTTCTTTGAAAAATATGCAAAATGTTTTTACTTCGATTTTGTGAATCAAATGGGTAAAAGCAATTGTTATAAGAATTGACGATCTCCAAAGCGTGATTTCTCCTTCTCATTCAAGGAGCCTCCTCTGGTTACTCTCGTAGATTATACACACAGTTTCTCCATGGTTATTTTTCGGATATTGGGTTTCCTCCAAGTTTTTATATGGTGTGGAGTTTGTGATCCCATATTCCCTAACTAAGTCTTGATACATATTTCTCCAACTCAGTGTGATTTCTCTCCCCATCCATGGTTGTGATCAAGCAGATCTTGAAACATATTGAAGCTTTTACTCAGCTTTTGGATTCTTTCTCTCTTTGTGTTGAGACTTGATGTAGAATCTCCTGTAGGATATTACTCTTTTCCACTTATGAGATTATTTCTTTTATGAGCTCCCCAAGTAGCCAGACAAGGGAAATGTTTTTTCTAAGAGGTGTTGAGACAACTGACAACTTTTAGGTTACCTCTCACCTTGTGTCAAGCTTTAATTAAAATCCCCATAAAAATTGACTTCTTGCTGTAATGTTGACTTCTTCGTTTAACATAAACCAAGGGTGATGTTTCTCTTTGAGTTTGTTATCCCTGTGAAGTTTCTTTGATCTTCCCCTGAGGAGTTTATGCAATCACTGTTCTTGGTATTGGAGAAGGTTTATTGGTTTCCCTTCAGCAAATGTGGTATCATCTTCCCTAGTAAAGTCCAAGTGTTACTTCCCAGTGAAGCTCATAAGGAGTTTGTTATATCCCTATAGCTTTGTGGATCATGGTTACAATATTGTGCTTTGTTTATTCTCAAGTAATATTTAATTTCCAAGAGAAGTTAATCCTTTAAGTAGGACTTTGTTTCCTCAGTTGGTTGCCTACTCTCTTATGGGATTTCCATCTTGGATGCGATTTGGCCGAGCATCGTCTATACCCAAGTTTGTCTTGTCTGGTTATCCCCAGTGTTGTATGTCTGTTTTGTCAGCATGTACATGACATCATTCATTCATTCATTCATGTATACATCATGCATAGTTGAATTAAAAGTCATTGCTCATTTGCATTTATTGTTTGTTTTTATTGATGTTTTATCCTCTTTATAGTGTGTGTTATCTCTCTCCAATAGAATGTCAACCTTAAGCAAAAAGTGTATTTGATGTCATTTCCCGACTGAGTTTATTCCTCCTAGAAGAATTTTGCTTCAACCTTCCTACCCATTCATTATCTAGATGGAATTAATCCCTATTTGAGTTCATTCCTCATTGGGTAGAGTCTTATTTAACTGTTTCACTCCGGCTTGCTCTTGGTTTGAATTTTTATCCCCAAAAACAACATTATTTTTCATCTCTCTAGGATGTAAAACCTAGATTGAGAGAGTGCATTTATTTTTCACGAGAATAATTTATCTCCTCAGAAGGAATGTGTTTATACTACCCCATGAAGTCAAAATTCATTTCCTAGTAGCGTTACTGCAATACTTTTCATAATGGCAAGAGGCGATCTCTTTATTTGAGCAACATGCATTTCCCCAGTAAGTCGATTATTAGTTTTCCTTCATCAAATCACAGTCTTTTTTTGAGTAGTCTATTGGTTCTTGCAGAAGATTATATCAAAGTTTTACTCCGATGTATGTCTCTTAATTACAATGGAGACAGTTCATTGGAAGATCCTTACAACATATAATTACCATTTTCAAGCGATATCTTGATCAAATAATAAATTGTTACCGTTCTTGGTGAAATCCAAAAGTCAGGTGAAGTTTATTACCCTTTCTGAGTGATATCTTGGTCAAAGAAGAAACTGTTACCATTCTTGGAAAAATATAGAAGTCAGGTGGAGTTTATTACGCTTTCCAAGTTGAATGCCTTGGTTAAAGAAGAAGTCGAGTTTTGTTCTAGGTGGAATGCCAGAATTTTGGGAAACTTGTTAATGTTAATACCCGTTCTACCTTCATATGGAAGTTGGTAGTTCTCCTTCAATAACGTGGGTGTATCCGCTCTTATATCCTTTGGTGTTTATCATCATTATCCTATCAGACATTTGATAGTATGATACTCACTCTTCTATCTATTCGTGTTTATCATCGTTATCCTATCATACCTTTGATAGTATGATATTCACTCTTGTATCTGGTGGTCGTCTACCATCGTTATCCTATCAAATCTTTGATAAATGGTATTCAGTCCACCTTTTGGTGTTTATCATTGTTACTCTATCAGACCTTTGATAGAATGATATTCACTCTTATATCTTTTGGTGTTTATCATCGTTGCCCTATCAAACCTTTGATAAAATGATATTTACTCTTATATTCTTTGGTGTTTATCAATGTTACACTATCGAACCTTCGATAAAATGATAATTACTCTTATATCCTTTGATGTTTATCATCATTATCCTATCAGACCTTTGATAGTATGATATTCACTCTTGTATCTGTTGGTTGTTTACCATCGTTATCTTATCAAATCTTTGATAAATGGTATTCAACCCACCTTTTGGTGTTTTATCATTGTTACCCTATCCGACCTTTGATAGACTGATATCCACTCTTGTGTCCTTATGATGTCTAACTTTGTTATCCTATCATATTTTTGATAGATGGTACTCACTTCCTGTGGCATGTATTTGCCCATTTAGGTTTCTGTCCTTAATAGGGTTTGTGTTACCTTCTCCTTATTGGACTTTAACCCAATAGAGTTGAATTCTCTATTCCCCAACGGAGTTGATTTTCCTCTAATGGAATCAAAATTCTTTCCCAAGTCGAGTTGGTAATCCTCTCTTAAAGATTGCTTCCTTGTTGGCTTTTTGCTGGCATTGTTAAGAGTTTTCTCATTGAATTCTTACTTTGCATTTTGTTTCTTTAACTGTGAAGTTGACTTTTCTTATTCATAGTTATCCCCAAAGTTATGTTGTTCCCCAACGATTTATTTTCCTGGTTGAACTCTCTTTCCTAGCCTAGCTTATGTTGTAGCTTTGTCTATATTATAGTGCTTTTCCCAGTGGTGTCGTATTTCCCTTGTGAATTTCATGTTTTACATTCATAATCATAAGAATTGCATTACATCTTAGGGAAAAAAATAGGGTTTGTTTTATATTTAAGTATCTTCAATCGCATCGAGATGAAGATTTTAACCTTCATATACTCGGATAGAAGACACTTAAATAAGGGCAGCTGTTATACCCCAATTTTCCCCCCAAGATCCTCTAGCCTACGTTATCATCAAAATACATTAATATCACACATTTGGTTGGTTCTTTCTTCTACCATCTCTCCTATCTTTGAGTTTGCTCTTGAGGGATCAACAAGCAACTTGAGTTGTGTTTCCTCTCTATGCTTTGTACATTGTAGGTATTAAGCCAAGTATATATCTCTCACCTCTTAAGCTAGGGTTTTGAAGGATGATCATCAGTTAATTGGTTATTTAGTGGATTTTAAAGGCTTGAATTTCAAGGCTATGGTTATGGAATCAAAGTTCTATGGTTTGAGGACCCCCTCACTTTCATTTGGCCAAGATTCTCTCAAAGTTAGTGATTGAATTCATCAAGAAACTTTATAGGTTCATATGTTTATTCCATGCGTTTTCCAACAAGTTTAATAAAGCTTTGAGCCTTTTTATCAAGATTGCTTCAATATAACATCATTTCAAGGTCTCCTGAGCTTCATTGTGCCCTAATTTTCAAGCAAAGATCAAAGGGTTAAAAATTGATTTAGGATGGTTGACCTAATTTGGCAAGTCCTTTATTTTATGGTCACAAGTGGATAATTCTCTAAATTTTCAATATTTTTAAGTGGCTCTTTTTTCATGAACTTTTCTCATCCTTACCAACAACTTCTCTTTACATGACAAGATCCAGTTGTGCAAGGAAAATCATCAAAAGTTGAAGAATGTTACAAGTCACTTTTGTAATTTTGGAGCAAGGGTTTTCCAACTTCCCAAGACCATATCTTGCTAAATTTTTGAGATTTTGAAGTGATTCCAAAGCCATGATTCTCTTCAAAGAGTCCTTAACAACTTCTATCTAAGGATCTAAGGCCAATTTTAAGTGGAAGATCATTTAAGCTTAAAGAAGATTACAAGTCCTTGGAAAAGCGATTGAACTCTTTGCTTTGACTTCAAAGGATCACAACTTGGTCAATTTTTATCTCTTTGAGATCATTATTTGTTCACAATAAACTTGAGGATGTCTACTACAACTTTTATTCAAAGATCAAGATCTAAAAATGTGTGGAAAGTTATGAAATTCAATGAAACTTTATAGGTCATTTGTGGATTCCTCAAGAAATTTTCATCATATTCTAAGGGCCATAACCCTCTCAATTTTGAGATTTTTGAATGATCTAAATTCCACAATTCCATTAAAGGAGTCTACTTCATTCTATCTTCTAGGATCAAGAGCTAATTTTTAGTGGAAAGACTTGTAAGTTTGCAAAACATTATACGTCATTATGAAGCTCTATACTTAGAAATATTTCTAAGTATAAAAAACAGTTTGTCTTTCACAAATTCAATTGGACATAACTTCCAACTCAAGTATAAAAATTTAAAATTTCTTGGAACATTGTAAATATTGTGATGATGTCTTTAAAATGCAACAAGAAGGAGACCTTAAAGCCTCTTGAGTAGCTTGCCCCACAAATTTGAATATGGTACCTTGAAACTGAAGGTTCTTACTAAGTTAGATTGAAAATTGCATAATGTGGTTTTAATGACTAAATTGTTGTGTTTTTTTTTTAATTAAACATGTTTAACAAAGTTTTTTAAGCTTGATTAAGCATTGAAACACACGTTTTGGCTGAGTTTTGATGAACATGGATTCACACTTTTTGCATTCATCGGGTTATCTTGGTTTGCGCGATTTTCTCACGAATTCTTCCAATTCTCATCACAATTCACTCTCCTATAAATAGAGGATCATATTCCTCTCATTTCCCAAGATTTTGATAGCCATTTAAGCCCTGTGAATATCCCATACGAACTCTTGAGCTTGAATTTCAGTTTCTGTATTCCAAACCTTTTCTCTCCAAATTAGCCACAAATTCTTCTTTCTCAATCATCACACAAACCTTCCATAACAAGAACCAAGCAATTCGAGAACAAAATCAAGTTATGGAGGTTCAGTTTCAGAGCTTATAAAACGAACTTCATTCAGGTAGTTTTCTCAACCCAAATCAGCTCAGGTAAATTGCTAAGATGTAGTTCATTCTTCCGTAAAACGTATGCTTCTTCTGGTTTGAATTTTGATGGTGATTTGATGCTTTAATTTTCAAATTTAATTTCATATTTTTGCTTTGGTAATTTCCAAATCGACTACGTTGTAGTTTATATAAATTATTCGTGAGGGTATGGTTAGGATCGTCTGGATTAGACGAATCCAATGATAACACTATGAGCTTCTAACGTTTCCATTTGAAGAATCTCATCCTTGCCCTATTTGTAGATGACTAGAGGTTAAAAACGTCCTACGTGTCTCTCTTTAACCAATGACCTTGAGTCGATTGTTTTAATATGATTGGATGGACTTTTGTTAATTTCTTATGCACGCATTGACTCTGGTTCACCGCGTATCATCATATATGTCCATCCAGATTGCCAGCGTGTTTAAAATGATCCAGACCCAACGTCCCTTGTTTATTTTTATTTTATTTTTTTCAGATTTCCAGAAGTGATTCAGTGCTTTATTCATTAAAGACCATGATATACAAAACGCGTCAGATCCTTTGGATTTGATTAACAACACGTTTTGACAATGATCAGATGGTCCACATTATTTTGGTTTTATTTTATTTTCTTGTTTTTTGTTTTAATTAATTTTAAACTTTAAAAAATCATAAAAAAATCATTTCAAATTTAAAAATTATGAAAAAATCACAAAAATTATTTTTAAATACTCTCTTTCTAATTCTGATTTTTTTTTCATGATTTTTTTTTATGATTTGATATTTTTTATGATTTTTCTCATTATTTGAATTGTTTTAATTGTTAAAAAAATATTTTTAGATCTTTTAAAATTATGAGAAAATTATAGAATGATCCAATGATATTTTGGAAATTATTGGTGACCTCATTTGATTTTTATTTTTATTTTTACTAATTTACTTGATTTTTATCTTGTTCGCTTAATTTTTATTGGTTTAAAATTAGTTTTATGTTTCTAAAAATTGCCAAACCTTTTTTCTAAAAATTTTAAATAGTTTTTTCTGATTTTATTATGGTCTTCTTGAAAATTTATTTGGTGTTTAGATACTTTTTGGTCATGCCTTGGTTAAAATTTCTTTAACATCATTGGATCTAGAATGTTGATATGTTTAAAAAAAAACAAATCCATTAAATTAGATGAATGATGTTAAAGATAATTGAACATATTTCTTGATTTATATTGAATTGTGGTTCCCTTTGTGACATCCCCCTTTCCACTTCATCTCATCCCTTTCTTCTTTTATTTTAAGAGATCATTTGTGGCCAGAGAATTAGGCTTGAAATTGTCCAAGTATGATTGATTATTGGGCCATGGTTCAACACCTTTGAAGCTTGTTGTTATGAGACTTTGATTTTATCAATCCTCAAACAAGTCTTCATTAACTTTGACCTAAGTTCAATCTTCAATCATCATTGATAATTTATTATAGAATTCATCTCTTCTTCATTCCTTTTTCTTTATTTTTGTTTTTACTTGTGCTACATGTTTTAGGCGTTTGGTTTCTACCATGTCTCTAACATGTATGGTACATATATTGCTATTTACCGATCTCAAAATAGGCGCGACTTCTACTTAAGTCCACTTACGATTGCTTAACATAACGCAAAATTTGTCCCGATTCAGAAAATGATCATTCGTGGTCCAAACTTTATGTTTGTAAGCCCAAGTATGGTTGATTGGTCATCTTTAGTCCAATACCTATGAAAAATGTTGTTAGGAGGATTTGATTTTGTCAATCCTCTAAGCATTTTTCATTATCATTGGTGTAAGATCATCATTCAATCATCGTTGATCATACTTTGTGAATATTGACAATTGACTTACTAACCATTAATAATTAACTTTACTTTACGCCTTTAGTTTACGCATTTTATTTTATGATTTTACTTTTATGCACTTTATCATTAGCATTTTAATTTCATGTTATTTTCCTTTTGCTCACTTAAGCATTTATTTTATGTCATTTTATCTTTGCTCACTTGAGCTTTTCTTTTTCTTCTTAAGACACTTAATAACCAACTTGAACATTAAAATACTTAAGACTCTTCTTGGACTATTGGTTAATATCCTTTGTATTTTTGGAGTTATGGATCTCTTGGACGTATGATTAGAAGCCTTAATACTTTGAGACCCTAAGACCTTTGAACTTGTTTTACTTGTTATTATTCTACTTGTGTATTAGGAAATCTTCTGTGTGCAGGTGTTATTCTTTTGGCCTTAAGTGATCTAAATGACACATGGCTCAATATTGAAGACCTTTCTTTGGGTTTTAAAACCTTGGGGTTTCTTTTATACTTCTTTGCTTGTGATTTATTTTCACATGGATGATTGGTATGCTCTTGGTCTATTTGTTACTTATGGCTTTTAATCCAAAGGATAGGAATTCTACATTGACTTCATAATGTTAAGTGTTGGTTTCTTTTTTGGTTAAACCTTTCCTTATCTTAACTTTTACTTTGTGTACATAGGATAGTCTCTTCATCTCATACCATTCTTCTTTAATTTTCAAAATCTTCTCCCTTTTCAAAGGACTCGTGTTTTCTAACTTAAACCACTTTCATAATAAACTTGGACTTAGGTCCATGCATTTTCAAAATTCTTTTCTTAACAAAGTTATCAATCAATCTTAATCAAGATATGACTTTTTTCTTTAATACTTAAAAAATACAAAACAAATTCAAATCTTTTCTCCGCTTTGACTTTTCTCTTTAAAACCTTTTTCTTAAAATTAACCAACACACAAACTTTTCAAAAAATTTAGGAGAACTATGAGAGCCCTGATCCCCTATTTCACAAAAGGTGGTACGTAGGCAGAAAAAGCTCGGAATCACGACGGGTTCAAAAATTGTAAAAACCTCTTCTTTTCACATCTCCACCATCTATTTGTAAATATTTATTCTATAGCCAAAATACACATATGCTGACTGATTTTTGGCCTATTTCCCCAGTGATATCTCTTTATAAGTTGGTAGTCAAAGTTCAGGCCAAGAGATTAGGGTTTGTGATGGAAAAGCTTATCTCTCATAATCAATCAACTTTCTTTAGTAGAAGAATGATGGTTGATAGAATAGTGACAATTAATGAATTGGTAGATTTGGCCAAACACTCTAGAAAAGCTTGCCTAATTTTTAATGTTAATTTTGAGAAATCATATTATTCAATTAGCTTGAGCTTTCTGGATTATAGTATCATATTTGGCTTTAAAATTAAGAGGATATACTAGATTAAAGCATGTGTATTTTCTGGTAACTTGGTTGTGTTGGTGAATGGATCCCCAACTTAGAAATAAAGATCCAGGAGTTTAAGAAAAATGACTCTCTAGATCCTTACCTCTTTCTCCATGTGGCAGAAGGTCCTAGCGGGTTGAGTAGATGAGCTTCTGAGCTAAGTAATTTTTCTTTGTTTAAAGTTGGTTCCTCTAATTTGTGGTTTTTCCCATATTCAATATGTTGATGATACCATAATCTTGGTTGATCCTTCGCTCGAGAAAATCAAGTCCATGAAAGCTATTTTAAGGGGGGTCGATCTAACTTCTGTCCTTGGGGTTAACTTTCTTTAGATTAGTTGGATTGGGGGTTTTTGTTGATCCATCTGTTTCAGAGTTAGTAGATTATTTACTTTACTTCCATATTGAGTATCTAACATTTCAATATATGGGGTTTCTAGTGGAATCCAAAATCGATTGAGAGTTTCATGGGAACCTCTAGTTAACCTGGTGCGTAAGATAACTAAATCTTGGAATCATATGTATGTTATCTTAGGGGGAAACTTTTTCTTCTTAACTATGTTTTAAATGCTATACTTGTCTTCTTCCTATGTTTTTTTAAAATGTCGATCAAATTTGGAAGATCTTAGTCAAGATCTAGAGGAGGTTCATTTAAGGAGATGTGAAAGGAGAGTTCAAGATATCTAGTGTGAAGTGGTATGATATGTAAATCTAAGAAGGAAGTGGGTTGGATTTTAGATTTAGCAGCATATCCCTAGGGGGATATTTTTGCATGACCCTGACATATTCATGGGGAGTAACCTCAATACGATTATTTTGTTGCTTGTCTTTTTGCTTTCGTTTATTATTTCTTATTGAGCCTCCTTCATGATTCCACATCTCTTAATCAAGTTCGAATCGATCTTTATTCTTTTAAGCATGTATAAATCATTAGTTATATTAGAGCTTAATCGTGATGCTTTTAGGTAATTGCATGAGTTAGTGGAATAAGAACTATACGTGTTATTGATTCAAGTTACATGGAAAGAAAAATCTCCAAGTATTTTGAAAATGATGTAAAATTGAGATTTTGTGTTTGATTCCAATCAAGCACATATCCTGACTCGAATCAAATTGAACAGAGGCAAACCAAAGGTTTTCAAACACTTTTATTCGAATCAAAATTTACACCTTATTCGAATTAGACTACTTCTTATCACCTCTGCTTTATTTGATTCGAATCAGAATTTACACCTAATTCAAATCAAACAGTTTTCCAACATTTTACATTTGCTCAATTTGAATTTACTCAAATCAGGATGTACACTGGCCTTTGATTTGAATCAGAATGTGTTCTTGATTTGAAACAGATGAAAAAATGGCTTAAAACTCTTTTTCCTTCTTATTCCACTTCACTTGCTCATTTGACTCAAATCATGAAATGTTCTTGATTCGAATCTAACTAACTTTCTCCATCCATTTTTGTGCTTAATCTCCAACACATATACAACCATTTTGTCATCATTCTTCATGTGTGAATATAATAATCAACATTGTTATTTTCTATGAAATCAACTTCCTATCACTTTTGAAAAAGTTCAAAACCCTTGCTAAGAAATTCTTTCTTCTTAAACCTTTGTTTTGATATCAGATCTTGATAATGAGATATTTGTAATTGATTGAGGGAGACTCCATCTTTAAACTAAATCTTCTTGAATATTGGGTAAAGCTTTCCAGGTTCTTGCAAGATTGAGTTTGTTTTCATTGGTGCTAACAAATTCTATTGAAAAGAATGAGGCTCTTCTCTCCAGATTACCTTGGTAATGACTGTGTGAAAGGCTACAGCCAAGGTGGAGTTCTTCTCAAATCTATTGAAAATCATCACTCAAGGAATCAGTAGAATCAAGGGGTGATTTCTACACACGAAGGCTTGGAGTCGATTGGTGATATTGGAAGAATCAATCAGCGTTAATCGAGTAAAAAGTATGCATAAGAGTTTGGCATTAAGTTGTATACAAGTCAAGATCCAACTAGGAGATTCATTTTTCTCAGCAATATTGTGGATACGTGATTGTATGAACTCTTGCAATATTTTTCAATGTAAAAGGAACAATGCACGTTCCAATGGGAAAACATTGAAGAGTGCATGTAGGCAAAGCGGAACAGACGTCGAAGCACTATAAATCTCGATGTCTTATTTATCTCTTTTAATCTTGAATTTAATTTTTGCATGACATTGCATGCTCACGTTTTTCAATTCTTTGAGTAGTTTATTATTTATTTAGTTGGTAAATATTTACTTGTAAGGTTAGGTTTTATTAGTATTGGAACCTAATCGAGCTTTAGTGGTGATTAAATTCTGAGAAACTGTTGAGTTTAGAGTTTCTTGAAGTTGAATCATTGCATAATCACACCTCGTGAAATATACAATTGGTATAAATTGAATACCCTTATGTATTATCATTAAATCATCTTAGATATTTTTTAAGTGAATAAGTGTTAACGTGATAAAGTTTTATTAAAAGTATAATTCTCATATTTTCGCTCTAAATCTTCCCCACGCAACATTGAAAAACCTCCGAGAATCCATTTTTGGAAAATCAGTTGAAATTTTGTTTAGTCTATTCACGCCCCTGTATAATGTTTTATTCCTCCATATTATCACCCAACAATTAGTATCACATCCTATTTTTTTTATGAAGTCTAATCGAATCTAAAAGTTTTGAGAAAATAGGGGTCGGTGACGTTCCCAAACGAGCGTATAAGAGAATGTCAGTTTTCAAAGGGTAAAATTATACTTATTGGAAAGCGAACATGAACATAAACTTACAACCCGTTGACAAAATATGTGATGTGTTGTCACTAAGGGACCATTTATCCCTACCGGCAATGATGGAGTTGTAAAACACCCAAAATATTGGAATGATGATCAAACTAAAAAGGCTTCATATGAATTGAAAGCGAGAAACATACATATCTGCTCTTTAAGCGCATAGTTTTCTATTCTATTGCACATCATACGAGTGCCAAAGGTGTGTAGAAACTCTATAAACGCTCAATGAGGGAACAAATGACTTCAAGGATTCTAATATCAATATGTTTATAGTGGATTTCAAAGTGTTTTGCATGGAATTCGAAGAACTCGTGAATTCCATGCAAACTAGATTCCTCCACTTAATCAACAAATTAAGAATCTTGGGTAAAACCTATTATAACAAATATTGTACTAATAAAGTATTGATATCTATGTGCAGGGAGTGGCAACAAAAGGTTACCGCTATAAAAGAATCTAATGATCTTAATACACTGGATATTACAAAGTTGTTTGGGAAGTTAGCTGTGTGTGAAAATGAATTGAAACAACTTGCAGATAGCGAAGTAAAGTAAAAAAATAAAGATAAAGTAAAACATGATCTTACTTTGAAAGCATCATCATCAAAATCTAGTAAATTAAAGGAAGAAAGTGATCATTTTGACAAAGAAGCTCCTAAACAAGATGAGATGTGTTTATTCTCCAAACGCTACATTATATACTTAAAAAGAAACAAGCTTAAATTTTTTGACAAATGAATGATAAATTTCAGAATTACTCACCCACCTATGAAAGAAAACAAGAAAAAGAACGATGACATTATGTCTTACAAGTGCGGTAAATCAGGAGATTTCATAACCACTTATCCAAGTCTCGCCAAACATCATAAAACTAAAGATAAGGAATTCTATAAGATGAATGAAAAAATGTTCAATGGTCGTAGAGCCTATATTTCATGGGAAGAAGAGGATGTGAGCTCCTCCTCGGTTTCTTACTCAAGTTTAGATGATGAGTGTGTCAACCTATGTTTGATGGCACATAAGAAAGGTGAAACATCAAATGTATATATACTTCTGAACCAGATGATGAATATTTATATAGTGAATTGTAGAAAGTGTTTAATGAAATGTATGTAGATTCTATAAAGGCTTTTAAGAAAATTTCTCTCCAAAAGGAAATTATTTTAGCACTTGAAAAGGAGATAAATAGTCTTATTTATGCTTTAAAATCTCATAAAGAAACGCATACATCTCTAATTGATGAGTGCTATAATTTTTATAACACTTTAGTTAAAAGGATAGAAAATGTAGAATGTATTGTGTGTCCAACTTTAAAACTTGAAATTGAAACTCCCAAAGGCAAATAACTCATGCAACTTTACTATCTTGTACTTGTTCTAGCTCTTCATGTGATAGAGGGACGATGTTAAAGAAAACCCTCGTGTCAGTAGGAGAAATAGAAAATGTATTTCATCTAAAGATATTTGTCATTATTATGGTGATAAGGGAAACATTAGGCCTATTTGTCATATTAGGAACATTCAAGTTTCAAATGGTAAAATGACATGGATTCATAATTGTACCTCAACTAATCTCAGAGGACCCAACTAAAATTTGGTACCTAGTTTTATCTATTGACATTTTGTGCAGTAATGTTTGTGCAGTGTTGTTATTTGCTAACTTTACTTGTGAAAAAAGATAAATCCTAGATCATCGTAATTGGTATGATCATTTCATTCTCCTTCATCTTCGTGTAGTTTCACTTTATTTATCCTATTTTCTTTTAATTGTCTTGTTTGCATCATAGTCATTCATGCATCAAAAATATTTCTCATATGCGTCAAAACTATTTTTCATATCCATATAAGCTATGTTTCATATGCATTAAAGTTAAATTTCATTTGCATAAAAATACTATTTTAGTTACATTACATTACATTTTTTTTCATTAAATTCATCCTGCATCAAACGTTTTTTGCATTAACATTTTTTCATAAGAAGGTGCATATTCTTTTAGTTCAAAAACACATTGATGATATTATTTTTGGTTTTACTAATGAATCTCTTTGTCAAGTGTTTGCAAGTTTGATTTAGGGAAAATTTGAGATGTCTCTTATGTGAGAGTTGACATATTTCTCTGGATTGCAAATCAAGCAAGTCGAAGAAAAGACTTTCATAATTCAAACAAAATGCTGCTCAGACCTTCTCAAGAAGTTTGATATGAAAAACTAAAAAATTATCTCAACACCTATGGCATCTAATGTTCTTATTGACAAAGACAAAAGAGGGACAAACTTCGACATGACCCGTTATAGAGATGTAATCATATCCTTACTCTATTTAACAACGAGTATGCCACATATCATGTTTAGTGTGTGTATGTGTGCTAGATATAAATCATTAACTAAGGAATCTCACTTTAAGATCGTAAAACATATTTTGAGGTATCTTAACAGAACCTTCTAACACGGTCTTTGGCATCCTAGCGGTAGTGATTGTAGCTTAGTAGGTTTTTCTGATTTCAATTTTGCAGGGTGCAACTCAGATAGGAAAAATACTAGTGGTACATGTCACTTATTTGGAAGATATTTAGTTTCTTGGAACAATAAGAAGCAGAATATTGTTGCTCATTCTATCACTGAGGATGAATATGTAGCCACTGGTAGTTGTTGTGCACAAGTCTTATGGATAAAGCAACAATTGATAAATTATGATTTAAAAATTGGCTGCATTTTAATTAGGTTTGATAGTACTAGTTTGATTCGCCTCACTAAGAATCCAGTACTTTATTCACGAACTAAACACATTGAGATTCAACACCATTTTCTTAGAGATTGTGTTGAAAATGGAATATTTTTTTTTGAATAAGTTGACACTAAAATTCAGCTTGCTGACCTCTTTCTAGACCATTTTCATTAGAACCTTTTCACAAGATCTATAGAGATTGGGAATTATAGATTCCCTATGTTTTAAATATAATGAGAAGTATGTTTAGTTTCATTTTCTATGCATATTCTACTTTCAGTAACACTATTTTGTAGCAAATCCTACTTTTTTCCGATTACATTGGTATGTCTCTATAACTCTTGTATATGGTTTATATCTGTTGTACCCCAAAATTTACCCTCCTAGTTGCAAGACAATTTAATTCAAGATATCTTCTCATGCTCCTAGGGTTCTCAAGTACTCAAGACTACTCAAGGAATTGATTAGACAAACCCTCCTCCTAAGAAATTGACCTATAACTAGGTTTTTTTTTCTTCTCTAAAAGGAAATTGGACTTATAATTCCTTAAATGGATTTCATGGTTTCTCATATGTCTCAAAGCATCCCATACCAAGTTTCAAGCCTTACATCACAAGTTTGCTGAGTCAATTATCCAGATGATTGAAAATCAACGGTATTGGACAAAAAGTCAACTTTGACCAATTTACAGTCAAACTTTAAGATTTTTGGTCAACATCCATATTTTAAAGTCATATTAATCATTTTATCAAGGGTTCATCATACTTCATCAAGAAAACTCAAGGTTCATCAAAAGTCAAAAGTTACTTAATTATAATTTTCTTAAGGAGAAGTCAATTGAACTTTGACCAAGCATAACTTTCACATACTTCATCAGAAGTAACTCAACCAAATCCTCTCTTGAAGAAAATTCAATTTTCTATAACTTTTTCTCTCTAAGCTCAAGGAAAAAAATTCTTCATTTGAGAGATATGAGCCAAAACATTACAGGTCATGTTAAAATCAACAAAAAGACATCTTTTGTCAAAGAAATTTACATAAAATTAAATGCTTCAAATAAAACAATGGCCAACATGAGTTTTCTAGGAGACATCTTGAGGTTTCCAAAAAGTCAAAGATCACCTTCATATGACAAAAATTGAGAGAGTTATGATTGGTGCAAGTTGAGCAATTTTGAGGAAATGCATGAAAACTAAATTGAGCAAACTTGACTTTTTGGGCTAATGGGCCTACGTTTTCAGGTCCAAACGTGTTCATGACCTCATAAGGGACTCCTAAATCTATTCATATATTTTTTTGATATTTATTTATTTTGTTTTTGATTTTATTCAATATAATTCAAAATAAATCAAATAAAATATAAGACATTGGATTAAGGCGTGTATGCCTTTGTTCTAATCATGTTGGAGGCCCAAAAATTGACCTTGAAGATTAACAAACTGTGTGGCCTATGTTTGAAACAAATCTTCATAGTTTTGGAAGATTTGAACTTATTTTCAAACAAAATTAAATATATAATTGCATGAGATGTCTAAGCCCAAATGTTGACCTAATATTTTCTCCTATATATACCTAACATATTCAGACCAACAAGGACACGAAACATTGCCTTAAGAACACACCCTAAAAATATCAAACTTATCAAGAACTAGGGAAAACTCAAATCTTTATTTCCAACCACTTTCAATCCATTCCAAGCATTCTATCCTTTTCCTGAAGTTCCAAGGAGTTCATCCCAACCATCGTTGAAGCTTGAAGCACGTCAAAACAACATATCCCAACATCGCCAGTTTGGTAAAATTCTTGGTTTTGTACCCCAAAATTTTCCCTCTAATTTTACTCAACATATGTTCATGGAGATCCTTAACTTGCTCAAGGATGCTCAAGAGTTGACCAGAAAAACTCTCTCCTAAAGCAATGAACCTCCAACTAGGGTTTCCATTTTCACCAAGATAGGTGAGCTCCAAAGGCCTCATATTCTCTCCATAGTCCTAATATGTCCTCAAGATCATCCATGCCAAGTTTTATGCCTTGCACAAGAAGTTTGCTCAGTCAAACTGCTCAGATGCTTGAGAATCGACTGTATTAGGTCAAAAGTCAACTGTGGCCCACATACAGTCAAACTTCAAGATTTTTGGTCAACATAAACATTTTGAAGTTATAATCATCATTTGATCAAGGTTTGCTCATGATTCCTCAAGTAACTCTCCTAATTAATCAAAACTCAAAAGTTACTAAATTAGGGTTTCTCAGGAAAAGTCAACCAAACTTTGACCAAGCATAACTTTCTCATACTTTGATAGAAATTTCTCATCCAAAGCTCATTTTTAAGGGAATTCAATTTCCTACAACTCATATTCATCCCTCATGTTCAAGAAATGCATGCATAAAAAGATATGGATATCTACATTATAGGTCTTTTTGGAAAGTCAACAAAACACCTTTTGGGTCAAAGCTTCTTACATGAACATGGAGGACCCCAAATGAAATGAGACCAAAAGGGTTGTTTATGGGAAACCCTAAGCTTTCTAAAAAGTCCAAGAACACCTCTCTAGGGTTAAAATTGGAAGAAATATGCATTGTCAAAGTTGACCAATTTTGGAAAATTGCCAAAAGTCAAATGTGCTCAAAAGTGATTTTTTTGTCAAACGGCCCTAGCATTTCAGGATTGTATCTTGTTAAGGACATGGTCCACGACCCAAATCAGCATCCATATCTTATTTTCCCTATTTAATTATTTTATTTTGATTTTTATTTACTAAAAATCACATTAAATCAAATAAATAACAAAAAAATATCAAAGATTGTTTTGATGATCTGATTTTGATGAAGATCAAATCTAATTAAGATGGCCTAATCAGATCAAGTCGAATCAAGGAAATTTGAGGCAAAAAAGGCATGATTTGGCCAAGTTTGGAATGAAAGAATATGGCTTAAAGATCAAAGATTTTATCCATCAACTCCCAAGATTGGATCCAAAATTACTAACCTAATTAGACTCAATACATATACTAAGGCTTGTTTGAACCCTAGGAGGAAAAAAAGAGAGGCGCAACTGCTAAAAATATACCCTGTACACAAGCTTGAAATTCAAGGAAAAGTGATCATTGAATTTGGATTTTGAGGCAGATTCAAGAGGTTCTAAAGGTTGCAACGCATTCTTGGAGACACACTGAGACTAATTGCATTATTTTCAAGTGTCAAAACTCTCAGAATCACGACCAATCCGATCACGGTTTGCATTTTATTTTCAAAAACAATTACAATCATACATGCGTTATAAATTCTTTTTGATCATGCATTCTTGTTTGTATGGATGTTTAGAGCATGTTTGAATGGTTTAGTTGATGTTTTGATGCATATACTGATGATTACCATGATTAGGGTTTAAGAAGCCATTTTGGGGCTTCTCTGTAAAGGTAAAATTAGGCCAAGAAAATGATGCCATGATACTCGTGAGATCAAGACGAGTTGATTGGTGTATTTAGAATTAACTTATCATGCATTGTATGGATTTTTGAAGTTTGTAGGTTTATGGCTATGGAGCTTTGTCCATAGGTATAGATCTGATACCTAAGACGACGGACATGGAAGAAGATGATGATTTGTCACCATCCCAGTGGCCAATTTGAATTTACGCGCGTTTTTCATCAGCACTGACCATTATTCCAATATAATATATTTTGTCTATTCATATAAACAAAAGACAATATGTCCAATTGGTAAAGGGAAGCGTTTGCAAAGGGGAAAACCTGGGTTCGATACCCAGGTCTAGAGTTTTTTCATTTTCTCATTTGTTCATTGCAGATCCAGCGTAATTCCTTGCCTAACATTCATCATACGCCCACTGATCCAGCCACTGGATCGTTGCCAACGCAGATCCAACGTTCAATCCAAGGGGAGACCATGGTGTACCTTCCAAGCGTGCTAACACATAATCAAGCGCAGGAGTGGGCCTGGCCATAATGGGCCTGGACAAAATTCCGAAAGCCACCCCCCTATTTGCTCATCATATAGGCCCAAGTCCTACTTTTTTTTTCAATTCTTTTTCTTATTATTTGTTAATTATATCTTTTTTTAATAACACCAAAAAATCATATTTTTTATTTAATCAAAAATCATAAAAAACATAAAAAATATTTTTTTATAAAAACTATTTTATTAATTAATTAGTTTAATTAAATTAGGGTAATTTAATGTCTTTTTATTATAATTCAAAATAATTAGAATTAGGGTTAACTTTGTAGTTAACCTAATTTTTCCTCAAAAACAACAAAAATATTTTCTCAAATTAGATTTTTAGGTCATCTAATTATTTCTCGCATTTAATTTACCGTGCGCTTTTAATTTTTCCCTTTTTATTATTATTTGTAACTGCTCCAAGTTTGTAATAGATTTAAATAGGATTTTAATTCCGCATTTTATTTTCAGTCAAAATAATTATGTATCTGCCCAAAGCCATGTAATAATAAGGACTCTAACTGCTCGCATTTTAATTTCCGCAAACTATAAACTGCTTAGATGTATGTATAGGATTGTATGGAAAAACTAATTGAAATTAAAATAGTAGAAAACCCTAATTGTGTAAAGATAAATAAACTGAAGAAAAAAAAACACTTGTACATGCTCACTCCTAGGGTCTACCCCACTCCGGTTGCCTTCGGTAAACAGTCATGAAGTATATGGAATGTTAGTGGTCGTCCTCTAGTTCCAAAAGATCTAAAATGACCCATTCGGATGTTTCCTCGCAAAAAGATCTTTAAGGCTTTAGGATGATTACTAGAATTTCCTAACATTACTTTTGTGATCTATTTGTCCCTTCAAACGTCCCTTAAAACTCCAACGAAGGTGCTACCTATTCCTTAATAATAGGATAGCGCTGTCTAAAGGAAAACAAATAGACTTTTTCAAGTAGGTAAATTAGCTCCTAGGTACTTGCTCAAACAAAACTTTTCACACAAACACTTTTCAAAACAATTTTCAAAACAACTTCGTCACACTCTTGAGGACTGATATAAGGTTAATCACGAAGTAAAACTTTTTCAAAACAAGCACGCACAAGCAATTTTAAAAATGAGAAAAGTACTTAAGAGCCCGTGGAAAACCCCGCGTACTCAGAAACATTCTCGAAAAGGGTTTTTTCTGTTCTTTTTCCTTTTCCTTAGTTGGATGAAATAAAAGTCGGTGGCGACTCTTGCTTACCGCGACATTTGCGAATACAAAACACAAACCAGTATTAACAGTCGGTTCTGCCACCGTATCACACTTGGATTTCAATTTTTTAATACACGCGTTGTTGAATGATTTGATGCATACATGTATATTTTCATGATGATGTTTGGAACAAGTTTGAATAAGAAAACACAAGCTTTGACGCAGGGAATACGAGATGCCATTGTTAGGGCATAAAATTATGTTTGTTTGGTATCTTGTGTTACAAGTATTTTCAGGCCAAACTAACACCACCATTGGACTCAGGAGGTCCAAATTAGGGGGACACGACCCCTCTTTATCTTTAAATCTTGCTATTTTTGCAAGTTGAAATTTGGATCCACCGGAGAAGACGACCAGAGCTAGGGCTCCGACGCTTCTCCGATCTAGCATTTTATAATATATTTATTTGTTAATGTTCTATAACACAAACTCAACGAGGCGCAAATGGTGAGAAGCTTGACTGTAAACCATTGAAGCCTAGGTTCAATCCCAGCTTTTGACAAAATTATTTTGTTTTTCAAACTAACGCGTAGGTTCATCATATATTGATTCATTCCCATTCAACATCACAAACAAGCGCACGACCTAGTGGTAAAGGGAGCATCCTGTGAGGCCAGGGGCGTGGGTTCAACACCCACCCCATGCAATTGGTTTTTTCTTATTTTTTCTGACCTAATTTTCATTCTTTTTTTCATTAATTATTTTTTAATTAACCATTAACTAACTTAATCTTTTTCAAAACATTAACAAACTAGGGTTAGAGTTTTTAATCAGTAATTAAATTTTTGACATATTTTATTTACTAATTAATTAATTAACTTTTTCTTAATATTAAAATTAATTAGAAACAGTTAGGTTTTAATTAATTGTTAACTCTTAAATTATATTCTACAAAAACACCAAAAACATTTACATTTAGAACTTTAGGTCTTTAAACATTTTTCTAATATTTTTCTTATTTCTTCTTGCTATTTAATTTTCTTAGACAAAAATGTATAGGTCGCACTATTAATGTAGTAGCGTAGATTTATCTTTCCTCGTATTTTTCCTATTATGTATCTGCTCCAAGGATGTAATAGTTTAGGTTTCCTTTCCCGAATTTTCTATACTTATGTATGTCTCCCAAAGCCATGTAATAGCGTAGGTTTTACTTTCCGCACCTTATTCTTTCTATATATATAGTAACTAGGGTTTGCATGGCAAGACTAAAAGAAAAACATAGAAAACCCTAATTGTCAAGACTAAATAATTGGAAACAAACACTTTGCACACTTGCACCTTTAGGGTAACCTCTCTTGTTGCCTTACGATACTTGGTCATGTCCCTCGAAAATAGAGATACTTTAGCAAAATACCCTCGATCAAATCATCATAGTCCCTTTGAATAATAATTATAGTCCCTCGATGACCCTCTGAGTTGCCTACAAAATGATGATAGTCCCTCCGATACAATTGCTAAAGTATCCTTACGTGTTGCCTTCGATGATCATACGATCACCCTACGCATGTCCATTCACATCCAATACATAAGGTTACCTATCAACTAATTTTATGGATAATACTATCTCCAAATAAGAAATAAAAGAATTAGAAAGACCATACTTAGTGGGTAGTACTCTTAAAAGCTTGCTCACAAACAAATACATTTTTACACATCACTTTCAAACAAATATTTTCAAAAACACTTTGTATACATTCTTGAGGATTGATACAAGAATCATTATAAAGTCTGCCTTACATTGGGATTTCAAAATATTTTCAAACAAATCACACACACACACACACACAAAGCAAGTTTTACAAGTGAGCTAAGCAATTAAGAGCCCGTAGATAACTACGGATGAAAAGGGTGCTAACATCTTCCCTTTTCATAACCTACCCCCCGAACTCAAAATCTATCAAAGGTGTTTCATGTTCTTTTCAACTTTCCTAAATATTGGATAAAATAAAAGTAGGTGATGAATCTTGCTATTTGCACATTTGGATAAAACCAAAAAGCCAGTTCTCCCACCGTACACCAGAACCGGAGACTCTGCTGGCGACTCTTGTATCACTTGTTTTTTTTTGCCACTTATCTAACAGGAACATAACATCATATCATCAAAATTTCACTAACCATTTTAAGGACCTAGGGATTTATCTTTGTTCCTTTTTGCAGGTTATGCCCTCTACTCGCAGAAATATTATCTGGATCAACTTTGTAAGCGTACCTTTCAAGCTTAAGGAGTTAGTCTCAAAGGTTCCCGAAAACTCTCAATTCACCAAGAGGCATGGTTATCTAGTCAGTCTGGTCACCTCATGTTTTGAAGAGGACATGATGAGTGTTATGTTCCAGTTCTTTGATCCTAAGCACCACTGGTTTACCTTCCTAGATTACCAGTTTTTACCCACAATGGAAGAGTTTTCTAAGATACTTGGAGTACCTATTCTTGATCAGACACCATTCATTGGTTTAGAGAAACTTCCAAAACCTGAAGTTATTGCAGCAGCCTTACATCTGAAGCAGTCAGACATTGTATCTAATTTGTAAATAAGAAGTGGAGTTAAAGGTCTTCTTGCTAAATTTATGATAGAAAAGGCTCAGTTGTTTCTAGAAGCTATGAGTTTTCATGCTTTTGAGGAGATCTTGACTTTGTTGATCTATGGTTTGGTAGTATTCCCTAATCCGGACCAACTCATAAATGTGAACATCATCAAAATATTTCTTACTCATAATCATGTTCCTACTTTTCTTGGAGATATTTTGCACTCTCTTCACACTCGTACTATAAGGAAGCGATGGACTCTCATGTGTTTCATACCTTTGCTATCCAGTTTGTTTATTTCGCACCTTCCTCGACCAGTGATGAAGAATGAACAAGGTTTGAGCTGGTCTCGAAGGATGATGTCACTCTCTCATTCAAATATCTGTTAGTGTTTCCAATATCAAGAGGACATCATTATTATTGATCACTGTGAGGAATTCCCTGATGTGCCACTCCTTGGAAGAAGGGTAGGTGTTACTTAAAACTATTCTCTAGCTCTGCATTAATTTGGTTATGCTCGAAGAGACGGTCCTCATGATATGCTTAACCAGGTTATTGTGTTCGATTACGAGAACAATCTTCAAGGTTACTGTAAAAAGAATATACGCGCTTAGGGAATGGTGAATAAGGTTGATAACAAGATTTTGGGACAGAAAAACTCCATCCCTTTGGAGCCCTACCTCAGATGGGTGCGATCTCGTGCTCAAAATCTTATAATTCCATATCATACAGTCCTACCAGTAATTATGGAGCCTGTTGTTAAAGGAGATATTCCTCATGCCATTCCTCAGCCAGATATGCTTACTGACCTTGAAGAGCTACAAAAGTCTTAGATTAAACTGAAAGAAGAAATGGACACCTTTGAGACTCAGTTTTATGCTAGTGAGAAGAAAGTGTTGGAGCTGACAAAACGACTTCACGAAGAGCAGAGACTTAAAGAATATGTCAACACAAAGAGGAAGCATCCATGGGAGACTTGAGTCTTAGGTTTTAGGAGTTCATAATTTGTTTCTTTGTAACCCTTTTTTGTTATAATTCTAACTTACTAATAAAAATATTTGTTTCTGTTCCTTTTTTATTAACAAATTTAAATCCTGCGAGGTCCTTGAAAACATTGCATATGCATATACATGCCATACATATCATTGCATAATAGGTTTCCAAGACAGGTTTCTCATCTTCTTGTTGTTTATTTCAGCAAAAATGGCTCTCGAACATACAGTGAAAGAACTCCAACCTTAGAATGCTCAGTTCCAAGAGATGTTCCTAAACATAGCCAAGGGGCAAGAAAAACTTTAGGTGCTCATCAACAAGAAGAAGAAAAAGACAAAGAAACCAATCGGCATCCTTAACATGGGGAGAAATTTAAGAGGTTCAGTCAAGCGAGCTCAAGATCTTGATATCCCATTGGACGAAGATGACAAACGGGATGAAGATGGTAAGAGTGTGAAAACTGAAATAAGCAATCATAGTTCTTACAAATATTCTAATGAAGAGAACGAAAACTATTGGATTAACAATATCCCCCTGCCGGCGAGAAGTATAAGCTTTTAGAAGAGTGTCTGAAAGCTATAGAGATCCAGGAGGTTCCTGACTTGAACATTGAAGAATTAGGATTCTTCTCAGGAGTGGTCATTCCTCCTAAGTTCAAAACTCCTACCTTTACTAAGTATGATGGTGTTTCTTGCCCGAAGCTGCATTTGAGATCATGTGTTTGGAAAATTCAACCACGCGCTACTGACAAGAAATTATGGTTGCATTTCTTTCAAGAGAGTTTGTCTGGAACACAATTGGAATGGTATTATCAAATCGAAGGTACCAATGTTCATACCTGGGAAGATTGGGCTGCAGCTTTCTATAGACAATATTAGTATAATTCTGATTTGGCACCAACACACATGCAACTACAGAGTATGTCCATGTGTTCTGAGGAAGACTAATAAGTATGCACGGAAATGGAGAGATCTTGCAAGAGGAGTTCAACCTCCTTTGGCTAATAGGGAATTGGTTGGCATGTTCATGAGTACGCTAACAAGTCCTTTCTATAATCACCTACTTGGAAATTCTTCATCCAGTTTCATTGAACTGATATTGATAGAAGAACTTGTTGAGAGTGGAATCAGAAGTGGTAAAATTCAGGTGGCTACATCTTCGAGTACTGTGAAGAAGTCATAAAATGGAAATAGAGAATCCAATGTTGTCTACGGCCAGAAGGGTCATAATAAGAGTGAGAACAACCAATATATGGGGTAGTTCTTGTTAGAACATAGTTTGATTCTATAACCCTTGTAAGAGTTTTGATGATAACAAACACTCAAAGAACAATTATGCTCCCTAAATAATTATTTTGTTTTGAAGAGAAGTTCTGGTGGAAGAAGCACAGAAGATGAGTGAGATAGATGTTTCAACTCTGATTCTATACATCTCTTAAAGAAGTTCTAACGCTGCAAATAGGAACTTCATGTTTCTGATCCATAAAGTTCTGGAAAGAAGAAACGGTAACTTTCATCTTCTGAAGCAAGCATGTTCTGAAGTGTTACAATTCACTTATTGCTATTAAAAAGTAAAGGCTGAAAGGGGACAAGGATCTCTATTTTTGGAAAGCTCTTTAATTATCATTGATCAACATTCCAATATCTCCTACATGTGTTTCCTATTTAAACAAAGCTTGAAGGAGAAATTGTTTACGATTTTGTGCACAACAAATGAGTTATCTTCATCACCTTCAAACGTACTGAATCTCATTTGTGTAAAACATCACGTGTGTGATACTGTTTTATTATAAAAAACTTTTTGTACACTCTCTTAAATATTGTATAGTGTAATTCCTTAAGAAAATCAGATTGTGGTTTAAACTCAAGAAGACTTTGACGATTGTCATAGTAGCTGTGTAATCAAGTTTGATTAGTGGATTAAGACCTCGTTGAGAGAGGCGAAATCACCTTGGCATGTGGACTGGAGTAGTTTGAGTTCAAATGAACCAGGATAACCAATGTGTTCTTTTCTTTAAGTATTAAAAACCCCAATTCAAACCCCCCTTCTTGTGTTTTTCTATTCTTCAATTGGCATCAGAGCGCCTGGTTTTGAGTACAAGCACTTAACCGTGTCAGAAAAAGATCCAAGCAAGAAAAACACTATTGTGGGACCAAGTCAGAACATCAGCAATGATCACTATGATGAGAAAGACAGAATCATCACAAACCTCCAATCTTTGATGGTGAAAAATTCGATTACTAGAAAGACAGAATCAAAAGTTTCTTTCTAGCTCATGATGCTGATCTCTGGGATATGGTGATTGATGGGTACATACATCCTATTGATGAAAGAAGTCAGAAGATTGACACAAAAAGAATGACATACCATCAAAAGAGAGATTTCAGAAATCATCACAAGGCCAAAGCTATTCTCTTGAGTCTTATCTCATACATAGAGTATGAGAAGATCACAAACTGAGAATCAGCAAAACAAATGTTTGACTCCTTGAGAGTGACGCGTGAAGGAAACACGCAAGTCAAAGAAACCAAAGCCCTTGCGCTCATTCAAAAGTATGAAGCCTTCAAAATGGAAGAAGATGAAACCATTGAAACAATGTTCTCAAGATTTCAAATTCTGGTTGCTTGGTTGAAAGTTCTGGATAAAGGGTACTCAACTACTGATCATGTAAATAAGATCATCAATAGTTTACCTAAGAAATGGAGACCCATGGTCACAACTCTTAAAGTGGAAAAAGATCTGAACAAAGTCTCTCTCGAAGAACTTGTCAGCTGTAACACCCCTATTCTACCCCTCGTAATTAATAATAAAATCATAGTTTCAAAATTTCATCCAAACATAAATTGAGGTATCACATATTCGTGTTTCCATCACTTTGCATTATAATGCACATCACAAAAATCAAAAGTAGGATATACCGATTCATATCACAAATCATCATATAAACATATGAATATTCATAGCACAACGGATCTGTTTACAAAATGTGCATATCATCATGTTATCATCAATACATAAAGTCATAAGATAGTATTCATAAACTATCCTATCAAAATAATAATGTCGCCCAAATCCCGAGTGTTACTACTATCAGAGCAGAGCGATTCAAAATAAAGAGACTCGAGCTAATCCTCATCATCCTCGCGGATCACCTGCACGTTACCAATATAAAGGCAACGGCGAAAGAAGTAAAGGATGAGATACTCCAAAACATATAATTAAAGGCATGATAAAATAAATAAATAGTTTTGGAATCATAAATGATATAGGTTAATAAGAATATGTCAACAAATATCAAATCTCACATACTTTAAAATCATCATTTAGTGTATAAGATCAACACTTTAATATCATCACATAATCACCATAATCATGTCAAAACAAGACATAAACTCCATTGCCATAAACTCATATCGTTGCTTTACCGTCATGTTATATCCATCATATAATTTTCATGAAATTATCACATCATAATCACTTTATGTTCAACACAAAAATCATCACAAAACAAGGTATCATATAACATCGCAATTCATTATAAGCCATCAAATGAAACTCAACGCCAAAAGACTCAAAAATAAAAATAACTGACTCCATGAGACACGACTATGTTATGCATGTGGTACCCGTCGCTTTGTCCATAATTAGGGTCATTCGACATAAAAGCCCGTCGTCGCTTTGGCATAAAAGCCTTCGTCGCCAATGCAATAAATGTGACTCGATAACACGACATCACAAACACGACACAACAAAACATCATCATCGCACATTAAAATTGGTATAAAACCCACGTCGCCATATTCATCCACATCAAGATAAACATATCATCGCATCGGCTATCATTAAGTATTCATTATAAATAAACCGTCACAACCATCATGTTTAATCACACCACATCATTATCAAATAATTCACTAAATTTCAAATACGGAAAAAAATAGTCAAACATCAATAATCGTTGCAAAATTCATTCACAATAATCAGCATCAATTATAAACATTAATGTCGCAATCGGATTGTCCAAACGTGACTTAAACCGACTAAAATGCAAGTCGGTTCAACATAACCGTAAATTGACTTATTTCGGGTCGCTCCATTAAAAACTCGTAATCTTGAAAAACTAACCTCACCACGATGTTCTACACGTCAAAATTAGCTAGCACGTCAATTTTTGTTAAATTCGGAGCAACTTGCTCCGTCGCCGAAATTGCCGAAATCAGGAAATCAGAATATAATCGGGTTTCAAATTAAATCGGCTAACTTATGTCATATTTGTATTTAATTAATATAAATATTTAATATAATAAATTAAAAAAAAGAAAAGAAAAAACAAAACATAATTTAATTAATTTCTAAACTTAGTCTTCCATACTGTAAGTTTAGTTTTCTAAACATACAACATTTACATTTCTTTTTTATTTGCTAACTATACTGCTATGTTTTATTTTTCTAAACTTAACTTTCATTTTTTTACGCTACTACTTTGTTTATAACTTAACTGCTATTTCTTTTTTTTTGTTTAAAACTAACTATACTTACTGCTAGTTTTTATTTGTTTCAAAGCTTCATTTCAAAGAAGTTACTGCTAGTTAGTTTCTAAACTTAATAAAATGCTAGTTCTTGTTTCATTCCAATTTTAATTAACCTAATACTAATTCAACAATAACAACAACACCTAATTAATTCTTCTAATTTCTATCTCAATAAAACTCAAGAACCCTAACATCAATTTTTCCCCAAATCCAAAATATACCAAATCAAACCCTAACTATAAGCATTGGAAAATCAAACCCCTTATCTTAGATGTTTGAAATGGTTCTTGATGTTCCAACCAACCCAAAACCCAAGCTAGCTCTTGTGTTCTTGTTTCCTCTTCTCTTCTAAGACCTCTTTCTCTTGCTCTCTCTCTCTCTCTCTATGTGTTTTAATGTTATGACATAAAACAAGGTGTTTGATTGGTTTTGATTCAAGACAAAAGCTAGGCAAAGTTACTAAAAAGCCCCTCATCAAATATACTACTTCATAACACTAAATTATATCAAATAATATTATTAACCCAAATAATTAAAATAACTCCGAATAATTAAATATCGGTCCGAATAATATTTTACCGAATCGAACGGAATAAAAACCGAATCGAACAAAATAATTACCAGTCCCTCAAAATAAATACCGGTTCGAATAAAATAATTACCGGTCCCTCAAAACTAATACCGGACTGAATAAAATAATTATCGGTCCCTCAAAACAAATACCGGACCGAATAAAATAATAACCGGTCCGAATAAAACATCGCCGAATATATTAATAGATATACCGGTTAATTTAAATATTCTCGTCGCAAAAATAAACGTCAAACAGTAACTCGAAAATATTAATATAATATAATATTAAATAAAACGGGGCGTTACAACTCTCCCCCACTTATAAAAGTTTCGTCCTCGAAATTACCTGACTCGAAAAGCTTGGGATAGGAATCCTGCATCTTGCTTTCTAACTCCCATGTCGCACTTTCACCAGCTGCTCCTATCCAAACAACTTTAACTAAGGAGATCTCTTTGCCACGAAGAGACTTCATCTCACGATGTTCGATCCTTAATGGCATCGTCTCCACCGTAAGATTGTCTCGCACTTGAATATCATCCATCTCAATCACATGTGAAGGATCCGGAACATACTTCCGAAGTTGCGACACATGGAACACATCATGCAAGTTCGAAAGATTTGGCGGTAATGCCACTCTATAAGCCACTTTTCCCACTTTACTAGTAATTTGGTAAGGACCAATAAAGCGAGGAGTTAGCTTCTTCGACTTCAATGCTCTCCCAACGCCGGTTGTAGGAGTAACTCGCAAAAATACATGATCACCATCTTGAAATTCCAAGTCTTTTCTCATTTTATCATGATAACTCTTTTGTCAACTTTGAGAAATTCTCATCTTTTTTCTAATCATCTTCACCGTCTCATTAGTCTCTCTAACCAATTCTGGTCCAAGCACCACACTTTCATCGACTCATGCCAACACAAAGGAGTTCTACACCTCCGACCATACAAAGCCTCGAACGGTGCCATTCCAATACTAGCATGAAAACTATTGTTATAAGTAAACTCAATCAAAGGAATATATGTATCCCATGAACCACCATGTTCAAGAATACAAGCACGTAACAAGTCTTCCAACGATTGAATCGTACTTTCCGTCTGACCATCAGTTTGAGGATGATAAGCCGAACTCAACCTCAACTTTGAACCCAAAGCCTCTTGCAAGCTCTTCCAAAATTCAGAAGTAAACCTCGGATCTCTATCCGAAACAATACACAAAGGAATACCATGTAATATCACAATCACATGCATATAAATTTCCGCCAACTTCGATACGGGATAAGTGATGTTAATAGGAATAAAGTGAGTCGACTTCGTAAGCCTATCAACAATCACCCAAATCACATTGTGTCCTCTTGGTGTATTCGGTAACCCCGTTACGAAATCCATAGAAATGCTATCCCATTTCCATTCTGGAATCTCTAACGGTTGCATCAACCCTGCAGGTTTCTGATGCTCCACTTTAGACTTCTGACAAGTCAAACAAGCATAAACAAACTGAGTCACCTCTCTCTTCATGGCCGACCACCAAAATAGTTTCTTTAAATCTTGATACATTTTGGTCGCTCCGGGATGAATACTCAAATTGCTTCTATGACTTTCTTCCAAGATCGTTCTCTTAAAATCCACATCATCGCGAATACAAATCCTATCTCGGAACCTTAATACACCCTGAGCATCCAACTTGAAATCTTCATTTTCAGTTTGTCCAATACCAACCAACAAATCAACAAGTTTCACATCAAGCTTCTGATCTTCTCTAACACTATCAAGGAAATCATTATTGATCTTTAACATTCCCAAGATAACACTCTTCGGCGTCACTTCTATTACAAGACTTTTATCTCTAAATTGCTCAATCAATTCCAAGTCTTTCACCATCAACAATGACATATGCAAAGTCTTTCGACTTAAAGCATTGACCACCACATTAGCTTTACCAGGATGGTAATTCAATCCAAAATCATAATCTTTCAACAATTCAAGCCACCGTCTTTGTCTCATATTAAGCTCTTTCTGATCGAACAAGTACTTCAAACTTTTATGGTCACTAAATACTTCAAATCTAGAACCATAAAGATAATGCCTCCAAATCTTAAGCACAAAAACAACCATTGTAAGCTCCAAATCGTGTGTAGGATAATTCTTCTCATGAATCTTCAATTGCCTAGAAGCATAAGCAACCACTTTGCCATTTTTCATAAGTACACCACCTAAACCCATCTTAGAAGCATCATAATAAACAACAAATAGTTCTTCAGGATTAGGTAGAATCAAGATCGAAGCTGTTGTCAAAATTTTATTTAATTCAACAAAACTTTCTTCACAATTAACATCCCACACAAAAGCAGCTCCTTTACAAGTCAACTTTTTCAAAGGAAGCGCCAGCTTAGAAAAACCTTCAATGAACCTTCTATAGTAACCAGCCAAACCTAAGAAACTTCTAATCTCAGTAACAGACTTAGGAGTTTCCCATCTCAACACAGCATCAACTTTAGAAGGATCAACTGCAATGCCATCACCAGAAATGACATGCCCCAGAAAGCTCACTTCACTTAACCAGAACTCGCACTTTGACAACTTAGCATAAAGCTTTTTTTCTTTCAGAAGTTCCAACACGATGCGCAAATGTTCTGCATTCTCTTCTTCCGATTTAGAATAAACCAGAATATCATGAATGAAAACAACCACGAAACGATCTAAGTAAGGATGGAAAATACGATTCATGTAATCCATGAATACTCCCGGTGCATTAGTGACACTGAAAGGCATCACCGAATATTCATAATGTCCATACCTCATCCTGAAAGCAGTTTTTTGAACATCTTCTTCTTTCACCCTTATTTGATGGTAACCCGATCTCAAATCAATCTTACTAAACATGCGAGCACCAACCAATCGGTCCATCAAATCATCAATTCTAGGAAGTGGATACCTATTCTTGATAGTGACTTTATTCAACTGATGATAATCAATACAAAGTCTCATGCTACCGTCTTTCTTCTTCACCAATAACATAGGAACTCCCCACGATGATACACTAAGTCTAACAAACTTCTTATCGAGAAAATATTCTAATTGGCTCTTCAATTCTGCTAACTCAGATGCGGACATCCTGTATGGTGCCATAGAGATAGGTCTGGTACCAGGGACAAGATCCACAAAAAATTCAACTTCTCTTTCTGGAGGTGCACTAGGAATCTCAACAGGGAATACTTCAGGAAAATCGCACACCACCAGAAATTTTGCTATCACAACTTGACTCTCCATAGAAAGAGTCTCCATCAACAAGAAAACCAACGCATCATCCTTCATGAACTCATTTAACTGCTTTGTCGACACCAACATAGACTGTTCTTCTTCTACTAAGGAAGAAAACCTCACAGTGTTGTCATAGCAATTGATATGGACATAATTAGCTTTTAACAAGTCCATACCTAAAACCACGTCCAACCCGACAAGCGGTAAACAAACAAGATCCACCACAAAGTCTCTATCAAAGATTGATAAAGGGAAACTTTCACATACAAACGAAGTAGTAACCGTTCCCTTAGCCAGAACTTCTACCACCATATCTCTATCCAGAGACGACAAAGTGAGACCCAATCTCTTTACACAATCAACAGCAATAAAACAGTGAGTAGCACCAGTATCAATAATAGTAATAAGAGAAAATCTATTAATGAATCTAGTACCTCGAACAAGACCATCCTTGTTTGCCTTCGGAGCACCCGACAAAGCAAACACCTTTACTTCTCGTTGAGTCCTCTTAGACTTCTTACATTGACCACTAATGTGACCTCCCTCGCCATAATTAAAACAAACCACATCCTTATGCTTGCAATCCCGAGTCATATGGCCCACTTCTCCACATCGGAAACATCTCACCTCATTCTCCTTAGCTCTAACATCACTTCGACAAACATTACTTTTGTGGCCAGGTTTCCCACACTTGTAACAAACAATACTAGCAGGAGCATCTCCCCCACTAGTTCTTCTCCCTTGAAACGCTTTTTGTTTCCCCTTACCAGCTGGAGCATCATACGGTTTTCCACGGCTTTGCTGACCTTTGTTTCTCTTATCAGACATAACCTTATAATGAGCATTACTGTCCTCCTCAAAGATTCTACAACTATCAATCAAATCCGAAAAGACACAGATTTTCTGATAACCAACAGCCTTCTTAATCTCAGGATGTAAACCATTTTCAAACTTGATGCATTTAGAGAACTCGCCATTCGGCCCATCATAATGCGGATAGAACTTGGCCAACATAGTGAACCTTGCAACATAATCAGTGATAGACATGATTCCTTGCTTTAATTCAAGGAACTCTATCTCCTTCTTTCCCTGAACATCTTCCGGTTAATACTTCCTCATGAATTCCCTTCGGAAAACTTCCCATGTCACTTCCTTACCAGCAACCTCAAGCCTCTGACGGGTTTCAACCCACCAGTCATCCGCTTCAGCACTTAGTTTATGAGTACCATAACGAATCCTTTGCACAGGAGTGCAATCCATCACACGAAAGATTCTTTCAATCTCCTTCAGCCACGCCAAAGCACCTTCGGGATCATACTTTCCTTGTAAAGTAGGAGGATTCTCTCTTTGGAAGGTTGCCAAACTACGAGACCCAGCGTTCTCGTCAACATTCAGCGGGTTTTGGAAAGCCTGATCCATTGCCTGCATAGTAGAAGCAAGAGCCTCATCATTCGTACCAGTGTTCCTTCCAGCCATAACAACTTCTGCTCAAAACAAAACAAGTATTAGAATCAACAAATAACAATACTTGATTGATAGACGACAACAAACTCAACAACTTGGCCGGACAGACCGACCTGCTCTGATACCACTAATGTAACACCCCAATTCTACCCCTCGTAATTAATAATAAAATCAGAGTTTCAAAATTTCATCCAAACATAAATTGAGGTATCACATATTCGTGTTTCCATCACTTTTCATTATAATGCACATCACAAAAATCAAAAGTCGGATATACCGATTCATATCACAAATCATCATATAAACATATGAATATTCATAGCACAGCAGATGTGTTCACAAAATGTACATATCATCATGTTATCATCAATACATAAAGTCATAAGATAGTATTCATAAACTACCCTATCAAAATAATAACGTCGCCCAAATCCCGAGTGTTACTACTATCAGAGCAGAGCGATTCAAAATAAAGAGACTTGATCTAATCCTCATCATCCTCGTGGATCACCTGCACGTTACCAATATAAAGGCAACGGCGAAACAAGTAAAGGGTGAGATACTCCAAAACATATAATTAAAGGAATGATAAAATATATAAATAGTTTTGGAATCATAAATGATATAGGTTAATAAGAATATGTCAACAAATATCAAATCTCACATACTTTAAAATCATCATTTAGCATATAAGATCAACACTTTAATATCATCACATAATCACCATAATCATTTCAAAACAAGACATAAACTCCATGGCCATAAACTCACATCGTCGCTTTACTGTCATGTTATATCCATCGCATAATTTTCATGAAATTATCATATCATAATCACTTTATGTTCAACACAAAAATCATCAAAAAACAAGGTATCATATAACATTGTAATTCATTATAAGCCATCAAATAAAACTCAACGCCAAAAGACTCAAAAATAAACATAACCGACTCCATGAGACACGACTATGTTATGCATGTGGTACCCGTCACTTTGTCCATAATTAGGGACATTCGTCATAAAAGCCCATCGTCGCTTTGGCATAAAAGCCCTTGTCGCTTGGCATAAAAGCCCTCATCGCCAATGCAATGTATGTGACTCGACAACACGACATCACAAACACGACACCACAAAACGTCATCATCGCACATCAAAATTGGTATAAAACCCACGTCGCCATATTCATCCACATATAGATAAACATATCATCTCATCACCTATCATCAAGTATTCATTATAAATAAACCGTCGCAACCATCATGTTTAATCACACCACATCATTATCAAATAATTCACTAAATTTCAAATACGGGAAACAATATTCAAACATCAATAATCATCACAAAAGTCATTCACAATAATCAGCATCAATTATAAACATTAACGTCGCAATCGGATTGTCGATACGCAACTTAAACCGACTAAAACGCAACCCGGTTCCACTTAACCGTAAATTGACTTATTTTGGGTTGCTCTGTTAAAAACTCGTAATCTCGAAAAACTAACCTCACCACGACGTTCTACACGTCAAAATTAGCTAGCACGTCAATTTTCGTTAAATTCGGAGCAATTTGCTCCGTTGCCGAAATCGGGAAATCGGAACATAATCGGGTTCCAAATTAAATCGGCTAACTTATGTCATATTTTTATTTAATTAATATAAATATTTAATATAATAAATTAAATAAAAAAAGAAAAAAAGAAAAAATAATTTAATTAATTTCTAAACTTAGTTTTCCATACTGTAAGTTTAGTTTTCTAAACATACAACATTTACGTTTCTTTTTTATTTGCTAACTATACTGCTATGTTATATTTTTCTAAACTTAACTTTCATTTTTTACGTTGCTACTTTGTTTATAACTTAACTGGTATTTCTTTTTTTTTTGTTTAAAACTAACTATACTTACTGCTAGTTTTTATTAGTTTCAAAGCTTCATTTCAATGAAGTTACTGCTAGTTAGTTTCTAAACTTAATAAATTGCTAGTTCTTGTTTCATTCCAATTTCAATTAACCTAATACTAATTCAACAAAAAAAACAACACCTAATTAACTCTTCTAATTTCTATCTCAACAAAACTCAAGAACCCTAACATCAATTTTTCACCAAATCCAAAATATACCAAATCAAACTCTAACTATAAGCATTGGAAAATCAAACCCCTTACCTTAGATGTTTGAAATAGTTCTTGATGTTCCAACCAACCCAAAACCTAAGCTAGCTCTTGTGTTCTTGTTTCCTCTTCTCTTCTAACACCTCTTTCTCTTGCTCTCTCTCTCTATGTGTTTTAATGTTATGACATAAAACAAGGTGTTTGGTTGGTTTTGATTCAAGACAAAAGCTAGGAAAAGTTACTAAAAAGCCCCTCATCAAATATACTACTTCATAACACCAAATTATATCAAATAATATTATTAACCCAAATAATTAAAATAACTCCGAATAATTAAATATCGGTCCGAATAATATTTTACCGAACCGAACGGAATAAAAACCGGACCAAACAAAATAATTACCGGTCCCTCAAAATAAATACCGGACCGAATAAAATAATTATCGGTCCCTCAAAACAAATACCAGACCGAATAAAATAATTACCGGTCCCTCAAAACAAATACCGAACTGAATAAAATAATTACTGGTCCGAATAAAACGTCGTTGAATATATTAACAGATATACCGGTTAATTTAAATATTCTCGTCACAAAAATAAACGTCAAACGGTAACTCAAAAATATTAATATAATATATTATTAAGTAAAGCCTCATGACAACATGGGACGACTCAGACTCTTCTGAAGCTGAAACAAAATCAGAAGATGAAAGAGACAACATAGCCTTAATGACCAACATATCAGAAGACACTAGATCATCTGGATCAGAATCAGACTCAGAGGCAGAAGAGGTATTCTCTAACTTCTCTAGATCTCAATTAGAAGAGAGTCTGTCATAAATTCTTGAAAGATATCAGAAACTTTGAGTCATAAACAAGAACCTGAAAAAGGATCTAGTTTCTGACTCTAAAGAAACTAAGAAACTGAGATCAGAAAACTCTGAGCTGAAAGAAACAATTTCTAAACTAAAAAATAATTTATAAAATGCTCAGAAAGAAACTGTCTCAGAAGTTCCTAGTAACTATGATAAGATCTTAAAGGAATATGATCATAGCTTTTAGAAATTTCTTGCTAAAAATATAGATAGAAGAAAGATGGCTTCAATGACCTATGGAGTTAGCAGAAATGGTAGAAAAGGAATAGGATACAAGGGTAAAGTATATCAACATAAGAAAGTTAAGGATATGGTCATTAAATGCAAACCTCTGTATTCTCACCTCACATAAGGGCACACACATGACATAAAGTATACTAGTAACGCTTTTTTTGCTAAACCAAAATTAAAACAGAATTTTGGTAACTCTAACAAACAAGGACCCAAAAAGATATGGGTACTGTTGTACCCCAAATTTTGACCTAAGATACCATCTCCCATCTGCATCATTATATTGCAAGTGTTTTGACCTATCTTTATCAACTTTCAAAGCAGTTTTTTTAAAATTCATAACTTTTTCAAGTCAAGAGCTGGTTAGTTTTGAAACGCTAAATTTATTAATTGATCAATGCTAAAACAATGTTTATTTAATTATTTATTATTCTGAGTTTAAATAATTGGAATTTATTTTCAGTTATTATATAATTTAAAGAATTATAAATAATAAAGTAAAAATTTGAAAAGAAGTTTATTAATTGATCAATGATGTTTATTTAATTATTTATTATTCTGAGTTTAAATAATTGGAATTTATTTTCAGTTATTATATAATTTAAATAATTATAAATAACAAAGTAAATATTTGAAAAGAAGTTTGTTAATTGATCAATGATGTTTATTTAATTATTTATTATTCTGAATTTAAATAGTTGGAATTCATTTTCAGTTGTTATAATTTAAAGAATTATAAATGATAAAGTAAATAATTGGAAAGAAGAAAAGAATTAATTGGTAAAATAATAGAGTTTTATTCATCTTTATTCTAATTGTTACAATTGTTGTTTAAATACTGTATTTATTTACAAAGTATTTACAATGATAATTTTTACAAATGTTTAAAGTGAAATAAAAACTATCCTAATTTTTCTAAGTTCTAAATCTTCATCTTCTATCCAATACTTCTTTGATGCTCATTTGATTTTACCTGCAAAGAATTAAAAGAAAAGTCAGAAATAGATATAATTAAAAGCAGACAATTAATTTAGAGTTCATCATTAAAAGCAAACGGCTGGAATCAGTTTTTACCCTCTTTGCAAATCACAGGATTTCTCCCGGTTCACAAAAAGGGATGAATATTTATTGATAAATATGAATGCACAAGTTAAAATTATGCACAAATTCAATATTTCAAAACCAACTGCATATTTCAAAACCAACTGCATAGTTCAAAATCAATTGCACATTTCAAATTGTCAAAACTGCATATTTCAAAGCCAATAGCATATGCAAGTCAAAGTTACATCTTCAAAAAACAAAGTCCAACGTAAACTGTCCAAATATGGAAGTATGGAAATACAAAGGCTCCATATTGTAACAATGCAGATGGCAAAGAAGAAATGTGCAGATCAAAACCATATATGCAAGCAAATATTCCTAAATTCATCATTTTCCAGCTTTGCTTTTTCAGAACACAAGTACATAACATCATTTTAATGTTTCAAACTGTACTAAGGAGAGAGAAGAGAGAAAAGAGTTGGGTTTACAGGTTTTGACTTTAGGCAGAAAAGAGATAGAAAACAAAACTGCAGTAACACAATAAAAAAAGGAAAGCATAGAAAAGGATAAAAAGCAAACTGAATGAAACAGTAGAGAGGGCAGAAGTATCAAAGGCAAAAAAATGGTTAAAATATACAAGAACCTGAACCATCAGAGCCAAGGGAACCAACTGATATAAAACAACACAAACTATTCAAAAAAAGCCAGAGTTCATAACCTGTTGGAAGCCTAAAACAAAAACTGAGTTCAAATACCACAAGCCTATTCTCAAAGTAAAAAAAAAGCTTGAAGAACCTGCATTCAAAAACCAGTATAACATGCTGTCTCAAGCCAAAACCAATAACCATGGCCTGAAAAACCAGTAAACACTAAGCCTTCCACCTGCCTGAAGTACAAACCATAAAACCATGGCCTAAAAAAACCAATAAACACTAAGCTGTCTAGCAAAAGCCTTAAGCCCAAAACCAGTATACCTTGTTAAACCATGAAAGCCATGACCAACAGCATAAACCATGAAACCAAGGCCATAACCTGCATAAACCAGTAACGCCCAACCTGCCTGAAGCCCCACAAAAAACCAGTAAACACAAGCCGTTACCAACAACCTTAAACCTGTCAAGCCTCAAGGCCATAAACCTTTAACTTGCCAAGTTCCAAAAAAAACATAAACATCCACCATCTTAAACATACTCAGCGAGCCAAAAGAGGAATGCTAGTCAAAACAAAATATTTCAACAATAGCACATTCAGAAGCATACAGGGGCAAGCATCAACAAATATCTCAAGGGCCTCAGAAACATAATCACTGGGAGCAAATCATATAACATACTCAGAATCACCAAGGTATCAAGGCAAGAAGAAGAAGAGGAAAAAGCATACCCATAAATTTACAAGGCATCAAGCATACAAACGAAGGCGACATAAGCATACAAGGCAAAGCAGGCAACGAGGCAGAAGAAGAAAATAAAAGGGTTTTTCAACATGCATCTTTCAGCAATCATCATCAAAACATAAAAGTCAAAAGTGAGATACTAGACAAACCGGAGCAAGCTACAGCATCGCGTCTCTTCGCCCTGCCTACCCTAGGCACCTCCAGCTCCCTCCTCCGTTTTTCCCAAAGACCACGAAGGTATAACTTTCCCACCCTTTTCCTTCAAACCTCATATAATAGTAATAATGTTCAGAGATGAGAATTGCATCAAAGAGTAAAAAACATGTGTGATTCACAAACCATAAAACAAACTATGAGTCCCTTACCTTTGCAAACGTCGCCAAGACATGACCATGGAGAGGAGAGAGGATGGCGCCTGGCACAGGGACGGAGTTTTCATTTAGAACCCATAGCTTGAGAGGAAGAAGAGAGGAACGAAACGAAGAAGAGCGCCGCTCTTTACCTTTTGCCTAACCCTAATCCAATTGAAACAAAAACATGATAACCCTAAAACTGTGTTTCAAATGAATTGGGCCATGACCCGTTTCCCTTTGCTTAAACCCATTTCATCTCTGCTAATTTCGCCCCCCTCCCCTGTTTGATCAGTTCAGCCCACATAAATTATTTATTATCTACCCCCCTTAATTTTTGATACCCCTCTTTCATTCATTTTCTTTTAGTTTTTTTTATAGAATTTTTATTAATCAAATAGATGTGTAATTTAATTAGACAAAATTTTAATAATTTGACCAATTTTATTAGTTTAAGTTTAGGATTAATTTAGTAATTTTAGTATTTTTTAATTAGAATTAAGTTAATAACTTTTAAAGTTTTAATTTAGTTTAGAATTATTTAATAATTCTTAAAATAATACTTTATATTATACCAAAAAATACACATAAAAATAAAAACTTAAAAAAACATTTTATTTTCTTTAATTAATTCTCTCTCTTTGTACATATTAAATAAAAATATAAAAATGCGTGTTCACACCATTTAGTCTGTTATTTAATCATTGTTGTGGTTATATATCACTTAGCTACTTAATCATTATCTATCTAATTTTCTGTTTGATTATTTCATCTTTATTTGGTTATTCCGTTTACGTCTAAATCCAAGAGAAAAATAATTAAATTTGTTGACTTCATGTCCTCAAATCCAATCACGCGAATATCTTCATTTCATTAAAACCTAAGATAATTTTTCCCCAAATATTCGATTCTTTCAAAACTCGTACCTTTTAAGTCAAAACTTCGACATTAGGTCGTCGTATCTTCAAAAACCCATCCGTACCCCTTTTCGGCCAAAACAATTTATTTTTAATCAAACGAACAAATTTTAATAAACAGATATTTCAAAAGGTTCCTATAGAATACTATAGATACATTGGGTGCTAATACCTTCCCATTGTATAACCAACCCCCGAACCATAGACCTCTTTTCAAAAACGCCTTGTATTTTTATTACTTTTAAAAGTATTATTTTACATTGCATACTTTAGGGTTTTATTTCGCTCTTTCCCCTTTTCCCTTGGAAATAATAAAGCGCGATGGCGACTCTTGCTTTTGTGAGACGAATTAATTAATAATTCGATCTCCGATTTACCCCGCTACATTTTTTATCGCTACAGAAATGGCGACTCTGCTGGGGAAAGATTGACCTCTTGCTGGTCCATCCCTAAGTGGGTTAAGCCTAGTTTGTTTTATCTGTTTTATTATTATTTGTTTTGGTTGATTATGTGTTTAAATTGGGGTTGTTTGGGTTTTTTGCAAAGGACGAATCCTATACCCGGATTAAGTTACACTTAAGAATAGTACGGGCGGTACAGTCATGTTAACTTTGAGGGAGTAATCCCGAAGAAGGAGGCATGAGATCCCCCACTCAATGGAAGGCCCTTTTGAACATAATATTTGTTTACCGAGTAATCGGGAAGACATTATTATTTTCGACCTGGGAGCCAGAGAAATTGAGAACCGTAGAACCCTAACCCATCTTGGCCTTTTTAGGTGTAGCGCGGAGACTATAACGGAGTAATTCGGAAGTAGTTGTTACGCGATGCTACGCTCAGATGAGTTTCTCTTGAGAATATTGCTAATTATTGAGTAATCAAGACGTTGGTAATATCCGAAGGAGGAATGTAGACTCTGGGAACTCTTAGAACCTTGTCTTACAGGTGTGATGAAACCATAGTACATACCTTGGGGTGGGCTTTACCTTTGACTCCATGCTGAAACGTTGAACCTTTGAACCCCATGTTTGTGAACTTGTGTGTAACTGTTGCATTATCATTCATCCATACATCCATAAACATTTTTGTAAAAAACTTGTTTTTCAAGGAACTTAAGAATGATTCTTGCAGACATCTCAAGTACTATTATTATGAAATTTGGAAGGAGAAACACTCGAAGTTTTAGTTTTAAGGAGCCCGAGATTGAAGAACTGAAGAGTTTAATTCCTAAGATCAAGAACCCGACGGATTTTCAGAAAAAGTATGGGTCCATTATACCTCTCATGAAGTGCAAGATGAAGGAAGGCATCCTTAGTACGTTAGTCCAATTTTACAATCCTTTGTACCGATGTTTCACCTTTCCGGATTACCAGTTAATGCCCACCTTAGAAGAGTACTCCTACATACTTGGTTTGCCGATCATCGACTGTGTTCCTTTTTCTGGATTAGAAGAGGAAGCCAAATCTCACGAGATAGCAACCATCACCCACTTGAAGAAGTCAGAGATAGAGGAGAACATGACTACAAAAGGGGGAATCTGAGGCTTGTCTGCGCAGTTTTTGTTGAGGAAAGCTCGTCATTTTGCTGAGATAAAAGATACTATTGCCTTTGAAGACGTCTTTGCTTTACTCGCTTATGGTCTATTCTTGTTCCCTAACGTTGATAAGTTTGTGGATATCAACGCCATCAGAATTTTCTTGATTGGAAATCCGGTCCCTACGTTGCTAGGAGATACCTATTACTCCATCCATCTTCGAAACTCTTATCAAGGAGGGATGATCATTTGTTGTGCGCCGTTGCTATATCAGTGGTATGTTTCTCATCTACCTAGGTCTGATGTTTTCTGGGATCTCGAGAAGGAGCCGCGATGGGCGCCAAAAATTATGGCTCTCACTCATTTCGACATTGATTGGTATAATCGAGCTTACTATGACGTGAAGATCATCGATAGCTATGGTGCTTTTCCTAACGTGCCTCTTCTTGGTACGAAAGGAGGAATTAACTATAACCCTGTTCTCGCGCGCCGTCAGTTTGGATACCCGATGAGGGACAAGCCAAACAACATCCATGTGAGTGGTTTCTTTTTACAAGAAGGACAAGATCACCAGACAGCTAAGAAGGAGATCGAAGGAGCTTGGTGCCACATCCATAGGAAAGGGAGAGATATGTTAGGACATAGAGGTGCCGTTTCTTTGGAGCCTTACCTACAATGGGTCTGTGCTAGGGCTTATGCTCTCAAGATGCCCTATAAACCTGAGAAACCTTTATTCCCTACCGTTGCATCCTCATCCGTTGATATCCCTATCGAGAATATGGGAGAATACCAAGGAAATCTGGCTAGGATGAAGTCCGAGAGAGATGCTTGGAAAGAAAAGTATAATATGTCTGAATATGAGAATCGGGTCCTGGCTCGACAACTAAAGGAAAAGGAGGATTTGCTATTTATTCAAGACGGCTGGTTCATTGATCATGATGAGAAGCTTCATAAAAAGGATGCTTTACTGAAGAAATATGCTAGTGAAAGGAAGAGAAAGAGGGAAGGTTCGGTAAGCGTTGCTCTCGTTCCTAATCCACAAAAGGAAATCATTGATCGACTGGTAGCTGAGAAGAAAGAGATGGAAGACTTTTATGAAGAGAAGATCAGGAAGCTCCGGTTACAGTTGGCATTTTGTCCTTCATCTGATGATTCTGAATGACCTTTAGTTCTTAGTTTTATTTTACTGATGTCATTTTGTAAAACTCTGTAAAAGGGCTTCATGTTCCGAAGTTGTAATTTACTGCTTTTATTATGGGCTTCATGTTCCAAAGTTGTAGTTTACTGCTTTATTATTGGGTTGTTATCCCAAAGTTGTAATTTATTGTTTTGTTGTTCCAAAGTTGTAAGTTGTAATTTACCGCTTTTGATTAATGGATTGAGTTTTTGTTGTTCCAAATTCCTTTACCATTGATGTGTGCAAAATTATTGAAGTTCCTTAAAAAACTATTAAAATGAATTATCATTTGCATCATATATCATGCATCATCCAACATTCCACTTCACATGTTTTCTAGAGTCTTATCCTTGTTTCTTTTCCCACTCCGATAGATTGTCAAGTTGTCTCATCGATACGATACTCGAGCCAATCGTCAGAGGAAGATGGAAGATCTTAAACAGGAAAACCACGAGCTTCGTGAGGAGGTCGCTACCCTTCGTGTCAGTATGGAAAAGTTAACTGCGCTAGTGGAAAGTTTGATGGCTGCTCAGAATCAGCCATCGACTACAGATGCTGAGATTCAGACTTCAACTACTGTGGTTTCCGAGATTGTCACCGTTCCAACATCTGTGACTCAAATCAACTCTCTGCTTCAACATCAGATGCCAAAAGGTTTTCCGTGGGGAATGCCTTACAACTTTGTGCCAGAGGGGTATCAGCCTGTCGTACAACCTTTGTTTCAACCTACTATGTCTTTTCCTCAACTAGAGACAACTGCCATGCCGCCGGTAATCCCGTCTGTGACACCTTTCCCGCAACCGGTGATGACAACTTTCGCTCCTGTGGTTCACTCTATGCCATACTTGAATGAACCTACTTATCTTGCCGAGCCTGCTGAAAGTTTGGGTCTTTTTGATAGAATGGAAGAATTTCAAGACCAATTCCAAGAAATGCAGAGGGAGCTCAGAGCGTTAAAGGGGAAGGATTTGTTTGGAAAGAACACTCATGACCTTTGTTTAGTTCCGAATGTCAAGATTCCAACAAAATTCAAAGTGCCATACTTTGAAAGATATAAGGGTGATTCGTGTCCTCGGAGTCACTTGACTATGTACGTGAGAAAGATGTCTACATATTCTGATGATCATGACTTGTTGATTCACTATTTTCAAGACAGTTTGACGGGTGCCGCTCTAAAGTGGTATATGGGTTTAGACAGCATTCGGATCCGCGACTTCAGCGATCTTAGTGAAGCTTTTGTTCACCAGTATAAGTACAACGTCGACATGGCGCCGGACAGGGATCAACTCCGGGCGATGTCCCAGAGAGATAGAGAGTCTTTTAAGGAATACGCCCAGAGGTGGCGCGAAATTGCTGCTCAAATCTATCCTCCTCTTGAGGAGAAAGAGATGACAAAGATATTCTTGAAGACTTTAGGTTCCTTTTACTATGAAAGAATGATTTCCAGCGCACCCAGTGACTTCACCGAAATGGTAAGTATGGGCATGCGGTTGGAGGAAGGGATTCATGAAGGGCGTTTAGTTAAAGAAGGAAGTCCGTCTAGCAGTACCAAGAAGTTTGGAAGTGTTTTCCCAAAAAGAAAAGAGCAGGATGTCAGCGTGATCTTCCCAGGGAGACCGAGGAGAGGTTACTCACACGTTGTGGCAGTCACCCCGGCTGTCCGCCCAACATTGGTGACCCCAGCTCATCAAACCCCACCAACTCAACAACGGCCATTTCAGCAGCAGCCTCGACAACAGGATTATCCATTCAACAACCAGAACCGTTCACCAAGGAAGCCGCAATTCGATGCCATTCCCATGACTTATACTGAATTGTTCTCTGCTCTTATCAGAAAGAACCTCATAACGACAAAACCTCCTCCTGTCGCACCAAACAGTACTTCTCTGTGGTACAAGGCGGATCAGTTTTGTGAATATCATCAAGGGTCGCCGGGGCACAACCTTGATATTGTTTTGCTTTAAAGGCGGATGTGCAGAGGTTGATTAAGAATGGTATCTTGTCTTTCAAGGATGTTAACCCAAATGTTAGAGATAATCCTTTGCCTCGACATGGGGCAACATCAGTGAATATGGTGGAAGGGTGTCCGGGAAAGTTTCGAGTTTTTCAAGTTGAACACATAAGAGAGTCGTTGATCAGGTTACATCAGAGCTTAAGAAGACTTGCCTTTGTTAGGCATCAGCATGATTATGATGTCTGTGAATTTTGTTCAAGAGAGGTTGATTGCCCTATTGTGAAGGAGGATATTCAAAAATTGTTAGACCAAAGGGTTATCACTATTACATATGACAGAGATCCGGAGGATGAAGTGAATGTTATAATACCACAATTCAATTTGCCTGAACCAGTAGAGATCGTTTACGACAGTCAGACTGCACTTGTTGCTCCTTTGATCATTTACCCACCTGGTCCCGTGCCTTACAACTCAGACCAAGCTATACCGTATAAGTATAATGCCACCATGATTGAGAATGGGGTAGAAGTCCCTATACTAACAAGGCCGTCTTTTGTTAACATCGCTGATGTGAGTAGAGTTATGAGAAGCGGACGTGTTTTTGCAGTAGTACCTTTGAAGAGACCAGAAGTTCAAGTCAGGAGGCCCATACCGGCAGAAATTCCAGCGAGAAATGTTGAACCAAGGGTTGAGATAGGCCGATCCAATGAACCTATCCCTCATCCCGATGATGATGAGATTCTGAAGCTCATCAAGAGAAGTGAATATAAGATTGTGGACCAACTATTGCAAACTCCTTCCAAGATTTCTTTGCTTGCTTTACTGAGAGATTCTGGTGCCCATAGAGAAGCTTTGATGAAGGTCTTGGACCAGGCATTCGTGGATCATGATGTGACGGTTGACCAATTTGATGGAATTGTGGGAAATATTACTTCGTGTAACAATCTTGGTTTCAGTGATGAAGAGCTTCCGGAGGAGGGAAGAAACCATAATATGGCTTTGCATATCTCAATAAGTTGTGGAAATGATACTTTATCAAGTGTGTTGGTAGATACAGGTTCGTCGTTAAATGTAATGCCCAAAACTACATTATCTCGACTCTCATATCAAGGTGTTCCCATGAGACCTAGTGGGGTAATTGTCAAAGCGTTTGATGGTTCTAGGAAGACTGTCATTGGTGAAGTGGATCTTCCTATAGTAATTGGTCCTCATACTTTTCAGATCACTTTTCAAGTAATGGATATTCGTGCCGCCTACAGTTGCCTATTGGGTCGTCCATGGATCCATGATGCAGGGGTAGTCACTTCCACGCTCCATCAAAGATTGAAGTTTGTAAGGCATGGAAAGCTGGTAATGATTGGTGGAGAGCAGGCCATGGTGGTAAGCCATTTGTCATCTTTCTCGTTTATTGATGCTGATGAGGATGTTGGAACCCAATTCCAAGCTCTATCTGTTGCTAATAATGAAGTGAAGAAGCAAGGGACATCTATTTCTTCTTTTGAGGATGCGCGACGAGTGGTTGAAAGTGGTTCGGCTGAGGGTTGGGGCCAGGTGTTGACTTTGCCCGAGAACAAGTCTGGAGAAGGTCTTGGTTTCCATCCCGTGTTTACAAGAGTCAAGCAGGAAGTAGTTACCCGTCCGATACAAGAAGTTTTCCGAAGTGCAGGTTTTATCCATCCGACTCCTCTTGAAGTTGATGTTATAATAGGAGACGATTCTGAAGAGGATTTACCCGATTTTGTAACGCATGGAGCGGTTTGCCAGAACTGGATTGCTGTTGATGTTCCTGTTGTGATGCACATTTCTGAGTAATGTTTTGTTTTATTTTTGAAAAAAAATCGCTCTGCCCAAGGCGAAAAGTATTTGTGTCGGGCTATATTGAAAATAAATCCTTTTGCTCTGCCCAAGGCAAAAGAGAAAATGTCTGGGCTCTTTGTTTCAAGTATTTCCCTTCATGAATAAAAATGTTATTTTGTCCACTACTGTTTTATTTTTCACTTTTTCTGGGAAATAGTAATGAAAATTAATTGATAGTAATAGGAAAATATAATAATATTTTGTTTCATTTGTACAACATTCATATTAATCGATTTCTAAAATAAAGTATAATCATATGTGCAGATTAATCCATGACTTAACCATTGAAAACAATGATCCTATGCCCTCTCCCAACTTTGAATTCCCTGTGTTCAGAGCCGAAGAAGAGGATAGTGAAGAGATTCCTGATGAAATTTCCGGTTTGCTTGAGCATGATGAAAAGATTATTCAGCCGTTTGAAGAACCTATAGAGTTGATCAATTTGGGTGATGAAGAAGATAAAAAGGAAGTCAAGGTCGGAGCATTGCTCATCCCAGAGGTCAAAGAGAAAATGTTGGAGCTTCTCAAAGAGTATGTTGATGTGTTTGCTTGGTCCTACCAAGATATGCCAGGTTTGGACAACAATATTGTGGAGCATCGTTTACCGTTTAGACCTGAATGTCCGTCCATTAAGCAGAAGTTGAGAAGGACTCGTCCCGATATGGCTGGCAAGATCAAAGAAGAAGTTCAAAAACAAATTAATGCAGGTTTCCTTGTTACATCGGTCTATCCTCAATGGTTAGCCAATATAGTGCCTGTTGCTAAGAAAGATGGCAAAGTTCGAATGTGTGTAGACTATAGAGATCTGAATAGAGCTAGCCCAAAGGATGACTTCCCATTACCGCACATTGACGTATTGGTCGACAGTACCGCAAAGTTCAAAGTCTTTTCTTTCATGGATGGTTTCTCTGGTTACAATCAAATCAAGATGGCACCGGAAGATATGGAGAAGACAGCTTTCATTACACCTTGGGGAACATTTTGTTATCGGGTTATGCCGTTTGGTCTGAGGAATGCTGGTGCAACATACCAAAGGCCATGACTGCTTTGTTCCATGATATGATGCATAAAGAGATAGAAGTGTATGTAGATGACATGATTTCCAAATCACAAACTGAAGAAGATCATTTGGAACATTTATTGAAGTTATTCCAGCGTTTGAGAAAGTATAAACTCTGTCTGAATCCCAACAAGTGCACTTTTGGTGTTCGTTCTGGAAGACTTCTGGGTTTCATTGTCAGTCAGAAAGGTATTGAGGTAGATCCTGATAAAGTCAAAGCTATTCGGGAAATGCCCGCACCCAAGACGGAAAAACAAGTAAGAGGATTCCTTGGGAGACTAAATTATATTTCTAGATTTATATCTCATATGACTGCTACCTGTGGGCCGATTTTCAAGCTTCTCCGAAAGAACCAAGGATGTGTATGGACAGAAGATTGTCAGAGAGCTTTTGATAGCATCAAAGAATATTTGCTTGAACCTCCCATTTTGATTCCTCCGGTGGAAGGAAGACCTTTGATTATGTACCTGACTATATTGGAAGATTCCATGGGATGTGTGCTTGGTCAACAAGATGAGACTGGAAGAAAGGAACATGCCATATATTATCTGAGTAAGAAATTCACAGACTGTGAGTCTCGATACTCATTGCTTGAGAAAACCTGTTGTGCTTTAGCTTGGGCTGCTCGCTGTCTGCGCCAGTATATGATTAACCACACCACTTGGTTGATCTCCAAAATGGATCCGATCAAGTATATCTTTGAGAAGCCCGCCTTATCTGGAAGAATAGCCCGTTGGCAGATGTTGTTATCCGAATATGACATTGAGTATCACACTCAGAAAGCAATCAAAGGGAGTATTTTAGCCGACCATTTAGCTCACCAACCAATTGACGATTACCAATCCATCAAGTTTGATTTCCCAGATGAAGATGTTATGTACTTGAAAGCTAAAGATTGTGAAGAGCCGTTACCTGAAGAAGGACCTGATCCCGAATCCCATTGGGGTTTAATATTTGATGGAGCTGTGAACTCTTATGGAAATGGAATTGGGGCAATCATCGTCACTCCCCGAGGTACTCATATCCCGTTCACGGCGAGATTGAAGTTTGAATGCACGAACAACATGGCTGAATATGAGGCATGTATTATGGGTCTCGAAGAAGCAGTGGATCTAAGGATTAAGATTATTGATATTTACAGAGATTCGACATTGGTAATTAATCAAATCAAAGGAGAATGGGAGACTCGTCATCCTGGTTTGATCCCTTACAGAGATTATGCTAGAAGACTGTTAACTTTCTTCAACAAAGTGGAATTACATCATATCCCTAGAGATGAAAACCAAATGGCTGATGCTTTAGCTACTTTGTCTTCAATGTTTCAAGTGAATGGTTGGAACGATGTGCCCAAATTCCGGGTTATGCGCCTTGATAGACCTGCTCACGTGTTCTCAGTAGAAGAGGTTACCGACGACAAACCGTGGTTCTATGACATTAAACGTGTTCTTCAAACTCAAGAGTACCCGCCTGGGGCATCCAATAAAGATAGGAAGACATTGAGAAGATTAGCAAGCAGTTTCTTCCTCAATGAAGAAGTATTGTATAAGAGGAATTACAACATGGTCTTGCTCAGATGTGTAGACAGACGTGAAGCGGACATGCTGATGCAAGAAGTACATGAAGGATCCTTTGGCACACATGCCAACGGACATGCAATGGTTAAAAAGATGTTGAGAGCTGGTTACTATTGGATGACGATGGAATCTGATTGCTGCAAATATGTGAAGAAATGTCATAAATGCCAGATTTATGCGGACAAGATACATGTGCCACCGACCCTCCTTAACGTTATCTCTCCACCTTGGCCTTTTTCTATGTGGGGCATTGATATGATCGGAATGATTGAACCCAAAGCTTCAAATGGTCATCGTTTCATCTTGATAGCGATTGATTATTTTACTAAATGGGTGGAAGCAGCATCTTATGCTAATGCAACCAGACAGGTGGTAGTCAGATTTATCAAGAATCAGATCATTTGTCGATACGGCATCCCGAGCAAGATCATCACGGATAATGGTTCGAATTTGAATAACAAGATGATGAGAGAGCTTTGTGAAGAGTTCAAAATCGAACATCATAATTCTTCTCCTTACAGACCGAAGATGAATGGGGCAGTTGAAGCTGCTAACAAGAACATCAAAAAGATTGTCCAGAAGATGGTGGTAACTTATAAAGATTGGCATGAAATGCTTCCGTTTGCTCTGCATGGATACCGTACTTCAGTTCGAACTTCAACAGGCGCAACCCCATTTTCCCTAGTGTATGGTATGGAAGCCGTACTTCCCGTGGAGGTTGAGATCTCGTCTATGAGAGTGTTGATGGAAGCTAAACTTTCCGAGGCTGAATGGTGTCAAAGTAGATATGATCAGTTGAATTTAATCGAAGAAAAGAGAATGACAGCATTGTGTCACGGTCAATTATATCAGCATAGAATGAAGAAGGCTTTTGATAAGAAGGTTCGACCACGCGAGTTCAGAGAAGGTGACCTTGTGCTCAAAAAGATATTATCTTTCCAACCTGATTCTAGGGGCAAGTGGGCTCCGAATTATGAAGGACCGTATGTTGTTAAGAAAGTTTTCTCTGGAGGTGCCTAAATTCTCACAAATATGGACGGTGAAGAGCTCCCGCGCTCCTTGAACGCCGATGCAGTCAAGAGATATTTCGCTTAGGTTTAAGTTGACAGTTTGCTAAGTTGGAAACCCGAAGGGGCGGCTTAGGCAAGCTTTTGGTCAGACCAGTCTTGGCATTTGAACACATTTCGGAATTCGAAGTTGTTAGGGAGAATAGTGATCATTGTTTTTGTGTAACATTTTTATTTCATGTACTATTTCCCAAACTTTTGTAAACCTTTGGAGTCGCGTTGTTAGCAAACTACCATCTTATTAATGAAATTTTAGCATTTACCTTTTGTGGGCAAAATTTTAATTTTTTCGGCAATATTTGAAACAAAGTTATTTAAAGTATTCTTATTTTAAAGATGTGTCGTGAATAATGAAAGGAATATTAACAGTTGTTCCGAGGATGGTCAAGCCACGAAATGCAAAACGATACAGTATTTTATCCTTGCATGATGAACATGTTTTATTTCAAAATCGTCATGAGGTGTTGGTTGTGTAAACTTGCGTTGCTCGTGGTACTAAGTTTGTTGACTCCCCAGTTTTTCCAGTTAAGCGTTGTTTTGGTTATCTTTATTTGAGCGATTTCTGAAGTGTGGTACGCTTTATCTCATGCCAGTAGTCTATTGGTGTTAGAAGATTGGATTTGAATACTTTTCTCATCAGAAGACTTGAGCCTTGTAGCGTGATACGCTCTGACGTTGCTTTGTGTTTCCAGTTCTAGTTGTTTTCCGTCTTTTTAAGATTGGTCGAGTATCTATTATTTTGTGACATCTTATCGTATTCAAGATATTCCGTCTGTTTGTTTTGTCAGCATAACATTCATTTACTCATTTACACTTATATCACGCATGCATATTCACATTTGTCGTTGATTTTGGGTTGTATACTTTGTTTATTAAGACAATGTACATGTTCTTTCCAAGTAGAAGGTTAGCTTATGCAGAAAATGTGCTTCCTTTCTAAATTCCCCAACTGAGCTAATCCTTGTGGATGATTTTTTGATTTAGCCTACCTTGTCCATTTCTGGATAGGATAAATCCCCCAATCGAGTTACTTTCTCATTGGGTGGAGTCTTGTTTGACTGTTTCTCTCTGGTTTATTCCTGGGGGGAGTTGTTTCCTCTTGCATAGGCTATCTCATGATTTTCTCCAGTGAAGTCGCGACCTAGACGAATGGTGCATTTATTTTGCAAATATGTGATCTCCTCAGGAAGGATTGATTCGTGGTTCTCTTTGACGAAGATTTTATTCTCTGCCAGTATCATCGCAATTTCCTTCTGAATTATTTTTGGAAAACGACAAGCGGCGGTCTCTTCATGAGCAACTTGTACGTTATAGACATCGTTGGAAAACGGCAAGCGGCGGTCTCTTCATGAGAAACTTGTACGTTATAGACATCGTTGGAAAACGACAAGCGACGGTTTCTTCATGAGCAACTTGTGCGTTACTATTATTTTTGGAAAACGACAAGCGGCGGTCTCTTCATGAGCAACTTGTACGTTATTATTTTTGGAAAACGACAAGCGGCGGTCTCTTCATGAGCAACTTGTACGTTATTATTTTTGGAAAACGACAAGCGGCGGTCTCTTCATGAGCAACTTGTACGTTATAGACATCGTTAGAAAACGGCAAGCGGCAGTCTCTTTATTTGAGCAACTTGTACGTTATTATTTTTCTGGGATACATCAAGTGGCGGCTTCTTTATTTGAGCAGCTTGTATGTTATTGACATCCCTGGACGACAGCAAGTGGCAGCCTCTTTATTTGAGCAGCTTGTATGTCATAATATTTTTTGGAAGACAGCAAGTGGCAGCTTCTTTATTTGAGCAGCTTGGGTATCTACAACCTTATTATTATTTCAGCATTAATTAGTATATCTCCGGAAATCTCACCGAGAAGTCTGTTATGAATCTTTACCTTCAGAAGTCGGTAATCCATTATCAGCAAAATTGATACTTTCTGTCTATCTTTGACCTTGAGTTGTGAACTCACTGATATTTTGGGTCAATAATATGTTTTTTATGTCCTATGCAAGATACCTTCTTTGTTAGGGTCAGAGTCCGTATTTTCTCAAGTTTTTATTCGCCGTCAAGAGTCTATTATTTGAAGTCGATGGCCCATTTTCCCAGTATTGTATAATCTATGTCCTTGTGTTTTGTTGGTGTTTGATTTCTCCAGCATTGTCTTGTTTCATACAATATCTTTCTCTGTGAATTCAATCACTACATTCATATCAAACATAATGGCGGTATCTTAGGGAAAAATTTGCGTATTATGTATTTAAGTACCTTCAATCTCGTCGAGACGAAGATTTTAATCTTCATATCTCCGGATAGAAGAAACTTAAATAGGGGCAGCTGTTGTACCCCAAATTTTGACCTAAGATACCATCTCCCATCTGCATCATTACATTGCAAGTGTTTTGACCTATCTTTATCAACTTTCAAAGCAGTTTTTTTAAAATTCATAACTTTTTCAAGTCAAGAGCTGGTTAGTTTTGAAACGCTAAATTTATTAATTGATCAATGCTAAAACAATGTTTATTTAATTATTTATTATTCTGAGTTTAAATAATTGGAATTTATTTTCAGTTATTATATAATTTAAAGAATTATAAATAATAAAGTAAAAATTTGAAAAGAAGTTTATTAATTGATCAATGATGTTTATTTAATTATTTATTATTCTGAGTTTAAATAATTGGAATTTATTTTCAGTTATTATATAATTTAAAGAATTATAAATAATAAAGTAAATATTTGAAAAGAAGTTTGTTAATTGATCAATGATGTTTATTTAATTATTTATTATTCTGAATTTAAATAGTTGGAATTCATTTTCAGTTGTTATAATTTAACGAATTATAAATGATAAAGTAAATAATTGGAAAGAAGAAAATAATTAATTGGTAAAATAATAGAGTTTTATTCATCTTTATTCTAATTGTTACAATTGTTGTTTAAATACTGTATTTATTTACAAAGTATTTACAATGATAATTTTTACAAATGTTTAAAGTGAAATAAAGTCTATCCTAATTTTTCTAAGTTCTAAATCTTCATCTTCTATCCAATACTTCTTTGATGCTCATTTGATTTTACCTGCAAAGAATTAAAAGAAAAGTCAGAAATAGATATAATTAAAAGCAGACAATTAATTTAGAGTTCATCATTAAAAGCAAACGGCTGGAATCAGTTTTTACCCTCTTTGCAAATCACGGGATTTCTCCCGGTTCACAAAAAGGGATGAATATTTATTGATAAATATGAATGCACAAGTTAAAATTATGCACAAATTCAATATTTCAAAACCAACTGCATATTTCAAAACCAACTGCATAGTTCAAAATCAATTGCACATTTCAAATTGTCAAAACTGCATATTTCAAAGCCAATAGCATATGCAAGTCAAAGTTACATCTTCAAAAAACAAAGTCCAACGTAAACTGTCCAAATATGGAAGTATGGAAATACAAAGGCTCCATACTGTAACAATGCAGATGGCAAAGAAGAAATGTGCAGATCAAAACCATATATGCAAGCAAATATTCCTAAATTCATCATTTTCCAGCTTTGCTTTTTCAGAACACAAGTACATAACATCATTTTAATGTTTCAAACTATACTAAGGAGAGAGAAGAGAGAAAAGAGTTGGGTTTACAGGTTTTGACTTTAGGCAGAAAAGAGATAGAAAACAAAACTGCAGTAACACAGTAAAAAAAGGAAAGCATAGAAAAGGATAAAAAGAAAACTGAATGAAACAGTAGAGAGGGCAGAAGTATCAAAGGCAAAAAAATGGTTAAAATATACAAGAACCTGAACCATCAGAGCCAAGGGAACCAACTGATATAAAACAACACAAACTCTTCAAAAAAAGCCAGAGTTCATAACCTGTTGGAAGCCTAAAACAAAAACTGAGTTCAAATACCACAAGCCTATTCTCAAAGTAAAAAAAAAGCTTGAAGAACCTGGATTCAAAAACCAGTATAACCTGCTGTCTCAAGCCAAAACCAATAACCATGGCCTGAAAAACCAGTAAACACTAAGCCTTCCACCTGCCTGAAGTACAAACCATAAAACCATGGCCTAAAAAAACCAGTAAACACTAAGCTGTCTAGAAAAAGCCTTAAGCCCAAAACCAGTATACCTTGTTAAACCATGAAAGCCATGACCAACAGCATAAACCATGAAACCAAGGCCATAACCTGCATAAACCAGTAACGCCCAACCTGCCTGAAGCCCCACAAAAAACTAGTAAACACAAGCTGTTACCAACAACCTTAAACCTGTCAAGCCTCAAGGGCATAAACCTTTAACTTGCCAAGTTCCAAAAAAACAGAAACATCCACCATCTTAAACATACTCAACGAGCCAAAAGATGAAAGCTAGTCAAAACAAAATATTTCAACAATAGCACATTCAGAAGCATACAGGGGCAAGCATCAACAAATATCTCAAGGCCCTCAGAAACATAATCACTGGGCGCAAATCATATAACATACTCAGAATCACCAAGGTATCAAGGCAAGAAGAAGAAGAGGAAAAAGCATACCCAGAAATTTACAAGGCATCAAGCATACAAACGAAGGCGACATAAGCATACAAGGCAAAGCAGGCAACGAGGCAGAAGAAGAAGATAAAGGGGTTTTTCAACATGCATCTTTCAGCAATCATCATCAAAACATAAAAGTCAAAGGTGAGATACTAGACAAACCGGAGCAAGCCACATCATCGCGTCTCTTCGCCCTGCCTACCCTAGGCGCCTCCAGCTCCCTCCTCCGTTTTTCCCAAAGACCATGAAGGTATAACTTTCCCACCCTTTTCCTTCAAACCTCATATAATAGTAAAAATGTTCAGAGCTGAGAATTGCATCAAAGAGTAAAAAACATGCGCGATTCACAAGCCATAAAACAAACTATGAGTCCCTTACCTTTGCAAACGTCTCCCAGACATGACCATGGAGAGGAGAGAGGATGGCGCCTGGCACAGGGACGGAGTTTTCATTTAGAACCCATAGCTTAAGAGGAAGAAGAGAGGAACGAAACGAAGAAGAGCGCCGCTCTGTACCTTTTGCCTAACCCTAATCCAATTGAAACAAAAACCTGATAACCCTAAAACTGTGTTTCAAATGAATTGGGCCATGACCCGTTTCCCTTTGCTTAAACCCATTTCATCTCTGCTAATTTCGCCCCCCTCCCCTGTTTGATCAGTTCAGCCCACATAAATTATTTATTATCTACCCCCTTAATTTTTGATACCCCTCTTTCATTCATTTTCTTTTAGTTTTTTTTATAGAATTTTTATTAATCAAATAGATGTGTAATTTAATTAGACAAAATTTTAATAATTTGACCAATTTTATTAGTTTAAGTTTAGGATTAATTTAGTAATTTTAGTATTTTTTAATTAGAATTAAGTTAATAACTTTTAAAGTTTTAATTTAGTTTAGAATTATTTAATAATTCTTAAAATAATACTTTATATTATACCAAAAAATACACATAAAAATAAAAACTTAAAAAAATATTTTATTTTCTTTAATTAATTCTCTCGCTTTGTACATATTAAATAAAAATATAAAAATGCGTGTTCACACCATTTAGTCTGTTATTTAATCATTGTTGTGGTTATATATCACTTAGCTACTTAATCATTATCTATCTAATTTTCTGTTTGATTATTTCATCTTTATTTGGTTATTCCGTTTACGTCTAAATCCAAGAGAAAGATGATTAAATTTGTTGACTTCATGTCCTCAAATCCAATCACGCGAATATCTTCATTTCATTAAAACTTAAGATAATTTTTCCCCAAATATTCGATTCTTTCAAAACTCGTACCTTTTAAGTCAAAACTTCGACATTAGGTCGTCGTATCTTCAAAAACCCATTTGTACCCCTTTTCGGCCAAAATAATTTATTTTTAATCAAACGAACAAATTTTAATAAACAGATATTTCAAAAGGTTCCTATAGAATACTATAGATACATTGGGTGCTAATACCTTCCCATTGTATAACCAACCCCCGAACCATAGACCTCTTTTCAAGAACGCCTTGTATTTTTATTACTTTTAAAAGTATTATTTTACATTGCATACTTTAGGGTTTTATTTCGCTCTTTCCCCTTTTCCCTTGGAAATAATAAAGCGCGGTGGCGACTCTTGCTTTTGTGAGACGAATTAATTAATAATTTGATCTACGATTTACCCCGCTACATTTTTTATCGCTACAGGTACCTAAGGATAAAATTGTCTATGTTGCATATATCTTTAACAACAAGATTGAAACACCAATCTTGGAACCTGGACTCTAGATGCTCTCGACACATGATGAAAAGAAAGCATATGTTCCAAAGCCTAGAACTTAAATCTGGAGGCTACGTAGGTTTCATAGGAAATCAGAAAGGGTAGATCATTGGCTCTGGAACTATTGGTAACGGTACTCTTCCCTCTATAACTAATGTTCTGTTAGTAGATGGATTAATGCATAACTTTTTATCCATAAGTTAATTAAGTGATAAAGGTTATGATATAATCTTCAATCGAAAGTCCTGCAAAGCAGTTAGTCAGAAAGATGGATTTGTCCTCTTTAATGGAAAGAGAAACAACAACATTTGCAAAATAAAAATTTCTGAACTAAAAATTCAGAATGTAAAATGCCTATTGTCTGTTAATGATGATCAGTGGGTCTGGCATAGAATATTGAGGCATGTTAGTATGAGAAGAATCTCTCATATTAACAAACTCAATCTGGTCAGAGGACTTCCTAACCCGAAGTTCATCTCAGATGCTCTGTGTTAAGCATGTCAAAAAGGCAAGCTTGCAAAACCTTCTTTCAAAACCAAAAACGTTGTTTCTACCTCTAGACCATTAGAACTTCTGCATATAGCTCTATTTGGACTAGTGAAAACTGCATCCATTAGTGGCAAGAAGTATGGATTAATGATCGTAGATGACTATAGCAGATGGACACGGGTAAAGTTCTTAAGACATAAGGACGAGTCACATTTTGTGTTCTTTGAATTTTATAACCAAGTCCAAATGGAAAAAGATCTTAGAATTGTTAAAGTCAGAAGTGATCATGGTGGAGAATTTGAAAACAAAAATTTGAACTATTTTTTAATGAGAATGGCATCTCTCATGATTTCTCTTGTCCTAGAACTCCTCAACAAAACAGAGTTGTAGAACGAAAGAACAGAACTTTACAAGAAATGGCCAGAACCATGATCAACGAGACTAACATTGCTAACTACTTCTGGGAAGAAGCAATTAACACAGCTTGTTACATTCAGAATAGAATCTCCATAAGACCTATTCTGGATAAGACTCCATATGAACTGTGGAAGAACAGAAAGCCAACATTTCATATTTTCATCCATTTGGATGTACTTGTTTTATTTTGAATACTAAAGAACATCTGAACAAGTTTGACTCTAAAGCACAAAAGTGTCTCGTGTTAGGATACTCTGAACGCTCAAAAGGCTATAGAGTATATAACACAGAAACACGGATTGTAGAAGAGTCTATCAATGTCAGATTTTATGACAAGCTTGGCTCTCAAAAGTCAAATTAAGGTAAATCTTTTGCAGATATAGAAGTCCAATTTACAGGTACTAAAGACATTGCATCAGAATTTTCTCACAAAAAACCTCAGTCAACTCTAGAAGAAGATGTCACAAACATTACAACAACATCTAAAGAGCCTTTCCAGAAAAGACAATCCAGAAGCAGCTTAGCTCATCCGAAAGACAAAATTCTGGGAAAGAAAGAAGACCCAATCAGAACAAGATCTACATTCAGAAACTCTGAAGAATATCTCATGGGATTAGTGTCTCTGATTGAGCCAACTTCCATTGATGAAGCCCTTCTAGACAATGATTGAATACTTGCAATGCAGGAAGAATTAAACCGATTCACCAGAAACGATGTGTGGGATCAGGTTCCTAAACTAAAAGGGTTCAACACGATTGGAACCAAATTGGTATTCAGAAACAAACTGAATGAACAAGGAGAAGTCGTCAGAAATAAAGCACCGCTGGTGGCATAAGGTTATAGTCATCAAGAGGGGATAGACTATATAGAAACCTTTGCTCCAGTGGCCAGGTTAGAATCTATCAGACTTTTAATTTCTTTTGCTATAAATAATGGTATCACTCTTTATCAGATGGATGTTAAAAGTGCATTTTTAAATGGTTACATTGATGAAGAAGTTTATGTGAATCAACCCCCTGGTTTTGAAAATTCAAAACATCCAGAATATGTCTATAAACTAAAGAAATCACTATATGGTCTGAAACAAGCTCCTAGAGCTTGGTATGAAAGACTAAGTAGTTTTCTATTAGAAAATGATTTTACCAGAGGGAAGGTGGACACTACTTTATTCTATAAACTATTTTAAAATGACATTCTAGTTTGTCAGATTTATGTAGATGATATTATTTTTGGATCTACTAAAGCCTCTTTGGGAAGAGAATTTGCTAAGTCTATGCAGGCAGAGTTTGAACCGAGCTTGATGGGAGAACTCAAGTTCTTTCTTGGCATCCAGATCAATCAAACTCCAGAAGGAACATACATACATCAAAGCAAGTATGTCAAGGAACTTCTGAAGAAATTTGACCTATCAAAATTTAAGCCAACCAAAACTCCCATGCATCCCACATGCATTATGGAAAAGGAAGAGGTAAGTAAGAAGGTAGAAAAGAAGATCTACAGAGCTATGATTGGTTCTCTCTTATATCTAACAGCTTCAAGACTTGATATTTTGTATAGTGTATATTTGTGTGCTAGATTCCATTAAGATCCTAGAGAATCCCACTTAACAAATGTTAAGCGAATTTTCAAGTATCTGAAAAGTACTAATAATCTTGGTCTTTATTATAGAAAAACCAAAGAATACAAATTAGTAGGGTACTGTGATGTTGGCTTCGCTGGAGGCAGAATAGAAAGAAAAAGTACTTCTAGAAGCTGCCAATTTCTGGGTGAAAATCTTATCTTATGGTCCAGCAAGAGGCAATCCACCACTGCTTTGTCAACTGTTAAAGTTGAATACATAGCAGCAACTGGATGTAGCATAAGATGCTCTGGATGAAAAGTCAACTTGAAGACTTCAATATATTTGAGAGTAAGATTCATATACTCTGTGACAACACTTCTGCTATATGTCTTTCAAAAAAATCCCATTTTACATTTTAGGGCTAAGCATATAGAAATAAAACATCATTTTATTAGGGACTGTATTCAGAAAGGAATTCTTTCATCAAAATTTATAGACACAGACCATCAATGGGCTGATGTTTTCACAAAACCCCTTCTGAAGATAGGTTTAACTTCATTCTGAAACATCTCAGCATGAAATTATGCCCAGAGTGATAGTCTTATTTATATATTCGTTAACCCTCAAAACTTTATTTTTTTTGGTGAAAATCTGATCAATAATTCTTCAGAAGTAAGGAGGAAAGTTGTATTAGGATCTATCTAAGAAGATCTGAACAGTCTCCAAACGATTCATTTTAAAGATAGGCTTGCAGTTCACAATATCAACATTTGTCATCTCTTCACAAGGTTTTCTTCTAAGGCTGAACACATGTTCAAACTCTGAAGAGACTAAAGCATTGATTGGATGCATTGAGACTCGTGTTGTATTGGTAACTATTTCATATCTATATGTTATCCCCCTCTTTTCAGGAATCATTAATACTAAGTAATCATTTCTTTTAACCCTTTTCGTGTTAATTAAGTTTCCTATTTTTTATAAAGACGTTGCTCACTTTCACTTTCACTTTTCCACTCTCAATTCTTTTCTCTCTTACATGTGTTCAATTTTTTCAAAAACCCTAAAAAGTCTGTGTGAACAATGGCTTCTTCCCAACCTACTCAAAGCTCTCAAAGTGTTCCTGGCTCTTCTTCTTCAACAGTAGAAAGGCAGGAAGAACCCTCAAGAACACTCCTAACTCCCATTGATTCGCTGGAGTTATGTGTGAACTCATTGTGGACTTCGTCAATATGAAGGAAAATAGTTACTATTTAACACCTGACATTGAATTTCAAGGATGGAAAAAGTATTTTGATCGTCTACTGGGTCCAGTTTTTCCAAGATTGGTTAAAGAATTCTAGATTCACGCTATTGCATCAAATCATCAGGTCACTTCTTTTGTGATGGGAATGAAAATAGTAATCTCTGAAGATCTCATTGGGAAATTGATAGGTCATGACGGCAGAGGTATTTGTTGCAGCGATATGGTAGACAAAAGCTCTGACCTAACAAACATTTCAAAAGAGATTTTTACTTCTGGCCAACCTTCAAAAAAACCAAAGATCTGAAAGACTACCTCAGAATTTGGTCAAAAATCATTTTCGGTTGCATCAACCACAGAAAACCCACAAGTTCTCCAGACTATATCAACATTGATCAACAGTATCTTCTGTAATTCATTGCAACCAAGGCAAATGTCAATCTTCCTCATATTCTGTTTAACCATTTGAAGACCAGCGTCAAAGAGACAAGAGAAGATGAAAGAACAAAAAGAGACTAGATTCCTCTGGGCATACTCATCTCAGATATTCTGATAGAAAACAAACTGGTAGAACATCTAACTGAGGCTCATCAAGTCATCACTCTAGAAGCTTGTGCTGGTAAACCTCTGAACGCTAAGAATCTGAAAAAGATGAAGATCATTGAAACCATCAAGAAGGATCCAACAATAACAACCAAGTAATTCATTACAACTAGAAGAGTACCTTTGAAGGATTTTCCTCTATTTTCTCAAACAGATGTTTCTCTAGATATTGTTCTCATGTATCTGGATGCTTGCAAGAGGGACGGGACAAACCCAGAAGTGAACATCCGTGATTTGAGGAAACAACCTCTAGAAGTTTCTCCCATGAAATCAAGGAAAAGGAAAGCTGCTGGAGAAGGATCTTCTCAGAAGATTCCCAAGGCTGCTAAAAAGAAAGGTAATCCATCTTTTATTTATGTTATTGAATCAGTTATTTTATCAACATCTGAAACCCCTTCCTCTCCAAAACCCTCAGAAGATCCTTCACCACAAACTTTTCATGATTTTGACATTGAATTTGACCCCTCACTTTCTCTAGACAACATTCTGTACAATACATCTACTACCCATGTTGACCAAAATTAGCCTGAACTTGCTCAAGTTCTTTCTGATATTGATCAATTTGATCCGCTGTTTCAAGCTCCCCACTCAGAAATTCCAAATTTTCAAGTTCCCCACTCAGAAAATCCAAATTTTGACTCTGATACCACAACATCCATTCCTGGAATCACCTACCCTCTCATGGTCTCTCAACTGCTCACAATCCACTCCATCCTAGATATTCCATCTCCCTATCATTCCACTCTACCAAACTCACCAAATTCACCCATTGTTATTTATGATTCTCCCTCTCCAAACAACCATCCAGAAGACCCCCTTCGAACAATTATAGACTTAGAAGATCTGGACAATCTTGTCTCTAGCTCTCAAAAAATTGCCATACTAAAACCAAAACCAAAAATCTCCAAATCAGATGTTGGTAAATCTTTGCTGATTTTTGAAATAGAAATACAAGAATGGGTTAACTCTCTAAAGCTAGCTTTCTTAGAGAATCTTAATCCTGCTGCTTCTGATTCACATTGGAACCAGTTCAGAAATCGGTTTAATTCTGAAAGGTTGAAACTCAGGAGCTAAGTTATGAAATTGCTCAACAAAACTTTTGTGATCATTTGAATGTCTTCAAGGATCAACTTCTGCATCACTGGGAAAATAAGCCACTTCTTCTGTTGGACAATTCCCCTTGGGAAGATCTCCAGCCTTCAAAATATGATGAACCATCCACTGATCGTCTTCCTCTGGTTAGGGTTCTAGACAAAGGCAAGGAAGTTGAAGAAGCTCCTGAGTCAGAATCAGCCGCAGCTTGCTCTGAAAAGGTGGTACCTTCTGTTGATATACCCTCCTCATCTCTTGTGCTGCAAACTCTGGAGGAGTTAAAGAAAGAGAATGCAGTGTTTAAGGAAAGACTAGACAAGCAGGATGATATGTGCAAGGAAATTAAAGGGATGCTTAGAAAATAAGAAGAGTCAAACAATCAGATTAAGAATTTATTAGAAGCCCTGTTCACACGACTTCCTCCACCTCAATCTTAGTTTTGAAATTTGTTTTCTTTACTGTGTTCATTTTATTTGTTTCCTTCTGAATGTGTTTATTGCAATCTTTTTAAATATATATCATCTTTTATTGCTTAAAGTGTTTTTATTGCTTTTTTGATTCTTGATAAAAAGGGGGAGAACGTAAGATATTTCTAATATAACAGTATCGAGATGTAGTCTCAAACATTTTGAATATCATAACTTCTATTATTTTTTTTAAAGCAAAACAGGAACAAACTTTGTTGAGGACAGAAGTGGACGCATCAAAAACTCTGATCAGAATAATCTTCACGGAAATATTTCTTCTCTATCTAAGTATTCAACTCAGGGGGAGACCTTAAATACTTTATATTATTTATGTTTCTATTGAAATATCAAAGTTTTTGTCATCATCAAAAAGAGGGAGAATGTTAGAACATAGTTTGATTCTACAACCCTTGTAAGAGTTTTGATGATAACAAACACTCAAAGAACAATTATGCTCCCTAAATAAGTATTTTGTTTTGTAGAGAAGTTATGATGGAAGAAGCATAGAAGATGAGTGAGATAAATGTTTCAAAACTGATTCTATACATCTCTTAAAGAATTTCTAACGCTGCAAACAGGAACTCCATGTTTCTGATCTATAAAGTTCTGGAAAGAAGCAACGATAACTTTCATCTTCTGAAGCAAGCATGTTCTGAAGTGTTACAATTCACTTATTTCTATTCAAAAGTAATAGCTGAAAGGGGACAAAGATCTCTATTTTTGGAAAGCTTTTTAATTATCATTGATTAACATTATAAAATCTTCTACATGCGTTGCCTATTTAAACAAAGCTTGAAGGAGAAATCGTTTACAATTTTGCGCACAAAAAACGAGTTATCTTCATCACCTTCAAGCGTATTGAATCTCATTTGTGTAAAACATCACGTGTGTGATACTGTTTTATTAGAACACACTTTTTATAAACTCTCTTAAATATTTTATAATGTAATTCTTTAAGAAAACCGGATTGTGGTTTAAACTGAAGAAGACTTTGACGATTATCATAGTAATTGTGTAATCAAGTTTGATTAGTGGATTAAGACTTCATTGAGAGAGGCGAAATCACCTTGGTGGGTGGACTGGAGTAGTTTGAGTTCAAACGAACCATGATAACCAACGTATTCTTTTCTTTAAGTTTTAAAAACCCCAATTCAAACCCCCTCTTCTTGTGTTTTTCCATTCTTCAGTTTGGTTCTCTAATCCTACGCCAGTGTAACAACAATAGAGCAATCAGCGTAGGCAGGATGCACCCCAGAGAAAGTTCACAAGAATTAACATGCCGTTGTCTCAAGCATTGCAACACATGTTAAAGGCAGATCTGATTACATTGAAGGATCCCCCTCAGAATCTGAATACTTCCTCTCCCCGTTAAAATCCCAATGCAAAGTATTCCTATTATTGTACCCCAATTTTTCCCCCTAATATCCCTTCATCATACCATATTGATTCCTTCACAACAAGATCACATTAGGGTTCTTGATTCTCCTCCCTATCTTTAGCTTTGCTCTTTGAGGAATCACCAAGCACCTTGACTTGTTTTCTTTTGTGATCATGAATATTTTGTCTTGATTTTTCCTTTTATTTAATAAAATGCAATGTTGATTTGTCTTACTTGTTACTAATGTAGGTAAAGGCAATGAGGCTTAACAAGTTGATCCATGGGTTCATGAGTTTATTTCCATGCCCTAGGCAATAAAGTTTGAAAAGTCCAAACCTTACCATTGAAGTTTTTTTGGAAGGGAGGGAATGGAAAGGTTATTTTGGTTCACTATATTTCCAAATTATCAAGATTGATTCAAAAGTACAAGGGGTTGATTAAAGGAGTTGTCATGCTTGGACAAGGCCTTGTTCCCATTGATCACAAGTGCGTATTTCTCCCAATTCTCAAGATATAGAAGTGGTTGTGGTCGCTATGAGTTCTCATTATCATCCTTAACAACTTATATTTACAAAGCATTTTTTTTTGGTACAAGAAGTTTGTTCAAAATTGTCAAAGTTCCTCAAAGCATGATCCTTAATCTAGGAGCTAGGGTTTTGAACTTCAAAGGAGTATATGTTGCTCATCTTTTAGTATTTTTGAGTGATTCCAAAGACATACTTATCTTTAAAGGTTTATCAACAAATCACTTCAAATTTTCAAAGGAGTTTTCATGTGGAAGAAACTTGATGAAGAAGAAATATTATAAGTCCTCCAGATGAATCCCCATTTTTCCATGTTTGACTTTAAATAATCATAACTTAGTCAATTTTTATCACCTTGAGCCCATTATTTTTCCATAATGATCTTGAAGATGTGAACTTTATTCCTTCTTTTATGTGCAAAGTGATAAAATGAATGGAAATTTCCTTAAGGATACAAAATATTATAGGTCATTTCATGATTTTTTCCCACTTCAACAATTCATAACTCTCTTAATTTTTGGAGATTTTGAATGGTTCAAGTTCCAAAATGTCATTCAAGAGATCTACTTCATGCCATTTTTTTTTGGTCAAGAGAAAATTCCAAGTAGAAGGCTATGTTTAGATGCAAGACATTATAGGTCACTTTTGAAGAAGAATTTGAAATATTTCTAAGTATGGAAAGTCAACATTTTTTGTCCAACTTTGACTCAACACAACTTTCAGCTCAGGAATCCATTTGATTCCATTCTTTTTCCATTACCAAGCTTGTAACCTCATCTTTATGAAGCATAAATAATCATGCCCTAAGACCCCTTAAGTTGAAAATGCCATTGGTCATAAGTTGGTACTTTGAAACTGAATTTTTCACCAAGTTAGAAGTTTGAAATCTTTGTTTTGGCTTCTAATCACAATATTTACACGCGTTTTGATTTAAACTTGATTATCAACCTTTCCAGAATTGTTTAGCGCCTCAAAACGCAAGGATTGGATGAGTTTTGGTGAAAATTAGATCACACTTCACTCGTGCATCAGGTTTGCACGAATTCCCTCCAAAAATGCATAATTTACTCTTACTTTTGATCCCATTTGTTTCTCCTATAAATACATGAACTATCCCATTCATTTTCTCAAGCTTGGATAGCCAGAATCACCCTGCCAAACTTGTTCCATAACTCAGAATTCAGCAACTTCGTAATCCATATACAAGCCTTTTTCAATCCAATTTTTTCATCAATTCACCTTCCTTGATCTTCCCTGAAGCTAACCATATAATTACATTCAAGAATCGTTCCCTATATTGCTCTATAGAAGTCCAGTTTCATAGCTCTGCATCTCAACTTCAATAGGTAGATTCCTTCACCAATTCTTCAAAACTTTGATATCATTGTGATGCTCTCATTGCCCTGGTTCTAGTCGCAACACTTGCTTTTTACTGGAAACACGTTTTGACCATGAACTTTCAAATCCCTTTTCAAAACTTTCTTTCCAAATTTCTTGAGCTACAATTTATATGAATTTGGCGCGAGGTTATGGTTGTCTTCATCTTGAAGAGACGAAGTGAATGGAATAGGTCTGAGCTTCTAATTTTACAGTTTGAGAGACCTGTAATTCACATTGGATGGAGGTTGAAGATGACCAACGTGTCATCTTCCAACCAATGATGGCACGCCACTTATTATTTTTAAGTCTGATTTAATAATTGATTCAGTGCTTTATTCACTAATGATCATGATATGCACAACGCGCCAGATTTCTTAGATTTGATTACTAATGCGTTTTGACTCTCATCCAATGGTCCACATATTTTTGACATTTATTTTCTTTTCTGATTTTTTATATTTAATTGTTTTAAACTTCAAAAAATAATAGAAAATTTATTTTAAGTCCAAAAAATATGAAAAAAATCATGAAAAATATTTTTGATTATTCTCTTTCTGATTTTTATTTGTTCATAATTTAATTTTGTGTTTTGGTTTTTTTTATAAATTTACACTTTATTTGATTTGTTTTAAATGTTTAAAAATACTTTTATGCATTTTTAAACTCTGAAATAATAATGGAATGATCCAATGATATTGTGACAAATATTGGTGACCTTATTTTATTTTTGTTTCTGACTTTGCTAATTTTTTTTATCATTTTTAGTTTATTTTACCCATATCTTTTAATTTTAAAAATAGTTTCTGACTTTGAAAAATTTCCAAAAAAATTATAAAATTATTTTAGTTCATTTCTGATTTTTCTATGGTCTTACTTTTTATTTCTTGATTAATTTGAACATAGTTGATATTTTTCTCTTTTATTTCTATTTTTAAACGTTATTTTTAAACCTTTTTGTATATATTAAAATGTAATATTATTTTGTGATTATTTTCTGGCTAATCTTGGATTAAATTTTTTATCATGAAATTTATTAACATCATTGAATCCATGGTGTTGAGTCTAACTCCACAAATATGGATGAATGATTTTAATAATAGTTTGATTAAATTTAATTCAAAAGTGGATTGTATATTCTCTCTCATCCCTCTTCATCTCATCCCCTTCTTATTGTACTAAATGTTGTTGGAGCATGATCTCTGTATCATGTCTCAAAACAAATGGTGCATAAATTGCTATTGACCAGCCTCAAAATAGGTGTGACTTCTATATAAGTCCAATTACGATTGCTTAACATAGCACTAAATTTTGTGCCGATTTGAATAAATGATCACTCGTGGCCCAAACTTATGTTTTCAAGCCCAAGTATGTTAATTTGATCTCTTTGATCCAATAACCTTGAGATTCGTTGTGTGGAGGCTTTGGTTTTACCAATCCTCTAATGGATCTACAACACCTTTGGTCAATGCGGATCACTTAAACATTGTTGATCATTAAATGATATTCATAAGGATTCCAAATGGATGATATACTTGACAAAAAGAAAATGCAACTTGTTGTGTGGAGGCTTTGGCTCTACCAATCCTCTAATGAGTTCCAAATGCAAGTTTCAAGATGATCATCCAACTAACAACTAATCACTAATAATTGACTTTATCCTTTATTATTTTATATGCCCCTTTTATTTTTATGCACTATTTATTTTTTAGCATTTACATTTCATGCCATTTTTTATCTTTGCTCATTTGAGCATTTACTTTCTTGTCATTTTTATTTTTGCTCACTTGGGCTTTACTTTTTTTTTCTTTTCAAAACATCTAATAATCAACATAAACCCTAAAAATCTTTAATGATACTTGGACTATTTGGTTACTATCCTTGGCATTATGGAGCATTGGACTTTTTGGACTTAGGATTAGAAACCTTGGCCTGTGAGTGGAGACCTTGTGATCTTATCTGATTATTTTGTCTGGAGCTCTTGAGGTTTACCTCAAGACATTGGGTTGTTTGTTTGTTTTGTGTGCAGTTTATTGTGATTACACCCTTGGTTTGTAATCTGGAATTCACCCGTATACAGCCGTTACTCTGCCCAATTTTTGTGAAGACTTAATACACTTGAAGTTTGGTTTTTCCCAAGAGGTCTAGTATCATTTGCTTGTTTGGTTTCAATCCAAAGAATGAGAATTCTATTTTGGATCATAGTGTCAAGTATTGGCTTCTTGTTGGTTATATGGTTATTATCCCTAGCTTTTACCTTATGCTTTAGGATAGCCTCTTCTTCTCCTCCCATCTTCTTTAATTTCAAAAATCTTCTCCCCCTTTTTGAAAACTCTTCTTATTTTAAACTTGAATTACTTTTATAATAAACTTGGACTTAGGTCCATGCATTTTCAAACATTTTCATAAATAAACTCCAATAAACCTAATAATACATTGACATTTTTGTGAGAAGACTAAAAGTCAATCAATCTCATTTCAAACCATCTTGCCACTTTGGCTTTTATCTTTAAACTTTTCTCAAAAGATTGAACTCTTTTCAATCCTTGTAATGATGCAAACAACTATACTTCTACAATATGTAGTAAAGAGAGATATTTTCCACTTGGGTGTTGATTGAGGCATTGTTGATTTTAAAATCCAAGTCATATCCTCCACTTGGAGATGATGCAAATTCTCATTTCTCATGATTGTGGGTAGTAGGTACGTTTTCCACACGGACAATGAAGATGATGTTTTATCTCATAAAATTGACCAACACATTTGGGTTTTAAAATTTTTAAAAGAGGAACTACGTGTACCCTGATCCCCTATTGCACAAAAAGATGGTACGTAGGCACTAAAGGTTCACAACCGCGTCGGGTGTAAAAATCATAAAAAATATGTTTCTTTTCCCACCTCCACCATCTATTTTATATAACATTTTTCATAGCCAAAATATACAGATTTTTCAAAGAGGTTCCTGCGGAGTACTGTAGATGTTTAGGGTGCTAATACCTCACCTTTGCATAACCAACCCCCTTACCTAGAATCTTTCCTCTTCTTTTTGGGTTATTCGCTCTTTTCCCATTCCTTTGGAAATAATAAAGCGCGGTAGTGATTTTTATTTTGATTTGTATAAGTCTAGTCAATCCAATGGCTTAGTCTTAAGCATTTCTACCGCTACAGAAAAATGGAGACTTCATTGGGCAAATATTGACCTTTTGCTGGTCCATCCCTAAGTGGGTTGAGCCTTTTTTTATATCTGTATATGTGTTATTATTGATTTTGTGTTATATGTTGTATATATGTTTGTCTAGATTTTCCTAGTTTTCAGGGTGCTTGGTGATTACTCATAAGTCCTATACCCGGACTTGGGCAAACTTTAAGATAGGACGGGTGGTATAGTCATGTTAACTTTGAGGGAGTAATCCCAAAAAAGGATGCATGAGATCCCCTACTTAGTGTAGGCCCCTTTGACTGTAGTGTCGTTTACCAAGTAATCGGGAAGACGTTTTGTTTCGACCTGGGAGCCTGCTGAAGCTGAGGACCGTAGAATACCTAACCCATCTTGGCCTTTTAGGTGTAGTGCGGAAGCTATGATGGAGTAATCCGAAAATAGTTGTCACGTGATACTATGCTCGAACGAGTCTTTCTTAAGAATATTACAAATTACCGAGTTAATCAGGAAGTTGGTAATATCTGAAGGAAGGATGTAGACTCTGGGAACCTCTAGAACCTTGTTCGGCAGGTGATAAATTTTAGACCAATACCTTATGGGTAGTACCTTCGACCTCATGTGAGTGACATTGAATTTATGAACCCTATATGTGTGATCTTGTGTGTGATTGTTGCATCATGCATCCATGCACTCATAAGCATCTTTTAGAGAAATCTTATTTCAAGGGATTTAAAAGTTGACCATTTGTGAATATCTCAGGTACTTTTTAACCATGGATTCTAGAAAGAGAAAGAACGGGAAGTACAGTTTCAAGGATCCAAAGAAAGATGAGTTGATCAGTCTAATTCCCGAGATCGAGTGTTCTGCAGACTTCCGGAAGAAGTATGGATCCATTATTCCTCTCATGAAGCTGAAGATGAAGGAGGGTATTCTCTCGACCTTGGTCCAGTTCTACGATCCAATGTATCATTGCTTTACTTTTCCCGACTATCAGTTGATGCCCACACTAGAGGAGTATTCTTATTTATTGGATTTACCTGTTACCGATCGTGTTCCTTTTAATGGTTTGGAGGGTGAGCCAAAACCACATGAGATTGCTACTTTGATTTATTTGGGGAAGTCTGAGGTGGAAGCCCATATGACTACTAAAGGAGGGATTAGAGGATTACCATACTGATGATCAGTGTTTGTTGATTCACTTTTTTCAGGATAGTTTGATCGGTGCTGCGCTGAAGTGGTATATGAGTTTGGACAGCGCCAATATCCATACTTTCAATGATTTGGGAGAAGCATTCATCAAACAATACAAGTACAACATGGACATGGCGCCTGACCATGATCAACTCAGGGACATGGTTCAGAAAGACAGGGAATCATTCAAAGAATAAGCTCAAAGATGGTGTGAGGTAGATGCCCAAGTGATTCCTCCCATGGAAGAGAAGGAGATGACTAAGATTTTTTTGAAAATGTTGGGTGCTTTCTACTATGAAAGGATGATGGCAAGTGCGCCAAGTGACTTTACTGAAATGGTAGGAATGGGCATCTGCTTAGAAGAGGCTGTAAGAGAGGTCCGCTTAACGAAGAGTGAAAGTTTTAGAGGTGTGAAGAAACCATCTTATTGGTTTACCAAGAAGAAGGAAGGGGATGCAAATTTTGTTATACAAGAGATGAGGGTTAATACTACTAGAAGGAATTATCAGCGTCATCAGCAGGTCGCCTCAGTTACTCCAGTTGTGGGTGCAGCTCCAACTACTGTTGCTTATCAAAGACCATCCCAGCAGGGGAATCAAGAGTATAATCAGAGAAGGGAGAGTTATGACCCTATTCCTATGAGATATACAGAGTTACTACCGACATTGATTCAGAAGAAGATGGTTCAGACCCGACCACCTCCCTCCGTACCATCACCATTGCCTTGGTACTACAAAGCAGATCAAACATGTGCTTTTCATTAAGGAGCACCAGGGCATAATGTTGAGAATTGTTATCCTTTGAAGATTGCGGTGTAGAAGTTGGTGAAGTCTGGTGTTCTACCTTTCAAGGATGTGGGACCTAATGTGAAAGACAATCCTCTACCCAAGCATGGGGGAGTAAATGTTGTGAATATGGTGGTCAGTTGTCCAGGCAACTTCCAGATTTTTGATATTAATCTGGTTAGAGGAAATTTGGTGAGGATGCATGCAGACCTTTGTGAATTTATCTACTTTACGCATGACCATTTTGGTTGTTCTATTTGCAGTACAGACATACAGGGTTACGATAAGATAAAGGCTAATTTACAAGAGATGATGGATGAGGGCCTAACCCACATAATCAGGCCTAGGGCAGAGTATGAAGAGGAGGTGAATATGGTTTCTGGATGTCCTGGAGAGTTCATAATTTTTTATGTAGAGTATATGAATGAGGACCTTGTGAAATTGCATGCTACCTTCTGCCATATGGCTGGTCAGGTGGAACACCAATATGGATCTTGTTGAGTTTGCTGCCAAGATTCCCGAGGATGTTCAATCGTAAAGAAGGGTGTTCAGTCGTTGTTAGATAACGGAATCATCAAGGTTATAAGTTAAAGGGATGATTACCATGAATTTGATATGGTTGATGGCAGAAGAGTCGGATGAAGAGTATGTCTCCGAAGATGAGTATTTCTCCTCAGATGAGGATTTGTTTTCCAAAAGTGAGTCATTAATGACTGATTGTGTTGAAGAAGGGGTAAATGTCATTATACCTTGTTTTGGGGAACCCGCCCATCTTGAAGTTGAGTATTATAGCAAGCCAGTTGTTACCCCATTGGTGATTAGTTTACCAGTCCTATACCCTACAAGTCAGATAAGGCTGTGCCTTACAAATACAACATTACAATCTTAGAGGATGGAGTGGAATTTCCCATCCAGCCAATGCCTAATGTTGGGAAAATTGCTGAAAATAGCAAGGTGACCCGCAACAGTCGTGTGTTTGCACCAGTTATTCGAAGAGATGTTAGTGCTGGAAAGAAAATTGGTGAGAATGTTGAACCCAAGAAGGCTACGGGTGAGACTAGTGTGGCTGCATTAGAGAAAGAAGTGGATGATATTTTGAAGATAATCAACATGAGCGACTACAGAATTGTAGATCACCTACTGCAGACTCCTTCAAAAATATATATCTTGGCTCTATTGATGAACTCCTCAGCTCACAAAGAATCCTTGATGAGGATACTGGACCAAGCTTTTGTGGAGATTGATATGCCAATAGACTAATTCAGCAGTGTAATAGGGAACATTACATCATGTAATAACTTGAGCTTCTGAGACGATGAATTACCAGATGAAGGAAGGAATCACAACTTGGCCCTCCACATCTCTATGATCTGCAAGAATGATTTACTATCCAATGTGCTGATTGATAATGGATCTGCTTTGAACGTTATACCGAGGAGTACGCTTATGAAGTTGAAATATCAAGGAACACCTATGCGCCCAAGTGGCATCATTGTGAAAGTGTTTGATGGATCAAGGAAATCTTTTATTGGTGAGGTGGACTTGCTTATTCATATAGGACCACATTTGTTTCAGATTACTTTCCAGGTAACGAATATTGTACCCGCTTATAGTTGTTTACTAGGAAGACCATGGATACATGAGGCAGGGGCTGTCACTTCAACTTTACACCAGAAACTGAGGTTTGTACGTGAAAGGAAAGTAGTGATCATAAATGGGGAACATGAATTATTGATATCTCATTTGTCCTCTTTCAGCATTGTGAAGGCGGATGAAGCTGCTGTTGGAACCCAGTTCCAAGCCTTATCCATTGACAATATAAGAGGAAATGAGAATTCCATGGTTTCTCTTAAGGATGCGCAACAGGTTATGCATAAGGGTCATAGTGAAGTGTGGGGACAGATTGTGGATCCATCTGTGAACAAGAACATAGCTGGCTTGAGGTTCTCTTTGAAGAATGGAAAAGGTAAGGGAATGAAGCCGAAGTCTGCTGCAAGCAAATATCAAGACATCTTCTGTAGTGGGGGTTATCTTCATCCAACTGTTTCTAGGATCAATGCCATTATGGAAGATGAAGCAGAGCAGGAAAGGCTGAATTATGTGACGCACAGAGTTAGGGTCCAGAACTGGATCACCATTGATGTTCCTTCTTTCATACATGTTTCAAAGTAATTTGTTTTGTTAATCTTTTTGAAAAGCTTTCACTCTTCCCGAGGTGGAAGTATTAATGTTGTAGGGCTTATCTGTTGCTGTGACTTTTAAAATCAATAATAAAAGTTGTCTTTGTTTCCCAAATTGTGTCTTTATTTTCTGCTTTTTCTCGGAAAATGGTAATAAAAAAACCCTTCAAAATAAATAATAAATGAAATTCAATCTGCATGATCACTTGTTATATGTGTCAGTTTCTAAAAGCAATCATAAATCATATGTGCATATTAATTAAAAAACTCGTTGAATACAATGACCCTGCACCCTCTCCGAACTTTGAATGTCATGTGTATGGGGCTGAAGAAGAAGATTACGATGAGATTCCAGAACAGGTCTCACGGTTGCTTGAGCATGAGGAAAATACCATTCAGCCATATAAAGAGCCATTGGAAGTGATCAATTTGGGTTCAGAAGAAGATCCGAAGGAAGTCAAGATTGGAGCATTGTTGCATCCTGATGTGAAGAGAAGGTTGATTGAGTTGTTGAAAGAGTATGTGGATATTTTTGCTTGGTCTTATCAAGATATGCCTGGTCTAGACACATATTGTGGAGCACCGTTTACCGTTGAAGCCAGAGTGTCCTCCAATCAAACAGAAATTGAGAAGAACTCACCTAGATATGGCAGTGAAAATCAAAGAGGAGGTTCTAAAGCAGATTAATGCTGGTTTTCTTATGACGTCAGTGTATCCTCAATTGATTGCCAATATTGTCCCAGTACCGAAAAAAGATGAAAAAGTCCGCATGTGCGTAGATTACAAAGGTCTAACTAAAGCTAGTCCAAAAGATGATTTTCCATTACCACACATTGATATGTTAGTGGATAGCACAACAAAATTCAAAGTATTCTCGTTCATGGAAGGATTTTCCAAGTATAATCAAATAAGAATGGCGCCTGAGGACATGGAAAAAATAACGTTTATCACACCCTGGGGAACATTCTGTTACAGAGTGATGCCCAACGGATTGAAGAACGCTGGTGTAACATACCACAGGGCTATGACAACCTTATTCCATGATCTGATGCATAATGAAATCAAAGTATATGTTGATGATATGGTTGCCAAATCCCAAAATGAAGAAGGGCATGTAGAAGATTTGTTGAAGTTGTTTCAGCGTTTGAGGAAGTATTGTCTTTGCTTGAATCCAAATAAATGCACCTTCGGTGTTCGATCAGGGAAATTGTTGGGTTTCATTGTTAGCCAGAAAGGAATTGAAGTTGACCCTGATAAAGTCAAAGGAATTCAAGAGATGCCAGCGCCAAGGACTGAAAAGCAAGTCAGATGTTTCCTCGGGCGTTTGAATTATATTTCAAGATTCATTTCCCACATGACTGCAACATGTGAACTGATCTTTAACTTGTTAAAGAAAGATCAAGGTTGTGTGTGGACGGATGACTGCCAAAGGGAATTTGAAAGTATTAAAGAATGTCTGCTTGAACCTCATATCTTGCTCCCTCTTGTCGAAGGAAGACCGTTAATTATGTATCTGACAGTGTTAGATAATTCCATGGGTTGTATTCTGGGACAACAGGATGAAACAGGGAAGAAAGAGTTCGCCATTTATTACCTCAGTAAAAATTTCACTGATTGTGAGTCGCGGTATTCCATGCTGGAAAATACATTTTGTGCTTTGGCCTGGGCGGCAAAGCGTTTGCGGAAGTATATGTTGAATCACACTACATGGTTTATCTCCAAAATGGATCTAATCAAGTACATTTTTGAAAAGCCTGCTCTTACTGGGAGAATTGCCCACTGGCAGATTTTGCTATCTGAATATGATATCGAATACCGCACTCAAAAAGCTATTAAAAGCAGTGTGTTGGCAGAATATCTTGCTCACCAACCAGTGGAGGATCATCAGTCTGTAGAGTATGAATTCCCCGTGAGGATGTGATGTTCCTGAAAGTGAAAGATTATGATGAACCATTGCCTGAGGAAGGTCCTGACCCTGAATCTCGTTGGAGTATGATATTTGATAGAGCTGTGAATGCTTATGGCAAAAGAATTGGTGATGTGATTGTCACTCCACATGGATCACACATTCCTTTTACCGCAAGGTTAACGTTTGATTGTACTAATAATATGGCAGAATACGAGGCTTGCATCATGGGTTTCGAAGAAGCTATTGATCTCATAATTAAAAATCTAGATGTGTATGGTGATTCAGCTTTGGTAATAAATCAGATTAAAGGAGAATGGGATACTCGTCACCTCGGCTTGATCCCTTACAATGATTATGCTAGAAGATTGTTACCCTTCTTTAACATAGTTGAATTCTATCATATTCCTAGAGATGAAAATCAAATGGCGGATGCTCTGGCAACTCTGGCTTCTATGTTCAAAGTAAATACTTGAATGATATACCTCGAATTACGGTTCAACAACTGGATAAGCCTGCTCATGTGTTTACAACAAAGGAGGTAGCAGATGAAAAACCTTGGTATCATGACATCAAACATTTTCTTCAGACTCAGGAATACCCGATTGGTGCTTTGAAGAAAGATAGAAAGACACTGAGAAGATTGGCTGGCAGTTTCTTCCTTAGTGAAAATGTGTTGTATAAAAGAAATAATGACATGGTCTTGCTCAGATGCGTGGATAGACACGAAGCACACATGTTGATGCATGAGATTCATGAAGGTTCATTTGGCACTCATGCCAATGGACATTCGATGGCTAAAAAGATGCTAAGGGTAGGTTACTATTAGCTGACAATGGAATCTGATTGTTATAAATTTGCAAAGAAGTGTCATAAATGTCAGGTTTATGCAGATAAGGTCCATGTGCCTCCGACACTTCTCAATGTGATCTCTTCCCCATGGCCTTTCTCTATGTGGGGTATTGACATGATTGGGATGATAGAACCCAAAGCGCCGAATGGACATTGTTTCATCTTGGTAGCAATTGATTACTTTACCAAATGGGTGGAGGCTGCTTCATATGTCAATGTTACTAAGCAGGTGATTGTGCATTTCATCAAGAATAATCTTATATGTCGATATGGTGTACCGAGCAGAATTATCCCCGACAATGGCTCGAATTTGAACAATAAAATGATAACAGAACTGGGCGAAGAATTCAAGATTGTTCATCACAATTCATCTCCATACAGACCAAAGATGAATGGGGCTGTTGAAGCTGCTAATAAGAATATCAAGAAAATTGTCCAGAAAATGGTTGTTTCTTATAGGTATTGGCATGAAATGCTCCCTTTTGCTCTACATGGATATCGAACATCTGTCTGCAGTTTAACAGGAGCAACCCCGTTCTCCCTGGTGTATGGAATGGAAGCTATACTCCCAGTCGAGGTTGAGATTCCCTCTTTGCGTGTGATAATGGAAACCATGTTGTCAGAGGATGAATAGGTCCAAAACCAGTTTGACCAATTGAATTTGATCGAAGAGAAGAGAATGACAGCTTTGTGTCATGGACAGTTATATCAGAAAAGGATGAAAGAGGCTTTTGATAATAAGGTCAAACCTTGTGAATTTAGATAAGGCGACCTCATGCTTAGGAAGATCATGTCTTTCAACACTGATTCTAGGGGCAAGTGGACTCCCAACTTTTAAGGCCAATATGTAGTTAAGAAAGCCTTCTCTGGCGGTGCATTAATTCTTGAAACTATGGATGGCGAGGAGTTCCCACGTCCCATGAATGCTGATGTAGTCAAGAAATACTTCGCCTAAAGAAATAAAAGAATAAATCGCTAAGTTGAAAACCTGAAAGGGCGGCTTAGGCAAAAAAGAGCGTATCGGTAGGCCGAAAACCCGAAAGGGCGGTCTATGCAACAATTAGAGACATAAAAAGAATGAATTTCCTGCTAAGTTGAAAACCCGCAAGGGCAGCTTAGGAAAAACTTAGGGACTTTCTTGGCAAGTAACTACATCAGACGAGACTTAATCATTGGAGCAACAATATTCTCGGATTCTCATCACACTTCAAGAGAAGTTATTGCTCAGGATTTCAAAAGTTGTTAGAGGGGATAGTGGTCATTGTGTCTCAATGTATCTTTTCCATTATATATTACCATTTTCCGAACTTTGTAATTATCCATGGAGTCTCGCAATTCGCAGACTACCATTCTATTAATGAAATTTGAGGTTTTACCCAATTCTTTGTATTTCTTATTTTATTTAGGTTGCAAAGACTCCATTATTATTGAAAATAACTTTCAAAGCAAAAAGATTAAATAAAAAAAATCGATTTTTCAAAAAGAATTTACAATTCGCTTTTACCTTGGAATTTGTGATGAAATAATGGCAACAAAAATGGTGATCCCAGGAATGGCGAAACTCCAGTTTATTTTAAGAAGTTTTTGTTCCCCTCGGGAAGGTTTACTTAGGATGATTCTCTGTATTGGGTTCGTGACTCCAGTATCCTCTGTCCAGTTTGGATTCATTTCTCCTCTTTTATGAATTTTCATGATGTGAAGTTTCAATCCAAGATTTCTCCGGTGAAGTTTTTGTTCGGTCTAATGGAAGTTCTTTTTCCCGAGAAGTTGGCACCATAATCACTCTTGAAGAGCGCAGGTACCTGGTTTCGCTAGTGAAGATCGTATTATGGTTTTCCCTTTGAAGATATGGAGTTAATCTCCCCAATGAAGTAGGCCTGAATTCCCCAGTGAATGTTTTGATGATTTGGTGTCCATCTGCTTTACTTGAGACTGGTTTTGCAATCCCCAGTAGAAGTGTTACTTTTGAAAACATTTGTTTCCCCGGTGAAGCATGGAGAAGAATGTTCTATCCTTGTATCTGTACTATTTTATCATTTTGATTTGTTTACTTCCGGATTGTGTTTCTCCCCAGTAATGCTAAATAGGAAGTAGATTTTGTTTCCTCAGTTGGCATTTACTTTTTCTTGGAATGATTATCCTGGATGTGGTTTAGCCAAGTGTTGTTTGTGCCAGAGTTGGTTTTTCTTGGTTACTCCCAGGGTTGTGTATCTGTTTTGTCAGCATACGCATGATAACACTCATACATTCATACATACATCATGCATAGCTAAAATTGGCAAATCATTGTTCGTTGACATTTTAATGTTTTGTTGACATATCACCCTGTTTTGCAGAGTTACGTTGTCCTCTCTTCAATAGAGTGTTGGCCCTAAGCAGAAAGCGTATATTCTTTCAATTTCCTCACTGAGTTGTCCCTCGTGGAAGATTTTTGCTTTAGCCTTCCTACAAAGCTCCTTTTTTGGATGGATTTGGTTTTCCCTCTGGAGTTTATTTCTCAAAGGATGTATTTTGGTTGACTACTCCATTCAAGTTTATTTCTGGTTTAAATCTGTTGTTCCACAACAATATCATTTACTTTGGATTTCTAAAAGCTTCGAGTTTTGGTTTGTGCATTTATTTTGCACAAGAAGACTTTATCTCCTCAGCAAGAATATCATGGCATTTCCCTAGGAAGTCATATTTCTTTCCCCAGGAAGCCATATTTCTATCCCTGGAAAGTCATTTCTTTTTACAATCCTCCATGACAACAAGTAGAAGGTCTCTTTATTTGAGCAACTTGTGCTTCCCTATAAAAGTCGACGTAACCTTTTTTCTATCTCCTCTATGATATGACAGTTTGCATTTCGTCGTCAGTTTACGCCAGTGGAGGGCAAGACTTTTAAATTCGCAGAAACAACTCATTGTGAAATCTTTGCAAGTGGAAGTCTCTTTATTTGAGACAACGTACATCTTACCCTTTTCAGGCAAATTGCCTCGGTTAAAGAAGAAGTTGAGACCCGTTCTAGGCGAAATGCCAGAATTCTAGGGAAACTTGTTATCTTTTTGCTACCCTCAGTGAAAGTTGGTAGTTCATCGTCAGTGAACAGCGATGTTATGATATATTTTCTCTCTACCTTCAGTGAAAGTTGGTAGATCACCATCAGTGAAAGTTGGTGTTTGTTATCTTTTTTCTACCCTCAATGAACATTGGTAGTTCATCGTCAGTGAATGGCGGTGCTATGATATATTTTCTCTCTACCTTCAGTGAAAGTTGGTAGATCACCATCAGTGAAAGTTAGTGTTTGTTATCTTTTTCTACCCTCAGTGAATGTTGGTAGTTTATCGTCAGTGAACGGCGATGCTATGATATTTTCTCTTTATACCTTCAGTGAAAGTTGGTAGATCACCATCAGTGAAAGTTGGTGTTTGTTATCTTTTTACTACCCTCAGTGAACGTTGGTAGTTCATCGTCAGTGAACGGTGATGCTATGATATTTTCTCTTTCTACCTTCAGTGAAAGTTGGTGGATCACCATCAGTGAAAGTTTGTGTTTGTTATCTTTCTGCTACGCTCAGTGAACGTTGGTAGTTCATTTTCAGTGAACGGAAATGCTATGATATATTTTCACTTTACCTTCAATGAAAGTTGGTAGATCACCATCGGTGAAATTTGGTGTTTGTTATCTTTTTGCTACCCTCAGTGAACATTGGTAGTTCATCGTCAATGAATGATGATGCTATGATATTTCTTTTCCTTCTACCTTCAGTGGACGTTGGTAGCTCACCGTCAGTGATCTTCGGTGTTGATATGTCTTTTCCTTCTACCTTTAGTGAATGTTGGTAGCTCACCGTCAATGAATGTCGGTGTTGATATTTATTTTCCTTCTACCTTCAGTGAACGTTGGAGCTCACCGTCAGTGAATGTCGGTGTTGTTTTTTCTTTTCCTTCTACCTTCAGTGAACGTTGGTAGCTTTACCTCCAGTAGGAGTTTGTGTAACCTTTGACCATTTTACCATCCTCTTTGGCTCAAGTCTTTTGATCCACTAGTGATTTATTTTCCTGGTCAGGTCGCTCTCTTGTTTCTTTATTATTGTTACATCCCTAGTGGTGTTTTGCGTCCCTTTGGATTTGTCCATGTGCACTCATATTCATAAGCATTACATGGCATCTTAGGGCCAAAAATAGGGTTTGTTTTTATATTTAAGTAACTTCGATCGCGTCGACATGAAGATTTTTAACCTTCGTATCTCCGGATAAAAGAAACTAATATAAGGGCAGCTGTTGTACCCCAATTTTTGCCCCTAAGATCCCTTCATTATACCATATTGATTCCATCACAACAAGATCACATTAGGGTTCTTGATTCTCCTCCCTATCTTTAGCTTTGCTCTTTGAGGAATCACCAAGCACCTTGACTTGTTTTCTTTTTTGATCATGAATATTTTGTCTTGATTTTTCCTTTTAATTAATAAAATTCCATGTTGATTTGTCTTACTTGTTACTAATGTAGGTAAAGGCAATGAGGCTTAGCAAGTTGATCCATGGGTTCATGAGTTTATTTCCATGCCCTAGGCAATAAAGCTTGAAAAGTCCAAACCTTACGATTGAAGTTTTTTTGGAAGGGAGGGAATGGCAAGGTTATTTTGGTTCACTACATTTCCAAATTATCAAGATTGATTCAAAAGTACAAGGGGTTGATTGAAGGAGTTGTCATGCTTGGACAAAGCCTTGTTCTCATTGATCACAAGTGCATATTTCTCTCAATTCTCAAGATATAAAAATGGTTGTGGTTGCTATGAGTTCTCATTATCATCCTCAACAAATTATATTTACAAAGAATTTTTTTTGGTACAAGAAGTTTGTTCAAAATTGTCAAAGTTCCTCAAAGCATGATCCTTAACCTAGGAGCTAGGGTTTTGAACTTCAAAGGAGTATATGTTGCTCATCTTTTAGTATTTTTGAGTGATTCCAAAGACATCCTTCTCTTCAAAGGTTTATCAATAAGTCACTTCAAATTTTCCAAGGAGTTTTCATGTGGAAGAAACTTGATGAAGAAGAAAGATTACGAGTCATCCAGATGAATCCCCATTTTTCCATGTGTGACTTCAAATGATCATAACTTGGTCAATTTTTATCACCTCGAGCCCATTATTTTTCCATAATGATCTTGAAGATGTGAACTTTATTCCTTCTTTTATGTGAAAATTGAGAAAATGAATGGAAATTGCCTTAAGGATACAAAAGATTATAGGTCATTTCATGATTTTTTTCCCACTTCAACAATTCATAACTCTCTCAATTTTTGGATATTTTGAATGGTTCAAGTTCCAAAATGTCATTCAAGAGATCTACTTCATGCCATCTTTTTTGGTCAAGAGAAAACTTCAAGTAGAAGGCTATGTTTGGATACAAGACATTATAGGTCACTTTTGAAGAAGAATTTGAAATATTTCTAAGTATGGAAACTCAACATTTTTTCTCTAACATTGACTCAACACAACTTTCAGCTCAAGCATCCATTTAATTCCATTCTTTTTCCATTTCAAAGCTTGTAACCTCATGTTTCTGAAGCATCAAGAATCATGCCCTAAGACCCCTTGAGATGAAAATGCCATTGGTTAGAAGTTGGCACTTTGAAACTGAATTTTTCACCAAGTCAGAAGTTTGAAATCTTTGTTTTGGATTCTAATCACAAGATTTACACGCGTTTTTTATTTAAACTTGATTAAAAAACTTTCCAGAAGTGTTTAGCACCTTAAAACGCAAGGATTGTATGAGTTTTGGTGAAAATTATATCACACTTCACTCGTGCATCAGGTTTGTACGAATTCCCTCCAAAATGCATCATTCACTCTTCCTTTTGATCCCATTTGTTTCTTCGATAAATACATGAACTATCCCATTCATTTTCTCAAGCTTGGATAGCCAGAATCACCCTTCCAAACTTGTTCCATAACTCAGAATTCAGCAACTTCATAATCCATATACAAGCCTTTTTCAATCCAATTTTTTCATCAATTCACCTTCCTTGATCTTCCCTGAAGCTAACCATATAATTACATTCAAGAATCATGCCCTATATTGCTCCATAGAAGTCCAGTTTCAGAGCTCTGCATCTCAACTTCAATAGGTAGATTCCTTCACCAATTCTTCAAAACTTTGATATCATTGTGATGCTCTCATTGCCCTGGTTCTAGTTGCAACACTTGCTTTTTACTGGAAACACGTTTTGACCATGAAATTTCAAATCCCTTTTCAAAACTTTCTTTCCAAATTGCTTGAGCTACAGTTTATATGAATTTGGTGCGAGGGTGTGGTTGTCTTTGTCTTGAAGAGACGAAGCGAATGGCATAGGTATGAGCTTATGATTTTACAGTTTGAGAGACCTGCAATTCACGTTGGTTGGAGGTTGAAGATGGCAAACGTGTCATCTTCCAACCAATGATGGCACGCCACTTGTTATTTTGGAATTCTGATTTAATAATTTATTCAGTACTTTATTCACTATTGAGTATGATACGCACAGCGCGCCAGATCCTTTGGATTTGATTACTAACGCGTTTTGACTCTCATCCAATGGTCCACATATATTTGAATTTTATTTTCTTATCTTGTTTTTTATATTTAATTGTTTTAAACTTCAAAAAATCATAGAAAATTCATTTTAAGTCCAAAAAATCTGAAAACATCATGAAAAATATTTTTGATTATTCTCTTTTTGATTTTTATTTTTTCACAATTTAATTTTGTGTTTTTGTATTTTTTATAAATTTACACTTTATTTGATTTGTTTTAAATGTTTAAAAATACTTTTATGCATTTTTAAACTCTGAAAAAATTATGGAATGATCCAATGATATTGTGACAAATATTGGTGACCTTATTTTATTTTTGTTTCTGACTTTGCTATTTTTTATCATTTTTGGTTTACTTTACCCATTTCTTTTAATTTTAAAAATAGTTTCTAACTTTAAAAAATTTCCAAAAAATTTATAAAATTATTTTAGTTCATTTCTGATTTTTCTATGGTCTTACTTTTTATTTCTTGATTAATTTGAACATAGTTGATATTTTTCTCTTTTATTTCTATTTTTAAACATTAATTTTAAACCTTTTTGTATATATTAAAATGTAATATTATTTTGTGATTATTTTCTGGCTGATCTTAGATTAAATTTTTGATCATGAACTTTATTAACATCATTGGATCCATGATGTTGAGTCTAACTCCACAAAAATGGATGAATGATTTTAATAATAGTTTGATTAAATTTAATTCAAAAGTGGTTTGTATATTCTCTCTCATGCCTCTTCATCTCATCCCCTTCTTATCGCACTAAATGTTGCTGGAGCATGACCTCTATATCATGTCTCAAAATAAATGGTGCATGGATTGCTATTGACCGGCCTGAAAATAGGTGTGATTTCTATATAAGTCCACTTATGATTGCTTAACATAGCGCTAAATTTTGTCCCGATTCGAATAAATGATCATTCGTGGCCCAAACTTATGTTTGCAAGCCAAAGTATGTTAATTTGATCTCTTTGATCCAATAACCTTGAGATTCCTTGTGTGGAGGCTTTGGTTCTACCAATCCTCTAATGGATCTACAACACCTTTGGTCAATGTGGATCACTTAAACATTGTTGATCATTAAATAATATTCATAAGGATTCCAAATGGATGATATACTTAACAAAAAGCAAATACAACTTGTTGTGTGGAGGCTTTGGTTCTACCAATCCTCTAATGAGTTCCAAATGCAAGTTTCAAGATGATCATCCAACTAACCACTAATCACTAATAATTGAATTTATCCTTTATTCTTTTATATGCCCCTTTTAGTTTTATGCACTATTTATTTTTTAGCATTTACATTTCATGCCATTTTTTATCTTTTCTCATTTGAGCATTTACTTTCTTGTCATTTTTCTTTTTGGTCACTTGGGATTTACTTTTTTTTTTCAAAACATCTAATAATCAACATAAACCCTAAAAATCTTTAATGATGCTTGGACTATTTGGTTACTATCCTTGACATTATGGAGCATTGGACTTTTTGGACTTAGGATTAGAAACCTTGGCCTGTGAGTGGAGACCTTGTGATCTTATCTGATTATTTTGTCTGAAGCTCTTACGGTTTACCTCAAGACATTGGGTTGTTTGTTTGTTTTGTGTGGAGGTTATTCTGATTACACCCTTGGTTTGTAATCTGGAATTCACCCGTATACAGCCGTTACTCTGCCCAATTTTTGTGAAGACTTAATACACTTGAAGTTTGGTTTTTCCCAAGAGGTCTAGTATCATTTGCTTGTTTGGTTTCAATCCAAAGAATGAGAATTCTATTTTGGATCATAGTGTCAAGTATTGGCTTCTTGTTGGTTATATGGTTATTATCCCTAGCTTTTACCTTATGCTTTAGGATAGCCTCTTCTTTTCTTCACATCTTCTTTAATTTCAAAAATCTTCTCCCCCTTTTTGAAAACTCTTCTTGTTTTAAACTTGAATTACTTTTATAATAAACTTGGACTAAGGTCCATGCATTTTCAAACATTTTCATAAATAAACTCCAATAAACTTAATAATACATTGACATTTTTGTGAGAAGACTAAAAGTCAATCAATCTCATTTCAAACCATCTTGCCACTTTGACTTTTATCTTTAAACTTTTCTCAAAAGATTGAACTCTTTTCAATCCTTGTAATGATGCAAACAACTATACTTCTACAATATGTAGTAAAGAGAGATATTTTCCACTTGGGTGTTGAGTGAGGCATTGTTGATTTTAAAATCCAAGTCATATCCTCCACTTGGAGATGATGCAAATTCTCCTTTCTCATGATTGTGGGTAGTAGGTACGTTTTCCACACGGACAATGACGATGATGTTTTATCTCATAAAATTGACCAACACATTTGGGTTTTAAAATTTTTAAAAGAGGAACTACGTGTACCCTGATCCCCTATTGCACAAAAAGGTGGTACGTAGGCACTAAAGGTTCGCAACCGCGTCGGGTGTAAAAATCATAAAAAATATGTTTCTTTTCCCACATCCACCATCTATTTTATATAACATTTTTCATAGCCAAAATATACAGATTTTTCAAAGAGGTTCCTGCGGAGTACCGTATATGTTTAGGGTGCTAATACCTTCCCTTTGCATAACGAACCCCCTTACCTAGAATCTTTCCCCTTCTTTTTGGGTTATTCGCTCTTTTCCCATTCCTTTGGAAAAATAAAGCACGGTGGCGATATTTATTTTGATTTTTATAAGTCTAGTCAATGCAATGGCTTAGTCTTAAACATTTCTACCGCTACACCTATCATTCCAATCGTCCCGGAAATGACACAAACAATTGTTGCCCCCTGAAAAATAAGATTCAAGATATGATTGACTCTAAGGAGATTGAATTTGATCCTCCTGAGACTCCTAATGTGATCACTACACCTATGCCTAATCATGACAAAGGCATTAATGCTATTGATGATGTTTCTAATGTTTCTGCTGCGAATGACTTGACTACTCCTTGAATTATTGTTAAGAACAAGTTGTTGCAAGCCTGTTTATTTTCGGGTTGCATTAAAAACTGCTACTACTGTGAGTCCCAATCCAATGGTTGTGTACTGCTGAAAGTCGGTACTCAACGTCTGATGGAAGACCGTGTAATTCTGTTTGAGAAGGCTCCTTCTGTGGAGAGCCTATGTATGTATCAAGTCCTGAAGTTTGAAGACGTGTCCGTGATTACAATTTCTGTTACTTCTGTAAGGATTACTTCTAAGGGTCCTATGAAGATTACTGTCGAACCTAGGGTTACTCCTCTGATTATTACCGCACCTAAGCCAATTCCATATTCCTCTGATAAGGTTTTCCCTTGGAATTATGGAGTTGATGTCTACTACCATTGCGTCAAGCAAGAACCATTGGTTGTCGAAGATGAAAATACTAAAGTTACTGATCCCAATGTTGGAAATATTGTTGGGACTAGTAAGGTTACCAGAAGTGAAAGATTTTTCTCTCCAAAGATCTCTTCAAAGGCTATTCCTACACGAGTTAGTATCACTGCTACTGAATCAACTACTGAGACTCGAGGAAAAGAATATATGATTGATCTGGCCTAGACTGAGGCACCGAAAGAGGTTACTGTTGAAGATACCTCCAAGCAAGAGATGGAGAAGGTGCTAAAAATTATTCGAAAGAGTAACTATAAGATTGTTGAACAGTTGGGGTAGACCCCATCCAAAATATCTACGCTATCTCTGTTATTATGCTCTGAGGCCCTTGCTTAGGATTTGGTGAAATTTCTGAAATATGCTCATGTACCACAAGAAATCTCTGTTGATCAGTTTGAAAATTGTGTGTCTAGTCGGATGATTGATAATGGCCTAGGCTTTTCTGACACTGATTTAACTTCCATAAGAAGGAACCATAACAAGGCCTTGCATGCCTCTATTGAGTGTAGTGGCACTACCTTATCTCATGTGTTTATAGATACAAGTTCCTCATTGAATGTATTTCCAAAAGTTGTTTTAGACAAACTTGACTATGAAGGGGTTATGCTAAAACCCAGTGACATTGTAGTGAGAGCTTTTGATGGTTCAAAGAGAGTGGTGCATGGAGAGGTTGATCTTCCAATCAAAGTGGGTTCCCAAGTCTTCGACTTTACTTTCTATGTGATGGGCATCCGTCCAGCCTAGTCATGTTTTCTTGGACGCCATTGGATTCATGGGGCAGGCGCTGTAACTTCTACTTTACAGCAAAAGTTGAAGTATCCCATGAAAGTAAAAATCATTACAGTTTGTGGCAAAGAAGAATATATGGTGAGCCATTTGAACTCCTTCAAGTATGTTGAGATGGATGTGAGTTCCTCGAGACTCCTTGCCGGACCTTTGAAGTTATTCCTCCGACAACCCATGTTGCTAAAGTTTCTCCTACTGTTCCTAAGGTTACCAGGATTCAACCAAAAATGACTTCTCTGAAAGACGCTAAGGTTGTGGTAGAAGAAGGTGGTGGCACTATTTGGGGTCAGCTTCCTGACATTCCTTACAAGTCCAACAAATTTGGTTTGGGTTTCACCTCAGAGGCTCAGAGGGCTATCCGTCATTCTCGTGCTAATTTTGGGAGACCACCATTCTGCATCAACAAGAATTTAGTTCACAAAAATCAAGTCAACACCATGGAGGATGTTGATAGCGATGTGACATAGACAATTAGATTTTCCCTAATACCGCCAGTGGGCTCAACAATTGGAAGGTTGAATACTTTATACCAATCGCCTTTAGTCAGGAGTAAATATTATTTTATGTTTTTTTGCTTTTAAGTTTTTGGTTATGTAATTTGAACAATAACTTTAAGCCTTGTGCCTTACCCGGGGCACCACGATCCATTTAATAGGGTTGTCATTTTTCATCTACATATTTTCATTTAATAAATCATTGGACATTTGCATTAAAATTTTGTGCTCTTTATCTTTCTTTTACTTTATTTTTTCAAATTAGCTATGTGTTCTTACACACACCCACATAACAAATTGTAGATCCACATCCACCCTGGGTCCCATTGATAACAATTTTTCTATTGCCAATTATGACTTCGAAAATTCCATCTACCAAGCCGAGGACGAAGGTGAGGAAGATTGTGAAGTACTTGGAGAGCTTGCTAGACTATTAGAGCAGAAAGAAAGAGCCATACAACCGCATGAAGATCTAGTCGAGGTTGTGAACTTGGGTACTGAAGAGGACAATAAAGAAATCAAGATAGGTGCCAACCTAGAAGACAATGTCAAAAAGAGGTTAATCCAGATGTTACTTGGCTATGTTGAGATCTTTTCTTGGTCTTATGAAGACAAGCCAGGACTTGATACTGACATTATTGTTCACCGTCTATCGACGAAGGAAGGTTGTCCTCCTATAGAGCAGAAGGTTCATTGTATGCGTCTCGAGATGTATGAAAAGATCAAAGCTGCAGTCATGAAGCAGTTCAATGCAGGTTTCTTAGCTGTTACGTCCTATCCTCAGTGGGTTTCAAATTTGGTGTCGGTTGTTGTACCCAAATTTTTGCCCCTAATATTCCTCTATCATCTCATATCCACTCAATCACAACAAGATCACACTAGGGTTTGGTTGTTATCCCTATTTTTAGGTTTGCTCATGAGAGATCAACAAGCACCTTGGTTTATATATTGTGATCATCTATGGTTTTTATTGATTAACTTGTAACTAATAAATACAATGAATGTTTGCTCTAATTGATTATATTATACGTAAGGGCACAACACATTTCATCAACTTGATTTATAGGTTCATGAGTTTATTTTCATGCCTTCTACGATAAAGTTTCATTGAGATTCAAGCTTCATCATTGAAGATACTTTGAAGTAATATTATGACAAAGTCTACTATGATTTATCATGCCTCAATTTGTCAAAGAAAATCAAAAGATGCAAGAGTTGATTGAAGAAGTTTGACCTAATTGGACAAGTTCTTGATTTCTTGATCACAAGTGCATAACTCTTTCAATTCTTAATATTTTGAGGTGGTTTTTGTTGTTATGGGTTATTATTATCATCCAAAAAAACTTCTATTCACATGGAAAGAGTTATTGTGCAAGGAAGATTATCAAAATTGAAAGGGTTTTCCAAGTCATTTTGGTCCTCTAGGAGCTAGGGTTTTGAACTTTAAGGGCTATATCTTGCTCATATTTTGGTATTTTTGAGTGATTCCATAGACATGCTTCTCCTTAAAGAGTTAACAACCAATCACTTAAAAAGTTTCAAGAAACTTTTATGTGGAAGAGGCCTAATTATGAAGAAATATTACAAGTCCCCTAGATAGGCCATCAAATTCCCTTATGTGACTTCAAAAGATAATAACTTGGTCAATTTTTATCTCCTTCAGCCCATTATTTTTCCAAAATGATCTTAAGGATGTGAACTTAAACTCTTCTTTTATGTGCAAAGCTTGAAAGTGGATGGAAGATTCCCTAAGAATGCAAAAGATTATAGGTCATCTCAAGAATTTTCACCAACTTCACAAGGCCATAACTTTCTCAATACTTGGTATTTTTTAGTGATTCAAATTTCACAGGGCTCTTTGGGAAGTATACTTCAAGCTAGAATTAATGATCAAAGCTTAATTTTTGTGGAAGACCTTGTTTGAACTCAAAACATTATAGGCCACTTTTTAAAAAAAACATAGAATTTTTCTAAGTACAAAAAGTCAGCATCTTTTTCACAACTTTGACTCATCACAAATCCTAGCTCAAGCATCCATTTGGTATCGTTCTTTGAACATTGTAAAGATTATGACCTTATCTTTCAAATGCTTAAAGAATCATGCCATAAGACCCCTTGAGCTAGGAACACCATGGATTCAAAGATGGTACCTTGAAACTAAAGTTTTCTCCAAAGTCCGAATATGAAATCCATAATCCAACTTCTAAACACCAAATTAGCGCGCGTTTTTGATCTAAACATGTTTAACCAACTTTCCAAAATAGATTAGAGTCTTGAAATGCAAAGTTTGAGTGGGTTTTAATGCTAAGCAAGTCACGTGTTTTTCATTTTCAGGCTTTACTCGTTTTCCCTCCAAACCTCACTATTTCTCCCAATTTTTTTCACCATTCACTCTTCTATAAATAGAGGGACATATTGCATTCATTTCCTCAAGCTTAAACAGCCAGAATCACCCTGCCCAACTCTTTCCTTAACCCATATTTCTGTAACTTTGAATTTGGTTTTACAGCCTTCCTCAATCCATTTTCTTTGTCAATTCTTCATCCTTGAACTTCACTGAAGCTAACAGAAGAAGAACCAAGCCCTAAAACATCCTAAATCGTGCTAGCCAAGTCATGTTTCAGAGCTCTGAATTTGAACTTCAATAGGTAGATTCCTTCATCAATTCTCTCAAAATTTGTTACCACAATGAAGCTCTCATCATTCTGATACTAGTCGCGTCATTTGTTTTCAACTAGAAGTGAGTTTTGATCATGAATTTTCAAATCCCTATTCAACTTTTTTCTTCTGGTTTTCTTCAAATCGACTGAGCTACAGCTTATATAAATTTTTCGAGAGGGTACAGTTGTCTTCGTCTTGATGAGACGAAGAGAATGGCATTAGTCTGAACCTCTAATTTTACAGTTTGAGGAACTTGGTTTTGAGGTTGGCTGGAGGTTGAAGGCAACCACGCTGGCGTCTTCAGCCAATGAGAATTTGCCACACATTTTCCAAATTGGTTTTAAATATTTGATCTAGTGGTTTATTCACTAATGACCATGATATGCACAGCTCGCCAGATCCCTTGGATCTGATTACTAACGCGTTTTGACATTAATCCAATGGTCTATATATTTTTGGTTTATTATTATTTTCTGATTTTTATATTTTAATTGATTTAAACTTCAAAAATTCATAAAAAAACTCATTTCTGACTCAAAAAATCTGAAAAAATTCTTAAAAATACTTTGAATTATTTTTGACTTTGTGATGTTTTTTTCATATTTATATTTTAATGTTTGATATTTTTCATAATTTTTGTATTGTTTGCCTTATTTTAATTATTTTAAAAATACTTCATGGCATTTTAAAATTCTAAAAAAAATTCTCAAGATCATTTTCTTTATTTCTGATTTTCTGAATTTTTTCTAGAATTTTATTTTGACTTTTACTATTTTTGATCTTTTTTTCACTTATTTGTGTGATTTTTATTAGTTTAAAAATACTTTTTTGTATTAAAAAATTATCAAAAAAACTTATAAAAATATTTGAAATCACTTCTGACTTTTCTATGGTCTCTTTTAATTTCTCTTTGATACTTTGAATATAATTTGCTAATTTTCCATTGTATTTCATTTAAAAAAACAATTTAAAAATCATTTTCTTTTTTTATCTTGTTTATTAATTACAATTTATTTTTTTGAATATATTCTGGCCATGTGATTTTTGATCATGAACTTCATTAACATCATTGGATCTTTGGTGTTGAGTTTAACTCCACCAAAATGGATGAATGATTTTAATGATAATTTGACTAAAATCTTTAAATTCAAATGTATCCCCTCCCTCTTCATCTTATCCCTTTCTTACTTGTATTTTATGTTGTTAGAGGATAATTTACATATAATCTCTCTAAACATATGGTACATAGATTGCTATTGAGTGACCTTAAAATAGGTGTGACTTCTATATAAGTACACTTATGATTGCTTAATATAGCGCTAAATTTTGTCCCGATTCGAGAAATGATCATTTATGGCCCAAACCTATGTTTGCAAGCCCAAGTATGTTTAATTTGAAACATTTGATCCAATAACCTTGAGGTTCATTGTTAGGAGGCTTTGGTCTTATCAATCCTCTAATGAATCTTCATAAATCTTAGAATTAAGTGAATCATTTAAACATCGTTGATCATTTATTATTGCCTTGTGTTTTTTGAAATGAATGATATACTTGACAAAAAGTAAATGAAACTTGTTGTTGAGAGGCTTTGATTTTATCAATCTTCTAATGAGTTTTCAAATGCAAGTTTCAAGATGGTCATTCAACTAACTTCTAATTTCTAACTCAATAACAATTTACTTTTATTTTTCATGCTTTTACTTTACGCCTTTACTTTTATGCACAATTTATTTTAGCATTTACATTTCATGCTATTTTCATCTTTGCTCACTTGATCATTTATCTTTATGTCATTTTTATTTTTCTCACTTGAGCTTTCCTTTTCCTTTTGAAGATACCTAATAATCAACTTGAACAATAAAAAGCTTTAATGTTACTTGGACTATTTGGTTACTATCCTTGGCATGATGGAGTTATGGATTTTTGGACTTAGGAGTAGAGACCTTGACCTACCTTGAGACCCTTTGTGACTTTTGTTGTTATTCTTTCTAGAGTTCTTGGGGTTCACCCCGAGACATTGGGTTGTTTGTTTTCTTTTTGTGCAGGTTATTCTGATTATATGCTTTGCCTGTGATTGGGAATTCATATGTATACATTCGTTACTCTGCCTAATTTTTGTGAAGACTTAATGCATTTAAAGTTTGGTATTGTTAAGAGGTTTAGTATCCTTACTTGCTTGGTTCCAATCCAAACGATGAGAATTATACATTGACTTATTATGTCAAGAGTTGGCTTCTTGTTGGTTAGATGGTTCTTTTCCATACGTTTTACCTTATGCTTTAGGATAGTCCCTTCATCTTCTCCCTCCTTTTTTCATAATTATTCTTGTTTTCTAAACTTGAACCGCTTTCATAATAAACTTGGACTTAGGTCCATGCATTTTCAAAATTATTTTCTTAATTAAACTTTAATCAACTTAATAATACTTCGACATTTTTGTGAGAAGACTAAAATTAAATCAATCTCATTCAAACCATTTTTCCACTTAGACTTTTTACCTTAAAACTTTCTCAAAAGATTAGACTCATGTCAAATCCTTGTAGTGATGCGAACTACTATACTTCTACGATATATAGTGAAGCGAGATATTTTCCACTTGGGTGTTGAGCGAGGTTTTGTTGATTTTAAAATCCAAGCCATATCCTCCACCTTGAGATGATGTAAATTCTCCTTTCTTATAATCGTGGGTAGTAAGTATGTTCTTCCACTCAGATAAGACGATGACGTTTCATCTCTAAAAATTAACCAACACACTTGTGTTTTAAAAATTTTAAAGTTGAACTACGAGTACCCTGATCCCCTATTGCACGGGAGGTGGTACGTAGGAACTAAAGGTTCGTAACCGCGGCGGGTGTAAAAATCTTAGAAAAATATTTCTTTTCTCATCGCCACCATCTATTTTTATATACAACACTTATAGCCAAAATACACAGATTTTCAAAGAGGTTCATTCGGAGTACCGTATATGTTTAAGGTGCTAATAACTTCCCTTTGCATAACCAACCCCCTAACTTAGACTCTCTCCCCCTCTTTTGGGTTATTCGCTCTTATCCCATTCCTTTGCATACAATAAAGCAAGGTGGCAATTTTTGTTTTGATCTGTGCAAGTCAAGTCAATACAATGGCTTAGTCTCAACATATCTACCGCTACAGAAAAAATGGCGACTTCATTGGGGAAAGATTGACCAAATTTTGGTCCATCCCTAAGTGGGTTGAGCCTATCTTTTCTTATTTGTGTACGTGCTATTATTTGTTGTATATTATATGTTGTATATATGTTTGTCTGGATTTTCTTGGGTTTCAGGGTGCTTGATGATTTCTTATAAGTCCTCTACCCTGACTTGGGCAAACTTAAGATAGGACGGGCGCTATAGTCATGTTAACTTTGAGGGAGTAATTCCAAAAAAGGAGGCATGAGATCCCCCACTCAGTGGAGGCCCCTTTGACTGTAGTGTCGTTTACCGAGTAATCGTGAAGACATGTTGCTTTTGACCTGGGAGCCTACTGAAACTGAGGACCGTAGAACCTTTAACCCATCTTGGGCTTTTAGGTGTAGTGCAGAAACTATGATGGAGTAATCTAGAAATGGTTGTCATGCGATACTACACTCAGACAAGTTTTTCTTGAGAATATTACTAATTACCGAGTCAATCGGGACGTTGGTAGTATCCGAAGGAAGGATGTAGACTCTGGGAACCTCTTAGAACCTTGTTCGGAAGGTAATAAACTATTAGACATACCTTGTGGGTAGTACCTTTGACTTCATGCTCGTGACGTTAAACCTATGAACCCCCCATGTTTGTGATCTTATGTGTGATTGTTGCATCATACATTCATGCACCCATCAACATCTTTTAAGACATTTTGGTTCAAGGGACTTAATGTAATGCCCGTTAATTTAATTAATTATTTAATTAAATTATTTTTGGATTATTTGTCGAAGTTGGGAGATGTTGTGAATTATTGGTATAAGTTGTTGGATGATTAATTAGTTAATTAGTTGATTAATAATGATAATAATGTTGGACTTATGTTATTGGTTAGAAGTAGTAAAGTGGGGGTGTAGGTTAGGCCCAATAGGATTGATATACAAGGTTAAGCTAACACAATGAATTGTTTTAGTTAGATAATAACTAGTTCTGTACATTGACGGAAGAGCTGAGCGGAAGAGGAGCAAGCTGCCCGGTGTTGAGCAGAGATAATCCAGGATTACAGTCGGAGCTTTGGTGGAGAGATCTTCAATCCAGGTAAGGGTGGGTTTCTACATTATAATGGGATTTATGATATGTATCATGTAGGAATTGGTCATTGTAGGCATGTTGTGCGTTGATGTTTGTGAAATTTACTATCGAAGTTGTCCGGTTGTTTGTTGTGGACGTTTTGAGTTATCTGTGTGATTGGCTAATTTAATGGATGTATGGGTTAAGATAGTTGATCGCTGGTCGTGATGGTCGTTAGGACGTTAGGATATTCCAAGCAGTTGGTCAGAAAATTAGTAAATTGTTGGAGTGGTCGTTTTAGGGAGGTTTCTGCGTGACATGTCTTGTATGATTAATGAATTTGTTGATAGGAAATATAGTTGCCCATTGCTGTGTTTTTCTGAGCGGTTGGCCGGAAATTATGCATTGTAGTGGCATGGTCGTTAAGACCTTGTATTGTGTTTGTGTTGTTTGCCGAACTAGTGGCCGGGGAGGATGCTGATGGTGTTAGGTACCGAGCGGCATTTAGGCTACGAGGCATGCCAAGAGTTATGTGTTGGATTGTCGAGCGGTACTAGGTCGCAAGACGTGCCGAGGAGCATAAGTTAGTAGTTGTTCTGTTTTCTCTGTGCTTGACGAGGAGTATGAATTGGTCGTTATGCTGTCCTAGCTACTATACATGTCGAGGGGCACGTATTTCCCTATCCCTTTTGCCCGTACATGTTATATTTTGGTCGTTACCAGTGTTGTGTGAATTATTGTTAAGTTTTTGTCTGATTATGTTAATGATTGAATCGTTTGTTGATGTGGTAGGCTTATGGCCAATGTTGATTTATGTTGAGTTGTTGTGTTGTTGTGATTGTCACTGTGAATTCTTATTGATAATGCGAAGTTGCAGGAAATTTTAAATGATGATGAATTACCTCTATTTACTGGTAATAATGGTGATGTAGGCTTATGTCTTGCGATGAATGATGATAGTTATGAGTATATGATAGTGCATTCATTGAGTCATATACATTTGCATACTCGGTGACGGTCTGGATTGGCAAACTGCAAAGAAGCCTTATGCCTTGTTGATGCCTCTATTTATTGGCAGAATTTTTAAGATGGCAGTTCTACTCCATTGGTACCACAAGCATTGGCATAAAGATGAGTTGCATTCTGAGCCATTGTATGGTTGATCTAATTATGCTTATGTTGTTAAAAATCTGAGAAGTGGTGAATATGTATGAACTGATTCTAATGTTTTATTTATCATGCGTTCTATTATAAAATTTGATATCTCACCCCTTATGTTTAAATGTTACCCCTATGTTAGTAACGTGCAGGTACTACAGAGTGAAGGCAGTTTACCTTCAGTAGTTCGAGTCGGTGTCATTGCTCTGATACGTAACACTCATGGAATGAACGCTTGTTGTTTTATTGTTGTTATTTCAGTTGATTGAACTTTAAGTTGTTGTTATTTAAATGATTGTTATTTGAAGTTGTCTTAGTGGGACAAAGATGTTACATTCCTTTAAGTTGAATATTAGGACTCCGTTGCGTAGTTATGAAAGTTGATGTTTCTTTTTAAGATTGAATTATGTTTGTTGTTGGTTCATCCAAGTTTAGTGTGTTATGTATTGGTAATGAATGTCGTTATTTTAAGTTGAATCTGTGGCATCCTGATTCGATTGTATAATTTTTCTAACTCCGATTTACATATATTGTCGGGTAGAATTGGGGTGTTAAAAAGTTGGTATTAGAGCAAGTCGGTTCGTCCGACCAAGTTGTCCAGTCGTAATTTTATTTAACAATTGAGTATTGTTAATTTGAGTTCTAACCGTTGTTTATGTAATAGTGATAAGTTGAGATGGCTGGAACGAATGATGCTGCACTTGCTGCTGCTTTAGAGGCAATAACGCATGCTATGGAGAATCAGTTGAATACTGACGGGAATGTTGTATCTCGTAGTTTGGCGACATTCAAGAGGGAGAATCCGCCTACCTTCAAGGGTAAGTATGATCCCGATGGAGCGTTGGATTGGTTGAAAGAAACTGAGAGAATATTCCGTGGGATGGACTTCACTCTAGTTGCAGAAGGTTCGATATGGTACTCATATGCTAGCAGTTGAAGATGATGGCTGGTGGCTAGAGACGTGTCAGAGGTTTGAAGTTGCTGGTGAAAATGACACTTGGGTTGTGTTTCATAGGGAATTTCTAAGGAAGTATTTCCTTGAAGATGTTCGTGGAAAGAAGGAAATTGAATTTCTTGAACTGAAGCAAGGAAGTATGTCGGTTGTGGAGTATGCTGCAAAGTTTGCGGAATTGGCTAAGGTTTATATGCACTATAGTGAAGAAAATGGTGAGTTTTCAAAGTGCATCAAGTTTGAGAACGGGTTGCGCCCAGAGATCAAGAAGGAAGTTGGATACCAGAAGATTCTTGTCTTTTCTGATTTGATTGATAATTGCAGAATTTATGAAGAGGGTAATAATGCTCACTATAAGATTATCAGTGAGAAGAGGGATAAGCACCAACAAAATCGTGTTAAGCCTTATGATGCACCAACTGGTAAAGGTAAACAAAAAGTTTCTCAGGGTAAGAGAACTAGTGGGGGAGATTCTCCTGCTGGTGTGGTTTGTTTCAAATATGGAAAACCTGGGCATAAGAGTAATGTGTGTGCTGCCGAGTTGAAGAGGTGTTTCCGTTGTGGTAAGACTGGAAATGTTGTATCTGAGTGCAAGCATAAGGAGGTGATTTGTTTCAATTATGGTGAAGAAGGACACATTGGTAGTCAGTTCCAGAAACCAAAGAAGGCGCAAACTAGTGGTAAGGTGTTTGCTTTGGCTGAGAATCAGACTGCTACTGAGGACAGACTCATAAGAGGTACATGTTTCATTAATAGTACTCCTTTAATTACTATTATTGATACAGGTGCTACTCATTGCTTTATTGCTACTGATTATGTTGAAAGATTGGGTCTTTTGTTGTCTTCTGTGAATGGAGAGATGGTCGTCGACACTCCATCCAAGGGGTCGGTGACTACTTCTTTTTGCTGTTGATTTGGTTTGTTTGCCTTTAAGAGGGTTGGATGTGATTCTGGGTATGAACTGGTTAGATCATAACTATGTTCATATTAACTGTTATAACAAGTCTGTAAGGTTTTCTACCCCTAGAGAAGAGGAAGATAGTCTGTTGTCTGCTAGGAAGTTGCAGAAGTTGATTCAAGAAGAGGCTCAGATGTTCTCGTTGATGGCGTCACTATCTGTCGAGAACCAAGCTATAATTGAGGTATTGCGAGTGGTGTGTGAATTTCTTTAAGTCTTCCCCGATGAAATTCCTGATGTACCGCCAGAGAGAGAAGTTAAATTTGCTATTGATCTTGTACCTGGTACCAGACCTGTGTCTATGGAACCATACAAAATGTTTGTATCTGAATTGTCAGAATTAAAGAAGCAATTGGAAGAGTTACTTGAAAAGAAGTTTGTGAGACCAAGTGTATCGCCGTGGGGAGCTCTGGTGTTGTTAGTAAAGAAGAAAGCTGGAAGTATGAGGCTTTGTGTTGATTATAGACAATTGAATAAAGTGACGATTAAGAACAAGTATCCACTTCCAAGAATAGATGACTTGATGGATCAAGTGGTGGATGCTCGTGTGTTTAGTAAGATTGATTTGAGGTCGGGTTATCATCAGATTAAAGTGAAGGATGAATATATCCAAAAGACGACTTTCAGAACATGTTATGGATATTATGAGTATTCAGTGATATAGCAGTAGAAATGTTTAATACTAAGCCATTGGATTGACTAGACTTGTACAGATCAAAATGAAAATCGGCACTGCACTTTATTGTTTCCAAAGGAATGGGAAAAGAGAAAGTAACCCAAAAAAGAGGGGGAAAGATTCAAGGTAAGGGGTTGGTTATGCAAAGGGAAGGTATCAGCACCCTAAACATCTACGGTACTCCACAGGAACCTCTTTGAAAAATATGTATATTTTGGCTATAAAATGTTATATGTAAAATAGATGGCAGAGGTGAGAAAAGAAACATATATTTTTTATGAGTTTTGCACCCGCCACGGTTGCGAACCTTTAGTTCCTACGTACCACCTCTCGTGCAATAGGGGATCAGGGTACACGTAGTTCCTCTTTTAAAAAATTTAGAACATAAGTGTGTTGGTTAATTTTATGAGATAAGACATCATTGTCATTGTCCGTGTGGAAAACATACTTACTACCCACAATCATGAGAAAGGAGAATTTGCATCATCTTAAAGTGGAGGATATGGCTTGGACTTTAAAATCAACAAAGCCTCACTCAACACCCAAGTGGGAAATATTTCACTTCACTACATGTTGTAGAAGTATAGTTGTTTTCATCACTACAAGGATTGACAAGAGTCTAATCTTTTGAGAAAGGTTTTAAAATAAAAATCCAAAGTGGCTAAATAGTTTGAAATGAGATTGATTGACTTTTAATCTTCTCACAAAAAAATGCCAAGGTATTATTACATTGATTGAAGTTTACTTGTGAAAATGTTTTGAAAATGCATGGACCTAAGTCCAAGTTTATTATGAAAGTAGTTCAAATTTAGAAACAAGAAGAGTTTTCAAAAGGAGGAAGAAGAATTTTGAAATTAAAGAAGATGGGAGGCGGAGAAGAGACTATCCTAAAGCATAAGGTAAAAGCTAGCAATAAGAACCATCTAACCAACAAGAAGCCAATACTTGACATTATGAGTAAAGATAAAATTCCCATTCCTTGGATTGAAACAAAACAAGCAAAGATACTAGACCTCTTGAGAGAATCAAACTTCAAGTGTATTAAGTCTTCACAAAAAATTGGGCCGAGTAACGGCTGCATGCGGGTGAATTCCAGATTACAAACAAAGAATGTAATTACAATAACCTACACACAAAACAAACAAAAAACCCAATTTCTTGAGGTAAACCTCAAGAACTCCAGACAAAATATAAAATAAGGTCACAGGGTCTCTAACAAAGGACAAGGTTTCTAATCCTCAGTTCAAGAAGTCCAATACTCCACAATGCCAAGGATAGTAACCAAATAGTCCAAGTATTATTAAAGCATTTTTAAGGGTTCATGTTGATTATTAGGTGTCTTAAAAGTGAAAAGAAAAGCTCAAGCGAGAAAAATAAAAACAACAAGAATATAAATGCTCAAGTGAACAAAATAAAAATGACATGAAATGTAATGCTTAAAGTAAATGGCTCATAAAGCATAAAAAATAAAAGCATAAAGTCAAATTAATTTAATAATTAGTGGTTAGTTGGATGACCATCTTGAAGCTTGCATTTGGAACTCATTAGAGGATTGGTAGAACCAAAGCCTCCACACAACAAGTTGTATTTGCTTTTTTCAAGTATATAATCCATTTGGAATCTTCACAAGTACCATTTAATGATCAACGATGTTTAAGTGATCCGCATTGACCAAAAGTGTTGTAGATCCATTAGAGGATTGGTAGAACCAAAGCCTCCACACAATGAATCTCAAAGTTATTGGATCAAAGGGATCAAAGGGATCAAATTAACATACTTGTGCTTGCAAACTTAGGTTTGGTCCACGAATGATCATTTATTCGAATCAGGACAGAATTTAGCATTATGTTAAGAAATCGTAAGTGGACTTATATAGAAATCACACATATTTTGAGGCTGGTAAATAGTAATCTATGCACCATTTGTTTTGAGATATGATATAATGATCATGCTCTAATAACACTTAGTGCAATAAGAAGGGGATAAGATGAAGAGGGGTGGGCAAGAATATATAAACCACATTTGAATTAAATTTTAATCAAACTATTATTAAAATCATTCATCCATTTTTATGGAGTTACTCTCAACACCATGGATCCAATGATGTTAACAAAGTTCATGATCAAAAATTCAACCCGAGATCAACCAGAAAATAATCACAAAATAATTTTATATTTAATATATTCATTAAAAAAGTTTTAAAATATTTTAAAACAGAAATAAAAGAGAAAAATATCAACTATGTTCAAATTAATCAAGAAATATTAAGTAAGACCATAGAAAAATCAAGAAAAGGACTCAAATATTTTTATAAAATTTTTGGTAATTTTTTAAAGTCAGAAACTATTTTTAAAATTAAAAGAAATGAGTGAAATAAACCAAAAATGATAAAAAAATTAAAAAGTCAGAAATAAAAAAATAACTAAGGTCACCAATATTTGTCACAATATCATTGGATAATTCCATAACTTTTTCAGAATTTAAAAATGCAATAAATTATTTTTAAACATTTAAAACAATTCAAATAAGGTGAAAATTTAAAAAAAATATCAAAACACAAAATAAAATTGTTAAAAAAATAAAAATCAGAAAGAGAAAAATCAAAAATATTTTTAATAATTTTTTCAGATTTTTTAGACTAAAAATGAGTTTTCTATGATTTTTTGAAGTTTAAAACAATTAAATATAAAAATCAGAAAATAAAATAAAAACCAAAAAGATGTGGACCAATGGATGAGAGTCAAAACGCATTAGTAATAAAATCCAAGGGATCTGGGACGTTGTGCATATCATGGTCATTAGTGAATAAAACATTGGATCACTTATTAAATCAAAAATTAAAAAAAAAAAAAACAAGTGGTGCGCCTTCATTGGTTGGAAGATGACATGTTGGTCATCTTCAACCTCCAGCCAACGTGAATTACAGGTCTCCCAAACTATAAAATCAGAAGCTCAGACCTATGCCATTCGCTTCGTCTCTTCAAGACAAAGACAACCACACCTTCGCGACAAATTTATATAAACTGTAGCTCAAGCAATTTGGAAGGAAAGTTTTGAAAAGGGATTTGAAATTTCATGGTCAAAATGTGTTTCCAGATAAAAGTAAGTGTTGCAACTAGAACCAGGGCAATGAGAGCTTCACAATGATATAAAAGTTTTAAAGAATTGATGGATAAATCTACCTATTGAAGTTGAGTTACGGAGCTCTGAAACTAGACTTATATGGAGCAATATAGGGCACGATTCTTGAAGGTAATTGTATGGTTAGGTTCAGGGAAGATCAAGGAAGGTGAATTGATAGAAAAATTAGATTGAAAATGGCTAGAACACTGATTACGAAGTTATAGAAAATTGAGTTATGGAGCAAGTTTGGCAGGGTGATTCAGGCTATCCAAGCTTGAGTAAATGAATGGCATAGTTCATGTATTTATAGGAGAAGCAAATGGGATCAAAAGGAAGAGTGAATGATGCATTTTGGAGGGAATTCATGTGAACCTGATGTACGAGTGAAGTGTGATCTTATTTTCACCAAAACTCATCCAATCTTTGCGTTTTGAGGTGCTAAACACTTCTGGCAAGTTTGTTAATTAAGTTTAATTTAAAAACACGCATAAATCTTATGATTAGAGGCCATATTATGGATTTCAAAATTCTGACTTGGTGAGAAATTCAGTTCCAAGTTACCAATTTTAAAACAATGGCATTTTCAACTCAAGGGGTCTTAGGGCATGATTCTTGATTCTTTAGAAAGATGAGGTTACAATCTTTGTAATGGAAAAAGAATGGAATCAAATGGATGCTTGAGTTGAAAGTTGTATTGAGTCAAAGTTGGGGAAAAAAGGTTGACTTTCCATACTTAGAAACATTTCAAATTTTTCTTCAAAAGTGACCTATAATGTTTTGCATCCAAACATGGACTTCCACTTGGAATTTACTCTTGACCAAAAACGATGGCATGAAATAGACCTCTTGAATGACACTTTGAAACTTGAACCATTTAAAATCTCCAAAAATTGAGAGAGGTATGAATTGTTGAAGTTGGCAAAAAATCATGAAATGACCTATAATCTTTTGTATCCTTACAGAATCTTCCATCCATTTTCTCACTTTGCATATAAAAGAAGGAATAAATTTCACATCCTCAAGATCATTGTGAAAAAAGAGTGGGCTCAAGGTGATAAAAATGACCAAGTTATGATCATTTGAGATCACACATGAGAAATTATGGGTTCATCTGGAGGACTTGTAATCTTTCTTCATCATCAAGTTTCTTCCACATGAAAAATCCTTGAAACTTTTGGAGTGATTTGTTAATAACCCTTTTAAGAGAAGGATGTATTTAGAATCACTCAAAAATACCAAAAGATGAGCAAGATATACTTATTTGAAGTTCAAAACCCTAGCTCCTAGATCAAGAAAATGCTTTAAGGAACTTTGACAATTTTGAACAACCTTCTTGTACCAACAATCTTGCTTTTTAAATATAAGTTGTTGAGGATGATAATGAGAACTCATAGCAAACAAAACCACTTACATATATTGAGAATTGAGAGAAATATGCACTTGTGACCAATAGGAATAAGACCTTGTCCAACCATGACAACCTCTTCAATCAATCCCTTGTACTTTTGAATCAATTTGATAACTTGGAAATGTAGTGAACCAAAATAAACCTTGCCATGCCATTTCTTCCAAAAACAACTTCAATGGTGAGGTTTGGACCTCTCAAGCTTTATTGACTAGGGCATGGAAATAAACTCATGAACCCATGGAGCAACTTGCTAAAACTAATTGCCTTTACCTACATTATTAACAAGTAAGACAGACCAACATTGCATTTTATTAATTTGAAAGAAAATCAAGACAAAATATTCATGATCACAAAATAAAACAAGTCAAGGTGCTTGGTGATTCCTCAAAGAGCAAAGATAAAGATACGGAGGAGAACCAAAAGCCCTAATGTGATCTTGTTGTGATTGAATTAAAATGTTATGATGAAGGGATCTTTGGGGCAAAAATTGGGGTACAATAGCTGCCCTTATTTAAGTTTCTTCTATCCAGAGATATGAAGGTTAAAAGTCTTCATGTCGACGCGATCGAAGATACTTAAATATAAAACAAACCCTATTTTTGGCCCTAAGATGCCATGTAATGCTTATGAGTATGAATGCATATGAACAAAATCAAAGATACGCAAAACACGATTGGGGATGTAACAAAGGAAATAAAGATTAAAAGGGGAACCCAACCAGGTAAATAAATCACTGGTGGATCAAAAGACCTGACTCATAGAGGGTGGTAAAAGATCAACGGATACACCAACTTCTACTGAAGGCGAAACTATCAATGTTAACTGAAGGTAGAAAGAGGAAAGAAATAACAACAATGACGTTTACTTCCGATGATCTACCAAATTTCACTGAAGTTAGAAGGAAAAGAAATATCACAGCGTCGTTGTTCACTGACAATGAACTACCAACATTTACTGAGGGTAGCAAAAAGATAACAATAACCAACTTTCACTGATGGTAACCTACCAACTTTCACTGAAGATAGAGAGAAAATATATCAAAGCACTGCCGTTCACTGACGATGAACTACCAACGTTCACTGAGGGTAGCAAAAAGATAACAATCACCAGCTTTCACTGAAGGTAGAGAGAAAATATATCATAGCACCGCTGTTCACTGACGATGAACTACCAACGTCACTGAGGGTAGCAAAAAGATAACAAGTTTTTCCCAAAATTATGGCGTTTCACCTAGAACGGGTCTCAACTTCTTCTTTAACCAAGGCATTCCGCTTGGAAAGGGTAATGTATAAGCTGTCTCAAATAAAGAGACTACCACTTACAAAGATTTCACAATGAATTATCTCTGTGATATTGAATGATTGGCATTCACTGGAGTAATTTGGCAATGAACTCCCAACTATCCACTCATAAAGAAGCTAGCAAAAAAAAATAAAGTGGACAATTACGGGGAAGTATAAGTTGCTCAAATAAAGAGACATGCTACTTTTTGTTATAGGAAGGATTATAAAATGACTCCCTGGGAAAACAAAATGGCTTCCTAGGGAAAGAGATATGACTTCCTGGGGAAATGCCACTATATTCCTGCTGAGGAGATAAAATCTTCTCGTTCAAGATAAATGCACATTCTCAAACCAAAAATCTAAGCTTGCAGAAATCTAAAGTAATAATATTGCTGGAAACAAAGATTCAAACCAGAAATAAACTGGAGTAAAACAGTCTACCAAAATACATTCTTTGAGAAATAAACTCAAGAGGGAAACCCAAATCATCCAGACAAAGAGCTGTGTAGGAAGGCTAAAGTAAAAATCTTCCCCGACGGATAACTCAATGGGGAAATTGAAAGAATATACACTTTCTGCTTAAGTCCAACACTCTATTGGGGAGAGGATAACACAACTCTGCAAAACAGGGGACTTCGTGCTGACTTCATTGGAGGGGTTAACACCATATTATCGAGGGGAAACCAATATACGCTCTTCATTGGGGGAACCAGAGATACGTTCTTCTTTGAGAGTAGTTATTGCACCAACTTCTCTGGGGAGATATGACTTTTATCAAGTGAGAGAAGCCATCACTAGAGAATCTTGGATTGAGTCTTCATATCATGCAGGCTCAAAAAAAAAGAAAAATGAAACAAGACTTGACTGGGTATACTGGAGTCATAAACCCAATACAGCGAAAACATCCAGAGACTTCCTGAGGGAAACAAAACTTCTCAAAACTACTGGAGTTCGTCCATTCCTGGGATCACCACTTTTGTTTTCCTCTTGAATCACAAATTCTAAAGTAAAAGTAAATTGTAAATTCTTTTTGAAAAACAATTTTGTTATTTAATCTTTTCGCTTTGAAAATTATTATCAATAATAAATGGAGTATTTGCAAGCTAAATAAAATAAGAAATACAAAGAATTAGGTAAAAGCTCAAATTTCATTGATAGAATGGTAGTCCGCGAATGGCGAGACTCCATGGATGATTACAAAGTTCGAAAAATGGTAATATATACTGGAAAAGATACATTGAGATACAATGAACATTATTCCCTCTAACAACTTTTGAAATCCTGAGCAGCAGCTTCCGTTGAAGTATGGTGAGGATCCAAGAAGATTGTTGCTTCAATGATCAAATCTTGTCTGACGTAGTTACTTGCCAAGAAAGTCCCTAACTTTTTCCTAAGCTTCCCTTGCATGTTTTCAACTTAGCGGGAAATTTTATTCTGTTTATGTCTCTAATTTTTTACTAGACCACCCTTTCGGGTTTTCGGCCTACCGAGACGCTCTTTTTTGCCGAAGCCGCCCTTTCGGGTTTTCAACTTAGCGATCTGTTCTTTTATTTCTTTAGGCGAAGTATTTCTTGACTGCATCAGCATTCATGGGACGTGGGAACTCCTCGCCATCCATAGTTTCATGAATTAATGCGCCGCCAGAGGAGGCTTTCTTGACAACATACGGGCCTTCAAAATTAGGAGTCCACTTGCCCCTAGAATCAGCGTTAAAAGACATGATCTTCCTGAGCACGAGGTCTCCTTCTCTGAATTCACGAGGTTTGACCTTTTTATCAAAAGCTTTCTTCATCCTGTTCTGATATAACTGCCCATGACACAAAGCTGTCATTCTCTTTTCTTCGATCAAATTCAATTGGTCAAACCTGTTCTGGACCCATTCAGCCTCTGACAACTTGGTTTCCATTATCACATGCAAAGAGGGGAATCTCAACCTCGATTGGGAGCACTTCTTCCATTCCATACACACGGGAGAACTGGGTTGCTCCTGTTGAATTACTGAAAGATGTGTGATATCCATGCAAATAAAAGGGAGAATTTCATGCCAATCTTTATAAGTAACAACCATCTTTTGGATAATCTTCTTGATATTCTTATTAGCAGATTCAACAGCCCCATTCATCTTCGGCCTATACGAAAATGAGTTGTGATGGACAATCTTGAATTCCTCACAAAGTTCTGTCATCATCTTGTTGTTCAGATTCAAGCCATTTCCAGTGATAATTATGCTCGGCACACCATACTGACATATAAGATTATTCTTAATGAAGCACACAACCACCTGCTTGGTAACGTTAGCATATGAAGCAGCTTACACCCATTTGGTGAAGTAATCAATCACTACCAAAATAAAATGGTGTCCATTCGAAGCTTTGGGTTCTATCATCCCAATCATGTCAATACCCCACATAAAGAAAGGCCATGGGGAAGATATCACATTGAGAAGTGTCGGAGGCACATGAACCTTGTCCGCATAAAACTGGCATTTATCACACTTCTTTGGAAATTTGTAACAGTCATATTCCATCGTCAACCAATAGTAACCTGCCCTTAGCATCTTTTTAGCCATCTAATGTCCATTGGCATGAGTTCCAAATGAACCTTTATGAACCTCATGCATCAACATGCCTGCTTTGTGTCTATCCATGCATCTGAGCAGGACCATGTCATAATTTCTCTTGTACAACACATTTTCACTGAGGAAGAAACTGCCAGCCAATCTTCTCAATGTCTTTCTATCGTTATTCGAAGCACAAATCGGGTATTCCTGATTCTGTAGAAAATGCTAGATATCATAATACCATGGTTTCTCATCTGCTACCTCCTCTATTGTAAAGGTAGAGCATTTGTATGGGATGTTCAGTGCCAAGAAAGTTTTACGGAATTGAAGAAGAGGTTGACGTCGGCTTCGATTTTGACGTTGCCTAATCCAGGAGAGCCTTTTGTGGTGTATTGTGATGTTTCTAAGATGGGTTTAGGAGGTGTGCTTATGCAGAATGGTAAGGTAGTTGCTTATGCGTCAAGGCAGTTAAGGACTCATGAGAAGAACTATCCTACGCATGATTTAGAGCTTGCTGCAGTTGATTTTGCATTGAAGATTTGGAGGCATTATCTTTATCGTTCTAGATTTGAAGTGTTTAGTGACCACAAGAGCTTAAAGTTTTTATTTGATCAGAAGGAGTTGAATATGAGGCAACGAAGATGTTTGGAATTGTTAAAGTACTATGATTTCAGTTTGAATTATCATCCATGAAAAGAAAATGTGGTAGCTGATGCGTTGAGTCGAAAGACTTTACATATGTCAGCAATGATGATTAAAGAGTTGGAATTAATTGAACAGTTCAGAGATATGAGCTTAGTTTTCGAGGTTACTCCGCAGAGTGCTATGTTGGGTATGTTGAAGATTAATAATGAATTTCTAGACAGTATCAGAGAAGCTCAGAAGTTGGATGATAAACTGGTAGATTTGATGGTTGGGATTGACCAGTATGAGAATAATGATTTTAAGCTAGATGCGCAAGGTGTGTTGAGATTTCATAACCGGATTTGTATTCCTGATGATGCTGAGATGAAGAAAGTGATACTTCAAGAGAGCCATAGAAGAAGTTGAGTATTCATCCAGGAGCTACAAAGATGTATCAAGATTTGAAAGGTTTGTTTTGATGGCCTGAGATGAAGAGTGATGTGGCTTGGTTTGTGTATGCATGTTTGACTTGTCAGAAGTCGAAAGTTGAACATCAGAAGCCTGCAGGGTTGATGCCACCGTTGGAAGTTCCAGAATGGAAATGGGATAGAATTTCAATGGACTTTGTGACAGGATTGTCTAATACTTTAAAAGGACATGATTCGATTTAGGTGATTGTTGATAGGCTTACGAAGTCAGCTCATTTTATTCCTATTAACATCAGTTTTCCAGTGTCGAAGTTGGCTGAGATTTATATTAGTGTGATTGTGAAGTTGCATGGTGTTCCTTTGTGCAGTGTGTCAGATAGAGATCCAAGATTTACTTCTGATTTTTGGAAGAGTTTGCAAGAAGCGTTGGGTTCTAAGTTGAGGTCGAGTTCAGCATATCATCCTCAGACAGATGGTTAGACTGAACGGACGATTCAATCGTTGGAAGACTTGTTGAGGGCATGTGTTCTTGAATAGGGAGGTTCGTGGGATACTTATCTTTCGTTGATAGAGTTCACGTATAATAACAATTACCATTCTAGTATTGGGATGACACCTTTTGAAGCGTTGTATGGTCGAAGATGTAGAACTCCGTTATTTGGCGTGAATCTGGTGAGAGTGTAATACTTGGACCTGAACTTGTTCGTGAGACTACTGAGAAGGTGAAGTTGATTCGAGAAAAGATGAAAGCTGCCCAAAGTAGACAGAAGAGTTATCATGACAAGCGAAGGAAAGATTTAGAATTTCAAGCTGGTGATAATGTGTTTTTAAGAGTTACACTTGTGACTGATGTTGGGCGAGCATTGAAGTCTAAGAAGCTCACTTCTCATTTTATTGGACCGTATCAGATTTCGGAGAGAGTGGGGAATGTTGCTTATAGAGTGGCTTTACCGCCTAATCTTTCGAATTTGCATGATGTGTTTCATGTGTCGTAAATCTGAAAGTATATTTCAGATCCATCTCATGTGATTCATATGGACGATGTGCAAGTACGGGATAATCTTATGGTGGAGACGATGCCTGTACGGATCACGGATCGTGAAATGAAGACTCTGAGGGGAAAAGAGATTTCCTTGGTTAAAGTGGTTTGGCTAGGAGCTGCTGGTGAAAGCATGACTTGGTAGTTGGAGAGCAAGATGCAAGACTCATATCCTGAATTGTTTGATTGAGGTAAATTTTCGAGGAAAAAAGTAATCTAAGTGGGGGAGAGTTGTAACGCCCGTAATTTAATTAATTATTTAATTAAATTATTTTTCGAATATTTGTGAAGTTGTATTATAATTAATTGGATTTAATTATTTTATTAAGTGGAGAAATAATATTAGAATTATAATATTATTTGATGTGGGCTTGATTTTAAAGGAATAGAAGTAATAAGGGGGTGTATTGGTTTTAAGCCTAATAAGGAGTAAATAGAATAATAGGGTTATTTTATTGTTGTTGGAATAGAATAGAAAGAAAGAAGCAGTAGAAGAATAAGGATTGAGAAGGAGAACGTGAAGCTGTTGGAAAAAGTGGAAAAACGGCAGAACGAGAATTCAACCGGAAAATTATAGAGCGACCTTCAATCCAAGGTAAGGGTGGGGTTCTAACTATATAATTGGGTTTATGATAATTGGTATGTGGAGTTTGAGATGATTGCTGTCTTATTCTTGAATTTAAAATATATGATTGTTGTATGATGAGAACTGATGAATTTTAGATGAATAATGATGCCATGATGTTGTTCGATTGATGTATAATTATAAGGTAATTGTGAGTAATGATTATCCATTAATATATTATGTTTTAGGGCTTTAAGTGTGAATCCCATAGTGAGATGCAGGGAGGAAAACGTAGAATATTGCAGTAATGAAAACGCAGAATTAGGAAAATTGACATCAAGCGCTACTATTTTAGAACAATGAATTAATTTGGAGAAGGAGTTAGAAGTTGCGTTGAATTATTAGAAACTAGAAGTTCTGATGATAGAAGCTGTGTTGGTTAGAAGTTACGTTGTCAGAAGATTGTGTCATCAGAAGTTGTATTAGTCAGAAGATTTTGTCATCAGAAGCTGTGTTAGTCAAAAGTTGGGTTAGTCAGAAGTTGGGTTAGTCTGAAGTTGTATTGGCCAGCAGTTGTATTGGCCAGAAGTTGTGTTATTAGAAGTTGTGTTATTAGAAGTTGTGTTGGTTAGAGGTTGTGTTGTCATAGGTTGTGATGGTCAGAAGTTATGCTGGTCGTTGCGTTGTTTCGTGCAGAACGATGAAGGTTAGATGCTTAGAAGCTGCTGTTTGAACTATAACAATAGGATAGTGACGATCATGATGTTAGAGTTATAGAATAGCAGTATTGGCTTACTGTGGAATTAATGTACAACTGAGTTGTTAGTGAGATGTTATTAATGATGTTGTGTTGATGATTTATAATAAATAAATGATGTTTGATGAATTATTTTGATGATATGAGATGTTGATGACGAGACGTTGAGATGAATTTTGAGATGTTGTTAATTTGAGATGAATTTTGAGATGTTGTTATTTTGAGATGAATTTTGAGATGTTGTTAATTTGAGATGCATTTTGAGATGTTGATTTGAGATGTTTTTGAGATGTTGTTAATTTTGAGATGTTGTTAACTTGGGTGTTGTTATTACATTCATGATTGTGTCACATACATTGCATTTTTGAGATGGAGCTTATGCTCGTTGAGATGGCCTGTATTGGGGAATTTTGAGATGAAGGCTATGCCTTGTTGATGCCTCTATTAATTGGCAAATTTTTGAGATGGGAGTTCTGCTCCAATGGTACCACATGCATTTGCATAGTATTGAGTCGCATTAGATGATGTTATAAAGAAGTGTAATTTGATGTTGATGAATGTGTATTATTGTGGAGATTGTTGTTGATTATGAGAGGAGAAGTGGTGATGTTATTGCTCTAATTTAATATATTAATTATCATGCGCTTTATTATATTGTTAGATATCTCACCCCTTCTGTTTGAATTTTGCCCTTATGTTGGTAACGTGCAGGTAATCGAGAGTGAAGGTTGTATACCTTCTGTAGTTCGAGTCGGTGTCATTGCTCTGATATGTAACACTCGGGGGGATAAACACTTGCTGTTTTTTATTGTTGATTTTAATTTGTTGAACTTTAAATTGATTATTATTAAATATGTGATGTTTCGAAGATGCTGTATTGATGATAAAATTGTTATTGAGAATTCCGTTGCATAGATGTTGAGTTATTTAATTAAAGATGTTATGATGGTTCATCCGATGTTTTGAAAGTGTTATATATCCACGATGAATGCAATGAATTTTGATAGAAGAATTTGTGACGTCCCGATTCGTTTGCATGATATGAATTTTATAACTCTGATTTATTCATATAATTTGCCGGGGTAGAATTGGGGTGTTACAATAAGCATCACCCAACAATGTAGGAACTGAGTTTCTAATCATGAAGATCCTGATAGCATTAACATCAACAAACTTGTCCATGTTAGGAAACAAAACGACTCGTAAGCAAGTAGAGAAAATATGATCTCAAAAGCGACTGTACTCTTCATCCTGGAAAAGTAACGAGCTTTCTCCAATAAGAACTGAGTTGGTAATCCTCTAATCCCTCCTTTAGTAGTCATATGGGATTCAACCTCAGACTTCCCCAGATAGATCAAAGCAGCAATCTCGTGTGGTTTTGGCTCACTCTCCAAACCAGTAAAAGGAACACGATCAGTAAAAGGTAAATCCAACAGATAAGAAAACTCCTCTAGTGTAGGCATCAACTGATAGTCAGGGAAAGTAAAGCAATGATACATCAGATCATAGAACTGGACCAAAGTCGAGATAATGCCCTCCTTCATCCTAAGCTTCATGAGAGGAATGATGGATCCATACTTCTTCCGAAAATCTTCAGAACAATCAATCTCGGGAATTAGACTGATCAACTCATCTATCTTGGGATCTTTGAAACTGTATTTTTCGGTCTTTCTTTTTCCAGAATCCATGGCTAAAGGGTACCTGAGATATTCAAAAATGGTCAACCTTTTAACTCCCTTGAAATGAAATTCCTTCAAAAGATGCTTATGGGTGCATGGATGCATGATGGGACAATCATACACAAGATCAGAAATATAAGGTTCACGGGTTCAACGTCACGAGCATGAGGTCGAAGGTACTACCCATAAGGTATGGTCTAAAAGTTATCACCTGCCAAACAAGGTTCTAGAGGTTCCCACAGTCTTATCCTTCCTTCGGATATTACCAACTTCCCGATTAACTCGGTAATTAGTAGTATTCTCAAGAAAAACTCGTCCGAGCATAGTATCGCGTGACAACTATTTCTGAATTACTCCGTCATAGCTTCCGCACTACACCTAAAAGGCCAACATGGGTTATGTATTCTACTTTCCTCAGCTTCAATAGGATCCCAGGTCGAAAGTAGTACGTCTTCCCGATTACTCGGTAAATGACACTACAGTCAAAGGGGCCTCCACTGAGTGGGGGATCTCATGCCCCCTTTTTTTGGGATTACTCCCTCAAAGTTAACATGACTATACCACCCGTCCTATCTTAAATTTCGCCCAAGTCTGGGTATAGGACTTATAAGTAATCACCAAGCACCCTGAAAACCAGGAAAATCCAGACAAACATATATACAACATATAAAACATAAACAACAATAGCACCTATACAGATATAAACAAAGATAGGCTCAACCCACTTAGGGATGGACCAACAATAGGTCAATCTTTCCCCAGTGAAGTCGCCATTTTTTTGTAGCGGTAGAAATGTTTAAGACTAAGCCATTGGATTGACTAGACTTGTACAGATCAAAATAAAAATCGCCACCATGCTTTATAGTTTCCAAAGGAATGGGAAAAGAGCGAGCAACCCAAAAAAGAGGGGGAAACATTCAAGGTAAGGGGGTTGGTTATGCAAAGGGAAGGTATTAGCACCCTATAAAATCTTGTATGTAAAATAGATGGCGGAGGTGAGAAAAGAATTATTTTTTTAATGATTTTTGCATCCGCCGCGGTTGCGAATCTTTAGTGCCTACGTACCACCTCTCGTGCAATAGGGGATCAGGGTACACGTAGTTCCTCTTTTAAAAATTTTAGAACACAAGTGTGTTGGTTAATTTTATGAGATAAGACATCATTGTCATTGTCCGTGTGGAAAACATGCTTACTACCCACAATCATGAGAAAGGAGAATTTGCATCATCTCAAAGTGGAGGATATGGCTTGGATTTTAAAATTAATAATGCCTCACTCACCACCCAAGTGGAAAATATCTCACTTCACTACATATTGTAGAAGTATAGTTGTTTGCATCACTACAAGGATTGACAAGAGTCTAATATTTTGAGAAAGGTTTTAAAATAAAAAGCCAAAGTGGAAAAATGGTTTGAAATGAGATTGATTGACTTTTAATCTTCTCACCAAAAAAAATGCAAAGGTATTATTACATTGATTGAAGTTTACTTGTGAAAATGTTTTGAAAATGCATGGACCTAAGTCCAAGTTTATTATGAAAGTGGTTCAAATTTAGAAACAAGAAGATTTTTCAAAAGGAGGAAGAAGAATTTTGAAATTAAAGAAGATGGGAGGAGAAGAAGAGACTATCCTAAAGCATAAGGTAAAAGCTAGGGATAAGAACCATCTAACCAACAAGAAGCCAATACTTGACATTATGAGTCAAGATAGAATTCACATTCCTTGGATTGAAACCAAAAAAGCAAAGATACTAGACCTCTTGAGAGAACAAAACTTCAAGTGTATTAAGTCTTCACAAAAAATTGGGCAGAGTAACAGCTGCATACGGGTGAATTCCAGATTTCAAACAAAGAATGTAATCAAAATAACCTACACACAAAACAAACAAATAACCTAATGTCTTGAGGCAAACCTCAAGAACTTCAGATAAATTATCAATTAAGGTCACAGGGTCTCCCAAAAAGGCCAAGGTTTCTAATCCTCAGTCCAAGAAGTCCAATACTCCACAATGCCAAGGATAGTAACCAAATAGTCCAAGTATCATTAAAGCATTTTTTAGGGTTCATGTTTATTATTAGGTGTATTAAAAGAGAATAGAAAAGCTCAAGCGAGCAAAATAAAAACAAAAGAATATAAATGCTCAAATGAGCAAAATAAAAATGGCATGAAATATAATGCTTAAATTAAATGGTACATAAAGCATAAAAAATAAAAGCATAAAGTAAAAACAATTTAATAATTAGGGGTTAGTTGGATGACCATCTTGAAACTTGCATTTGGAACTCATTAGAGGATTGGTATAACAAAAGCCTCCACACAATAAGTTGCATTTGCTTTTTGTCAAGTATGTCATCCATTTGGAATCTTAACAAGTACCATTTAATGATCAACGGTGTTTAAGTGATCCGCGTTGACCAAAAGTGTTGTAGATCCATTAGAGAATTGGTAGAACCAAAGCCTCCACACAATGAATCTCAAAGTTATTGGATCAAAGGGATCAAATTAACATACTTGGGCTTGCAAACATAGGTTTGGGCCACGAATGATCATTTATTCGAATCAAGACAAAATTTAGTGTTATGTTAAGCAATCGTAAGTGGACTTATATAGAAATCGCACCTATTTTGAGGCTGGTCAATAGAAATCTATGCACCATTTGTTTTGAGACATGATATAGAGATCATGCTCCAATAACACTTAGTGCAATAAGAAGGGGATAAGATGAAAAGGGGTGGGGAAGAATATATAAACCACATTTGAATTAAATTTTAATCAAACTATTATTAAAATATTTCATCCATTTTAATGGAGTTAAACTCAACACCATAAATCCAATGATGTTAACAAAGTTCATGATAAAAAATTCAACCCAAGATCAGCAAGAAAATAATCACAAAATAATATTACATTTAATATATTCATTAAAAAAAGTTTTAAAATGTTTTAAAATAGAAATAAAAGAGAAAAATATCAACTATGTTCAAATTATTAAAGAAATATTAAGTAAGACCATAGAAAAATCAGAAAAGGACTCAAATATTTTTATAAAATTTTTGGTAATTTTTTAAAGTCAGAAACTATTTTTAAAATTAAAAGAAATGAGTGAAATAAACCAAAAATGATAAAAAATAACAAAGTCAAATAAAAAATAAATAAGGTCACCAATATTTGTCACAATATCATTGTATCATTCCATAATTTTTTCAGAATTTAAAAATGCATAAAAGTATTTTGAAACATTTAAAACAATTCAAATAAGGGGAAAATTTATTAAAAAAAATCAAAACACAAAATAAAATTGTGAAAAAATAAAAATAAAAAAGAGAAAAATCTAAAATATTTTTCATAATTTTTCAGATTTTTTTGACTAAAAGTGTATTTTCTATGATTTTATGAAGTTTAAAACAATTAAATATAAAAATCAGAAAATAAAATAAAAACCAAAAAGATGTGGACCAAAGGATGAGAGTCAAAACCCGTTAGTAATCAAATCCAAGGGATTTGGCGCGCTGTGCATATCATGGTCATTAGTGAAACACTAGATCACTTATTAAATCAGAAATTCAAAAAAACAAGTGGGGCGCCTTCATTGGTTGGAAGATGACACGTTGGCCATCTTCAACCTCCAGCCAACGTGAGTTGCAGGTCTCCGAAACTGTAAAATCAGAAGCTCATACCTATGCCATTAGCTTCGTCTCTTCAAGACGAAGACAACCACACCTTCGCGATAAATTTATATAAACTGTAGCTCAAGCAATTTAGAAGGAAAGTTTTGAAAAGGGATTTGAAATTTCATGGTCAAAATGTGTTTCCAGATAAAAGTAAGTGTTACAACTAGAACCAGGGCAATCAGAGCTTCACAATGATATCAAAGTTTTGAAGAATGGATGGAGAAATCTACCTATTGAAGTTGAGTTGCAGAGCTCTGAAACTGGACTTCTATGGAGCAATATAGGGCACTGTGATACGGTGGCAGAACCGACTGTTATACTGGTTTGCATTTTTTGTTCGCAAATGTCGCGGTAAGCAAGAGTCGCCCCTGACTTTTATTTCATCCAACACAGGAAAAGGAAAAAGAACAGAAAAAACTTTTTTTCGAGATGTTTTTGAGTACGGGGGGTAGATTATAGAAAGTGAAGTTGTTAGCACCCTTTCTATCTATGGTTATCCACGGGCTCTTAGGTGCTTTCTCATTTTTAAAGTTGCTTGTGTGTGCTTGTTTTGAAAAGCTTTTTTTACTTCGTGATAACCCATGTATCTGTCCTTAAGAGTGTGACGAAGTTGTTTTGAAAACTATTTTGAAAAGTGTTTGTGTGAAAGAGTTTTTGTTTTGAGCAAGTACTTAAGGGTTTTCTACCTACTCGAAAAAAGATTGTTCATTTTCTTGTTTCCTTTAGACAGCGCTATCCTACTATTAGTGAGTAGGTAGCACTATCGTTGGATGTTGAGGGACGCTATGGTCATCGAAGGCAACATGTAAAGATATCTTAGCATTCAAAGGGACTGTCATCATATAGGCAACATCGAGGGACAAGATCATTTTTCGTAGGCAACTCGAGGGACGTTAGGGAACATGATCTTTATGATGACTTTAGAATTAAAGGTCTTTTCTAAGACATCCCTACGTTCGAGGGACATGACCATTATTTCCGAGGCAACCAAGTGAGGCAAAACCTTCGGAGTGAGCATGTGCAAGTGTTTGATTTCAGTTTCATTTATTATACGCATTTAGGGTTTTCTACTGTTTTAAATTGATTTATCTTGCCATTCAATCCTATTATCCATACATCTAGACATTTTATGATTGCGGAAAGTAAACTGCGAGAAAATATAACCCTAGCTATTACAAGGCTTTGTGGAGGGGATTACATAATCAAAAACTGGGAAAAATAATAAATGTGAAATAGTAAACCTAATTAACTATAACAAACTCAGAGCAGATACAATAATTAATAAAATAGGGGAAAAAGAATTTGTGCGACAAAATTAAATACCGGGAATTAATGTCAAGTTTAGAAAAAATTCATTTGCGAATAAAGAAAAGATATTTTTGGATTTTTATGAAAAAATGATTAACTTTGCAAATTAACCTAATTTCTATTAAATTCTAATTATGGAAAAAAGATTAAGTTAACCTAATTTCTATTAAACTTTAATTACAAAAAAAAAGATTTAAGTTAACCTAATTAAACTAATTAATTAATGAAAATAAATATTTTTATGAAAAAAACTACCCCTAATATTTTTTTGTAATTTTCTGATTTTACGATTTAATAAAAAAACAATGATTTTTTTTGTAAAATAATTAAAACAAATGATTTTGTAAAATAATTAAAACAAATAAAGAAATAAAAGAAATTAAAAGAGAATTGAAACTTGGGCCTGTTGCTGGAAGGAATTTAGGGGGGTGGAGCATTGAAATTGGTGTTAGGCCCAAAGCTGGTGGCCTAGAGGATCGTGCCTGATTTAGTGAGGACATCTCCTAAGGGTTCATGGTGTGCCTTCAATCATGTGGCGCTGGATCTACATGATGATGGATCCCAATGATGAGATTTGAGGCGTATGGTGGACGCTAGGAATTGAGGCATGCTGGATCTGAAAAGTATATTCAAGAAAAATTCAAAAGCAACACGTCTGAGATCGAACCCAGGACGTTTGCTTCAAACCCTCCGTCATTAACCATTTGCGCTGGTTGTTCATTTGTTAATATAACAACAAAATAATATTACATTCAAAGTAATGTCAGTATCATGAAAACACGCGCGTAATTTAAATCTTCCAATGGGAGTTTGCCACCTAGCCTTCTTCTTCCTCAGCACTGTCGTCTTAGAGGCTGGACTTTTACCTACGGTTCCATGCCTGTAGCTAGAACCTGTTCATCTCAAAAAACTTAAACAAACAAGATAAATAAAATCCAAGTATTCCAATCAACCAGGCTTGATCTCGTGAGCATGATGGTGCCCATATTTAGCCCTAATTTTACCTGTATAATAAAACCCTAAAATTCAACCTTAAACCCTAATAATGGCAATTGTCTCTGTGTGCATCAAAACTTATAATTAATCATGCTAACACGTTCCAAATGACAACACAAACATGAATGTATGCTTAAAAAACGTTAACCATGCGCAAATAATCAAAACCAAAATCAAGAAATATGGAAATCCGTGAGAGATGTGGAGGCTGGTTCTGGGCGTCTTAATGCGTGCAAATGGTTGGAAAAGCTTCTGAAGGTGTCCAGGAATGTGTTGCAATCCTTAAATTTCCTTGAGGATGGCTGTAGTATGGAATCTGATGCTCACTTTTTTGCCCAAAAACTGAGTTCTTGCCCTTGCAGTTTACACGTCCAATCCCTTATTATTGTGCCTTGGATTTGTTATGTATATGTATTAGACTGAATTAGGTTAACAAAAGCATCCATATCTTTGCCCATTATCAAGATTTGATTTGATTTCATCCTTGCATTATTTCTTTCTATATCAAGCCAAATCATTCCATTCTCATCCCAATCACCCTTGGCACAATTTGATTTGGTTTGACAACATATTTGCATTGTAATCCATTCAAAATCAGATCAAAAACAAATCTTCCATATTTTATATCATTTATTTGATTTAATTTGACTTTTAAATGATTAAAATCAAAATAAATTAAATAAATAAATTCAATAATATGTGGTAGATTGCTTGGGTCATGGACATTTCTAGAGGTAAGATGCAAGCATAAAAAGTTAGGCCCATTTGACAAAAAGTGCAATTTTGTGCATTGTTGACTTTTGACAATTTTCCAAAAATGGCCAACTTTGACAATGCATATCTCCTTCAATTTTGACCCTAAGAAGATGTTCTTAGACTTTTTAGAAAGCTTAGGATGTCCCCTAAGCAACCTCTTTGTTTTAATATCAATTGGATCTTCCATGTTTATGTAAGAAGCTTTGACCCAAAAGGTGTTTTTGTTGACTTTTTGGATTGACCTATAATGTCTGAATTCATATCTTTTCATGGGTGCATTTTTTGAGCTTGAGGGCTGAACATGCGTTGTAGGTAATTGGATTCTATTCAAAATGAGCCTTGAATGGGAAATTTCTGATAAAGTATGAGAAAGTTATGACTGGTCAAAGTTTGGTTGACTTTTCCTAAGAAACCCTAATTTAACAACTTTTGAGTTTTGATGAATTAGGAGCATTTCTTGGGGAATGATGACCAAGCATTGATCAAATGATAAGAGTTACTTAAAAATGTTGATGTTGACCAAAAATCTTGAAGTTTGACTATATGTGTGTCACAATTGACTTTTGACCTAGTACGGTTGATTTTTAGGCATTTTAGCAGTTGACTGAGCAAACTTCTTGTGCAAGTCATTAAACTTGGCATGGATGATCTTGAGAACATATTAAGACTATGGAGAGCATATGAGGCCTTTGGAGTTTACCCATCTTGATGAAAATTGAAACCCTAGTTGGAGGTTCATTGCTTTAGGAGAGAGTTTGTCTGGTCAACTCTTGGGCATCCTTGAGCAAGTTGAGGATCTCAATGATCATATTTTGAGTAAAATGGGAGGGGAAAATTTGGGGTACAACAGTTGCCCCTGTTCAATCTTCTTAAACCTGAGGATGTAGATTGGTTGGTCTGCCTTTCATGATTTAAAGGTAGAAGATGATTGAACACTAAAGTACCCATAAATTTGCACTTGCATGAAGTAACACTGATTGGTCATTTCAGGAATGGGCTTACAGATGCCATTTGGAAGTCGACTGGGAACCGTCGTAGATGGGCTTAAAGATGCCATCCAGAGAAGGTATCAGTTGCATAAGAGATTCCGTTATGACAATTCTTGTACCTGCCGTTGAGGAGTACGTCGCCGGGGAATGTTGATTTACGTCTTGGAAAATAGAGTATAGGAGCTTCGGTTGTCCGTTACTCTACGGGGGAGTTAACTCCTGATTCAGGACGTGGAAGTGAACTGCATATCTGGTCAGGGTCCATGTTGCATAGCGACTTACTAGGGAAATGTGAGATTGAACGTATCTGGTCGGGTCCAGGTCTTACAGTGTTGTAAACTGTTGTCTGGAGATAAGAGAAAAGGAACTTGGATAGTAGGGTTGCTTCGAAATGGAAGACTAGATGGTAGGTCTATGAGAAGTAACCTGGATAGTAGGGTTACTTCGGGATGAGATCCTGGATAGTAGGGCTATGAGAAGGAACCTGGATAGTAGGGTTACTTCGGGATGAGAGCCTGGATAGTAGGGCTATGAGAAGGAACCTGGATAGTAGGGTTACTTCGGGATGAGAGCCTAGATAGTAGGGCTATGAGAAGGAACCTGGATAATAGGGTTACTTCGAGATGAGAGCCTGGATAGTAGGGCTATGAGAAGGAATCTAGATAGTAGGGTTACTTCGGGATGAGAGCTTGGATAGTAGGGCTATGAGAAGAAACCTGGGTCATAGGGTTACTTCGAAATGAAAGCCTGGATAGTAGGGCTATGAGAAGGAACCTGGATAGTAGGGTTACTTCGGGATGAGAGCCTGGATAATAGGGCTATGAGAATGAACCTGGATAGTATGGTTAATTTGAACTGAAAGCCTGGATGGTAGGGCTATGAGAAGGAACCTGGATAGTCGGGTTACTTCGGGATGAAAGCCTGGTTAGTAGGGCTATGAGAAGGAACCTGGATAGTAGGGTTACTTTGAAATTAAATCCTGGATGGTAGGGCTATAAGAAGGAACCTGGATAGTAGGGTTACTTCATTTGGTCACGTAGCTTAGTTGACCCGTTTGGTTTCGGGAACTGATTTTTCATTAGCTGTCTGCAGATATGACATGTATAACTGCTGGAATTGGTGGTGATAATTATCTTTCCTGAAAAGATAACAGGGTTAATTATATGTGATGCATGAAATTCATTATGAGATGATGTTCTCAAAATGAATGAGACTATTCTGTATGTGATATGTATGCGCATGAAAATGAAATGCTATTATGACATGTCCGAGTCTGGGAAAATAAATCCACGAGTGCTGCTGGAGAGTATATCATTCCTAACTGTTGTAGAGAACTATGGTTCTTCTACTTCCGCTGGGGATGGTGAACGGAAATGACTATGCTGGAGATTTACTCCTTGTTGTTTGTGAATATTCTGCCAGGGAGATAGTCTTGTTCGGGAATAGCTCTTCAAGGGAATAATTATGTTGGAGGATGAACTTCCATAGCTGAAGGAATAAGCTCCGTTGGGGGTTGATTTTTTGTATTCAGAGAAATCAACTCTGCTTGGGAGACAGATTTTATGACTTGTTTGCGATTATGAGATTCGGCTGCGGGATATTACTGTCAGATTTCTGAAAGAACTTGGCTGGGGAGATTACTTCCTATTTTGGGAAAGCTGATATCGATGCTTTGATTACTTTTACTTTGTGGGGAGTACAGATGTCACGAGGTCGTATGTATTGATGATTGGGCTTCAATGCTGTCTCTGCCCTGGTACCTGCTGGACAAAGTAACTGTCGAGTTTGACATTTCTTCTTTTTGCCCCTGTTTCTTAAGTTACGAGTAATTGTCTTTCCGTTTCTTATGCAAATATTTATGAACAGCAATCATATTCAAATGCATATGTCAGGAATAAATCATTGGACGTTCTTGCAAAACAAAACAGAAAAATAAAAACAAATAGTTTTTTTTTGTAAAAATGATTTATATTGATTTTCGAAGTTGGCCTATGATAGGCATTTTTTGTACAAGGAAGTTGACGCTCTAGTAAGAGAACGCCGCCGAAAATGGAAATTTTTACAATATTGTGTAAAAAGAAAACAGCTATGTACAACAATCCAGTTGAGTTCCAATTCTGCTATTGTCGCTCTATCTTCGAGCGTCTCATCACTTTGCTGCTTGTCTGAAGCTGATTAGATTGATTGGTACCATTCGAGCATGATGGTTGATACTGAGGTCTGATCGCAAGGTGATCCAATGGGACATGGTGATATGCTTTACATCCCTAACTTTTTCCTAGACTTCCCTTTCGGGTTTTTAGTCCACCGGGATACCCTTTTTTGCCTAAGCCGCCTTTTCGGGTTTTCAAATTGCCGGATGTACAAATTTTCTCCATTTCATCCCTTATTTTTGCCCGAACCCTTTTTGTTCGCCGGGAAGCCCTTATTTTTGCCTAGGCCAGTCAACCTAGCGGGTCTTTTATCATGCGTAGTATCTTTTCACTATGTCCACATTGACATGGTGAGGAAGGTCGTCACTGTCCATGGTGGTTAGAATCATGGCTCCACCCGAATAAATGTTTTTAATCATAAATGGCCCTTCGTAGGTGGGAGTCCATTTTCCCCTGGGATCATCTTGTGGAATTATGAAGCGCTTGATTACTAGATCCCCGACTTGATATTCTTGACGTTTGACTTTTTTGTTGAAAGCCTTGATCATTCATTTTTGATACGTTTGACCATGACAGACAGCAGTAAGTCTCTTCTTATCGATCAAATTTAGTTGATCAAGTCGAGTCTGGATCCAGTCGTCTTCGTTGAAACCCACATCCTTCATAATCCTTAGAGAAGGAATCTGGACCTTAATGGGTAGGACTGCCTCCATGCCATATACTAGAGAGTAGGGTGTTTCCCCTGTCGACGTATGTGCTGAGGTACGGTACCCATGAAGAGAGAATGGTAACATCTCATGCCAGTATTTGTATGTCACTGTCATCTTCTGTATAATCTTCTTGATGTTCTTGTTAGCCACTTCGACAACGCCATTCATCTTCAGCCGGTAGGGAGAAGAGTTATGATGATGTATCTTGAATTGCTTACAGTGCTCGGCGATCACCGTGTTGTTGAGATTCGTACAATTGTCAGTGATAATTCTCTCTGGCACACCATACCGACAAATCATATTATGCTTGATAAATCGCGCCACGATGTTCTTGGTCACAGTAGCAAAAGAGGCCGCCTCAACCCATTTTGTGAAGTAGTCAATGGCCACTAGGATGAAGCGATGACCATTGGAACCGGTAGGCCTGATTCCTCCGATCATGTCAATGCCCCACATTGAAAAGGCCCACGGAGCTGTCAAAACGTTTAAAGGAACCGGAGGCACATGCATCTTATCAGCATAGATTTTGCACTTATGACAAGTTCGGGAGTGCTGATAACAATCTTCTTCCATAGTAGACCAGTAATATCTTGCCTGTAGGATCTTCTTAGCCATGGTATGTCCACTTGAATGGGTTCCGAAGGTACCTTCATGTAAATCTCACATAATCCTCTTTTCTTCGCTCTTGTCTACACACCGCAGTAAGGTAGAGTCATGATTGAGCTTGTAGAGGATTCCATTACTAAGGAAGAATTTCGCGGCGAAACATCTAATAAATTTCTTATCATTGACAGATGCCCCTTCGGGATACTCTTAAGTCTCGAGGTACTTCTTCACTTCATGAAACCAGGGGTTTTTTGCTACCTCTTCAGTATCAATCTCACAGCAGTGCGCTGGTTTATCCAACCTTTCAATGGTGATTCGGGGAGCTTCATTGTCCCACCTGACTTTGAACATAGAAGACATGGTAGCTAGCGCGTCCTCTAACCGATTCTCCTCTCATGGGAAATGTTCAAAGGTTACCTCCTCAAAGTGTGGGAGCAATGTCAGCACGTGCTCTTTGTATGGGATGAGATTCAGATGCTTCGTATCCCATTCGCCTTTGATCTGACTTATCACCAAGGCTGAATCCCCGAAGACATTTAAGAACTTGATCCTGAGGTCGATAGCGGCTTTGAGACCCATGATGCAGGCTTCATACTTCGCCATGTTGTTAGTCCAGTTGAAACATAGTCGGTGTTGTACCCCAATTTTCCCCCCTAAGATCCCTTTACCATACCATATTGATTCAATCACAACAAGATCACATTAGGGATTTTGGTTCTCCTTCCTATCTTTAGCTTTTATCTTTGAGGAATCACCAAGCACCTTAACTTTTTTTTCTTGTGTAATCATTCATGTTTTTGTATTTACTTTCCTTTTAATTAATAAAATGCAATGTTGGTTTGTCTTACTTGTCAACAATGCAGGTAAAGGCAATGGGGCTTAGCAAGTTGATCCATGGGTTCATGAGTTTATTTCCATGACCTAGTCAATGAAGCTTGAGAAGTTCAAACCTAGACATTTAAATTGTTTTGGAATGGATGGCATGGCAAGGTTATTTTGGTTCACTACATTTCCAAGTTATCAAGATTTGATCCAAAAAGTACAAGGGGTTGATTGAAAAATAGTCATGGTTGGACAAGATCTTGTTCCCATTGGTCACAAGTGCATATTTCTCTCAATTATCAAGATATGAAAGTGGTTGTGATTGCTATGAGTTCTCATTATCATCCTCAACAACTTATATTTACAAATCATTTATTTTGGTACAAGAAGTTTGTTCAAAATTGTCAATGTTCCTCAAAGCATTTTCTTGATCTAGGAGTTAGAGTTTTGAACTTCAAAGAAGCATATCTTGATCATCTTTTAGTATTTTTGAGTGATTCCAAAGAAATGCTTCTCATAAAAGGGTTATCAACAAATCAATTCAAAAGTTCCAAGGAGTTTTCATGTGGAAGAAACTTGATGAAGAAGAAAGATTACAAGTCCTCCAGATGAATCCACAATTTTCCATGTGTGACTTCAAATGATCATAACTTGGTCAATTTTTATCACCTTGAGCCCATTCTTTTTCCATAATAATCTTGAATATGTGAAATTTATGCCTTCTTTTATGTGCAAAGTGAGAAATGGATGGAAATTTCCTTAAGGATACAAAAGATTATAGGTCATTTCATGATTTTTTTACCCACTTCATCAATTCATAACTCTCTCAATTTTTGGAGATTTTTAATGGTTCAAGTTCCAAAATGTCATTCAAGAGATCTACTTCATTCCATCTTTTTTGGTGAAGAGAAAATTCCAAGTAGAAGGCTATGTTTGGATGCAAGACATTATAGGTCACTTTTGAAGAAGAATTTGAAATATTTCTAAGTATGGAAAGTCAACCCTTTTTCTCCAACTTTGACTCAACACAACTTTCAGCTCAAGCATCCATTTGATTCCATTATTTTTCCATTGCAAAGCTTGTAACCTAATATTTCTAAAGCATCAAGAATCATACCTTAAGACCCCTTGAGCTGAGAATTCCATTGGATTGAACTTGGTAACTTGGAACTGAAGTTTTCCCATAAGTCAGAATTTGAAGTCTTTGTTTTGGCTTCTAATCACATGTTTTCCACGCGTTTATGCCTCTAAACATGTTTAATGAAGTTCCAGAATTGATTAGCACAACAAGACGCGCGTTTTGGATGAGTTTTGATCAAATTGGAAGTCACACTTTTCTTGTTTGCAACTTCACACGATTTCCCTCCAAACTTCATCATTTCACACGCTTCGACATTCCATTTGATTACCTATAAATAGAGGGTCATCCCCCATTCATTTCCTCAAGCTTAGATAGCCAGAATCACCCTGCCAAACTTGTTCCCTAACTCAGAATTCAATAACTTCGAAATCCATTCTCAAGCCTTTTTCAATCCAATTTTTTCATCAATTCACCTTCCTTGATCTTCCCTGAAGCTAACCATATAATTACATTCAAGAATCGTGCCCTATACTGCTCCATAGAAATCCAGTTTCAGAGCTCTGCAACTAAACTTTAATAGGTATATTCCTTCATCAATTCTTCAAAACTTTGATATCATTGTGATGCTCTCATTTCCCTGGTTCTAGTCGCAACACTTACTTCTTACTGGAAACACGTTTTGACCATGAAATTTCAAATCCCTTTTGAAAACTTTCTTTCCCAATTGCTTGAGCTAAAGTTTATATAAATTTGGCGCGAGGGTGTGGTTGTCTTCGTCTTGAAGAGACGAAGCGAATGGCATAGGTCTGAGCTTCTGATTTTACAGTTTGAGAGACCTGCAATTCACGTTGGTTGGAGGTTGAAGATCACCAACATGTCATCTTCCAACCAATGATGGCACGCCACTTGTTATTTTTGAATTCTGATTTAATAATTGATTCAGTATTTTGTTCACTAATGACCATGATATGCACAGCGAGCCAGATCCCTTGGATTTGATTACTAACACGTTTTGACTCTCATCCAATGGTCCACATATTTTTGACTTTTATTTTCTTTTCTGATTTTTATATTTAATTGTTTTAAACTTCAAAAAATCATAGAAAATTCATTTTTAGTCCAAAAAAAGTAAAAAAATTATGAATTTTTTTTTTGATTATTCTGTTTCTAATTTTTATTTTTTAACAATTTAATTTTGTGTTTTGGTATTTTTTATAAATTTACACTTTATTGGAATTATTTTAAATGTTTAAAAATACTTTTATGCATTTTTAAATTGGGAAAAAATTATGGAATGATCCAATGATATTGTGACAAATATTAGTGACCTTATTTTATTTTTGTTTCTGACTCTGCTATTTTTTATCATTTTTGGTTTATTTTACCCCTTTCTTTTAATTTTAAAAATAGTTTCTGACTTTAAAAAATTCCCAAAAAGTTTATAAAATTATTTTAGTTCATTTGTAATTTTTCTATGGTCTTACTTTTATTTCTTGATTAATTTGGACATAGTTGATATTTTTCTCTTTTATTTTTATTTTTAAACATTATTTTTAAAACTTTTTGTATATATTAAAATGTAATATTATTTTGTGATTATTTTCTGGCTAATCTTGGATTAAATTTTTGATCATGAAATTTATTAACATCATTGGATCCATGGTGTTGAGTCTAACTCCACAAAAATGGATGAATGTTTTTAATAATAGTTTGATTAAATTTAATCTAAAAGTGATTTGTATATTCTCTCTCATCCCTCTTCATCTGATCCCCTTCTTATTGCACTAAATGTTGTTGGAGCATGATCTCTATATCATGTCTCAAAACAAATGGTGCATAGATTGCTATTGACCGGCCTCAAAATAGGTGCGACTTCTATATAAGTCCACTTACGATTGCTTAACATAGCGCTAAATTTTGTCCCGATTCGAATAAATGATCATTCGTGGCCCAAACTTATGTTTGCAAGCCCAAGTATGTTAATTTGATCTCTTTGATCCAATAACCTTGAGATTCATTGTGTGGAGGCTTTGGTTCTTCCAATCCTCTAATGGGTCTACAATACCTTTGGTCAACGCGGATCACTTAAACATCGTTGATCATTAAATGATACTCATAAGGATTCCAAATGGATGATATACTTGACAAAAAGCAAATGCAACTTGTTGTGTGGAGGCTTTGGTTCTACCAATCCTCTAATGAGTTCCAAATGAAAGTTTCAAGATGATCATCCAACTAACCACTAATCACTAATAATTGATTTTATTTTGTGTTTTTATTTTATGTTCTTTACTTTATGCACCATTTACTTTTAGCATTTACATTTCATGCTATTTTTCATCTTTGCTCACTTGAGCCGCTTTATATTCTTGTCATTTTTTATTTTGCTCACTTGATCTTTTATTTTCTTTTAAAGACACCTAATAATCAACATAAAGCCTAAAAATCTTTAATGATACTTGGATTATTTGGTTACTACCCTTGGAATTATGGAGCATTGGACTTTTTGGACTTAGGATTAGAAACCTTGGCCTATGATTGGAGACCTTATGATCTTATCTGATTATTTTGTCTGGAGCTCTTGAGGTTTACCTCAAGACATTGGGTTGTTTGTTTGTTTTATGTGTAGGTTATTGTGATTACACCCTTTGTTTGTAATCTGGAATTCACCCGTATACAGCCGTTTTTTTGCCCATTTTTTGTGAAGACTTAATACACTTGATGTTTGGTTCTCTCAAGAGGTCTAGTACATTTGCTTGTTTAGTTTCAATCCAAAGAATGGGAATTCTATTTTGGCTCATAATGTCAAGTATTGGCTTCTTGTTGGTTAGATGGTTCTTATCCCTAGCTTTTACCTTATGCTTTAGGATAGCCTCTTCTTCTCCTCCCATCTTCTTTAATTTCAAAAATATTCTCCCCCCTTTTGAAAATTCTTCTTTTTTTAAACTTGAATTACTTTTATAATAAACTTGGACTTAGGTCCATGCATTTCAAACATTTTCATAAATAAACTCCAATAAACTTAACAATACTTTGACATTTTTGTGACAAGACTAAAAGTCAATCAATCTCATTTCAAACCATTTTGCCACTTTGGCTTTTATCATTAAAATTTTCTCAAAAGATTGAACGCTTGTCAATCCTTGTAGTGATGCAAACAACTATACTTCTACAATATGTAGTAAAGAGAGATATTTTCCACTTGGGTGTTGAGTGAGGCATTGTTGATTTTAAAATCCAAGCCATATCCTCCACTTTGAGATGATGCAAATTCTCCTTTCTCATGATTGTGGGTAGTAGGTATGTTTTCCACACAGACAATGACGGTGATGTTTTATCTTATAAAATTGACCCACATATTTGTGTTTTAAATTTTTTAAAAGAGGAACTACGTGTACCCTGATCCCCTATTGCACAAAAAGGTGGTACGTAGGCACTAAAGGTTCGCAACTGCGGCGGGTGCAAAAATAATAAATATATTTCTTTTCTCACCTCCACCATCTATTTTATACAACATATTCCATAGCTAAAATATAAAGATTTTTCTAAGAAGTTCTTGTGGAGTACTGTAGATGTTTAGGGTGCTAATACCTTCCCTTTGAATAACTAACCCCCTTACCTTGAATCTTTCCCCCTCTTTTGGGGTTATTCGCTATTTTCCCATTCCTTTGGAAACAATAAAGCGCGGTGGCGATTTTGATTTTGATTTGTATAAGTCTAGTCAATCTAATGGCTTAGTCTTGAACATTTCTACCGCAACAGTCGGGCAGTGAAAGGAGTATGACAACCCTCAGGAGATATGATTACGGCGCCAATGCCATTACCGAGTGCGTTCGAAGCTCCACCAAAAACCATAGTCCATCGGGATCCTTCCTCAGGTCCTTCATTCGGTCCAGGTTCTTCGTAGTCAGTCACAAGCATAATATTCTCATCCGGGAACTCAAAATTCATGGACTGGTAGTCATCCACGGCCTGATGAGCCAAATGATCAGCCAATACACTCCCCTTGATTGCTTTTTGGGTTGTATATTGTATTTCGTATTCAGTTAAGACCATCTTCCATGTCGCTATTCTTCCAGAGAGTGCGAGCTTCTCGAAGATGTATTTGGTTGGGTCCATCTTAGATATCAATAGAGTAGTGTAGGTTAGCATATACTGTCTTAGTCGGTGAGCAGTCCATGCCAAAGTTCAGCATGTTTTATCGAGCAGTGAGTATCTTGTATCATAGTTGGTAAACTTTTTTCTAAGGTAGTATATTGCATCCTCTTTTCGACCAGACTCTTCATGTTACCCCAACACACACCCCATTGAATTGTCTAGCACTATTAAGTACAATATCAAAGGTCTTCCTTCAACCGGAGGCATCGAAATTGGTGGTTCTTGAAGATATTCTTTGATCCTTTCGAAAGCAGTCTATAATTCGTCATTCCACTTTACCACTTTATCTTTCTTCAGAAGCTTGAAGATGGGCTCACAAGTAGCAGTCAGATGTGAAATAAACCTGGCGATATAATTCAAGCGTCCCAAGAAACCTCTAACTTCCTTCTCAGTACGGGGAGCCGACATCTCTTGTATGGAATTTACCTTTACGGGGTCTACCTGAATACCTTTGTCACTGACGATGAAACCCAGAAGCTTACCAGACCTTACCCCGAAGGTGCACTTGTTTGGATTCAACCTCAGCTTGTATGTCTTCAACCTGTCGAACAACTTTTGTAGATGATCAAGGTGTTCCTCTTTGGTTTGAGACCTGGCTATCATGTCATCAACATAAACCTCAATCTCATGTTGAATCATATCATGGAACAAGGCGACCATGGCTCGCTGATAAGTTTCCCCAGCATTCTTCAACCCAAAAGGCATCACCTTGTAGCAGAAAGTGCCCCACTGTGTGACGAAGGTTGTATTCTCCATGTCTTCAGGAGCCATCTTGATCTGGTTGTAGCCAGAGAAACCATCCATGAAGGAGAAGATTTTGTGTTGCACAGTGTTGTCAACCAGAACGTCAATGTAAGGAAGCGGAAATTCATCCTTGGGGCTTGACCTGTTCAGGTCTATGTAGTCCACACACATTCGTACCTTACCGTCCTTATTTGGCACATAACGACAATAGCAACCCACTGCGGATAGGAGGTGACAGCTAAGAACCCTACATCGAACTGCTTCATGACCTCTTCCTTGATCTTCTTTGACATTTCAAGGCGCATGCAGCAGACCTTTTGCTTAACCGAAGGACAATCTTCCCTAGTTGGAAGACGATGTACCACAATATCAATGTTTAAACCAAGCATGTTTTCATATGACCAGGTGAAGATATCGACGTAGTCGTGCAACATTTGTATCAACCACTGTTTGATCTTAGTCTCCAGATTTGTATCGATCTTTACTTCTTTTCTATCTACCTTCGTGCCCAAGTTTATTGTCTCAACTGGCTCTTCATGAGGCTGTATAGCTCTCTCTTCCTACTGTAATAGTTTATCAAGCTCTCCAGGCACGTCAAAATCGTCCTCACCTTCGTTCTCGGCTTGGTTGATCGGATTTTCGAAGTCATAACTAGCAATAGCAGAACTGTTATCAATGGGATCCATAGTGGATATGGATCTGCAGTTTGATACGTGAGTGTGTGTAAGAGCATAGTTGTATTGATAAATTAAAAGCAGAAAAGAAAAACAGAGAGCGCAAAATTTGTATGCAAGGAAAGTCCAATTTTTTATTGATGAGATATGAAATGACATATAATAACCCTCACAAATAGGACTATTGTGCCTCGGGTAAGACACAAGGCCATAAAGTTTAAATTGTTTATTACAAACTTGGAAAACAAGTAAGAAAATTACTGCGGAATAAAAGAAACTGGTATAAAATATCTGGCCGTCCAATTACTCAGTCCACCGTTGGTAGTCGGGTAGATCCAGCTGTCAATATGAGAGCTTTCCTCATTGTCTTCAATAACATTGACCCCATGATTGATGATGCATAGGGGAGGCCCTCCAGCTCGAGTGTGTCGAACAGCCCTTTGAGCTCCTGAAGTAAAGCCCAAACCAAATTTGTCAGTTTTGTGAGTAAAATTAGGGAGTTGTCCCCAGCTGGTACACCCACCTTCTTCGACCACTGCTCTGGCGTCCTTGAGAGAAGACATCTTCAGGGGAGGTTGGGTGTTGTTGGTAGTCCCGATTGACGCCAAAATATGGGGAACCTCTTCAAAGTTTTGACAATGAGTCTCTATGAATTCCCCGTCCATCTCCACATACATGAAGGAGTTCAGGTGGCTCACCATATACTCCTCTTCGCCATGCACAGTGACAATCTTCCCCTTCACCGGATATTTCAGCATTTGGTGCAGTATAGAAGTGACGGCCCCAACTTCATGGATCCAAGGACGACCCAACAAACAAGAGTACGATGGCCTGATGCCCATCACGTAGAAGGTGGATTCAAAGGTCTGAGAACCCACTTTGATAGGGATGTCCACCTCCCCATGCACCATTCTCTTCGACCCGTCAAAAGCCCTTAACACAATGTTACTAGGCTTTAAGGTTAAGCCTTCACAATCCAGCTGGTCAAGAGCCTTCTTAGGTAGAACATTCAGTGAAGACCCAATATCCACCAGCACATGAGCCATAGTGGTGCCCCTGCATTCAATCGAGACATGCAGAGCATCATTATTTTTCCTCCCTTTTGGTGTTAAGTCGTCATCTGAAAAACCCAGCCCATTGTTAGCAGTCAGGCTAGCCACACAGTCTTTGAATTGATCGGTCGAGGTTTCTTGCGGCACATGTGCAGTCTTGAATAATGCAATCAATACCTTTGCATGGTCCTCGGAACATAACAACAGAGACAACATCGATATCTTCGAGGGGGTCTGCCCCAGTTTCTCGACCACATTGTAGTCGCTCTTTTTGATTATTTGTAATATTTCCTCTATCTCTTGCTTAGAGGATTCCACCACAACTTTTCTAGGTTCTTCCGTCTGGGCAGGCTCACCTATAGCTTCTTTGCCCTGAGTCCCAGATGACTCATCGGCAGGGGTAACAACTGGAGTAAGAATGGGAGTAGTAGTTGAAGTACTAGAAGGAACAGCTGATGGAATAACTACAGGCTTATTGACAGTCTTCGGGGAGATCTCAGGAGAGAAAACCCTTCCACTTTTGGTAATCTTGTTGGCCCCGACAATGTTACTGACATCGGGATCAGCGTCTTCAGCCTTCAAATCTTGTTTAATGCCATGATAGTAAACATCGGTGCCATAATTCCATGGGACAACCTTGTCCGAGGAGTACGGTACGATACCAGGAAAAGGGATTACTAGCGGAGAGATTCTCAGAGCGGGTGTAATCCTAACAGGTCTTTTAGAGGATACCTTGGAAGGATTAGCGGAAATGGTTATAATGGCAACATCTTCAAGCGGAATAGTTGGAATCAAAGTCTTCTCGAACAAAATTTCCCTGCTATCCATCAGGCGTTGAACACATGCTTTCAGCAAATAGTAACCAGGGGACAGCTATGAACACATGTGGCAACCTTCACCACAACCCGAAAATAAACCAACCAACAAAAAATTCTCCTTAATTGTCATAAGAGGAGTAGAAGCTTCACCAACAAAGGTAACGAACAAGTCAGTATCAATGGCATTAACTTCACGGTTGTGCTTAGGAATGGTAGCAGTTATGACATTGGGCTTCTCCGGAGCATCGAACTCAGTCTCCTTGGCTTCAATTAGATCTTGTACTTTATTTCTCAGAGCCCAATAGTCATTCGTATCGTGGCCAGGACTCTCAGAATTGTAGGTACACCGAGCGTTTGGGTTGTACCGAGGAGATGTGGTGTTAGGATCCTTGGGAGCCTCTTTCAAGGTTACCAAGTTGGATCTTAGCAGATGGGGTAGAACCTTAGTCAATTTCATGTTAATTCGAGTAAACTGCCTTTGTGGTCTTTCTAGCCTTTGCTGATTGTTGCGTTGTGGGGTAGCCGCAGGCCTAGGTATCATCACAGCACCCACCGTTGGACGGTGTTCAGTTCTGCTATGACCTCTCGGGCTATAGATGGCACTGACTTCCTTCTTACTTGCGAAAGGCTTCTTTACTAATATCGAAGAGGTGTCTTTCTGTATTTTGCCACTCCGGATCCCAGCTTCTACCCTTTCTCCTATTAATATCAGCTCAGTGAAACCGGTTGATGAACTACCAATCAAATGATCGAAGAATGGACCCGACAGCGTTCCAAGAAACATGTCAACCAACTCCGTGCCAGATAAAGGGGGTTGGACTCTCCCAGCCAAATCTCTCCACTTCTGCGCATAGTCCTTAAAGCCTTCACCTGCACCCATGGACATACTCTGGAGTTGAGTATGAGTAGGGGCAAGGTTGGCGTTATATTGATACTTCTTATAAAAAGCATCATCCAAATCCTCCTAGTTTCGGACATTGGTTCCCTCCAGTTGGTAGAACCATTCAAGCTGAGTCCCTAACAGACTGTCTTGAAAGAAGTGAACCCACAAGTTCCTATCAGTGGTGTGGGGCTGGATCTTCCTTACATAGGAACGGAGTTGGAGCTTTGGGCAAGACACCCCATCATACTTTGCGAAAACCAGAGCCTTAAACTTCTGGGGGATGACTACCCCCGACACCAACCCCAACTCTTCAAAGTCCAACCCAGGTATTCTCTGGATTTCCATAGCGCTCAACTGATCCTCTAACTACTTGTATCTATCCTCAGTGGGAGGATATTGCTCATCATTGTAGCCCGTATCATTGTCAGAAACTTCAGGGCTAGGGTCCTTCTCCCTTGTCTCCATCTCTTGATTCTCCCCTTCCTTGGACGAGGAAGTCAGATCGACTGGTTGTGTTAACGGCCCCCTGAACCTTCTGCCCATATTCAGAATACCAGAGACCTTCTTCTTTTTCTTCTTTTCGTTCAGGATGAGGGCCTTCATATCCTCCTGCCCTTTTGGCAGAGTTATGAACATCTGTTGAAATTGGGCATTTTGTGCCTGAAGATCTTTGATACTTTGTTCAGAAGACATTTTTGCTGAAATAAACAGCGAAGAAGATGAGAAACCTGTAATGGTACCCATTTATGCAATGTCATGGATGGTATGCATATGCAATGATTTCAAGGACTCTTAAAGGCTCAAGTTTGTTTAACCAAAAAGAAACACACGTTAATTGTATTAATAAGTTCGTACTATTACAAAGAATGCCTTTTAGGCTTACAATCAAACAAACAGAACTTAAAACAAAAAGAAAACTAGGTCTCCCAAGAGTGCATCCTCTTTGGTGCAATGTAGGTGTTTATGTTCTTTTCTTAGTGAATTAGCCTAGTGAGCTCCAGTACCTTCTTCTCACTGGCATAGAATTGAGCTTCAAACGTATCCCGCTCCTCTTTAAGTTGAACCCAGGATTTCCGTAACGCCTCATGATCAATTGGCATGTCAGGATGAGGAACAAGATAAGGAGTGTCTCCTTTAGAAACTGGTTCCATAATTATTAATAGGACAATAGGGTAAGGCATCATAAGACTTTGGGCACGGGCTTGTACCCATCAGAGATATGGTTCAAGAGGGACGGAATTCTTGTGCCCCAGTGTCTTGCTATCAATTTTATGTACCATGCCCCAAGCTTTCATGAACCATTTGCGGTAACCCTGAGTATCATTCTCATAGTTGAAGGCGATTCCTTGGATAAGTGTATCATGAGGACCATCCCTTCTCGCATAACTAAACTGCCGTAGTGCCAAACAAGGGTTATAAGTGATTCCCCCGTAATGCCTAAGAGAGGGACATTAGGGAATTTACCACAACCATCAATGATGATAACATCTTCCGAGGACTGTGAACACCAATGAATGTCTGAATGTGTAAGGGACATCAGCCTATGAGACCATTTCATACCCTTCTCATTCTTCAAAATAGACCTTGGTAGGTGCAAAATAAACCACCTAACCAATAGAGGAGTGCAACACAGAAGGGTCCCCCTTCTCTTTAGAGTACGAGCATACAGAGAGTGTAGAATATCCCCAAGTAAAGTAGGTATCGGATTATGATACAGAAAAACCTTAATAGTATTCACATCAATGAGTTTGTCTGCATTGGGGAAAAGTACCATCCCGTAAATGAGGAGTGCCAATACCTCTTCGAAAGCTTGTAAATCAAGGGTATCCAAAAATAGTAACCCTTCTTGAATAGAAATTTCAACGGGATTCCTTGGACACTTCCCCTAGTTTCCCAATTTGTCACTATGTCAGACCGTTGCAAGGACAGAGCTCGAGAAATCTCTTTAGGCTTTGGATGTTCTTCCATACCGTTGAAAGGTAATTGATCAAGAATAGGTACCCCTAACAACTGAGAAAATTCCTCCATAGTAGGCACTAGCTGGTAATTCGGGAAAGTGAAGTAGTGGTGCAAAGGATCGAAGAACTGAAATAACATTTTTAACAATTCTTCATCAGGTTTTGAACTGACCAAGTTAAGAAACCGACCATGCTTTTCAGTGAAGGTGGAGCTTTCAGGAATCCTTAATGCCAATTCCTTTAGTTGGAGAGGCATTTTCACAAGGTTAATCTGGATAGTATTCCTACGGGCGGATGCCATGTCCTACAAAACAAAGCAAACATGAGCCCTAGAAAGTCCTTGAAATGGTCAGTATGATATATCATGCTTATGATGTCATGATTATGCTAAAAAACACATGTATAGCAAGAAACAAACAAGTCACACCAAGTCCTTAGGTTTAAGGCCTGCATGAGTTTTAAGGTCATACCCTCTTGAAGCTGGATTGGTTCAACCTGTCCTATTAATAGTAACCGGGTTCTAAGGGATCTCAATATCACCGATCTTTCCCCCAAGCTTCGTTCAATAGGCGATTGAATCGTAACCAAACAAAACTCAAGAGTCAAACCTCAATGAGTGTAACATCGAGTATCTGTCGACCTTGGGAATACACCAAAGTCGGCCATCTCGTTACGTCCTACTAGCCAAGTTGTGCGATTAAAGGTTCTAAGGTCAGTTGATGCTTTATGACACCAGGAGGTGGCCCCGTACTTTTCCTGATTGACTCAAGGGTTACCGGTACCAACAAAAGTGCCACATCAATGTAGCTACGGCTTCAACCATGTCAGTATACCCCGCACAGTTCCCTCACATTTTATTTCTACTTACCTAAAATGTGTCCTCAGATTCGGGTATAGGATCTACATAACCCCAACAAAACCCTTGAATATAAAGCAGACAAAGCAAAAGACAAGCAAGCAATTTTAGAAGTGACCTAAGTCCTAAGGTATACCCCACTTATCGTTTCCCCAGCAGAGTCTCCAGTTCTATGATACGGTGGCAGAACCGACTATTATACTGGTTTGCGATTTTTGTTCGCAAATGTTACGATAAGCAAGAGTCGCCACCGACTTTTATTTCATCCAACAAAGGAAAAGGAAAAAGAACAGAAAAAACCTTTTTTCTAGATGTTTGAGTACGGGGGGTAGATTATAGAAAGGGAAGGTGTTAGCACCCTTTCTATCTGTGGTTATCCACGGGCTCTTAGGTACTTGCTCATTTTTAAAATTGATTGTGTGTGCTTGTTTTGAAAAGCTTTGTTTACTTCGTGATAACCCTGGTATCTGTACTCAAGAGTGTGAGGAAGTTGTTTTGAAAACTGTTTTGAAAAGTGTTTGTGTGAAAGAGTTTTTGTTTTGAGCAAGTACTTAAGGGTTTTCTACCTACTCGAAAAAAGATTATTCATTTTCTCGTTTCCTTTAGACAATTCTATCCTACTATTAGTGAGTAGGTATCCCTATCATTGGATGTTGAGGGACTATCGAAAGGGACGCTATGGTCATCGAAGGCAACATGTAAAGATATCTTAGCATTCGAAGGGACTATCATCATATAGGCAACGTCGAGGGACAAGATCATTTTTCATAGGCAACTCGAGGGACGTTAGGCACCATGATCTTTATGATAACTTTAGAATTAAGGGTCTTTGCTAAGACATCGCTACGTTCGAGGGACATGACCATTATTTCTGAGGCAACCAAGTGAGGTAAAACCCTATGAGTGAGCATGTGCAAGTGTTTGATTTCAGTTTCATTTATGTTGCACATTTAGGTTTTTCTACTGTTTTAAATTGATTTATCTCGCCATTCAATCCTATTATCCATACATCTAGGCAGTTTATGATTGCGGAAAGTAAAGTGCGAGAAATTAAAACCCTAGCTATTACAAGGCTTTGGGGAGGGGTTTACATAATCAAAAGCCGGGAAAAATAATAAATGTGAAATAGTAAACCTAATTAACTATTACAAACTCGGAGCAAATACAATAATTAATAAAATAGGGGAAAAAGAACACGCGTGACAAAATGAAATATGGGGAATTAATGTCAAGTTTAGAAAAAATTCATTTGCGAATAAAGAAAAGATATTTTTGGATTTTTATGAAAAAATAATTAACTTTGCAAATTAACCTAATTTCTATTAAATTCTAATTATGGAAAAAAAATTAAGTTAACCTAATTTCTATTAAACTTTAATTACAAAAAAAAAAGATTTAAGTTAACCTAATTAAACTAATTAATTAATGCAAATAAATATTTTTATGAAAAAAGCTAAACCTAATATTTTTTTGTAATTTTCTGATTTTCTGATTTAATAAATAAAAAACAATGATTTTTTTTATAAAATAATTAAAACAAATGATTTTGAAAATAATTCAAACAAATAAATAAATAAAAGAAATTAAAAGAGAATTGAAACTTAGGCCTGTTGCTGGAAGGAATTGAGAGGGGTGTAGCGTTGAAATTGGTGTTAGGCCCAAAGCTGGTGGCCTAGAGGATCATGCCTGATTCAGTGAGGCCATCTCCCGAGGGTTCATGGTGTGCCTTCAATCTTGTGGCGCTGGATCTACATGATGATGGATCCCAAGGATGAGATCTGGGGCGTATGGTGGACGCTAGGCATTGAGGCACACTGGATCTGGAAAGTATATTCAAGAAAAATGCAAAAGCAACACGCCTGGGATCGAACCCAGGACGTTTGCTTTAAACCCTTCATCATTAACCATCTGCGCTGGCTGTTCTTTTGTGAATATAACAAAAAAATAACATTATATTCAAAGTAACGTCAGTATCATGAAAACGCGCACGTAATTTAAATCTCCCAATAGGAGTTTGCCACCTAGCCTTCTTCTTCCTCAGCACTGTTGTCTTAGAGCCTGGACTTTTACCTACGGTTCCATGCCTATAGCTAGAACCTGTTCATCTCAAAAAACTTAAACAAACAAGATAAATAAAATCTAAGTATGTCAATCAACCAGGCTTGATCTCGTGAGCATGATGGTGCCCATATTTGGCCCTAATTTTACCTGTATAATAAAACCCTAAAATTCAACCTTAAACCCTAATAATGGCATGTGTCCCTATGTGCATCAAAACATACAATTAATCATGCTAACACGTTCCAAATGACAACACAAACATGAATGTATGCTTAAAAAACGTTAACCATGCACAAATAATCAAAACCAAAATCAAGAAATATGACAAACTGTGAGAGATGTGGAGGCTGGTTTTGGGCGTCTTAATGCGTGCAAATGGTTGGAAAAGCTTATGAAGGTGTCCAGAAACGTGTTGCAATCCTTAAATCTCCTTGAGGATGGCTGTAGTATGGAATTTGATGCTCACTTTTTTTCCAAAAACTGAGTTCTTGCCCTTGCATTTTACACGTCTAATCCCTTATTCTTGTGCTTTGGATTTGTTATGTATATGTATTAGACTGAATTAGGTTAACAAAAGCATCCATATCTTTGCCAATTATCAAGATTTGATTTGATTTCATCCTTTCATTATTTCTTTCTATATCAAGCCAAATCATTCCATTCTCATCCCAATCACCCTTGGCACGATTTGATTTGGTTTGACAACATATTTGCATTGGAATTCCATTCAAAATCAGATCAAAAACAAATCTTCCATATTTTATATCATTTATTTGATTTAATTTGACTTTTAAATGATTAAAATCAAAATAAATTAAATAAATAAAGTCAATAACATGTGGTAGAGTGTTTGGGTCGTGGACATTGCTAGAGGTAAGATGTAAGCATAAAAAGTTAGGCCCATTTGACAAAAAGTAAAATTTTGGGCATTGTTGACTTTTGACAATTTTCCAAAAATGGCCAACTTTGACAATGAATATCTCCTTCAATTTTGACCCTAAGAGGATGTTCTTTGACTATTTAGAAATCTTAGGTTGTCCACTAAGAAACCTCTTTGGTTTCATCTCAATTGGATCTTCCATGTTCATGTAAGAAGCTTTGACCCAAAAGGTGTCTTTGTTGACTTTTTGGATTAACCTATAATGTATGAATTCATATATTTTCATGAGTGCATTTTTTGAGCTTGAGGGCTGAAGATGAGTTGTAGGGAATTTGATTTTCTTCAAAATGAGCCTTGGATGGGAAATTTCTGATAAATTATGAGAAAGTTATTCCTGGTTAAAGTTTGTATGTGTTTTCTTGAGAAACCCTAATTTAGCAACTTTTGAGTTTTGATGAATTAGGAGGATTTCTTGTGGAATCATGATCAACCCTTGATCAAATTATGGGTGTAACTTCAAAATTTTGATGTTGATCAAAAATCTTGAAGTTTGATTGTATGTGGGTCATAGTTGACTTTTGACCTAGTACAGTTGATTTTTAGGCATTTGAGCAGTTGACTGAGCAAGCTTCTTGTGTAAGGCATGAAACTTGGCATGGATGATCTTGAGAACATATTAGGACTATGGATAGCATATGAGTCCTTTGGAGTTCACCCGTCTTGACGAAAATGGAAACCCTAGTTGGAGGTTCATTGTCTTAGGAGAGAGTTTGTCTGGTCAAATCTTGGGAATCCTTGAGCAAGTTGAGGATCTCAATGATCATATGTCGAGTAAAATGGGAGGGAAAATTTTGGGGTACAACAGGCATGATTCTTAAAGGTAATTATATGGTTAGCTTCAGGGAAGATCAAGGAAGGTGAATTGATAGAAAAATTGGATTGAAAAAGGCTTGAACACTAATTACGAAGTTATATAAAATTGAGTTATGGAGCAAGTTTGGCAGGGTGATTCTGTCTATCCAAGCTTGAGAAAATGAATGTGATAGTTCATGTATTTATAGGAGAAGAAAATGGGATCAAAAGGAAGAGTGAATGATGCATTTTGGATGGAATTTGTGTGAACCTGATGCACGAGTGAAGTGTGATCTTATTTTCACCAAAACTCATCCAATCTTTGCGTTTTGAGGTGCTAAACACTTCAGGAAAGTTTGTTAATCAATTTTAAATCAAAAACACGCATAAATCTTGTGATTAGAGGCCACATTATGGATTTCAAAATTCTGACTTGGTGAGAAATTTAGTTCAAAGTTACCAATTTTAAAACAATGGCATTTTCAACTCAAGGGGTCTTAGGGCATGATTCTTGTTGCTTTAGAAAGATGAGGTTACAATATTTGAATTGGAAAAATAATGGAATCAAATGGATGCTTGAGCTGAAAGTTGCATTGAGTCAAAGTTGGGGGGAAAAGGTTGACTTTCCATACTTAGAAATATTTCAAATTTTTCTTTAAAAGTGACCTATAATGTTTTGCATCCAAATATGGCCTTCTACTTGGAATTTTCTCTTGACAAAAAAATATTGCATGAAATAGACCTCTTGAATGACATTTTGAAACTTGAACCATTCAAAATCTCCAAAAATTGTGAGAGCTATGAATTGTTGAAGTTGACAAAAAATAATGAAATGACCTATAATCTTTTGTATCCTTAGGGCATCTCCCATCCATTTTCTCACTTTGCATATAAAAGAAGGAATACATTTCACATCCTTAAGATCATTGTGGAAAAATTATTGGGCTCAAGGTGATAAAAATTGACTAAGTTATGATCATTTGAGGTCACACATGAGAAATTGGGGGTTCATCTAGAGGACTTGTAATCTTTCTTCATCATTAATTTCTTCCACATGAAAACTCCTTAAAACTTTTGGAGTGATTTGTTAATAACCCTTTGAAGAGAAGGATGCATTTATAATCACTCAAAAATACCAAAAGATGAGCAAGATATAATTCTTTGAAGTTCAAAACCCTAGCTCCTAGATCAAGAAAATGCTTTGAGGAACTTTGACAATTTTGAACAACCTTCTTGTACCAACACTCTTGCTTTGTAAATAGAAGTTGTTGAGGATGATAATGAGAACTCATAGCAAACAAAACCACTTCTATATCTTGAGAATTGAGAGAAATATGCACTTGTGACCAATAGGAACAAGACCTTGTCCAACCATGACAACCTCTTCAATCAACCCCTTGTACTTTTGAATCAATTTGATAACTTGGAAATGTAAGGAACCAAAATAAACCTTGCCATGCCATTTCTTCTAAAACAACTTCAATGGTGAGGTTTGGACCTCTCAAGCTTTATTGACTAGGGCATGGAAATAAACTCATGAACCCATGGAGCAACTTGCTAAACCTCATTGCCTTTACCTACATTATTAACAAGTAAGACAGACCAACATTGCATTTTATTAATTAGAAAGAAAATCAAGACGAAATATTCATGATCAGAAAAGAAAACAAGTCAAGGTGCTTGGTGATTCCTCAAAGAGGAAAGCTAAAGATAGGGAAGAGAACCAAAAGCTCTAATGTGATCTTGTTGTGATTGAATCAAAATGGTATGATGAAGGGATCTTAGGGGCAAAAATTAGGGTACAACAGGTGATACCTTTCGATGTTACTAATGCACCGGGAGTATTTATGGAATACATGAATCGTTTCTTTCATACTTATTTGGATCGATTTTTAGTGATGTTCCTTGATGACATTTCAATTTACTCTGAGTCGGAATAAGAGCATGCAGAACACTTAAGAATAATATTGCAAGTTTTGAAAGAGAAGAAGTTGTATGCAAAGTTGTCTAAGTCTGAATTTTGGTTAAAGGAGATTAGTTTTCTTGGTCATGTGATCTCAGGTAGTGGCATTGTTGTAGATCCATCAAAGGTAGATGCTGTGTTGCAATGGGAAACTCCAAAGTCGGCTACCGAGATTAGAAGCTTTTTGGGATTAGCTAGTTATTATAGATGGTTTATGGAAGTTTTTTGGAATTTGGAACTTCCGTTGAATAAGTTGACTTGTAAAGGTAGAGCTTTTGTGTGGGATGTTCAGTGTGAAGAAAGTTTTTCAGAATTGAAGAAGATATTTACGCTGGATCCAATTTTGACATTACCTAATCCAGGAGAACCTTTTGTGGTATATTTTGATGCTTCCAAGATCGATTTAGGAGGTGTGCTTATGCGGAATGATAAGGTAGTTGCTTACGCGTCAAGGCAGTTGAGGACTCATGAGAAGAACTATCCTACTCATGATTTAGAACTTGTTGCAGTTGTTTTTGTGTTGAAAATTTGGAGGCATTATCTTTATGGTTCTAGATTTGAAGTATTTAGCGACCATAAGAGTTTAAATTTCTATTTGATCAGAAGGAATTGAATATGAGACAGCGAAGATGGTTGGAGTTGTTAAAGGATTATGATTTCGATTTGAATTATCATCCAGGAATAGTGAATGTGGTAGCTGATGTGTTGAGTCGAAAGACTTTACATATTTCAGCAATGATGGTTAAAGAGTTGGAATTAATTGAGCAGTTCAGAGATACGAGCTTAGTTTGCAAAGTGACACCGCATAGCATTATGCTGGGAATGTTGAAGATCAATGATGAATTTCTGAAGAGTATCAGAGAAGCTCAAAAGTTATATGTGAAACTGGTAGATTCGATGGTTGGGATTGATTAGTCAGAGAATAGTGATTTTAAGCTAGACGTGCAAGGTGTGTTGAGATTTCGTAATCAGATTTGTATTCCTGATGATGCGAAGATGAAGAAAGTGATTCATGAAGAGAGTCATAGAACAAGTTGAGTATTAATCTGGGAGATACCAAGATGTATCAGGATTTGAAGAATTTATTTTCGTGGCCTGGGATGAGGAGTGATGTGGCTCGGTTTATGTATGCATGTTTGAGTTGTCAGAAGTCGAAAGTTGAACATCAGAAGCCTGCAGGGTTGATGCAACCGTCAGAAGTTCTAGAATGGAAATGGGATAGCATTTCGATGGACTTTGTGACGGGGTTGCCTAATACTTCAAGGGGACATGATTCAATTTTGGTGATTATTGATAGGCTTACGAAGTCGGCTCATTTTATTCCTATTAACATCAGTTTTCCAGTATCGAAGTTGGCATAGATTTACACTAGTATAATTGTAAAGTTTCATGGTGTTCCTTTGTGCATTGTATCGGATAGAGATCTGAGGTTTATGTCTAATTTTTGGAAGATTTTGCAAGAGGCGTTGGGTTCTAAGTTGAGGTTGATTTCGGAGTATCATCCTCAGATGGATGGTCAAACTGAAAGGACTATTCAGTCGTTAGAAGATTTATTGAGATCACGTGTTCTTGATTAGGGAGGTTCATGGGATACTTATATTCCGTTAAAAGAGTTCACTTATAATAATAGTTACCATTCTAGTATTGGAATGGCACCTTTTGAAGCGTTGTATGGTTCGAGATGTAGGACTCCTTTATGTTGGCATGAATATGGAGAAAGTGTAGTGATTCGGATCGGAAATTGTTTGCGAGACTACTGAGAAGGTGAAGTTGATTTGAGAAAAGATGAAAGATTCCCAAAGTAGACAGAAGAGTTATCATGACAAGCAAAGGAAAGACGTAGAATTTCAAGCAGGTGACCATGTGTTTTTGAGAGTTACACATGTGACTGGTGTTGGGCGAGCATTAAAGTCTAAGAAGCTCACTTCTCGTTTTATTGGTCGGTATCAGATTTCGGAAAGAGTATGGAATGTTGCTTATAGAGTAGCCTTACCGCCTAATATTTCGAATTTGCATGACGTGTTTCATGTATCACAACTCCGGAAGTATATTTCAGATCCATCTCATGTGATTCATATGGATGATATGCAAGTACGGGATAATCTTGCTGTGGAGACGATGCCTATATGAAACGTGCATCGTGAAATGAAGACTCTAAGAGGTAAGGAGATTGCTTTGGTGAAAGTAGTCTGGCTAGGAGCTGTCGGAGAAAGCATGACTTAGGAGTTGGAAAGCAAGATGTGGGACTCATATCCTGAGTTGTTTAAATAAGGTAAATTTTCGAGGACGAAAATATTATAAGTGGGGGAGAGTTGTAACGCCCGTTAATTTAATTAAATTATTTTTGGATTACTTGTGAAAGTTGCGAGATGTTTTGAATTATTGGTATAAGTTGTTGGATTATTAATTAATTAATTAGTTGATTAATAATGATAATAAAGTTAGACTTATGTTATTTGTTGGAAGTAGTAAAGTAGGGGTGTAGGTTAGGCCCAATAGGATTGATATATAAGGTTAAGCTGACACAAGGAATTGTTTTAGTTGGAGAATAAGAAGTTTTGTACGTTGTCTAGAAGAGTTGTGCGGAGGAGGAGCAAGTTACCCGGTGTCGAGCAGAGCAAATCCAGAATTACGGTCGAAGCTTTGGTGGAGTGACCTTCAATCCAGGTACGGGTGGGGTTTTGACCTTATAATGGGATTCATGATGTATATCACGTTGGAATTGGTCGTTGTAGGCATGGTATGCGTTGATGTTTCTGAATTTTGCTATCGAAGTTGCCCGATTGTTTGTTGTGGACGTTTTGAGTTATCTGTGTGACTAGCCGATTTAATCGATGTATGAGTTAGGATAGTTGATTTCTGGTCGTGATGGTCATTAGGACGTTAGGATATTCCAAGTTGTTGGCCATAAAATTATTAAATTGTTGAAGTGGCCGTTTTAGGGAGGTTTCTGCGTGACATGTCTTGTATGATTAATGAATTTGTTGATAGGAAATATAGTTGCCCGTTACTGTGTTTTTCCAAGCGGTTGGCCAGAAATTATGAATTGGAGTGGCGTGGTCGTTAAGACGTTGTATTGTGTCTGTGCTGTTGACCGAACTAGTGGTCGGGGAGGATGCTGATGGTGTTAGGTACCAAGCGGCATTTAGGATGTGAGGCGTGCCGGGAGTTATGTGTTAGATTTTCAAGCGTTACTAGGTCGCAGGACGTGCCGAGGAGCATAAGTTAGTTGTTATTTTTTTTTCTCTGTGCATGCCGAGGAGTATGAATTGGTCGTTATGCTGTTCTAGATGCTATGCATGTCGAGGGGAACGTAGTTCCATATTCCTTTTGCCCATACATGCTACGTTTTGGTCGTTACCAGTGTTGTATGAATTATTGTTAAGTTTATGTCTGATTATGTTAATTATTGAATCGTTTTTTGATGTGGTAGGCTTATGGCCAATGTTGATTTATTTTAAGTTTTTGTGTTGTTGTGATTGTCGCTGTGAATTCTTACTGATAATACGAAGTTGCAGGGAATTTTAAATGGTGATGAATTACCCCTATTTACTGGTAATAATGGTGATGTAGGCTTATTCCTTGTGATGAATGATGGTTGTTGTGAGTATGTGATAGTGAATTCATTGAGTCATATACATTTTCATACTCTTTGACGGCCTGGATTGGCAAACTGAGAAGAAGACTTATTCCTTGTTGATGCCTCTATTTATTGGCAGGATTTTTAAGATGGGAGTTCTGCTCCAATGGTTTCACATGAATTTTCATAAAGATGAGGTGCATTCTGAGTCGTTGTATAGTTGATCTAATTATGCTTATGTTGTTAAAAATATGATAAGTGGTTAATATGTATGAACTGATTCTAATGTTTTATTTATCTTGTTTTCAATTATAATGTTCGATATTTCACCCCTTCTATTTGAATGTTACCCTGATGTTGGGAACATGAAGGTACTCCAGAGTGAAGGTGGTTTACCTTCAGTAGCTCGAGTCGGTGTCATTGCTCTGATATATAACACTCGGGGGATGAATGATTGCTATTTTATTATTGTTATTTCAGTTGATTGAACTTTAAGTTATTGTTCTTTAAATGATTGTTATTTGAATTTATCTTAGTGGGACAAATATGTTACATTCCTTTAAGTTGAATATTATGACTCCGCTGCGTAGTTATGAAGTATGATGTTTCTTTTTAAGATTAAATTATGTTTGTTGTTGGTTTGTCCAAGTTTAATGTGTTATGTATCAGTAATAGATGTCGTTGTTTTAAGTTGAATTTGTGGCATCCTGATTCAGTTGTAGAATTTTTCTAACTCTAATTTATATATATTGTCAGGTAGAATTGGGGTGTTACACTTAAAGTTTACTTTTTGCGAATATCTCAGGTACTTTTGACCATGGATTCTAGAAAAAGAAAGACTTGGAAGTACAGTTTAAAGAATCCCTGTATAGATGACTTGATGAGCCTAATTCCTGAGATTGAGAGTTCTACAGATTTTTGAAAGAAGTATGGATCCATCGTGGCTCTCATGAAGCTCAGCATGAAGGAGGGTATTCTCTCAACTTTGGTCCAGTTTTATGATTCGGTGTATTGATGTTTCACTTTCCCTAATTATCAGTTGATGCCTACATTGGAGGAGTATTCTTATCTATTGGACTTACCTATTAGCGATCGTGTTCCTTTCAACAATTTGGACGAGGAGCCAAAGTCTCATGAGATTCTTGCTATAGTTCATTTGGGGAAGTCTGAGATTGAGGCCCACATATTACCAAAGAAGGAATTAGAAGATTACTCGCTCAGTTTTTATTAGAGAAAGATCGTTATTTTGCTAGGATGAAGAGTATAGTTGCTTTTGAGGAAATCTTTGATCTGCCATCTTATGGGTTGTTCTTATTTTCGAATGTCGACAACTTTATGGATATTAATGCCATTAGGATTTGTTTGATAGGGAGTCTAGTCCCTAATTTATTAGGATATTCTTATTACTCCATTCATCTTCGGGATTCTTATCAAGGGGGGATGATCATTTGTTATACGCCTTTGTTGTATCAATGGTTTATTTCTCACTTACCTCAGTCTGATGCTTTCTGGGATGTCAAGAAGGAACCTCGTTGGGATCGAAAGATTATGGCCCTCACTCATTCAAATATTGTTTGGTATCATTAGGCTTACCATGATGTAGATAATGTCGATAGTTGTGGTAGTTTCCCCAATGTACCTCTTCTTGGTACAAAGGGAGGAATTAACTATAATCCTATTCTTGCACGATGTCAGCTTGGATATCCGATGAGAGATAAGTCAAATAGTATTCATCAGAGTGGTTTATTTCTTAAAGAGGAAGAGGATCATAAGAAAGCTAAGAAGGAGATTGCAAAGGCTTTGCGCCATGTTCACAGGAAGAGTAGAAAGGACTTGGGACCTAGAGGAGCTATTTCTTTGGAACCTTATCTCTGGTGGATACAGGAAAGGGCAATTCAATTGAAGATGTCATATTTCCGTGAAGCACCTATGCCTGATATGTTTGTGAAGACCACTCTTCCCCTTTTAGATGATATGGAAGAGCTTCAGCTTACCCTAGTCAGGATGCAGCTGGAGAAAGAGGTCTAGAAAATAAGTGTCAGAGTTTAGAGATGTCCTACCAAGCGGACTTGAAGGAAAAGGATGACCTAATTGAGATTCTTGAGAGTCGTGTTGTAGAGATGATGGAGAAGCAAGAGAATTTATTTTCCTCTTGAGCTCGATCAGGACTTAGTCATTCACTTCCCGACTCTGGTGATTGGAAAGTGGTTGCCGAAAGGTATGTAGAAGAGAACAAACGGTTGAAGGCTCATATTGTAAGACTCACATGAAGGCATCAGTGTGTGGAGCGATCTTCATCAGCTTTGATTTCTTAGGATTTTAGATTCTATCTCTTCTTGTACTTGGGATTGTTGAAACTTGTACTAAAAAGTTGTAATCCATTTTGAAGTTATTATAATGAGATTTTTAGTATTTCAAAATGTGTTAGTACTTTAATATTTGCAAAATTTTCTATAATTCTTTGAGTCCCTTGAAATATTAATAATAATAAAATAAATCATGTGCATCACATATCATGCATCATCTGGTACATATTTCTTGCATTTCTATTCATACCAGGTGTCTTACTGAATTTCTCTACTTCGTCCAGCAAGTTATCTCAATGGTACAATACTCAGGCTAATTCCAGGAAGAAAATGGAGAATCTTGAAAAAGAGAATCGCGAGCTACGCGAAGAAGTTACTGCTTTGAAGGCCTTTATGGCCAATCTGACTGCTTTGATGGAATCATTGGTGGTTGCTCATAATTATCCACCACTTGCTCAGCCTAAAAAACAACAAATGCTTCTGAAGGTCCATCAGTTCCCGTTTCTGTTACCCCAGTTATTGTCACTCAGAAATGTATACCTCCGGTTTACCCATGGGGAATGCTAGAGAACTTCATGCCAGAAGGTTATAATCTTGACGCTCAAGTTTCCCCAGTTGTTCAAGTTGCTGCTACTCTCCCATCTCATGTGGTGCATATTACTCCTGCTACAAGAAATGAGATCCACTATACTGCACCTCCTTCGGTGAATGCTATGTCGTTTGTTAATGATGAATTTTATCGTCCTATCCCTCCTCCAAGTGAAAGTATGGGTTTCTATGACCGGTTGGATGATTTTCAGAACCAGATTAATGAGATGCAGAAGGAAATGAAGGCCCTTCGAGGAAAAGAATTGTTTGGACATAATGTCAGTGAACTCTGCCTCGTTCCCAATGTAAAAGTGTCAGCCATGTTTAAAGTGATGGAATTTTAGAGGTACAAGGGAAACTCTTTCCCTCGTGACCACCTTGTGATGTATATGAGGAAAATATCTACACATACTGATGATCAGCGTTTTCTCATTCATTTCTTCCAAGATAGTTCAACTTGTGCTGCTATGAAGTGGTATATGAGTCGGGACAGTAGTATTATTTGTACCTTCAATGATCTGGTAGAAGCCTTCATCAAAAAGTATAAGTACAATATATTCATGGCGCCTGACTGTGACTAGTTGAGGGAAATGACTCAGAGAGACAAGGAGTCGTTCAAAGAATATGCACAGAGACGACGCGAGATAACTGCCCAGGTGGTGCCACCTATGGGAGAACAAGAAATTACCAAGGTCTTCCTGAAAACCCTTGGATCATTTTATCATAAAAGGATGGTTTTCAGTGCACCGAGTGATTTTACCGAAATGGTAAGCATGGGTGTTCGTTTGGAAGAGGTTGTTAGAGAAGGGCGCTTGACAAAAGAGGAAGGGACAAAGAAGTTGTCATACAAGTTTTCTCGGAAAAAAGAAAGTGAAACAAATTCTGTTATTAGGGAAAGAAAGATTAGACCAACTTGAAGGCATCAACAATACCAGCAACAAGTTGCTTCTTTGACTCCAGTCGTTAATATAGATCCAACCACTATTGCCTATCAAAGACCATCTCCTCAGGGGAACCAAGGGAAAAGTCAGAAGAGAGAAGCTTTTGACTCCATTCCAATGAGCTATGCAGATTTACTTTCGGCTTTGATTCAGAAGAAGTTGTTTCAGACCAGGCCACCCCTACTATACAATCACCTTTACCTTGGTATTATAAGGAAGACCAGACCTGCGCTTTTCATCAGGGAGCACTAGGGCACAATATTGAGAATTGTTATCCTTTGAAATATGAAGTACAAAAGATGGTGAGATCTGGCCTTTTATCCTTTAAAGATGTTGGCCATAACGTGAAAGATAATCCTTTTCCAAAGCATGGAGGAGCAAATGTTGTAAACATGGTTGCTGGTTGTCCATGAGACTTTAGGATTTTTGATATCAACCTGGTAAGAGGAGATTTGGTAAAGATGCATGCTGACCTCTGAGAGTTCAGTTACTATACGCATGACCATGCTGGTTGTGGTATTTGCAGTATAAATATCCAGGGATGTGATAAGATAAAAGTTGATCTTCAGGAAATAATGGACGAAGGCCTCATTCATATAATCAGGCCAAGGGCAGAGTATGAAGAAGATGTGAATATGGTCTTTGGATATCCTGGAGAATTCCAGATTTTTGACGTGAATCATATGATAGATGATTTGGTGCAGTTGCATGCTACCTTCTGTCACATGGAAGGCCAAGAAGAACACCAATATGGGCCTTGTGGATTTGCTGCAGAGACTCACATGGTTGTTCCATAGTGAGAAAGGGTGTTACATTGTTGTTGGACAATGGTACTATCAAAGTTTCAGGCAATAGAGATGATTACAATGGGATTAATGTGATTGAATATTGCTTGGCTGAGACTGTGTCAGATGATGAGTATGCTTCTGCAGATGAATTCTTTTCCTCATATGAAGATGTGTCTTCCAGCAATGATTCGGTGATCTCTAAGTATTCTGAATATGGGGTAAATGTTATTGTGCCTTGTTTTAGTGTTCCCGTCCCTATAGAGATTGAGTACCATAGCAAACAAGTTGTTTCTCCAGTGGTGATTTGCTTGTTGGGTCCTGTTCCTTATGAATGAGACAAAGTCGTGCAATATAAATACAATGCTATAATCTTGGAGGATGGTGTGGAAGTTCCCATCCAACCTTTGTCTGATGTCAAGAATATTGCTGAGGCCAGCCGAGTGACCTGCAGTTACTGTGATTTTGCACCTATCATTCCAGGAAGTGTTAATGCTGATAAAAAGGTTGTTGAAAGTAATGAACCCAAGAAAATAGTGGGGGAATCTAGTGGTACTACTCTAGAAAAAGATGTGGATGAAATATTGAAGATTATCAAGATGAGAGACTATAGGATCGTAGATCAATTATTGCAGACTCCGTCAAAGATATCCATTCTAGCTTTGGTAATAAACTCTTCTACCCACAGAGAATATTTGATGAGAGTATTAGATCAAGCTTCCGTGGAAAGTGATATTTCTTTAGACCAATTCAACATTGTTTTCAGGAATATTACCTCCTATAATAACTTGAGTTTCTGTGATGACGAGCTGCCCGATGAAGGAAGCAATCATAACTTGGCTCTCCATATGTCCATGAAATGCAAGAACAATTCATTGTCCAATGTGCTGATTGATGATGGGTCCACTTTAAGTGTTATACCGAGGAGCACACTTATAAAATTGAAGTACCCAGGATTTTCCATGCACCCGAGTGGCATAATTGTGAAAGCTTTCAATGGATCAAGGAAGTTTGTCATAGGGGAAGTAGATTTTCCTATTCACATAGGCCCGCACCTATTTCAGATTACTTTCAAGGTTATGGATATTGTGCCTACTTACAGCTGTTTACTGGGATGATCGTGGATACACGAGGCAGGAGCTGTTACTTCAACTTTGCACCAGAAGCTGAAGTTTGTTTGGGAAGGAAAGGTGGTCATCATAAATGGAGAACAGGATTTGTTAATATCTCTTTTATCCTCTTTCAGTGTTATGGAAGCAGATGAAGCTACTGTTGGAACTCAGTTCCAAGCTTTATAATGTAAGGGAAAATGAGAATTCTATGACTTCGTTCAAGGATGCTCATCAGGTAGTGCGTAATGACCTAGTAAAGTATGGGGGAAGATTCTGGATCCACCTGTGAATAAGAATAGAGTTGGTTTGGGATTCTCTGTGAGGAATGGTAAAGGTGAGACTATGAAGTTGAAGTCTGCTTTGGGCAAATATCAAGACATCTTTCACAGTGGAGGTTATCTTCATCCAACTATTCCTAGGATCAAGGCTATTATGGAAGGTGAAGAAGAGCAGGAGATGCTAAACTACGTGACGCATGGAGTCAGAGTCTAAAATTGGATCACTATTTATGTTCCCTCTTGCATTCATATTTCAAAGTAATTTGTGTTTTGTTAATCTTTTCAAAAATCATTCACTCTGCCCAAGGTGAAAGTATTGATATCGTATGGGCATATTTGTTGCTTTGATCTTTAAAATCAATAATAAAAGTTGTCTTTGATTCCCAAATTGTGTCTTTATTTTCTTCTTTTTCTTAGAAAATGGTAATCAGAAAAATCTTTTCAAAATAAATTATAACTGTAAATAAATCTGCATAATCACTTATTGTATATGTCAGTTTCCAAAAGCAATCATAAATCATATGTGCAGATTAATTAAAAACCCCAGTGAATACTATGGCCATGCACCCTCTCCCAACTTTGAATATCCTGCATATATAGCCGAAGAAGAAGAATATGATGAAATCCCATAAGAGGTTTCGCGTTTTCTTGAGTGCGAGGAAAGTGCCATTCAGCCGTATAAAGAGCCATTAGAGACAATCAATTTGGGTACAAAAGAAGATCCGAAAGAAGTCAAGATTGGAGCATTGCTTCATCCCGACGTGAAGAGCAGGTTGACTGAATTGTTGAAAGAGTATTTGGACATCTTTTCTTGGTCATACCAAGATATGTCGGGTGTAATACGGTGGGAGAACTGACTTGGTGTTTTGCGTTTTATCGCAAATGTTGCAGATAGCAAGAGTCGCCACTGGCTTTTCTTTTATCCAATAAAGGAAAGGGGAAAACGAAAAGGAAATATATTTTGAGAATTTTCTTGACTTCGGGGGGTAGGTTATGAAAAGGGAAGGTGTTAGCACCCTTTTCATCCGTAGTTATCTACGGGCTCTTAGTTGCTTGATCACTTTGAAATGCTTTGTGTTTAGTGTAAGTTTGAAAATATTTTGAAAACGCCTTCGTACGGAAAACTTTGCGATAATTCACGTATCGTTGAGAATGTATATAAAGTGTTGGTTTTGAAAATATTTGTTTGAAAAAGGGAATGTTTGGAAAGATATTTCGAAGATGCCAATGTAAGGCAATTTTGTAATGATTCTCGTATCGTTGAGAATGTATACAAAATGTTTGTTTTGAAAAGTGTGAGGTGTAAATGGTTTTAGTTTGTGAGCAAGCAATTAGGAGCAATCTAGCTACTCAAAAAGTCTTTGTTCTTCTCCTCCTCCTCCTCTAGATAGTGCTATTTTACCATTGATTGTTAGAGAGCCATATCATTGGATATGAGGGACGAGCGTGGGTCATCGTACAATCATAGAAAGCAACTTGTAAGATGTTTTAGTAATTTTCGTAATAGACTAATATCTTTTACCGAAGACAACATCGAAGGGTAATCGAGGATCTATGATCTTTTAATCGAGGGTCTTTTCTAAAATATCTCACATTCGAGGGATATGATTGTTTATATCTGACGCAACAAGTGTGGGTTACCATTGAGGTGCATGCGTGCAAATTGTTTTATTTTCAAGTATTTTATCTTTGAATTAGGGTTTTTCTAGGTTTGATTTTAAGTCTTGTCATGCAGATCCTAATTACTAACAATAATAAGGAAAGCGATAAATTGCGGAATTTAAATGTCCTACGCTATTACAAAGCTTTGGGAATGGGGGGTACAATTTTGTAAATAAGGGGAAGAAAGCAATAAAGCCTAATTATCTATTACAAACCATTGAATATGAATAATAATAAAATGCACAAAATGTAAAGAGCAAGGAAGAATTTTTTTTTTAGGATTTTTTGATGGGAAAAGATTTGAAAATTAATCCTAATTAAATTAATTAGTTTTAATTATAAGAGAAGTTAATTAATATTTTAAATAAAAAATATAAATTAATTAAAATAAAACCTAAGTCTTATTTATTTGTTTAGAAAATGATTTAGATGTCAATGTTAATAAAGAAAAATGTTTTACAATGTAAAACAAATAATAAAATTTAATTTAATTAACAAAAATAAAATAAAGTGCTTAAATTAAAATATTTCTAATTATATATATATATATATATATATATATATATATATATATATATATATATATATATATATATATATATATATATATATATATATATATATATATATATATATATATATATATATATATATATATATATATATATATATATATATATATATATATATATATATATATATATATATATATATATATATATATATATATATATATATATATATATATATATATATATATATATATATATATATATATATATATATATATTGTATTTTTGGTTAAATAAGAATAAATAAATAAAGCAAAATATAAATAGTATAAAAAATAGTTGGGTCAGGGTGTTAAAAAAGTAAAATGGGGGTCAAAAAGAAAAAATAAAACGTTGGGCCCAAATGAGCCCTTTTTTAAATCAGAAAAAGAAATGAAAATGTTTGTACAAAAATCATGTTGGGCGTGAGCTGAAAAGTAATTTAGTGGGTGATAATTTAGAAAAAATGTCAAGGCCTAGAAACAAAAGTCCAGTGCCTATGAGATTCAGTGTGGCCAGCCTTTTGGAATGCATCACAGTCCTACTCATATGGAGCGCTGGATCTGGTTGCTTGGCTAATCTAATGGTGTTGTTATGACCCCATGGTAGGCGCGTGTGGCTTATATGCATAGAATCTGAAAGAAACAAATATGAAAGAAATAAAAGGGTACCACTAGGGCTCGAACCCAGGTCACTATAGATTAATGCCTTAGCGCGCTTCTCTGCCACTAGGGTGGCTATTTCACCCGTTTATAATACAAATTCAACTAAATATAAAATAAACTTATTTCTGAACATGACTTCATCCCTAACCTCGCGCCAATCACCATTGTTACATGTTTTAATTTTCAAACTTGCTCATTTCTCAACCATTTTCAAAAAATGTAAACATGATAGTTGTTCCATTTTTCAACACAAATTCAACCATATAAATTTCATATTCTATAAATCAAAGATGTATTAGAATTTAGTTGGTACCAAATTAAAACCTAATTTTTTTATAATGTTCAAACTCAAAATTCGTATCACTCAGGCAACATAAATGAAAACTGAAGGCATGGTTGGCTTCAGGGCTATGATGTCTCATTTTCATTCACAAAGTAACTATTAATGATGCATGTATAAAGAGTTCAAAGTTGAGAAAACTTACCTCAAAACTGGAAATCATGTTTGTAGTTTGAGCACTTATGGAGGTGTTGTGATGATCTGGATAGCTTCACTAAACTCCTAGGAAGATATTGCAATGCTTACTCTGAGCTGAAAGTGGCTGAATCTTCATGGAGAAGTCAAGTTGCAGGTGTGCATTTTTGGAAATGGAGGATGGTTTAAATGAAGTTACAATTGTGTAGCAAGGTCTTGGATAGTTTCTAAGTTAGGTATGAAAGCTTTGTGATTGATTTAGAGTGAAAATGCACGAGTGGATTGAGAGTTTGAAGTTCAAAGTCAGAAATGACAAGTTATGGAGGTTTTGACGAAAATTCTGGTTTGAAGGATTATGAGGGGATTAGAGGGATCTTGAAATTGTGTGTTAGCTTGCAAATAACTTCTCTATTTATAGAGAAAATATTTTGAAGGCTCTAGCAATCAGATTTCAAAAATTACATGTTATGGTTATGTGACTTGATTTTGAAGCAAGCTTGAAACATATTGTTCTGATGCATAGTACAAGGGCTTATAGGATGGTTAGAGGCTTTAGATATGTTTCTTATGAGCATACATGTTCAGTGTGTGCAGAGGGATAAAGTGAGAGGCTCAAGAAGTTGACATTGTGATTAAAGGTGGCTTTTCTAAAATGGAAGTGTGAACATTGTTCCATTAATGGCAAAATCACTTGGAAAATGACTCAAATGCTTGGAAAATGGCTTAATCAGTTGTGTAAAGATTTAACTATTGAGTGATTTTCAAGTTTGAAGTCCTGCAAATCAAGATTATGCAGCATGCTTGAAGATTGGATCATAAGGTTCATCACAAAATGACCTAAAATTCAAGTTTATGATGCCAACTTATTCTCTCCTATTCTCCTAGCTAAATAATGATATCTTCAAGTTCTGGGACATTTTGGAAAGCTTGAAACATTGTCTACAACCTTCAAGTTGACCACTTTGGCTAAATCAACTTGGAGCTTGGTGAAAATTTTCCAAGAAGTTGGGACAAAAATCTGACCAAACTTGCTAAACTTTTCACTAGTGTTTAGTAAAAATATCATGACTTCATGAACCTATATATTCAAATCTAAGAAATTTTTGGACATCAATCCTCAAGGACAAAGTTTTATAATTCATCAAGGTATACAACTTTCATTTTGAAAGTTTTCCTTGAATCATCTTGCATCTTGGTGAAAAATTATCATGAAGTATTGAAATTATCAAGGTAAAAAACACTTAGAATTTTTCTAAGTATTGAAAATATTGACTTTTTGTTGACTTTGTTGATTCTTGATGATCAAGTTTGATATTTTTTAATGTCTTGATGAATTTTGATCTTTGAAATTCAACGTTGACCAAAAAGTCAAAGTTTGACTTTTTGTGTAACAGTTGACTTTTCATTAGTTGATCAAAATTCAACTATCAACCCCTTGATCTTGAGAAGTGATTTGAGCCATGAAATTAGGTCAAGAAATTTTGTTTGAATCCTTAATATCATGCTTCAATTCATCAGGTCATGTACTAGGTCAAAAGTCAATGATCAATCATTCTCAATCAAAACCCTAATTTTGACAATTTTGCCCCTTTGATTATTTAAATACTTTCCTGGAGGAATTATGATCAATCCTTGATCAATTGATGAATATGACTTCAAAATGTTAATTTTGGACAAAAATCTTGAAGTTTGTCTGTATGTTGACCACAATTGACTTTTCACCCAATATAGTTGATTTTGAGTCATCTGAGCAATTGATTGAGCAATTTTGAGATGCAAAACTTGAAACTTGGCATGAGCATTCTTGGAGGTCTATGATGAAACATGAAAGTCATTTGAAGCATGAGAAGTCCAATTTTCCTTGTGAAAACTAAAACCCTAATTTTTGGTCTCAATGCTTAGGAGGTGAGCTTGTCCGAACAACTCTTTGAGAATCCCTGAGCATTTGAGATCTTTTGTGAGAAATGTCTTGAAAAAAAGGGAGGGAAAATTTTGGGGTACAACAGCTTCCCCTGTTCAATCTTCTTAAAACTGAAGAGTTAGATTGGCATGTTCGCCATTCGCGACTTGAAGGTGGAAGATGATTGAACACTTAAGTGCCTAGAAATTTGCACTCGCCTGTGCATGAAATAAAACTGTTTGTTGATTATATCGAGAATGGGCTTAGATATTCCATTTGGTGAGGTGACAGAGATGGGCTTATATATGCCATCCAAAGGTAATTCTTGATAGAAAAATTGGACTAAGTCTACACTCGACTTTAACTATGAGAAGTATCAGAATAAATCTTTAGTCGATCTAATCTGTGCCAAAAAAATGTCTACTGGAAGGAGTATCTTAGTAAATCTTTGGTCGACTTAACCTGAGCCAGAAAATTTCTACTAGAAGAAGTATCAAAATAAATCTTTGGTCGATTTAATTTGAGCTAGCAGATGTCTTTAAATCATTAACTGGGAGAAGTATCAGAATAAATCTTTGGTCGATTTAATCTGAGCCATAAAAGGTCTACTGAGAGAAGTATCAGAATAAATCTTTGGTCGATTTAATCTGAGCCAGTAGAGTTTTTCAAATATTTAACTAGGAGAAGTATCATAATAAATCTTTGGTCGATTTAATCTGAGCCAGAAAAGGTCTACTGAGAGAAGTATCAGAATAAATCTTTGGTTGATTTAATCTGAGCCAGAAAAGGTCTACTGAGAGAAGTATCAGAATAAATCTTTGGTCGATTTAAATTGAGCCAGCAGATGTTTAAAGGGAGTGTCCATCATGTAGATATTTTCCCTTGTCTTGTTTCAGGGATTGACCTACAATTTGTTGTGAGGATTTGTGGATGACATCAGTCTGTCGATTGATTCTTCCTGAAAAGGTAAAGATTTAACTGTATGCAATGTTATGATGTATGAAATGCATTGCATAATGATGTTCTCAAAATAAATGAGACTGTACTACATGTGTTTCGTATTCATATGTTATGACGTATGAATGTGTAATGTTGTTGAAGTGTATTTGTAGACCCGTGTTAGATTTTGTCTGGGAAAATAAATCCCTGACTATTGTTAGGGATGAAGAGTACGTGTATCTTCAATCTTGTCTAGAATGCTTCCGCTGAGGATTCTTGCTTACTTATTTGAGGAATCTCTGCAGGTGATATTGATTTCTGCTTGGGGAATTGAGTTTAGGAACATTGGTCGCCCGTTGCTCTACTGGGGAATTTAATTTTTATATATCCTAACTGGGGATAAAAGAGATGGATAATCTTTCGACTCATATGGGGAAGATAATTCTTATGTACCCTGATTGGGGATAAAAGAGATGGATAATCTTTCGACTTGTCTCAGGAGAATAAAGTTAACTGGTATCTAGTTGGATTCCAGGTTTTGCAAAAACTCTCTGGGGATAGTGGTAACTTTACCGGAGAGAAGAATTATGTCAGTGATTTGTAGTAGTCTGAGGAATAGACTCGAGATGGGGAAATTGTAGTTTGTTGGGGAAATAAACCATGTTGTCGGAGAAGTATTCTGCTGAGGAGACAAACTCTCCTGGGGAAATTGAATTTTCTAAAGAGAAGAAACTTTGTAGGGGTTTTACAGTTTTGAAGGACCAAACTCAGCTGGGGGGAGAATTTCCATGCATTATACTGATTGGAAACTTCGTAGGTTGGTGATATTTACGAGAAAGAGATTATACTCATTTATTTTCTAGAGCAATCTGCCAGGGAGATTACGGGGAATGTACCCTTATTTGTGAATACTACTTTGCGGGGGTAATCTCATGCTCTGTGGGGATTGGTGGACAACTTGAACATCATCACAATTCCTAGAATCTTGAGCAAATGCTTATTCCTGTTCTTATGTGTATATTTGTTAACAGTCAATCATGTTCATATGCATATGTTCATTCAATTTTATTCATTGGAAATTTTTGCAAACAAAACAGAAAAAATCAAAAGTTTGACCTTTAAGATATATTTGTATTGATAATTTTCCTATAAACAGGCGATTTTGTACAAAGAGACGAAAATTCTAGTAAGGGGAAGTTATCGTGAAATGAAAAGAGTACAAAGTGAAAACAAAATGTATAGCCATGTGGAAGTGATCTCATTGGGTTCCAAACTCTATTATTGCCCCTATGTCTTCGAATATCTCGTCCCTTGCCATCGGAAGAAGTTAATTGAACCATTCGAACTTTCGACTTTTGTAATAAAGCTTGCATGTGATCCCACAGGACATAGTCGTACACTTTTAATCCCTAATTTTTTCCCAGGTCGCCCTTTCAGATTTTTAGTCCACCAGGATACCCTTTTTTTCCCAAGCCGCCCTTTCAGGTTTTCGACTTGCCGGGTGTATACTCTTTTGTACATATCCCTAACTATTTCCCGAACCCTTTTTTGGTTCGCCGGAATGCCCTTATTTTTGCCTAGGTGTGTCAACATAGCGGGTCATTCTCATGCATAGTATGTTTTGACTATATTTGTGTTCATAGGGTGTGTGAAATCTTCGCCATCCATAGTGGTTAACATCATAGCACCGCCTGAGAATACTTTCTTGACAACAAATGGCCCTTCGTAGGTGGGAGTCGATTTTCCCCTGGGATCGCCTTGTGGTAGAATGATGCGCTTTATTTCCAAGTCACCAGCCTGGTATACTCGATGCGTGATCTTCTTGTTTAATTCCTTGATCATAATTTTTTGATACATCTGACCATGACAGATAACAACCAACCTCTTTTTGTCAATCAAATTCAACTAATCCAACCTTGTCTGAATCCATTCGTCTTCGTCTAAGTCTGCTTCTTTCATAATCCTTAGAGAAGGAATCTGAACTTCGACAAGAAGGACCACTTCCATGCTATAGACCAAAGAGAAAGGGGTTGTCCCAGTTGATGTTCGCGTCGAAGTACGACAGCCATGAAGAGAAAATGCTAACATCTCATGCCAATCTTTGTAGGTCACCACCATATTTTGCATAATCTTCTTTATATTCTTGTTGGTGGCTTCCACTATGCCATTCATCTTAGGTTTGTATGGAGAATAGTTGTGATGCTTGATCTTAAACTGTATGTAGATTTCAATGATCATGGCGTTGTTGAGATTGGTACCATTATTAGTGATGATCCTCTCAGGGATGCCATACCGACAGATGAGGTTATGCTTGATGAACCGGGACACGATGTATTTGGTAACTGAGGAAAATGAAGCTGCTTCAACCCACTTGGTAAAGTAGTCAATGGAGACAAGAATGAAACAATGTCCATTTGAGGCAGTAGGCTTGATTTCTCTGATCATATCGATACCCCACATTGCAAATGGCCAAGGAGAAGTCATGACATTCAAAGGATATGGAGGCACATGGACTTTATCGGCATAAATATGGCACTTATGGAAAGTCCTCGAGTGGTGATGGAAGTCGGTTTCCATGGTCGACCAATAATAACCAGCTCTCAGAGTCTTCTTGTCCATAGTATGTCCACTAGAGTGAGTACCAAAGATACCTTCGTGCATATAGAGAAAAGTTGAATCATGGTTGCGCCTGTATAGAATTCTGTTGCTCAGGAAGAACTTAGCTGAGAACCTCCGCAGGAATTTCTTATCATTGATTGATTCCCCTTTAGGATATTCTTGAGCTTCAAGATATCTTTTCATTTCATGAAACCAAGGCTTCTCCTTTACTCTATCAGTGTCAATTTTATAGCAGTGCGTCGGTTCGTCAAATCTTTCGACAGTAATTATGGGAGCTTCATTGTCCCATTTGACCTTGAACATAGATGACATGGTTGCTAAAGCATTTGCCAACTGATTTTCTTCCCTTGGGATATATTCAAAGGTGATCTCTTCGAAGTACGATATCAAGGTTAGCACAAGTTCTTTGTAAGGGATACGATTTGGATGTTTTGTATCCCACTCTCCTTTAACTTGACTGACCACCAAGGCTGAGTCTCCAAATACGCTTAAGAATTTGATTCTTAGGTCAATAGAATCTTTCAGACCCAAGATATGTGCTTCATATTCGACCATGTTGTTGGTACAGTCAAAGTAGAATATGGCAGTGAAAGGCGTATGGCAACCTTCGGGGGAAATGATCGCAACACCAATTCCATTACCAAGTGCATTGGAAGCTCCAGCAAAACCATAGTCCATGGGGATCGTTGCTCAGGTCCTTCATACAGTCCAGGCTTTTCATAATTTGTAATCAACATGATATTATCGTCCGGGAATTTAAAGTTCATAGATTGGTAGTCATCCATAACTTGATGCGCCAAATTATCTGCCAGTACACTTCCTTTTATTGATTTTTGAGAAGTGTATTGAATTTCGTATTCAGTCAAGATCATTTGCCATCGGGCTATCCTACCAGACAGAGTTGGCTTCTCAAATATGTACTTGATGGGATCCATCTTAGAGATCAATAGAGTAATATGAGTCAACATATACTGTCTTAGCCGGCGAGCAGCCCATGCCAAAGCACAACAAGTTTTCTCGAGCAGTGAATATCTTGTTTCGTAATCGGTAAACTTTTTGCTAGGGTAGTATATTGCATGCTCTTTTTGACCAGGCTCGTCATGTTGCCCTAGCACACACCTCATTGAATTCTCTAACACAGTCATGTACATGATCAGAGGTCATCATTCAACTGGTGGCATCAGAATTGGAGGTTCCTGCAAGTATTCTTTGATCTTGTCAAAAGCTATTTGATAATCGTCATTCCATTTCACTACTCGATCTTTCCTCAGTAGCTTAAAGAGTGGCTCACAAGCAGCGGTCAGGTGAGAAATGAATCGGGCAATGTAGTTGAGTCGCCCTAAGAAACCTCTGACCTCCTTCTCAGTGCAAGGAGCTGGCATTTCTTGGATAGCTTTGACCTTTGTAGGATTGACTTCAATACCTTTTCCACTGATGACGAAGCCTAAGAGCTTTCCAGACCTTACCCCAAAGATGCATTTGTTGGGATTCAACCACAGCTTATATTTGTTTAGCCTTTCAAATAACTTGTATAGGTGATCAAGATATTCTTCCTCAGTTTGTGACCTGGCTATCATATCATCAACGTAGACTTCTATCTCATGATGAATCATGTCATGAAATAAATCCACCACAACCCGTTGATAAGTTGCACCTGCGTTCTTCAGCCCAAAAGGCATGACCTTATAACAGAAGGTTCCCCACTGTGTGACAAAGGTTGTTTTCTCCATGTCTTCAAGTGCCATTTTGATTTGGTTATAACCCGAGAAGACATCCATGAAGGAGAATACCTGGTGTTGAGCGGTGTTGTCAACCATGGCATCAATATATGGTAGTGGGAAGTCATCTTTGGGGCTCACCCTATTTAAATCCCTGTAGTCTACACACATATGAACCTTACCGTCTTTCTTTGGCACTGGAACAACATTTGCAACCCATTGGGGATACGACGCCACTGCCAAGAAACCTGCATTGAATTATTTCATTACCTCGGCTTTAATTTTCTCTGACATATCAGGATGCATGTGACGAACCTTTTGTTTGATCGGAGAACAACCCTCTTTCATTGGCAAATGATGAACCACGATATCAGTATCGAGCCCTGTAATGTCTTCATATGACGAAGAGAATACCTCAACATAGTCATGCAACATCTGAACCAATCTACTCTTTACACTGTCATCCAGGTTAGCGCCAATCTTGATTTCTTTATTATCTACCTCAGTAGCCAAATTTATCACTTCGAATGGTTATTCGTGCAGTTAGATAGCCTTTTCCTCTTGTATCAGGAGTCTGGCGAGTTCTCCAGGTATTTCACAATATTCTTCACCTTCGTCTTGATAGATTGGATTTTCGAAGTCATAAATGGAAATAGCAAAATTGTTGTCAATGAGATCCAGAGTGGATGTGGGTCTGCAAATGTGTGTGTGTGTGTGTGCATGTAAGGTCACATGGCTATTTAGAAAATGCAGTAAAGTAAAAGAAAGACAAGGAGCGCAAAATTTGAATGCAAAATCGTCCAATGTTTTCATTAAATGAGCATATGATATATGAAATAACAACCCTTAACAAATGGACCATTGTGCCCCAGGAAAGGCACATGGTTTAAAGTCGTTGTTTTTAAATAAATTATACAGACAAACTTCTTAAAGCAATAAAAATAGGAAATAGAAATTACTACTGGCTAAAGGAGATTGAGATGAAGTCTTTGGCCTTTCAGTTGTTGAGTCCATCGCTAGCAGTTGGGAATATCCAGTCGTCCAAGTCATCATCACTATCAGTGTCTCCCAGAGCATTGACTTCATTGTTGCTAATACAGAGAGGTGGTCTTCCAGCACGAACATGACGAACCTCTTTATGAGCATTTAAAGTGAAAACCTAACCCAAATTTGTTAGATTTGTAGGGAATGTCAGGAAGTTAACCTTATATAGTGCAACCCACATCTTCTACAACAACCCTAGCATCCTTCAGAGAGGCTATTCTTGGTGCACCTTTAGAGATTTCAAGAGTAGCAGGAGTAGAAACAACAATCATTGGAGAGATTACCTCAAATGTATTGCATGGGGTTTCAATGAGCTCACTATCCATTTCAACATATTTGAAAGAATTCAAATGACTGACCATATATTCTTCCTCTCCACAGACTGTGACAATCTTTCCTTTCACTGGGTATTTTAGCTTTGGATGTAATGTAGAGGTGACCGCACCTGTCCCATGAATCCATGGGCGTCCGAGCAAGCATGAATAGGACAGGAAGATATCTATTACATAGAAAGTTAAATTGAAGACTTGAGATCTCAGCTTGATCAGAAGATCGACCTCTCCGTGGACCATTCTTTTCGAACCATCAAAGGCTCTTACCACAATATCGCTAGGTTTCAGCACCAACCCTTCATATTTTAGTCTATCCAAAGAACCTTTGGGTAAAACTTTTAGGGAGGACCCTGTATCTACTAACACATGCACTAAAGTAGTGCCTTTGCATTTAATAGAGATATGTAGATCTTTATTATGATTCTTCCCTGCCGGAGTTAAATCTACATTAGAAAAGCCTAAACCATTGTCAGCGGTTAGGTTTGCTACACAATTCTCAAATTGATCGGCAGTGGTCTCTTGTAGTACATGGGCATTCTTCAGGAATTTCAACAAAGCTTGGGCATGTGCTTTGGAGCATAATAACAAGTACATCATGGATATTTTTGAGGGTGTCTTCCCAGTTGTTCAACTATTTTGTAGTCACTTTTTCAGATGATCTTCATAATTTCTTCCATCTTTTGTCTAGATGGTTCTTCAATTGTAACATCTTTAGATGGCGCCTCCATTCGAGCAGGCTCAGTTACTTTCTCTCTACCTCGGGCGTTATCAGTTGGCCCAGAAGCAGGAATACAAACAGGTGATGTAGTAGTTGTTGGAGGAGAGATCTCTGGAGAGAGGATCCTTCCTGTCCTAGTGACCTTACTAGTTCCGACAATGTTTGTAATTTCAGGATCTTCAGTTTCAGTAATCCATGGCTCTTACTTGACACCATGATAATAAACTTTTGCCTCATAGTTCCAGGGAACAACTTTGTCATAGGAATATGGGATTGGCCCCGGTGTAGTGATAACCAGAGGAGTCACTCTCGGCTCAGCAGGAATCCTTATAGGGCCTCTAGAGGTTATCCTAATAGGAGTATTTGAAATGGTGATTATGGAAACATCTTCAAGTCTCAGCTCTTGAGGTATACTTTCAGGCAAACTCTTCATGGACGGAGTTTTCTCGAAAATAATTTCATGGTTATCAATAAGGCGTTGAATACCTTTATGTAGCAACATACAACCATTAGTTTGGGAAGCACTATGGTAACAATTTTAAAGGCAGCTCGAAAATAAATCGGCTCTGAACAGATTCTTCTTAATGGTCATCAAGGGAGTAGTCAAATCACTGATGGAGGAGAAAAAGGAAACATCGTCAACACCATTAACACCTTTACCATGATTGGGCATGGGTGCGGTAATCACATTAGCGGTTTCTAAAGGGTCAAACTCAATCACCTTGTTGTCAATCAAATCTTGGATTTATATTTTTAGGGCCCAACAATCATTGGTGTCGTGCCCACGACTATTGGAATGATAGGCACACCTTTCATTTGAGTTATATTTCGGAGATGATGTATTGGGATTTTGAGGAGGATCCCGCAGTGTTACCAAATCTGCCTTCAACAAATGTTGTAAAGCTTGAGACAATGGCATGTTGATCCTAGTGAACTGCCTCCTCGGGGCATCTGGCCTACGCTGATTGTTTTGTTGTTGTTGTCGTCGAACTGGGGTTGGGTTAGAAATCAATACTGCTCCTACCGACAGAGGAAGATCGTTCTTGATACGGCTCCTTTATCCATAAAAATCATTAGTTTCCTTCTTACCAACAAATGGTTTTGTTGTACCCCAAAATTTTCCCTCCCATTTTCACACAAAACATACTCCTAGAGGTCCTCAATTGCTCAAGTTGACTAAGTATTGACCAGACAAAGCCTCCTCCTAAGACAATGAGCCTCAAACTAGGGTTTCCCTCCTCATCAAGACATTTGAGTTACAAGGGTCCTAAATGGTTTCCAATTCCATAATATGTTCTCAAGATCATCCATGCCAAGTTTCACGCCTTGCACAAGAAGTTTGCTCAGTCAACTGCTCAAATGCCTGAAAATTAATTGTGTTAGGTCAAAAGTCAACTGTGACCCACATACAATCAAACTTCAAGATTTTTTGTCAACATCAACATTTTGAAGTTATATCCATCATTTGATCAAGGGTTGATCATGATTCCTCAGGGAATGCTCCTAATTCATCAAAACTCAAAAGATGCTAAATTGGGGTTTCTATTGGAAAAGTCAACCAAACTTTGACCAAGCATAACTTTCTCATACTTTATCAGAAATTCCTCAACCAAGGCTCATTTTGAAGATAATCCAATTCCCTACAATTCATCTTCAACCCTCAAGTTCAATAATTGCACTCATGAAAAGATATGAATTCAGACATTATAGGTCATTTCAAAAAGTCAACAAAAACACCTTTTGGGTCAAAGCTTCTTATATGAGCATGAAAGATCCAATTGAGATGAAACCAAATAGGTTGTTTATAGAACATCCTAAGATTTCTAAAAAGTCCAAGAACACCCTCTTAGGGTCAAAATTTAGAGAGATATGCATTGACAAAGTTGGCCATTTTTGGAAATTTGCACAAAGTCAACAATGCCCAAAATTGCATTTTTTCCACATGAGCCCATCTTTTCAAGATTGAATCTCAGTCCTAGCATGGTCCACGGCCTATGGGACCCTCCATGCCTTTTTATTTTTGTTTATTTAATTTATTTTGATTTTTATTCATTTAAAAATCAAATAAATTCAAATAAAATCAAATTAAATAAAAAAATAAATCAAATTAAGGGAATGAGATTTGTTTTGCATTGAATTAGAAATCATGCAAGATGTATAACATCAAGAGAAACCGTGCCAAGCCATGACAGGAAGAAATCTCCAATTTTGGAAAGCTTTGAATCAAAATTCAAGACTATTACATATTTGGATTCTTTCTAATTCTAATGACCTAATCTGATTCACTACTTATAAAAAGACATTGCAACCCTAGAAGAGGAGAATTCATGGGCAGCCAGCCTCAAAAAGAGAAAGAAAAAGCTTCTAAAAATTAAAAAAAAAACTCAAATCGGATTCCACATGGCAGCCGTCCTAAAGGGGATTTGAAGATTTCAATACGTTCCTTGGTACTCTCAGAAGCTTTTCCAATCGTTTCCCAGCCTCAAAGCATTAAGAATCATGTGCTACCACCTTCACGGTTTACAACTTTTTTCTAAATTCGTTTTCATTGATTCTGTCATTATCAACATGTTTTAAGTATATATTCATGCTTGTAATCATGTTTGCAATGTGTTTTTATGATCTAATTTGAGTTTACCTGCAGGAATTATGAAACACCATTCTTAGGGCTTCAAAGCACGTTTTAGGTTTTTTGATATAGGCAAAATCAGGTTTGATTATGGGTACCATGGTGTTCAGGGCCTTAAACCTAATTGATCCATGGTCTTCATTTGAATTTATTATGCGTGTGCTGCATTTTTGAAGTTGGCAGATTTACAGCTACAGACGTTAGACTGTAGGTAAAGGTCGTTACCTAAAACGACAGTTCTAATAAGGAAGATGAAAGCGTGTCAACACCTGAGTGGTCAATTTGAATCTCGTGCATTTTTCCTATAACACTGAGTCATTATCCATTATATTATTTGTTGTTTGTTTCGATTAACAAAAGGCCAATTGGCACAGTGGCAAGCATGGAAGGTTTCAGGGCGCGTGCGTGTAGGAGGTCAGGGGTCCGATCCCTGTCTCCTACATAATATTTTTCCTAATGTTTAACTGCAGATCTGGTAGTATCATTCTAAAAGCGCCTACCATGCATCTTAACATCTCATCATTAGATCAACCTGTATCCAGATCCTACGCCTCAAGCATGCAAGCGCATGGTGGATTCTCTTGGCAAGCTCCCCACTGGACCAAACGCAGGCAGATGGGCCAACTATTCTGGGCCTGAAGAAATTCCAATTCACACCCCCCAAAATTACTTCCAACATCAGGCCCATTCTTTTTATTTTTGTTTTAATTTCTCTTTTATTTCTTTATTTTTTTTAATTATTTTTTTTATTGCTTTAAAAATCCTTTTTTTATTAAATCTCAAAATCATAAAAACACAAAAAAAAATAGAATTAGGTTTTTTTCATAAAATAGTTAATTTCATTAATTAATTAGGTTAATTAGGATAACTTAAAATTATTTTTTTTCATAATTAAAATTAATTAGAAATTAGGTTAATTTGCAAAGTTAATTATTTTTTCTCAAAAAAATCCAAAAAAATATTTTTCTTTATTTGTTAAATTAAATATCTTTGAATATTGTCAATTCCCCATATTTAATTTTGTCACGCACATTTATTTATCCATTTCTCCAATTAATGTATCTGCTCCAAAGTTGTAATAGCTTTTAACTTAGATTTATTATTGCTTTTATTTACTGTTTTCCCCGAAAAAATTTATTATGTAATCCCCCTCCCCAAGGCCTTGAAATAGCTAGGTTTAAATTTCACGCACTTTTACTTTCCGTCATAATAAATTGTTAGATGATTGATAATAGGATTGTATGCAAAAGATCAATATTTAAAATGATAGAAAACCCTAAATGTGTAAATATTAAATAAACTGAAAATCAAACACTTACACATGCTCACTCCTAGGGTTTTCCCCACTTCGGTCGCCTTCGGTAAACGATCATGAAGTATAGGGAGTTTTAGTGGTTATCCTCTAGTCCCAAAAGATAAAAAAGGACCCATTCGAATGTTGCTTCGGAAAGATCTTTAGGACTCTAGGGTAACTACTAAGGTTTCCTAACCATTACTTTAGTGATCGTACTTGTCCCTTTTGACTGTCCCTTAAACTCCAACGATGGATCTACCTACTCCTTAATAGTAGGATAGCGCTGTCTAAAGGAAATAGGAAAAATGAACAGCCTTTTTCAAGTAGGTAGAAACTTTTAGGTACTTGCTCAAAATAATTTTTACACTTACACTTTCAAACAATCTTTTCAAACTAAAGTTTTCAAAAACACTTTATCACACCCTTGAGGACTGATACAAGGGTTACCATAAAGTGAAACACCGAACTAAGGCAATTTCAAAACTTTTTCAAACACACAAATACACAAAAGCAATTTAAGAATGAGCAAGTACCTAAGAGCCCGTGGAAAACCACGGATAGAAAGGATGATAACACCTTCCCTTTCTATAATCTACCCCCCGTACTTAGAAACATCTCGAAAAAGGTTTTTTCTGTTCTTTTTCCCTTTTCCTTTGTTGGATGAAATAAAAGACGGTGGCGACTCTTGCTTACCGTACATTTTCGAACAAAAAAAACGCAAAACCAGTAGTAACGAAAAACAGTCGGTTCTACCACTGTATCACAGAACTGGCGACTCTGTAGGGGAGTTATAAAAAGTGGGTTTTACCTTAGGATCTAGGTCATTCTTAATTGCTTCTTTGGCTTGTCTTGTTTTATTTATTTTTAAGGGTATCTGTTTGGGTTGTTTGGATCCTAAACCCGGATCGTGGAATTCCTTTTAGGTAAGTCACAATAAACTGTGAGGGAGTTGTGTGGGGTATACCGACACGGTTGAAACAGTAGTTATGTTGATACGATACTTTGGTGTGTACCGGTAGCCCTTGAGTAATTAAGGAGAATACGGGACCGCTGCATGGTATCATAAAGTGTCAACTGACCTTAGCACCTTAATTAACCAACTTGGCTTTTAGGACGTAGTGAGATAGCCGTCTTTGGTGTTAACCCAGAGTCGGTTGATACTCGATGCTACACTCAATGAGGTTTGACTCTTGAGTTTTGTTTGGTGGAAAGTCAATTGTCTATCGGAACGAAATTTGGGGGAATGATCGGTGATATTGAGATCCCTTAGAACCCGGTTTCTATATTTAGGACAGGTTGAACCAACCCAACTTCAAGAGGGTATACCTTAAAATCCATGCAAGCCTTAAAGCTAAGGTCTATGTGTGATTTGCTTGTGTTTGCTATATATGCTATATCTGAGCATAATCATGACATCGTAACATAGGGTATCATACTAACCATTTCAAGGATTCTTAGGGTTTACTTTTATCTTGTTTTGTAGGACATGTCCCTCGCCCACAAATTCACTATCCAAGTCAGTCTGGTAAAGGTACCTCCTCAGCTTAAGGAATTGGTATCAAGGGTTCCTGAAAGCTCTCCTTTCACTGAAAGACATGTTTGACTTCTCAGCTTAGTCACCTCAAATCCTGATGAAGAAATGTTAAAAGTTCTCTTTCAGTTCTTCGACCCTCTACATCACTGCTTCACTTTTCCAGATTACCAGTTAGTGCCTACTATGGAGGAGTTTTCTCTGTTACTAGTGTTGGTGTAAGCCCTAGAGGCCAATACTTTTGGTACTTGTATCGAATTATTTATTAATAATAAAAGGCATTTCTTTATTATGTTTTCCAAAATAATAAAGTCCCTAGAATGGTTTATTGGTTTAATGAAATGTTAAGTGTGACTTAATCATGAGATCCCATTAAACATAAGAAACTATTCTTAAAGTATCCATAGTCAAGCTTTAATGTGAAGTGGGATAACATTAAAGCATTAAGATTATTATGAAGATAGATTGATGATCACATCTCATGGATCATAGATAAGGAGTTATCAAGTCTTGACATAGGTATGAATATTAGGAGTAATATTTATACTGGATTGACCCGTTATGAGAATACTACATAGAATGTTATGCAAAGTGTCATAAGTTATTCTCATGATGATAATGGTGTATACCACCCTTCGACCTGAAACCACTATGGACCCTAGATGTAGAGTCAAGTACTTTATTGCTGATCAAACGTCATCCGTAACTGGATGACTATAAAGATGGTTGATGGGTACTTCACAAAGCATGCTAAGGGACATGAGTGACCTAGATGGAATTTGCTCATCCTGCATAACAGGATAAATGTCTAAGGGCCCAATATTGAACTGGACAAGGGTGACACAGTGTATGCCTTGTGTTCAATATAGACATGAGGGCAAAAGGGTAATTGTACAACACAAATATTATCACGGAAAAGGTTTGGTCAGATCACATGACATTTTCGTGACTTGGGTAACAGTGATGTGTTGCTAGATACCGCTCACTGTTTATTATATTAAATGTGTAATTTAATATAATTGCCAACATCGCGAAAACCTACAGGGTCACACACATAAGGACAGGTTGATGAGAGATAGAATAAATAAGGAACACCGTAAGGTACGGTGCACTTAAGTGTAATACGGAAAGTGGTAAGGTACCACGTGGATAAGTGATATATGGTACATCATAAGGTATGATGTCCATAAGCTTAATTGGGCTTTTAGCTTATAGCCTTAATTGGGCTTTTAGCTTGTAGCCCACACGAGTGATTCTATAAATAGATCCCTTGTGATGAAGTTTTTTCACTTGATGCATTTTCATTTTTGACTCTCTCTCTCACTCAAGGTTTCCGTTCGTGATCAGCTAGCACTGTGACCGGAAGCGATCTGTTCGTGTGGACTGAGTAGAGGAGTTGTTCTTCATCAACGCTCGTGATCACGACATCAAAGGTCTGAATCGCCACAAGAGGTAAAACTTTCTATCACTGACCATGCTCATTCGTAAGGATCTCTAAAGGAAAATTTTATATTCCGCTGCGTTTTGATCGCAATTTTCCTTCAACTAGGGGTGCCTATCCTTAACAAGGTACCTTTCAATGGCATGGAAAGAGACCCTAAACCTGGAGATATTGCTAAAGCTCTGTCCTTACAACGGTCTGACGTAGTGGCAAATTGGGAAACCAGGAGAGGTGTCAAGGGTTTTTTGGCTAAGTTCTTATTTTACAAAGCTCGTCACTTTTGGGATACCATGGACCTAAAAGCTTTTGAAGAGGTGTTAGCCCTTCTCATCTATGGGTTAGTACTGTTTCCTAATCTGGACCAGCTCATAGATGTGAATGCGGTTAAGGTTTTCCTATCACGCAATCTAGTACCTACTCAGCTTGGAGATATCCTACATTCTCTGCATACTCATACTATAAAGAGAAGGTGGACCCTTTTGTGCTGCACTCCTCTTTTGGATAGGTGGTTTATTTCGCACCTACCCTGATCTGTCTTGAAGAATAAATAGGGTTTGAGATTGTCTCGTAGGCTGATGACTCTTACACATTCAGGTATTCATTAGTGTCCTAGATCCTCGGAGAATGTCACCATCATTGATCGATGCGGAGAATTCCCTAATGTCCCTCTCTTAGGCATTAGGGGAGGAATCACTTACAATCCTTGTTTGGCACTGCGACAGTTTGGATATGCGAGAAGGGATGGTCCTCATGATACACTTATCTAAGGACTCACCTTCGTCTATGAGAATGATGCTTAGGGTTACCGTAAAAGGTTCACGCGATCTTGGGGCATGGTACACAGAGTTGATAGCAAGACACTGGGGCACAAGAATTCCATCCCTCTTGAGCCTTATCTCAAATGGGTAAGAGCATGTGCCCAAAGTCTTATGATGCCTTACCCTTCCATCCTACCTATGATTATGGAACCGGTTGCTGAAGGAGACACTTCTTATCTTGTTCTTCATCCTGATATGCTAACTGATCATGAGGAGTTACAAAAATCCTGGGTTCAACTTAAAGAGGAGCGGGATACATTTGAAACTCAATTATACGCCAGCGAGAAGAAGGTCCTGCTAGGCTACTTCATGAAGAGAGGAATATAAACGCCTACATTGCACCAAAGAGGATGCGCTCATGGGAAACCTAATTTTCTTTTTGCTTTAAGTTTTGTTTTGATTCGATTAAAACCAGAATGAATTGAATAATAAACGATTAATTAAATTTGGCATCTGTTGTGTACGATTTGGATGATTGATGTTGACTATGCTTCGGAATCCGACATTAGTATGGTGAAGCAGCGATACATCGATCGTCCATAGGTTACACAAATAAGATCGATCACTCTTATATATGATATAAGTAAATCTGATGCAACGATGGTATATGTGATATACTGTTTCTGTTTCGTTCATTCAAACACTAGATGATTGTTATTCCTTTGACCGATCACTGTTCATATGCTTCGGAATCCGACATTAGTATGGTGAAGCAATGGCATGTGATTAATCATACTGAATTATCAATCGAGATGTGTTTGACAACATGAAACTGTTGCATTAGGGTTCATGACGGCACAAGGGTTGTGTTGTTGCAGATTTATGCGATTAGGGTTGTGAATGCACAAGAGTTGTGCGAAAATGACGCCGATTTCAAATGAATTGTTCATTAAAATTTTGCGCCGGGGCGCTGCCCCTGACAACCCCGCAAAGGGGCGCTGCCCCCTTGACCCCCGTCCGCTGAACGGTCAGCGGAACCCCCGGCTAACTCTGTGTAGTGTGATCAATCATCGAAATTTAATTTGCCTTTTTTAATTAACAAAATTTAAACTAATAATAAAAGTGTGTTTATTATTATTGTCTTGTGGTGATCAGTTATGGCCTTAGTTTTTTTTTTCCTTTATTTTATTTTGGGATTGTAAAATACGGCCTGCGTGTCGTGCCTCTCTCTAAAATTCTTGATGTAACTTCTTTTCTCATCTCACTCCCTCGTATGTAAAACGAGTTTCTTTTATGTAATGTAATGTTATGAAGAAAGAGAAGAATACAATATCAAAGGAGGATAACCTTGGAGATCTTGCTTGGAGAAGTTTAGATCGTTATTAGGTTAACTTAGGTTCTCTCATTGGCTTGGGAGAACAATTGCGCTAGGGGCCATAATTGTATCCTTTTATGTATATTGATGCATGTGTTTGTATGTTGATGCATGAGAGAGACGAATTGCATGTTAAGCCGGTGAGATCAAACTAATAACAAAATCCCTCAAGTTAAATATTAAGTTCATGCTTTCCAAGTTTTAGCACTCATCAAGACTAGTATCGAATAATGTAGGTTTCGCCTACGCGAGGTGCATGTTCTATATTAGTAAGGTGCGATGGGATAATTGTAATATCCAACTGCTAAAACAATGGGTCAAACTTAACTAAACACATTATAATAAGATTATACATGTTTAGAAGCAAGAGTTGGGAATGATTCATATGATGAATTAGAATAAGGAGTTATTCACCCAACTGAAATTATTCGAGAGTTATATGAGATACCATTGGAAGGAGTTCCTACCTAAATAACCTAGTTTTGTGTAATCAGCCTAACGCTGACTTAGAACGAAGTGAAATGTGGATCTCGACCCACTAGAAAGTCTTCCAACGGGATTTTCCGAATCAAATGATGAGGGTCATTTGGTTTGAGTAAAATAGTGGGAGCATATTTGATTAAAGGCCTAATTAAATATGTTGTTTTAATGATACTTATATTTTCATTTTTTTTGTAGATTACCATGACAACAAACAACCATATTTTGCGATCAATCCTAGATAAGGAAAAATTGTCTGGGACAAATTTCCTGGATTGGCACCGAAATCTGAGGATTGTCCTCAAGCACGATAAGAAGCTGTATGTCTTGGAGACACCTGTTCCTGAAGAGGAACCGCCTAGTTCGGCACCTAAGGCAGAAAGATAAGCTTATAAGAAGCATCTTGATGATGCTAATGAAGCCGCTTGTCTCATGCTAGCTACTATGAACTCGGAGTTGCAAAAGCAACACGAGAACATGTCAGCGTTCGATATGATCGGACATCTGAAAATGCTCTATCAAGAGCAGGCAAGAAATGAGAGGTTTCAGGTTTCAAAGGCCCTTTTTAACAGCAAGTTATCTGAGGGAAACCCTGTAGGTCCCCATGTACTCAAAATGATTGGGTATGTGGAGAACCTTGAAAGGTTAGGGTTTCCGCTTGGAAAGGAACTTGCAACTGATTTTATCTTGCAATCGTTGCCAGATAGCTTTAATCAGTTTGTCATGAATTTCAACATGAATGACATGGATAAGAGTCTTCCAGAATTGCTAAGCATGTTGAAAACTGCTGAGCAGAATATGAAGACAAAAGGGAAGTCCATTCTGATGGTCAGTAATGGAAAGAAGTTGAACAAGAGGCCTACCAAGCAGGTTGGTAAAGGGAAAGGCAAGGAAGTTGCCAAGCCTAAACCTACTGTTCCTGCTTTGAAGCCTAGTGGAGGCATAGCAAAGGAGGGCACTTGCTTCCATTGCGGTAAGACCGAACATTGGAAGAGAAACTGCCCAAAGTACCTGGAAGATAAGAACAATGGAGTAGGGACTTCAAATTCAGGTATTTTTGTTATTGAAATTAATTTATCTACTTCTGCATCATGGGTATTAGATACTGGATGCGGTTCTCACATTTGTACTAATGTGCAGGGGCTAAAAAGGAGTAGAGATTTGGCAAAAGGTGAAGTTGACCTACGAGTTGGAAATGGAGCAAAGGTTGCTGCTTTAGCCGTAGGAACTTATGTTTTGACTTTACCTAGTGGTTTAATAATTCAGTTAGAGAACTGTTATTATGTACCTGCAATTAGTAGGAATATTATTTCCGTTTCTTGTTTGGACAAGTTTGGTTTTTCATTTATAATAAAGAACAATTGTTGCTCTATTTATTTGAATGATATATTCTATGCTTCTGCACAAATGAACAATGGACTATATGTCCTTGATCTTGAAATGCCAATTTATAACATTAATACTAAACGGATTAAACCTAATGAGTTAAATCCAAGCTACCTTTGGCACTGTCACTTAGGCCACATAAATGAGAAACGCATTTCCAAACTCCATAAAGATGGACTCTTGGACTCTTTTGATTATGAATCATATGAGACATGCAGATCTTGTTTAATTGGAAAGATGACAAAGTCCCCATTCACAGGAAAAGGTGAAAGGGCTAATGATCTTTTGGCCCTCATACATACTGATGTATGTGGACCACTGAACATACCAGCCAGAGGAGGTTTTCAATACTTCATCACATTTACTGATGATTTCAGTAGATATGGTTATGTGTATTTAATGAAACACAAATCTGAAACCTTTGAAAAATTCAAGGAATTCAAGAATGAAGTACAAAACCAACTAGGTAAGAATATTAAAGTTCTTCGATCAGATCGAGGCGGTGAATATTTAAGCCTAGAGTTTGATGACCATCTAAAGGAATGTGGGATTTTATCCCAACTTACTCCTCCCGGAACACCACAATGGAATGGTGTATCTGAGAGAAGAAATCGGACCTTGTTAGACATGGTTCGATCCATGATGAGTCATGCCGATCTTCTGAACTCCTTTTGGGGACATGCACTATTGACTGCAGCTTACACACTTAACCGAGTTCCATCCAAAAAGGTTGAGAAGACACCATATGAGATATGGAGTGGTAAGAAACCACATATGTCTTACATGAAGATTTGGGGTTGTGAAGTTTATGTGAAACGACAAATTTCAACTAAGCTTGAGCCCAAATCTGACAAATGCTTATTTGTTGGGTATCCTAAAGAAACAAGAGGGTATTACTTCTACAATCCTTCTGAGGGAAAAGTGTTTGTCGCTCGAACTGGAGTTTTTCTGGAAAAGGATTTTATTTCCAAAAGAATCAGTGGGAGGAAAATAGAGCTTGAAGAAATTCAAGAACCACAAAGCATTGATACACCTATGGAGGAATTAGAGCAGGAAACACAAGTAGTTGTGGAAGAGCAACCTGCTCAAGTAGAACAAGACCAGCGTAGGTCAAGCAGGATACGTCAACAACCTGAGAGATATGGATATCTCATAAGTGATCAGGGTGATGTATTACTCATGGATCAAGATGAGCCTGTGACCTACCAAGAGGCCATAACTGGTCCTGAGTCCGAGAAGTGGCTAGAAGCCATGAAATCTGAAATGGATTCCATGTACACAAACCAGGTTTGGACCTTGGTAGAGCCTCCTATAGGAGTTAACCCTATAGGATGCAAGTGGGTCTTCAAAAAGAAGACTGACATGGATGGTAAGGTACATACCTATAAGGCAAGACTGGTTGCAAAAGGCTATAAACAAATTCATGGGGTGGACTATGATGAAACCTTTTTCACCAGTTGCAATGCTTAAATCTGTTCGGATTTTACTTGTTATCGCTGCATATCATGATTATGAAATATGGCAGATGGATGTCAAAACTGCTTTCCTTAATGGGAATCTTCTTGAGGATGTGTACATGACACAACCTGAAGGATTTGACATACCAGAGGAAGCCCAAAAGATATGTAAGTTACAGCGATCAATTTATGGATTAAAGCAAGCTTCCAGAAGCTGGAATCTTTGTTTTGATGAAACAATAAAACAATATGGATTCATCAAGAATGAAGATGAGCCTTGTGTCTACAAGAAGGTTAGTGGGAGCATGATCGTATTCCTGGTATTATATGTAGATGACATATTACTCATTGGAAACGATGTCCCTACCTTGCAACAAGTGAAGACTTGGTTAGGGAAATGCTTTTCAATGAAGGACCTAGGTGAAGCAGCCTATATATTAGGAATCAGGATCTATAGAGATAGGTCACAAAAACTGCTTGGCCTAAGTCAGAGTACATACATAGAAAAAGTGTTGAGACGCTTTAATATGCATGATTCCAAGAAAGGATTTATACCTATGCAACATGGCATGTGTCTGTCAAAAACACAATCCCCTTCAAGTAAGGAAGAAAGGGATCGCATGGATAAGATTCCATATGCATCTGCAATAGGATCTATCATGTATGCCATGCTATGTACTCGACCAGATGTCTCGTATTCTTTAAGTGCAACGAGTAGGTACCAGTCTAATCCCGGTGATGCTCATTGGGTAGCTGTCAAGAATATCCTTAAGTACTTGAGAAGGACTAAGGATTCATTCTTGATATATGGAGGTCAGGAAGAGCTTGCTGTAATTGGATACACTGATGCTAGCTTCCAGACAGATAAGGATGACTTTAGATCGCAATCTGGTTATGTGTTTTGTTTAAATGGTGGCGCTGTGAGCTGGAAAAGTTCAAAGCAAGATACAGTTGCTGATTCTACAACCGAGGCTGAGTATATTGCTGCCTCAACTGCAGCAAAGGAAGCTGTTTGGATCAAGAAGTTCATTAGTGAACTTGGCATAGTCCATAGCATTGTGGATCCCATTGATCTCTATTGTGATAACAATGGTTCTATCGCACAAGCTAAGGAGCCTAGATCTCACCAACGATCCAAACACATACTTAGGCGTTATCATCTCATTCGAGAGATAATCGATCGGGGAGATGTGAAAATATGCAGAGTACCTACACTTGACAATGTTGCTGACCCATTAACAAAGCCTCTTGCGCAGCTGAAGCATGATGGACATACTAGATCTATGGGTATTAGGGGTATGCCTGATTGGCTCTAGTGCTAGTGGTAGATTGTTGGTGTAAGCCCTAGAGGCCAATACTTTTGGTACTTGTATCGAATTTTTTATTAATAATAAAAGGCATTTCTTTATTATGTTTTCCAAAATAATAAAGTCCCTAGAATGGTTTATTGGTTTAATGAAATGTTAAGTGTGACTTAATCATGAGATCCCATTAAACATAAGAAACTATTCTTAAAGTATCCGTAGTCAAGCTTTAATGTGAAGTGGGATAACATTAAAGCATTAAGATTATTATGAAGATAGATTGATGATCACATCTCATGGATCATAGATAAGGAGTTATCAAGTCTTGACATAGGTATGAATATTAGGAGTAATATTTATACTGGATTGACCCGTTATGAGAATACTACATAGAATGTTATGCAAAGTGTCATAAGTTATTCTCATGATGATAATGGTGTATACCACCCTTCGACCTGAAACCACTATGGACCCTAGATGTAGAGTCAAGTACTTTATTGCTGATCAAACGTCATCCGTAACTGGATGACTATAAAGATGGTTGATGGGTACTTCACAAAGCATGCTAAGGGACATGAGTGACCTAGATGGAATTTGCTCATCCTGCATAACAGGATAAATGTCTAAGGGCCCAATATTGAACTGGACAAGGGTGACACAGTGTATGCCTTGTGTTCAATATAGACATGAGGGCAAAAGGGTAATTGTACAACACAAATATTATCACGGAAAAGGTTTGGTCAGATCACATGACATTTTCGTGACTTGGGTAACAGTGATGTGTTGCTAGATACCGCTCACTGTTTATTATATTAAATGTGTAATTTAATATAATTGCCAACGTCGCGAAAACCTACAGAGTCACACACATAAGGACAGGTTGATGAGAGATAGAATAAATAAGGAACACCGTAAGGTACGGTGCACTTAAGTGTAATACGGAAAGTGGTAAGGTACCACGTGGATAAGTGATATATGGTACATCATAAGGTATGATGTCCATAAGCTTAATTGGGCTTTTAGCTTATAGCCTTAATTGGGCTTTTAGCTTGTAGCCCACACGAGTGATTCTATAAATAGATCCCTTGTGATGAAGTTTTTTCACTTGATGCATTTTCGTTTTTGACTCTCTCTCTCACTCAGAGTTTCCGTTCGTGATCAGCTAGCACTGTGACCGGAAGCGATCTGTTCGTGTGGACTGAGTAGAGGCGTTGTTCTTCATCAACGCTCGTGATCACGACATCAAAGGTCTGAATCGCCACAAGAGGTAAAACTTTCTATCACTGACCATGCTCATTCGTAAGGATCTCTAAAGGAAAATTTTATATTCCGCTGCATTTTGATCGCAATTTTCCTTCAACTAGGGGTGCCTATCCTTAACAAGGTACCTTTCAATGGCATGGAAAGAGACCCTAAACCTGGAGATATTGCTAAAGCTCTGTCCTTACAACGGTCTGACGTAGTGGCAAATTGGGAAACCAGGAGAGGTGTCAAGGGTTTTTTGGCTAAGTTCTTATTTTAGAAAGCTCATCACTTTTGGGATACCATGGACCTAAAAGCTTTTGAAGAGGTGTTAGCCCTTCTCATCTATGGGTTAGTACTGTTTCCTAATCTGGACCAGCTCATAGATGTGAATGCGGTTAAGGTTTTCCTATCACGCAATCTAGTACCTACTCAGCTTGGAGATATCCTACATTCTCTGCATACTCATACTATAAAGAGAAGGTGGACCCTTTTGTGCTGCACTCCTCTTTTGGATAGGTGGTTTATTTCGCACCTACCCTGATCTGTCTTGAAGAATAAATAGGGTTTGAGATGGTCTCGTAGGCTGATGACTCTTACACATTCAGGTATTCATTAGTGTCCTAGATCCTCGGAGAATGTCACCATCATTGATCGATGCGGAGAATTCCCTAATGTCCCTCTCTTAGGCATTAGGGGAGGAATCACTTACAATCCTTGTTTGGCACTGCGACAGTTTGGATATGCGAGAAGGGATGGTCCTCATGATACACTTATCTAAGGACTCACCTCCGTCTATGAGAATGATGCTTAGGGTTACCGTAAAAGGTTCACGCGATCTTGGGGCATGGTACACAGAGTTGATAGCAAGACACTGGGGCACAAGAATTCCATCCCTCTTGAGCCTTATCTCAAATGGGTAAGAGCATGTGCCCAAAGTCTTATGATGCCTTACCCTTCCATCCTACCTATGATTATGGAACCGGTTGCTGAAGGAGACACTTCTTATCTTGTTCTTCATCCTGACATGCTAACTGATCATGAGGAGTTACAAAAATCTTGGGTTCAACTTAAAGAGGAGCGGGATACATTTGAAACTCAATTATACGCCAGCGAGAAGAAGGTCCTGCTAGGCTACTTCATGAAGAGAGGAATATAAACGCCTACGTTGCACCAAAGAGGATGCGCTCATGGGAAACCTAATTTTCTTTTTGCTTTAAGTTTTGTTTTGCTTGATTGTAAGCCTAAAAGGCACCATTTGTAACAATTCAAACTCATTAATACAATTAACGTGTGTTTCTTTTGGTTAAGCAAATTTGAGCCTTTAAGAATCCTTGAAATCATTGCATATGCATATCATCCATGACATTGCATAAACAAGTTTCATAACAGGTTTCTTATCTTCGTTGTTGTCTATTTCAGCAATAATGAATTCTGAACAAAGTATCAAGGATCTCCAGGCACAAAATGCCCAATTTCAGCAAATGTTTGTAACTTTGGCTAAAGGGCAGGAAGATCTAAAGTCCCTTATCTTGAAAGATAGAAAGAAGAAGACAAAGAAGATTGCTAGTGTCCTGAATCTGGGCAGAAGATTCAAGGGACCGTTGAAGCAACCGGTTGATCTGACCTCTTCATCCAAAGAAGGGGAGAACCAGGAGGATGAGACAAGGGAGGAAGACCCTAGCCCAAGGGTTTCTGAGAATGAATCTGATTATAATGATGAACAGTATCCTCCCGCTGAGGATAGATACAAATAGTTAGAGGATCGTCTGAGCGTAATGGAAATCCAAAGAGTACCAGGGCTTGATTTTAAAGAGTTGGGTTTGGTATCTGGGGTTGTCATCCCACCGAAGTTCAAGGCTCCGATATTTGCAAAGTATGATGGGGTTTCTTGTCCCAAGCTTCATCTTCGTTCTTATGTGAGGAATATTCAGCCTCACACTAGTGATAGGAACTTGTGGGTCCATTTCTTTCAAGATAGTCTGTCTGGGACTCAGTTTGAGTGGTTCTGTCAGCTATAGGGAACCAATGTCCGCAACTGGGAAGATCTGGATGCTGCTTTTTATAAGCAGTACCAATATAACACTGACCTTGCTCCTACCCGTACTCAACTCCGGAGTATGTCCATGGGTGCAAGAGAAGGTTTTCAGGACTACGCTCAGAAGTGGAGAGATTTGGCAGGGAGAGTCCAACCCCCTTTTTTTGATAGGGAGTTGGTGGACATGTTTCTTGGTACGCTATCTGGTCCATTCTTCAATCACTTGATTGGTAGCTCCTCAGCTGGTTTTACTGAGCTGATATTGATTGGAGAAAGGGTAGAAGCTGGGATCCGAAGTGGCAAGATCCAGAAAGACACCTCTTCAAGTACATTGAAGAAGCCATTCATGAGTAAGAAGAAGGTCAATGTTCTTTACAATCCCACAAGTCAGAATAGAAACGAGCATCGTCCAGCAGTAGGGGCTATAATGATTTCTAAGTATGAACCCACCCAACAAAGGAGCAATCAACCAAGGACAGAAAGGCTGGTAAGATAGTACACCTGGATAAACATGACTCTGTCTCAAATCTTTCCATAGCTACTGAATACAAATCTGGTAACCCTGAAGGAGGCTCCCAAGAATCCCAACACCACATCTCCTTGTCAAAATCCAAATGTTCGGTGTGCTTACCATTCTGAGAGTCCAAGCCACGATACCAACAACTGCTGGGCTTTGAAGAACAAGGTGCAGGATCTGATCAAGGAAAAGGAGATCGAATTCGATCCCCCTGAGACTCCCAACATGATAACTGCACCCATGCCCAAGCATGGCTCGAAAATCAATGCTATTGAGGTTGTCTCCTCCACGGAAGATGTTGATGATGAGGATTCTGATATTGACAGCTGGATCTACCCTACTACCAATGGTGGACCTAGTAATTGGACGGCCAAAGATTTTGTGCCGATTTCTTTTGTTCAACAGTAATTGTCTTACTTGTTTTTCGGATTTGTAATAAACAATATAAACTCTATGGCCTTGTGTCTTGCCCGAGGCACAATGGTTTATTTGTAAGGGTTATTATATGTCATCATCATATGTCATCAATAAAACATTGGACGTTTCTTGCATACAAATTTTACGCTCTCTGTTTTTATTTTCTGCTTTTCACTTTATCAATACAATTATGCTCTTACACACACTAACATAATAAAACTGCAGGTCCATATCCACTCTGGATTCCATTGATAACAGTTCTGCTATTGCCAGTTATAACTTCGAAAATCCGATCAACCAAGCCGAGGAAGAAGGTGAGGAAAATTTTGAGGTACATGGAGAACTTGCTAGACTGTCATAACAGGAAGAAAGGGCTATACAGCCTCACGAAGACCCAGTTGAGACGATAAACTTGAGCACAAAGGTAGACAGGAAAGAAGTCAAGATCGGCGCAAATATAGAGATTAATGTCAAACAGCAGTTGATACAGATGTTGCACGACTATGTTGAACCTTCGCCTGGTCATATGAAGACATGCCTAGTTTATACACTGATATTGTGGTACATCGTCTTCCGACTAAAGAAGATTGTCCTATGGTTAAACAGAAGGTCCGTCGTATGCACCCTGAAATGTCAGAGAAGATCAAAGCAGAGATTATGAAACAATTCAACGCTGGGTTCTTAGTTGTCACCTCCTATCTGCAGTGGGCTGCTAACGTCATCCCGGTACCTAAGAAAGACGGTAAGGTATGAATATGTGTGGATTACAGAGACCTGAATAGGGCAAGCCCCAAGGATGACTTATCGCTTCCCCACATTGATGTTCTGGTTCACAACACCGTACAACACAAGATCTTTTCCTTCATGGACGGTTTCTCTAGATACAATCAGATCAAGATGGCTCCTGAAGACATGGAGAAGACAACCTTTGTCACACAGTGGGGCACTTTCTGTTACAAGGTGATGCCTTTTGGGTTAAAAAATGTTGGGGAAACTTATCAGCGAGCCATGGTAGCTTTGTTCCACGATATGATTCACCATGAGATATAAGTTTATGTTTATGACATGATAGCCAGGTCTCAAACCGAAGAAGACCACCTTGATCATCTATAAAAGTTGTTCGATAGGTTGAAGACGTACAAGTTGAGACTGAATCCGAAAAAGTGTACCTTCGGGGTAAGGTTTGGTAAACTTTTGGGGTTCATTGTCAGTGACAAGGGTATTCAGGTAGGCCCTGCAAAGGTGAAGGCCATACAAGAGATGCCAGCTCCCCGTACTGAGAAGTAAGTTAGAGGTTTCTTGGGACTCCTAAATTACATCGCCAGGTTCATTTCACATCTGACTGCTACTTGTGAGCCGATCTTCAAACTCCTGAAGAAAGATCAAGTAATAAAATGGAATGACGAATGCCAGACTGCTTTCAAAAGAATCAAGGAATACCTTCAAGAACCACCCATTATGATTCCTCCGTTTGAAGGAATACCCTTGATAATGTACTTAATAGTGTTAGAAAATTCAATGGGGTGTGTGTTAGGGTAGCATGACGAGTCTGGTCGAAAAGAGCATGCAATATACTACCTTAGCAAAAAGTTTACCAACTGTGAAACAAGATACTCAATGCTCGAGAAAACTTGATGCGCTTTGGCATGGGCTGCTCGCCGACTAAGACAGTATATGTTGACTCACACTACTATGTTGATATCTAAGATGGATCCAATAAAGTACATCTTCTAGATGCCCTCTCTCTCCAGAAGAATAGCAAGATGGCAGATGATCTTAACTGAATACGATATCCAATATACAACCCAGAAAGAAATCAAAGGAAGGGTATTAGCTGATCATTTGGCTCATCAGGCCGTGGATGACTACCAGTCCATGAATTCTGAGTTCCCGGACGAGAATATTATGCTAGTGACTGACTATGAAGAACCTGGACCGGATGAAGGGCCTAAAGAGGGATCCTAATGGACTATGGTTTTTAACGGAGCTTCGAACGCACTCGGTAATGGCATTGGTGCCATAATTATATCTCCTGAAGGCTGACATACAACTTTTACTGCCCGACTATGCTTCAATTGTACCAACAACATGGCAGAGTATGAAGCATGCATCATGGGTCTCAAAGCTGCTATCGACCTAAGGATCAAATTCTTGAGCGTCTTTGGGGATTCAGCCTTGGTGATAAGTCAGATCAAAGGAGAGTGGGATACGAAGCACCCGAATCTCATCCCGTACAAAGAGCACGTGCTGAAATTTCTCCCACACTTTGAGGAGGTAACCTTTAAAAATTTCCCACGAGAGGAGAATCAGTTAGCGGATGCGCTAGCTACCATGTTTTCTATGTTCAAGGTCAGGTGGGACAATGAAGCTCCCCGAATCACCATTGAGAGGTTGGATGAACTAGCGTACTACTGTGAGATCGATACTGAAGAGGTAGCAGACAAACCATGGTTTCACGAAGTAAAAAGTTATTTCGAGGCTCAAGAGTATCCTGAGGGGGCATCTGTCAACAATAAGAAGTTTCTGAGAAGGTTCGCCATGAAATTCTTCCTCATTAATGGAATCCTCTACAAGCGCAACCACGACTCTACCTTATTGTGGTGTGTAGACAAAAGAGAAGCAGATAGGATTCTGGGAGACTTACAAGAAGGTACCTTTGGAACCCATTCAAGTGGACATACCATGGCTAAGAAGATCCTACGGGCAGCATACTATCGGTCCACTATGGAAGCAGATTGTTATCAGCACTCCCGAACTTGCCACAAGTGTCAAATCTATGCTGATAAGGTGCATGTACCTCCGGTTCCATTGAACATCTTGACGGCTCCTTGGACCTTTGCAATGTGGGGTATTGACATGATCGGAGAGATTAGACCGACCACTTCCAACGGGCATCGCTTCATCCTGGTAGCCAATAATTACTTCACGAAGTGGGTTGAGGTTGCCTCATTTTCTACCGTTACCAAGAACGTAGTGGTGCGGTTTATCAAGCATAACCTGGTTTGTCGTTACAATGTCCCTGAAAGAATACTCACGGATAATGGTACGAATCTCACCAATATGATGATCACCGAACTCTATAAGCAATTCAAGATCCAGCATCATAATTCTTCTCCCTACCGGCCGAAGATGAATGGCGTTGTCGAAGCTGCTAATAAGAATATCAAGAAGATTATACAGAAGATGACGGTTATATATAAAGACTGGCATGGGATGTTACCATTCTCTCTTCATTGGTACGACACCTCCGCGCGAACATCGACAGTGGAACACCCTACTCTCTGGTGTATGGCATGGAGGTTGTCCTGCCTATTGAGGTCCAGATCCCTTCTCTGAGGATTATGAAGGATGCAGGTTTGAACGAAGACGACTAGATCTAGACTCGATTTGATCAACTGAATTTGATCGATGAGAAGAGACTTACTGTTGTCTGTCATGGTCAAATATATCAAAAACGGATGATCAAGGCTTTCAACAAAAGAGTCAGACGCCAAGAATATCAAGTCGGGGACCTAGTGATCAAACGCATCATACTGCCGCAAGGTGATCCCAGGGGCAAATGCACTCCCACATACGAAGGTCCATTTGTGATCAAAATAATTTTCTCGGGTGGAGCCATGATTCTGACCACCATGGACGGTGACGACCTTCCTCACCCTATCAATTAGGACATAGTGAAAAGATACTATGCATGATTAAAGACCCACTAAGTTGATTGGCCTAGGCAAAAATAAGGACTTCTCGGCAAACCAAAAGGGTTTGGGCAAAAAAAAGGGATGAAAACGAAAAAATTTGTACACCCGGCAAGTCGAAAACCTGAAAAGGCGGCTTGGGCAAAAAAGGGTATCCCGATGGACTGAAAACCCGAAATGGATGTCCAGGAAAAAATTAGGGATCTAAAGCGTATCACTATGTCCCATTAGATCACCTTGCAACCAGACCTCAGTACCAACTTTCAAGTTTAAACGACACCAATTAATCTAATCAGCTTCGCACAAGCAGTAAAGTGATGAGACGCTCGAAGACATAACGGAAATAGCATAATTGATACTCAATGGGATTATTACACATAGTTGTTTTCTTCTCTTTGTGCACAATTGTTGTATAGTTTTCATTTTCAAGGAGGTGTTCTCTTACTAGAGCGTCAGCTTCCTTGTACAAAAAATGCTTGTTATAGGCCAACTTCAGAAATTAATACAAGTCATTTTTACAATACCATTTGTTTTTCTTTTCCTGTTTTATTTTGCAAAAACGTCCAATGATTTATTCTTGACATATGCATTTGAATATAATTTCTATTCACAAATTTTTGCATATGAAATAGAAAGACAGTTGCTCATGACTTAAGAAACTGGGGTAAAAAACTATTAAAAAAAACATGTTGAGCCCGACAGTTACTTTGTTCAGCATGGTACAGGGGCAGAGCCAGTTTTGAAACAAGGTCACCATTACATGCGACCCCGTGACGTCTACACTCCCCACATAGTAGAGGCAACCAAAGCTTTCACAACGGCTTCCCCAAACAGGAGTTACTTTCCCCAGCAAAGTTCCTTCAGAGAGTCGACATCTATCTCTCCAGCCGAATTTTATAATCGCAAGCGGTTCATAAAGATTTCTCCCAAATAGAATTTATTTCTCTGAATACATGAGTTTAATCCCTAACATAGGTTATTCCTCCAGCTACGGAAGTTATCCCGCAACGGAGTTTATCTCTCCGAATCAGCGAAACCTTCCGGCAAAGCATCTACTCTCTCAAACAGAGTTATTCTCAAGCAGAGTCTTTCCTCGGCAGAATAATCAAACGGAAAGGAGTAAATCAATGACATAGTCATCTACGTTCACTATCCCCAGCAGAAGTAGAAGAACCACCTTTTCTATAACGGTTAGGAATTCAATTTCCAGTATTCTCCGGCAGCAGTCAGGGATTTATTTTCCCAGACTCGGATATGTCACAATAGTATTTCATGTTCATACATCATGATGTGCGCATACATATTGCATACAACATAATCTCATTTATTTTGAGAACATCATCACACAATGCATTTCATGCATCACATATAATTAATCTTGTACCTTTTCAAGAAAGATGGTTATCATCAACAAGTCCAACAGTTCAAGATTAAATCCATGAAGCTATACATGTCATATCTACAGACAACTAATGGAAAATCAGTTCCCAAAACCAAACGCGTCAAATAATCTACGTGATCAGATGAAGCAACCCTACTATCCAGGTTCCTTCTCATAGCCCTACTATCTCGACTTTCATTTTGAAGTAACCCTACTATCCAGGTTCCTTCTCATAGCCTTACTATCCCGACTTTCATTTCGAAGTAACCCTACTATCCAGGTTCCTTCTTACAGCCCTACTATCCAGGCTTTATTTCGAAGTAACCCTACTATCCAGATTCCTTCTCATAGCCCTACTATCTAGGCTCTCATCCCGAAGTAACCCTACTATCCAGGTTCCTTCTCATAGCCCTACTATCTAGGCTCTCATCCCGAAGTAACCCTACTATCCAGGTTCCTTCTCATAGCCCTACTATCCAGGCTTTTATTTTGAAGTAACCCTAATATCCAGGTTCCTTCTCACAGCCCTACTATCCAGAATTTCATTTCGAAGTAACCCTACTATCCATGTTCCTTCTCAAAACCCTACTATCTAGGCTTTCATTTCAAAGTAACCCTACTATCAAGGTTCCTTCTCACAGCCCTACTATCCAAACTTTCATTTCGAATTAAACCTACTACTCAGGTTCCTTCTCACATCCCTACTATCCAGGCTTTCATTTCGAAGTAACCCTACTATCCAGGTTCCTTCTCACAGCCCTACTATCTAGGCTTTCATTTCTAAGTAACCCTACTATCCATGTTCCTTCTCACAGCCCTACTATCCAGGCTTTCATCTTGAAGTAACCCTACTATCCAGCTTCCTTCTCTTTTATCTCCAGACAACAGTTTACAACACTGTAAAACCTAGACCCGACCAGATACGGACGATTTCACATTTCCCAAGTAGGTCGCTGTGCAGCCTGGACCCTGACCAGATAAGCAGTTCACTTCTGTCTCCTCAATCAAGAGTTAATTCCCCAGTAGAGTAATGGACAACCGAAGCTCCTAGACTCTATTTCCCGGGACATAAATCAACATTCGCCGACGAAGTCCTCCTCAACAGCAGGTACAAAAATTCTCGCAAAGGAATCTCTTATGTGTGATATCTTTTTCTGGATGGAATCTTTAAGACCATCTCCGACGATTCTCCGTCGCCTTCCTAATGGCATCTGTAATCCCATTCCCGATATTATCGATCAGTATCACTTCATACGAGTGCAAATTTCTAGGCACTCTAGTGTTCAATCATCTTCCACCTTCAGACCACGAAAGGCAGACCAGCTAATCTACATCCTCAGGTTTAAGAAGATTGAACATGGGCAGCTGTTGTACCCCAAAATTTTCCCTCCCATTTTCACACAAAACATACTTCTAAAGGTCCTCAATTGCTCAAGTTGGCTAAGGATTGACTAGAAAAAGCCTCATCCTAAGACAATGAGCCTCAAACTAGGGTTTCACTCCTCATCAAGATGTTTGCGTTCCAAGGGTCCTAAATGGTTTCCATTGCGCTAATATGTTCTCAATATCATCCATGCCAAGTTTCATGCCTTTCACAATAAGTTTGCTCTGTCAACTGCTGAAATGCCTAAAAATCAACTATGTTAGGTCAAAAGTCAACTGTGACCCACATACAGTCAAACTTCAAGATTTTTGGTCAACATCAACATTTTGAAGTGATATCCATCATATGATCAAGGGTTGATCATGATTCCTCAGGGAATGCTCCTAATTCATCAAAACTCAAAAGTTGCTAAATTAGGGTTAATATATGAAAAGTAACCAAACTTTGACCAAGCATAACTTTCTCATTCTTTATCAGAAATTCCTCATCCAAGGCTCATTTTGAAGAGAGTCCAATTCCCTATAATTCATCTCTAGCCCTCAAGTTCAAGAAATGAACTCATGAAAAATATGAATACAGACATTATAGGTCCTTTCAAAAAGTCAACAAAAACACCTTTTGGGTCAAAGCTTCTTATATGAGCATGGAAGATCCAATTGAGATGAACCCAAAGAGGTTATTTAGAGGACATCCTAAGATTTCTAAAACGTACAATAGCACCCTCTTAGGTTAAAAATTGAGAGAGAGATGCATTGACAAAGTTGGCTATTTATGGAAATTTGCACAAAGTCAATAATGCCCAAAATTGCATTTTTTCCACATGGGCCCATCTTTTCAAGATTGAATCTCAGTCCTAGTACAGTCCACGACCTATGGGACCCTCCATGCCTTTTTTTTGTTTATTTAATTTATTTTGATTTTTATTCATTTAAAAATCAAATAAATTCAAATAAAATTAAATAAAATAAAAAATAAATCAAATTAAGGGAATGAGATTTGTTTTTGCATTGAATTAGAGATCATGTAAGCTGTATAACATCAAGCAAAACCATGCCAATCCATGAGAGGAAGAAATCTCCAATTTTGGAAAGATTTGAATCAAAATTCAAGACCATTACATATTTGGATTCTTTCCAATTCTAATGACCTAATCTGATTCACTACTTATAACAAGGCATTGCAACCCTAGAAGAGGAGAATTCATGCGAAGCCAGCCTCAAAAAGAGAAAGAAAATGCTTCCAAAAATTCAAAGAAAAAACTCAAATCGGATTCCACATTGCAGCCCTCCTCAAGGGGATTTGAATATTTTAATACATTCCTTGGTACTCCCAGAAGCTTTTCCAATCGTTTCCCAGCCTCAAAGCATCAAGAATCATGTGCTACCACCTTCACGGTTTGCAACTTTTTTCTAATTCCGTTTTCATTGATTTTGTCATTATCAACATGTTCTAAGTATATATTCATGCTTGTAATCATGTTTGCAATGTGTTTGGATGATTTAATTTGAGTTTACACGCAGGAATTGTGAAACACCATTCTTAGGGTTTCAAAACAAGTTTTAGGTTTTTTTGATATAGGTAAATTCAGGTGGGATTATGGGTACCATGGTGTCCAGGGCCTTAAACCCAATTGATCCATGGTCTTCATTTGAATTTATTGTGTGTGTGCTGTATTTTTGAAGTTGGCAGGTTTACAGCTACAGACGTTAGACCATAGGTAAAGGTCGTTACCTAAATCGACAGTTCTAACGAGGAAGATGAAGCCGTGTCAACACCTGACTGGTCAATTTGAATCTCGCGCATTTTTTGTATAACACTGAGTCATTATCCATTATATTATTTGTTGTTTGTTTCAATTAACAAAAGGCCAATTGGCCAAGTGGCAAGCAGGGAAGGTTTCAGGGCGCGCGCGTGTAGGAGGTCAAGGGTTTGATCCCTGCCTCCTACATAATATTTTTCCTAATGTTTAACTGCAGATCTGGTAGTATCATTCCAAATGCGCCTACCATGCACCTCAACATCTCATCATTGGATCAATCTGTATCCAGATCCAACGCCTCAAGCATGCAGGCGCATGGTGGAATCTCTTGGCAAGCTCCCCACTGGATCAGACGCAGGCAGATGGGCCAGTTATTCTGGCCAGGATAAATTCCAATTCACACCCTCCAGAATTACTTCCAACATGAAGCCCATTCTTTTTATTTTTGTTTTAATTTCTCTTTTATTTCTTTATTTCTTTTAATTTTTTTTTAATTGCTTTAAAAATCCTTTTTTTTATTAAATCTCAAAATCATAAAAACACATTAAAAATATAATTAGGTTTTTTTTCATAAAATAGTTAATTTCATTAATTAATTAGGTTAATTAGGATAACTTAAAATTCTTTTTTTTTCATAATTAAAATTAATTAGAAATTAGGTTAATTTGCAAAATTAATTATATTTTCTCAAAAAAATCCAAAAAAATATTTTTCTTTATTTGTTAAATTAAATGTCTTTGAATATTGTCAATTCCCCATATTTGATTTTGTCGCGCACATTTATTTATCCATTTCTGCAATTAATGTATCTGCTCCAAATTTGTTATAGCTTTTAACTTAGGTTTATTTACTATTTTCCTTAATTTTTTGGATTATATAATCCCCCTCCCCAAGGCCTTGTAATAGCTAGGTTTAAATTTCACGCACTTTTACTTTCCGTCATTATAAATTGTTAGATGATTGATAAAAGGATTGTATGCTAAAGATCAATATTTAAAACGATAGAAAACCCTAAATGTGCAATGATTAAATAAACTGAAAATCAAACACTTACACATGCTCACTCCTAGGGTTTTCCCCACTTCGATCGCCTTTAGTAAATGACCATGAAGTATAAGGAGTTTTAATGGTTGTCCTCTAGTCCCAAAAGATAAAAAATGACCCATTTGAATGTTGCCTCGAAAAGATCTTTAGGACTCCAGGGTAACTACTAAGGTTTCCTAACCATTATATTAGTGATCGTACTTGTCCCTTTCGACCATCCCTTAAACTCCAACGATGGAGCTACCTACTCCTTAATAGTAGGATAGCGCTGTCTAAAGGAAATAGGAAAAACGAACATTATTTTTCGAGTAGGTAGAAACTTTTAGGTACTTTCTCAAAATAATTTTTACATTTACACTTTTAAACAAACTTTTCAAACTAAAGTTTTCAAAAACACTTTATCACACCCTTGAGGACTGATACAAGCGTTACCATAAAGTGAAACGCCGCACTAAGGCAATTTCAAAACTTTTTCAAACACACAAACACACAAAAGCAATTTAAGAATGAGCAAGTACTTAAGAGCCCGTGGAAAACCACAGATAGAAATGGTGCTAACACCTTCCCTTTCTATAATCTACCCCGCCGTACTCACAAACATATCAAAAAAGGTTTTTTCTGTTCTTTTTCCCTTTTCCTTTGTTGGATGAAATAAAAGACGATGGAGACTCTTGCTTACCGTACATTTGCAAACAAAAAAATGCAAAACCAGTAGTAAAAAAAATAGTCGGTGCTGCCACCGTATCACAGGTTTCTTTACATAAGTAGAGGTTGAGGCCATTGAAATCTTCCTACTTTTGATTCCACTTTCAACTCGTTCTCCAGTCAAAATCAACTCAGTAAACCCTGATGAAGAACTCCCAATCAACAAATTAAAGAAAGGACCAGTCAAGGTTCCCATGAACTAGTCCACTAATTCTCGGTCGGTCAAAGGGGGTTGCACCCTTCCAGCCAGGTCCCTCCATTTTTGAGCATACTCCTTAAAGCCTTCGTTTGAGCCCATAATCATACTTTGTAATTACATGCGAGTTGGTGCAAAGTCAGCATTGTATTGGTATTGTCTGTAGAAGGCAGTAGCCAAATCCTCCCATGTGCGAATATTAGTCCTCTCTAGTTGATAGGACCACTCCAATTGTGTCCCAAATAAGCTCTCTTGGAAGAAATGAACCCATAACTTCCTATCGGCGGTGTGTGGTTGAATCTTGCGAACATATGACCTTAAATGGAGTTTTGGACAAGAGATTCCATCATTTTTGGCGAAGACATGAACCTTGAATATGTGGGGAATGACCACCCCAGGGACCAATCCTAAGTCTCCAAATTCTAAACCAGACACTATTTGGATCTCTACAGCCTTAAGTCGGTCTTCCAACTGTTTGTATTTGTCAACTTCCGGTGGGTACTGCTCATTGGAGTAGTCTTCATCCTCAGAAATATGGTTATTTCCACCCCCATCCATGGTACTTCTAACATCCTCATCTCGATTGTCTTCTTCCTCATAAGAATCCTCTTTTATTTGAGCCAGTCGGGCGGGCCTATTGAACCTTCTTCCCAAGTTAAGGATAACAACTCGTTTCTTGGTTTTCTTTTTGGTGGCAAGGAATGCCATTATTTCTTGATGTCCTTTAGCTAAGTTGAGGAGAGTCTCTTGGAACTGTGTGTGTTGAGTTTGCAGATCTTTGACGGTTTGTTCTAGAGCCATCTTATACTGAAATAAACAACAAAAGGATGAGGAAACATGTATCAGAAAACCTGCTTACGATATGATGCATTCTATATGGATGCAATGTTTTCAAGAACCTCGGGAGATTTAAATTTGCTAGCCAAAAAGGAAACAAAAACAATAATTACATTAATAGTTCAAGAGTTACAATTGCCCTTTGGGATTACAATAAAGAGACAACAAAATAAAAACTCCTAAAACCTAAACCTCAGGTCTCCCACGATCGTTTCCTCTTTGTGTCGATGTACGTGTTCAGGCTTTACTCCTCGTGAAGTTTCTTGGTGAGCTCCAACACTTTCTTCTCGCTTGCATAGAATCGAGCTTCAAAGGTGTCTCATTCTCTCTTGAGTTGAGTCCACGACTTTTGCAACTCTTCGAGGTCGGTAGGCATGTCAGGATGGAGAATAGTATCAGGAATGTCCCCTCAACAATAGGCTCTATAACTATTGGTAAGATAGCTGGATATGGCATTGTGATGTTTTGAGCGCGATCTCGCACCCATTTGAGATAAGGATCCAAAGTAATCGAGTTATTATGTCCCAAAGTCTTGCTATCAACCTTGTTTACCATGCCCTAAGCTCGTACAAACCTTTGACGATAACCTTGAACATCATTCTCGTAATCAAACACAATACCCTAGATAAGCGTTTCATGAGGACCATTTCTTCGAGCATAACCAAATTGTCCTAGAGCGAGAGAAGGGTTATAAGTTATACCTCCACTAATGCTAAGGAGTGGAACATTAGGGAATTCCCCATAGCAGTTAATGATGGTACATCCTCCAGAGATCGGGAACACCAATAAATATCTGAATGAGAGAGCGACATAATCCTTTGAGACCACCTCAACCCTTGTTCATTATTCAGTACCGATCGTGAAAGGTTCAAAATAAACCACCTAGATAGAAACGGTATGCAACACATAACATCCCCTCTCCTCCTCATGGTACGAGTGTGAAGAGTATGCAAAATGTCTCCGAGCAAAGTAGGCACAGGGTTACGAGAAAGGAAAATCTTGATAGCATTCACATCTATGAGTTGGTGTGAGTTAGGGGACAGTATTAACCCATAGATTATAAGAGCCAAGACTTCTTCAAAATCTTGCAAATCCAAAGAATCTCATAACAGTCGAGCGTTCTCTAACAAAAACTTAGCTAGAAAACCCTTGACTCCACTCCTTGTTTCCCAGTTAGCTACAATGTCTGACCACTTAAAATGTAAGGCTGATGCAATCTCTTCAGGTTGTGGATCTTTCTCTAGAAAGGTGAAGGGTATTTGATAAATAATAGGTACTCCCAATAGTTTATAGAATTCTTCCGTTGTGGGCACCAATTGATAATCGGGAAGGTGAAACAATAATGTTTAGGATCAAAGAACTGAAAGAGCACACATATCATGTTTTCTTCAAAACTTGAGATAACCAGATTGAGAAGTCGACCATATATTTTGGTGAAGGGAGAGCTTTCAGGAACCTTTGATTCTAACTCTTTGAGTTGAGGAGGCACCTTTACGAATCTGATTCAGATGGTATTTCAGCGAACGGAAGCCATATCCTACAAAACAGAACAAAGGTAAATCCCTAGGTCCTTGAAATGGTTAGTGAAAATGATATGGCATGATGTCATGATGTTTATGATGTCATGAATAATTGATCACAAACAAAGCCTTGGGTTTAAGCTTGCATGGGATTTATAGGTAAGTACCCTCTTGAAGTTTTAGTTTGTTCAACCTGTCCTAAAATAAGTAATCGGGTTCTAAGGAATCTCAATATCATTAATCTTTCTTCGTCGGCCATTATTTCAGCACAAGCAATCTGTTTTCGCGACCAAAATATCCCAAAATTCCGATCTCAATGAGTGTAGAATCGAGTATCAACCAACTTTAGTCTGCACCAAAGCTAGCTATATCACTACTTTCTAATGGCCAAGTTGTTCAACTAAGGCTGTACAGTCAGTTAGTGCTTCATGACACCACTCAACTACCTTGTATTCTCCTTGATTTAACTCAAGGGACACTGGTACCCACAAATGTGTCACACTAACGTAGCCATCGCTTCAACCATATTGGTCTATGACGTATAATTTCCACGATCTATTGCTACTTACCTAAAATGCCCCAGATCCGGGTATAGGATCTTTACAAGTAATAAATCGAAGTATAACCCACAAATGTAAAGCAAATAAGGCAAACAAGTAAAAGAACTAAAGATGATCTAGCTCTTAAGGTAACCCCACTTTTAGTATATCCCCAGCAGAGTCGTCAGTTCTGTAATACGGTGGGAGAACTGACTTGGTGTTTTGCATTTTATCGGAAATATTGCGGATAGTAAGAGTCACCGCCGACTTTTATTTTATTGAATAAAGTAAAGGGCGAAAAGAACAGGAAATACCTTTTGAGAATTTTCTTGAGTTCGGGGGTAGGTTATGAAAAGGGAAGGTGTTATCACCCTTTTCATATGTAGCTATCTACGGGCTCTTAATTACTTGATCTGTTCTAAATGCTTTGTGTTTTGTGTAAGTTTGAAAATATTTTGAAAACGCCTTCGTATGGAAAAATTTGCAATGATTCTCGCATCGTTGAGAATGTATACAAAGTGTTGGTTTTGAAAATATTTGTTTGAAAAAGGGAATGTTTGGAAAGATATTTTGAAGATGCCAATTTAAGGCAATTTTGTAATGATTTTCGTATCTTTGAGAATGTATACAAAATGTTTGTTTTGAAAAGTGTTTTGAAAAGTGTGAGGTGTAAATGGTTTTAGTTTGTGAGTAAGCAATTACGATCAATCTACCTACTCAAAACGTCTTTGTTCTTTTCCTCCTCCTTTAGATAGTGCTATTTTACCATTGATTGGTAGAGATCCATATTATTGGATATGAGGGACGGGCGTGGGTCATCGTATAGTCATAGACGGCAACTTGTAAGATGTTTTAGTAATTGCCGTAAGGGACTAAGATCGTTTACCGAAGGCAACATCGAAGGGCCATCAAGGGACTACGATCTTTTAATCGAGGGTCTTTGCTAAAACATCTCACATTCGAGGGACATGACTGTTAATATCTGAGGCAACAAGTGTGGGTTACCCTAGAGGTGCATGTGTGCAAAGTATTTTGTTTTTAAGTATTTTATCTTTGAATTAGGGGTTTTTTAGGTTTGATTTTAAGTCTTGTCATGCAAACCCTAATTACTAACAATAATAAGAAAAGTGATAAATTGCGGAATTTAAATGTCCTACGCTATTACAAAGCTTTGGGAATGGGGGGTACAATTTTGAAAGTGAGGGGAAGAAAGCAATAAAGCCTAATTATCTATTACAAACCATTGAATATGAATAATAATAAAATGCACAAAATGTAAAGAGGAAGAAAGAAGTTGTTTTTTTAGGGTTTTTTGATGGGAAAAGATTTGATAATTAATCCTAACTAAATTAATTAGTTTTAATTATAAGAGAAGTTAATTAATATTTTAAATAAAAAACCTAAAAAATCTAAGTTAATTAAAATAAAACCTAGGTCTAATTTATTTGTTTAGAAAATGATTTAGATGCCAATGTTAATAAAGAAAAATGTTTTACAATTTAAAAGAAATAATAAAATTTAATTTAATTAACAAAAATAAAATAAAGTGCTTAAATTAAAATATTTCTAATTTAATTATTTATGTATATATATATATATATATATATATATATATATATATATATATATATATATATATATATATATATATATATATATATATATATATATATATATATATATATATATATATATATATATATATATATATATATATATATATATATATATATATATATATGTACATTTGGTTAAATAACAATAAATAAATAAAGAAAATATAAATAGTATAAAAAGTAGTTAGGTCAGGGTGTTAAAAAGCAAAATGGGGGTCAAAAAGAAAAAATAAAACGTTGGGCCCAAATGAGCCCTTTTGGAAATCAGAAAAAGAAATTAAAATGTTTGTACAAAACTCATGTTGGGCCTGTGCTGAAAACTAATTTAGGCGGTGAGAATTTAGCAAAAATGTCAAGGCCCAGAAACAAAATTCTAACGCCTGCGAGATCCACTGTGGCCAGCCTTTTGGAATGCATCATGGTCCTACTCATGTGGAGCGCTGGATCTGGTGGCTTGGTTGATCTAATCGTGTTTCTATGAAGCCCATGGTAGGCACGTGTGGCTTGTATGCATAGAATATGAAAGAAACAAATATGAAATAAATAAAAGGGTACCACTTGGGCTCGAACCCAGGTCCCTATAGATCAATGCCTTAGCGCACGCTTCTCTACCACTGGGGTGGCTGTTTCATTCGTTTATAATACAACTTCAACTAAATATAAAATAAACTCATTTCTGAACATGACTTCATCCCAAACCTCACACCAGACAATATTGTCACATCTTTGAATTTTCAAACTTTCTTATTTCTTAACCATTTTAAAAAATGTAAGCATGAAAGTTGTTCCATTTTTCATCAAGAATTCAACTATATAAATTTCAAAAGGTATAAACCAAAGATGAATGAGAATTTCGTTGGTATCAAATTAAAACCTAATTTTTTCAGAAAGTTCAAACTAAAAATTTTCATCACTCAGGCAACATAAATGAAAACTAAAGGCATGGTTAGCTTCAGGGCTATGATGTCTACATTTTTCATTCACAAAGTAACCATTAATGATGCTTGTATAAGGAGTTCAAAGTTGAGAAAAATTACATAAAAATTGGAAATTGTGTTTGGAGTTTGAGCACTTCTGGAGGTGTTGTGATGATCTCGATAGCTTCACCAAACTCCTAGGAAGCTATTGCAATGCTTACTCTGAGCTGAAAGTGGCTGAATCTTTCTAGAGAAGTCAAGTTGTAGGTGTGAGTTTTTGGAAATGAAGGATGGTGTAAACGAAGTTACAATAGTGTAGCAAGGTCTTGGATTTTTTCTAAGTGGGGTATGGAAGCTTTGTGATTGATTTAGAGTGAAAACGCACGAGTGGATTGTGAGTTTGAAGTTCAAAGTTAGAAATGACAACTTATGGAGGTTTTGATACAATTTCTGGTTTGAGGGAGTATAAGGTGCTTAGAGGGATCTTGAACTTGTGTGTTAGATTTCAAATAACTTCTCTACTTATATAGAAAAGGTTTTGAAGGCTCTAACAATCAGATTTCAAAAATCACATGTTATGGTTATGTGACTTGATTTTGAAGCAAGCTTGAAACATATTGTTCTAATGCATAGTAGAAGGGCTTCTAAGGTGGTTAAAGGATTTAGATATGTTGCTTCTGATCATACATGTTGATTGTGTGAAGAGGGAGCAAGTGAGAGGCTCAAGAAATTGATATTGTGATTAAAGTTGGCTTTTCTAAAATGGAAGTGTGAACTTTGTTCAATTAATGGCAAAATCACTTGGACAATGACTCAAATGCTTGGACAATGGCTTAATCAGTTGTGTAAACATTTAATTATTGAGTGATTTGCAAGTTTGAAGGCATGCAAAGCAAGATTATGCGACATGCTTGAAGATTGGATCATAAGGTTCATCACAAAATGACCTAAAATTCAAGTATATGATGCCAACTTCTTCTCTTCGATTCTCCTAGCTCAAGAATAATCTCTTCAAGTTATTTGACATTTTGGAAAGCTTGAGACATTGTCTACAATCTTCATGTTTACCACTTTGGATAAATCAACTTGGAGCTTGGGGAAAAATTTCCAAGAAGTTGGACAAAAATCTGACCAAACTTGCTAAAATTTTCACTAAGTGTTTTGTAAAAATGTCATGACTTCATGAGCGTATATCTTTAAATCTAAGCATTTTTTCGACATAAACCTTCAAGGAAAAAGTTATAGAATTCACCAAGATCTATAACTTTCATGTTGAAAGTTTTCCTTGAATCATCTTGCATATTGGTGAAAGATTGTCACGAAGTATTGAAATTATCAAAGTCAAAATAACTTAGAATTTTTCTAAGTATTGAAAATCTTGACTTTTGATGACTTTGTTGATTCTTGATGATCAAGTTTGATATTTTTTAATGTCTTGATGAATTTTTATCTTTGAAATTCAAGAAGGAGTTTTAAAGCAGATTAATTCCAGTTTTCTTGTGAGATTAGGGTACCCTCAGTGGATTTCCAATATTATCCCAGTACCAAAGAAAGACGGAAAAGTCCATACATCTGTTGATTATAGAGACTTAAACAAAGCTAGTCCAAAATATGATTTTCCATTGCCACATGTTGATATGTTGGTTGATAGTACATCAAAATTCAAAGTATCTCGTTCATGGATGGATTTTCCGGATATAATCAAATCAGAATGGCTCCTGAGGACATGGAAAAAACAATGTTCATCACACCCTGGGGAACATTCTGTTATAGAGTGATGCACTTCGGGTTTAAGAATGTTGGTGCAACGTACCAGAGGGATACAACAATCCTATTCCATGATCATATGCACAAGGAAATTAAGTTTTATGTTGATGATGTAATTTCCAAGTCCCAGACCGAAGAAGGGCATATAGAAGATTTGTTGAAATTGTTTCAGCGTTTGAGGAAGTATCGCCTCCACTTAAATCCAAATAAATGCACCTTTGGTGTTTGATCAAGGTAATTGTTAGGTTTCATTTTCAGCCAAAAGGGATTAAAGTTGACTCTGATTAAGTCAAAGCAATTCAAGAAATGTCGGCGCCAAGAACTGAAAAGTAAGTTATAGGCTTTCTTGGGCGTTTGAATTGCATTTCCAGATTTATCTCCCATATGACTGCAACGTGTGTACCGATCTTTAAGTTGTTAAAGAAAGATCAAGGTTGTGTATGGACAGATGATTTCCAAAGGGCATTTGAAAGTATTAAAGAGTATATGCTTGAACCTCCTATCTTACTCCCTCCTATTGAAGGAAGACCATTTATTATGCATCTGACAGTGTTAGATAATTCCATGGGCTGTATTTTAGGACAACAAGATGAAATAGAGAAGAAGGAATATGCCATTTATTATCTCATAAAGAAGTTTACTGATTGTGAGTCACAATATTATATGCTGGCAAAGACATGTTGTGCTCTGGCCTGGGCGGAAAAACAGTTGCGACAATATATGTTGAATCATACTACTTGGTTGATTTCTAAAATGGATCCAATTAATTATATTTTTGAAAATCCTTCTCTTACTAGGAGAGTTGCCCATTGGCAGATGTTGTTGCCTGAATATGATATTGAATACCGTACTCAGAAGGATATAAAAAGCAGTGTGTTGGCAGAATGTCTTGTTCACCAACCGGTTGATGATTATGAGTCTGATAAATATGAATTCCCTGATGAGGATGTTATGTTTCTGAAAGTAAAAGATTGTGATGAACCGTTTCCCGAGGAAGGTCCTGATCCTAAATCTCGTTGGGGAATGGTGTTTAATGAAGCTATGAATTCTTATGGGAAAGGAATTGGTGTTGTGATTATCATTTCCCATGGATCACATATCCCATTTACTGCAAGGTTGTACTGGATAGGCCGACTCATGTATTTGCAATAGAGGGAACGTCAGATGAAAAACCTTGGTATTATGATATCAAGCATTTTCTCCAGACTCAGGAATACCCAGCTGGTGCATCAAACAAAGATAGAAAGACATTGAGAAGGTTGGCAGGCAGCTTTTTCCTTAATGAAGATGTTCTATACAAAAGAAATTGAGACATGGTCTTTCTCAGATGCGTGGATAGACATGAAGCGGACATTTTGATGCATGAAATCCATGAAGGTTCCTTTGGCACTCATGCCAATGGGCATTCGATGGAAAACAATATGCTTAGGGCAGGTTACTATTGGCTGACAATGGAATCTGTCTGTTACAAATTTGCAAAGAAGTGCCATTAGTTCCAGATTTATGCTGACAAAATTCATGTGCCTCTGACGCTTCTCAATGTTATTTCTTCCCCGTGGCCTTTCTATATGTGGGATATTGACATGATTGGAATGATTGAACCTAAGGCGTCAAATGGACATTGTTTTATCCTGGTGGCAATAGACTACTTCAACAAATGGGTGGAAGCAGCTTCCTATGCTAATGTTACTAAGAAGGTCGTAGTACGTTTTATCAAGAATAATCTTATATGTTGGTATGGTGTACCCAACAGGATTATCACCGACAACGGCTCGAATCTGAATAACAAGATGATGATTGAACTTTGTGAAGAATTCAAGATTGTCCATCATAATTCATCTCCTTACAGGCCAAAGATGAATAGGGTTGTTGAAGCTGCTAATAAAAACATCAAGAAGATCATCCAGAAAATGGTTGTTAACTATAAAGACTGGCACGAGATGCTCCCTTTTGCTTTGTATGGGTATCGTACATTCGTCCGCACTTCAACAGGGGCAACCCCGTTCTCCCTTGTGTATGGTATGGAAGCAGTGCTCCCCATTGAGGTTGAGATTTCATCTTTACATGTGATAATGGAAACCAAGTTGATAGAGGCTAAATGGGTCCAGAGCAGGTTTGACCAATTGAACTTGATTGAAGAAAAGAGAATGATGGCCTTGTGTCATGGTCAGTTATACCAGAAGAGAATGAAGAAAGCTTTTGATAAGAAGGTCAATCCTCGTGAATTTAGATAAGGCGACATCATGCTCAGGAAGTTCATGTCTTTTAATGCTGATTTTAGGGACAAGTGGACTCCCAATTTTGAAGGGTCATATGATGTTAAGAAAGCCTTCTCTGGCGGTGGATTAATTCTTAAAACTATGTATGGCGAAGAGTTCCCATTTCCTATGAATGTTGATGCAGTCAAGAAATACTTCGCCTTAAGAAATAAAAGAATAGCTCGCTAAGTCGAAAACCCGAAAGGGTAGCTTAGGCAAAAAAGAGCATCTCGGTAGATAGAAAACTCGAAAGGGCGGTCTAGGAAAAAATTAAATACATAAACAGAATAGATTATTCCCGCTAGGTTGAAAACCCGCAAGGGCAACCTAGGCAAAAGTTATGGATTTCTTGGAAAGTAATTGCGTCAGACAAGACTTGATCATTGAAGCAACAATCTTCTTGGACTCTCACCATACTTTAATAGAAGTCGCTGCTCAGGAATTCAAAGTTGTTAGGGAGAATAATGGTCATTATATTTTAATGTATCTTTTCCAACATATTACCATTTTCCAAACTTTTTAATCATCTCTGGAGTCTTTCCATTCGCATACTACCATTCTATTAATAAAGTTTGAGCTTTTATCCAATTCTTATTTTATTCTGCTTACAAAGACTCCATTTATTATTGATAGTAATTTTAAAAACAAAAAGAGTAAATAAAAAAATGTTTTTTGAAAAGAATTTACAAATCACGTTTTACTTTAGATTTTGTGACTCAAGAAAAACAAAAATGGTGATTCCAAGGATGGACGAACTCTGAAATTTTGGAAGTATGTATTCCCCATGAAGGTTCTTCCAGGTCACTTTAGCTGGTATGCGTAAGATCTTCTTGTGTTTCTTAGATAGTTGGATATGATGCCAATTGATGTATGGTGTGATGTTGGGTTTTTGATCCCATTTTTCCCAGGCAAGTCTTGGTTCATTTTGATTCCGGGTTTGCATGGTTTGAAGCCTCTATCCCAGATTCCCCAACGAAGTCTTCACTCATTTGACGGAAGTTCCTTTTCTCTATGTGTGCTAAGGAAGAATAGTTTTCAAAACATCGCCCTTTTATAGTGTTGGCATTATTTTGTTGTTCGGTAACTAGACAAGGGTAGTACCTGTTCTAAGAAGTGTTGAAACGGTTGTCAACTTTTTGGGTTTTCCCCCCACCAAGTGTTGGGTTTGATTTAAAATCCCCATAATTTTGATTCCTTCCTGTATTGTTTGACTTCTTAAATCCCCAAGTAAAGCTGAGATAATGTTTCTTCTTGAAAATTGTTATTCCCTTAAGGTTTCATGATTTCTCCCCAGAGAAGTTTGTGTAATCATCACTCTTGTTAGTTAAGAATAAGTTTTGGGCTCCTCTCGACGATGTGGTATTTTCCTCCCTAATAAGGTCAACACGAGATCCCCAGTTGATATCTTGATGCGGTTTTCATTTGCCCTAATGAAGTCAGCATTGTAATCTCCAGTGAAAATCTAGACGTTGAGACATTTGTTTTCCCCATTGAATTATGTGTGATGTTCCCCGGTGAAGCCTGGAGGAGGATGCTATATCCTTGTATTTGTACTGATTTATTGTTTTAAATTGATTACTTTCAGATTGTATTTCTTCCCAGTGAAGTTAAGCCGTAGAATAGGAATTTGTTTCCTCTGTTGGTGCTTACTTTCTTATAAATTTTTCCTCCTGGATGTGATTTATCCAAATGTTGACTTTACCCAAGCTGGTTTTGTCTGGTTATTCCCAGTGTTATATGTCTGCTTTGTCAGCATATACATAATAATATTCATACATACATCATGCATAGCTGAATTAAAATTCATTGCTCATTTGCATTTATTATAATTTTTGTTGGCATATTACCATATTTGAGGAGTTATGTTACCCTCTCTCCAATAGATTGTCAACCTTAAGTAGAAAGTGTATATCCTTTCAATTTCCCCATTGAGTTATCCCCCGTGGAAGAATTTTGTTTTAGCCTTCCTATTTAGTTCATTGTTTGATTAGATCCGTGTTTCCCCTTTGAGTTTAGTTTTCATCAGATACTATCTTGTTTGACCGTTTTTATTCCAGTTTATTTCTAGTTTGAATCAGTGGTCCCCGATGACATTATTATTTAGATTTTTGCAGGATTTGAGCCCTAGTTTGAGAATGTGCATTTATTTTGCATGTGAAGATTTTATTTCCTCAACAATAATATATTGGCATTTCCCCAGGAAGTCATAATACCAATCCCTCTCATAACAACAAGTGGAAAGTCTCTTTATTTGAGAAACTTGTACTTCCGCAATAAGTTTGTTCCCAAAGAAGATTCATGATTTGTTACTCTAATAGAATTGTAGTCTCGTCATGATGGGAGATAGTTCGTTGTTGAGATTTGTTACTCCAATGGACAGTAGTCTCGTCATTATGGGAGATAGTTTGTTGTTGATATTTTGTTACACCAATTGATGGTAGTCTCGTCATTATGGGAGTTAGTTCGTTGTTGAGATTTGTTACTCCAATGGATGGTAGTCTCGTCATTATGGGATATAGTTTGTTGTTAAGATTTTGTTAATCCAATGGATGGTAGTCTCGTCATTATGGGAGATAGGTCGTTATTGTTATTTATTACTCCAATGGATGGTAGTCTCATCATTATGGGAGATAGTTCGTTATTGATATTTGTTACTCCAATGGATGGTAGTCTCATTATTATGGGAGATGGTACGTTGTTGAGATTTTTTACTCCAATGGACGGTAGTATCGTCATTATGGGAGATAGTTTGTTGTTGAGATTTGTTACTCCAATGGATGGTAGTCTCGTCATTATAGGAGATAGTTTGTTGTTGATATTTGTTATTCCAATGGATGGTAGTCTCGTCATTATGGGAGAGTTCATTTTTGAGATTTTGTTACTCCAATGGATGGTAGTCTCGTCATTATGGGAGATAGTTCGTTGTTGAGATTTGTTACTCCAATGGATAATAGTATCATCATAATGGGAGATAGTTCGTTGTTGATATTTTTTACTCTAATGGATGGTAGTCTCGTTATTATGGGAGATAGTTCATTGTTGAGATTTTGTTACTCCAATGGATGGTAGTCTCGTCATTATGGGAGATAGTTCGTTGTTGAGGTTTGTTACTCCAATGGATGGTAGTCTCGTTATTATGGGAGATAGTTCGTTGTTGAGATTTGTTTACTCCAATGGATGGCAGTCTTGTCATTATGGTAGATAGTTTGTTGTTGAGATTTGTTACTCTAATGGATGGTAGTCTCGTCATTATGGGAGATAGTTCGTTGTTGAGATTTGTTACTCCAATGAATCGTAGTCTCGTCATTATGGGAGATAGTTCGTTGTTGAGATTTGTTTACTCCAATGAATGGTAGTCTCGTAATTATGGGAGATAGTTCTTTGTTGAGATTTGTTACTCCAATGAATGGTAGTCTCGTCATTATAGGAGATAGTTTGTTGTTGAGATTCACTTTGCTCAGAACAAGTTTTTTTGTTTCCAGTCATAAGTACCGATGCTAGTAATTTTTGGCTTACCCTAATATTGATGTTTGTTGGTATTATCCTACCACTTATTCCCCCTGTGGGTCAACATTACCTTTTTTGCTATCATCTTATTGAATGGATAGCTTGCAGTTATCTGTCGCTCACTATTATCCTTTATTTTCTCTCCTCAATGTTTTAGTTGATGTTACTTTGTCTCCTCCTTTTGGCTTTATCCCAATAGAGTCGAGTCTTCTGTTCACTAGTGATTTATTTTTCTGGTCTATTTTTCTTTTGATCTTGTATTTCTGTTTCCCCGGTGATATCCTGTGTCACCTTTGGATCTGTTTATTTGCTTGCATAATTATAAGCATTGCATGGCCTATTAAGGCCAAAAATAGGGCTTGTTTTATATTTAAGTATCTTCAATCGCGTCAACACGAGGATTTTAACCTTCGTATCTCCGGATAGAAGACACTTAAATAAGGGCAGTTGTTGTACCCCAATTCTTTCCCCTAAGATTCCTCTATCATCTCATATCATCTCAATCACAACAATATCACACTAGGGTTTAGTTCTTCTCCCTATTTTTAGGTTTGCTCATGAGAGATCACCAAGAACGTTGATTTATATATTGTGATCATCTATGTTTTGTATTGATTAACTTTTAACTAATAAATACAATGAATGTTTGCTCTAATTGATGATATTATAGGCAAGGGCTCAACACATTTCATCAATTTGATTTATAGGTTCATGAGTTTATTTCCATGCCTTCTTCAACAAAGTTTCATTGATATTCAAGCTTCATCATTGAATATACTTTGAAGTAATATCATGAAAATGTCTACTATGATTTATCATGCCTCAATTTGTCAAAGAAAATCAAAAGATGCAAGAGTTGATTGAAGAAGTTTGACCTAATTGGATAAGTTCTTGATTTCTTGATCACAATTGCATAACTATCTCAATTCTTAATATTTGGAGGTTGTTTTTGTTGCTATGGGTTCTTATTACCATCAAAACAACTTATATTCACATGGAAAGAGTTATTGTACAAGGAATATTATCAAAATTGAAAGGGTTTTCTAAGTCATTTTGGTGCTCTAGGAGCTAGGGTTTTGAACTTCTAAGGGCTATATCTTGCTCATATTTTGGTATTTTTGAGTGATTCCAAAGACATGCTTCTCCTTAAAGAGTTAGAAACTAATCATTTAAAAAGTTTCAAGAAACTTTTATGTGGAAGAGGCCTAATGATGAAGAAAGATTACAAGTCCCCTAGATAGGCCATCAAATTCCCTTATGTGACTTCCAAAGATCATAACTTGGTCAATTTTAATTTCCTTGAGCCCATTCTGTTTCTAAAATGATCTTAAGGATATGAAATTCAACTCTTATTTTATGTGCAAAGCTTGAAAATGGATGGAAGATTCCCTAAGAGTGCAAAGGATTATAGGTCATCTCATGAATTTTCACCAACTTCACAAGGCCATAACTTTCTCAATACTTGGTATATTTGAGTGATTCAAGTTTCACATGGCTCTTTTGTAAGTCTACTTCAAGATAGAATTAATTATAAAAGCTCAATTTTTGAGGAAGACCTTGTTTGAACTCAAAACATTATAGGTCACTTTTGAAAAAAAACTTTGAATTTTTCAAAGTACAAAAAGTCAGCATCTTTTTCTCAACTTTGACTCATCACAACTCCTAGATAAAGAATCCATTTGGTCTCATTATTTGCACATTGTAAATATTGTGACCTTATCTTTCAAATGCTTCAAGAATCATGCCCTAAGACCCCTTGAGCTATGAACACCATGGATTTAAAGATGGTACCTTGAAATTGAAGTTTTCTCCAAAGTCAGAATTTGAAATCCATAATCCAACTTCTAAAAACCAAATTAGCATGCGTTTTTAATCTAAATATGTTTAACCAACTAGCCAAAGTGGATTAGAGCCTTGAAACGCAAAGTTTGAGTGAGTTTTCATGCTAAGAAACTCACATGTTTTTATTTTCGGGCTTCACTCGTTTTCCCTCCAAACCTAACTATTTATCCCAATTCTTTGCACCACTAACTCTTATATAAATAGAGGGACATATTGCATTCATTTCCTCAAGCTTGAACACCAGAATCACCCTGCCCAACTCTTTCCTTAACCCATATTTCTGCAACTTCGAATTTGGTTTTACAACCTTCCTCAATCCATTTTCTTTGTCAATTCTTCATCCTTGAACTTCACTGAAGCTAACAGAAGAAGAACCAAGCCGTAAAGAATCCTAAATTGTGCTAGCCAAGTCAAGTTTCAGAGCTCTTGATTTAAACTTCAATAGGTAGATTCCTTCATCAATTCTCTCAAAATTTGTTACCACAATGAAGCTCTCATCATTCTGATACTAGTCGCATCATTTGTTTTCAACTGGAAGTGAGTTTTGAACATGAATTTTCAAATCCCTATTCAACTTTTTTCTTCTGGTTTTCTTCAAATCGGCTGAGCTACAACTTATATAAATTTTTCGCGAGGGTGCAGTTATCTTCGTCTTGATGAGACGAAGAGAATGGCATTAGTCTGAACCTCTAATTTTACAATTAGAGGAACCTGATTTTGAGGTTAGCTGGAAGGTTGAAGACGACCACGCTGGCGTCTTCAACCAATGAGAATTTGCCACGCATTTTTCAAATTTGTTTTAAATATTTGATCCGATGGTTTATTCACTAATGACCATGATATGCACAGTGCGGCAGATCCCTTGGATCTGATTACTAACGCATTTTGACATTAATACAATGGTCTATATCTTTTTGGTTTATTTTTATTTTCTGATTTTTATATTTTAATTATTTTAAATTTCAAAAATTCATAAAAAATTCATTTCTCACTCAAAATCTGAAAAAATTCTTAAAAATACTTTGAATTATTTCTGACTTTGTGAATATTTTTTCATATTTATATTTTAAAGTTTAATATTTTTCATAATTTTTTGTATTATTTGTCTTATTTTAATTGTATTAAAAATACTTCTTGGCATTTTAAAATTCTAAAAAAAATTATCAAGATCATTTTCTTTATTTCAGACTTTATGAATTTTTTCTAGAATTTTATTTTAAATTTTACTATTTTTGATCTTTTTTTCACTTATTTGAGTGATTTTTATTAGTTTAATAATACTTTCTGTTTTAAAAAATTATCAAAATAACTTATAAAAATATTTGAAATCACTTTTGACATTTCTACGGTCTCTTTTAATTTTTCTTTGATACTTTCAATATAATTTTCTATTTTGCCTTTTGTTTTCATTTAAAAAAATTATTTAAAAATCATTTTATTTTTTATCTTGTTTATTAATTACAATTTATTTTTTTGAATATATTCTGGTCATGGAATTTTTGATCAAGAACTTCATTAACTTCATTGGATCTTGGGTGTTGAGTTTAACTCCACCAAAATGGATGAATAATTTTAATGATAGTTTGATTAAAATCTTTAATTCAAATGTATCCCCTCCCTCTTCATCTTATCCTTTTCTTACTGGTATTCTATGTTGTTAGAGGATTATTTACATATCATCTCTCTAAACATATGGTACATAAATTGCTATTGACCGGCCTCAAAATTGGTGCGACTTCTATATAAGTCCACTTACGATTGCTTAACATAGCGCTAAATTTTGTCCCGATTCGAGAAATGATCATTCGTGGCCCAAACCTATGTTTGCAAGCCCAAGTATGTTTAATTTGAAACCTTTGATCCATGAACCTTGAGGTTCACTTTTAGGAGGCTTTGGTCTTATCAATCCTCTAATGAATCTTCATAAATTTTGGAGCTAAGTGAATCATTTAAACATCAATGATCATTTATTGTTGCCTTGAGATTTTTGAAAAGAATGATATACTTGACAAAAAGTAAATGAAACTTGTTGTTGAAAGGCTTTGATTTTATCAATCTTCTAATAAATTTTTAAATGCAAGTTTCAAGATGGTCATTCAACTAACCTCTAATTTCTAACTCATTAGAAATTGACTTTATTTTCATGCTTTTACTTTACGCCTTTACTTTTATGCACCATTTATTTTAGCATTTACATTTCATGCTATTTTCATCTTTGGTCACTTGAGCATTTATCTTTATGTCATTTTTATTTTGCTCACTTGAGCTTTCATTTTTTTTTTGAAGATACCTAATAATAAACTTGAACAATAAAAATCTTTAATGTTACTTAGACTATTTGGTTACTATCCTTGTCATAAAGGAGTTATGGACTTCTTGAACTAAGGAGTAGAGACCTTGACCTACCTTGAGACCCTTTGTGACTTATGTTGTTATTTTGTCTAGAGTTATTGGGGTTCACCCCCGAGACATTGGGTTGTTTGTTTTCTTTGTGTGCGGGTTATTCTGATTATATGCTTTGTCTGTGATTGGGAATTCATCTGTATGCAGTTGTTACTCTGCCCAATTTTTGTGAAGACTTAATGCATTTGAATTTTGGTATTATTAAGAGGTTTAGTATCCTTTGTTGCTTGGTTCCAATCCAAAGGATGAGAATTATACATTGACTTATTGTGTCAAGTGTTGGCTTCTTGTTGGTTAGACGGTTCTTTTCCCTAGCTTTTACCTTATGCTTTAGGATAGTCCCTTCATATCCTCCCATCTTCTTTAATTTCAAAAATCTTCTCCGTCCTTTTTTCAAAACTATTCTTGTTTTCTAAACTTGAATCTCTTTCATAATAAACTTGGACTTAGGTTCATGCATTTTCAAAATTATTTTCTTAATCAAACTTTAATTAACTTATAATACTTAGGCATTTTTGTGAGAAGACTAAAAGTCAATCAATCTCATTCAAACCATTTTGCCACTTTGACTTTTTACCTTAAAACTTTCTCAAAAGATTAGACTCTTGTCAAATCCTTGTAGTGATGCAAACTACTATACTTCTATGATATGTAGTGAAGCGAGATATTTTCCACTTGGATGTTGAGCGAGGTTTTGTTGATTTTAGAATCCAAGCCATATCCTTCACCTTGAGATGACGCAAATTCTCCATTATCATAACTGTGGGTAGTAAGTATGTTCTTCAACTCAGATAAGACGATGCTATTGCGTGTAAGGTGGTATGTAGGCACTAAAGGTTTGCAACCGCGGCAGGTGAAAAAATCATTAAAAACTATTTCTTTTCTCAACGCCACCATCTATTTTTCTATACAACACTTATAGCCAAAATACACAGATTTTCCAAGAGGTTCCTGTGGAGTACCGTAGATTTTTAGGGTGTTAATACCTTCCCCTTGAATAACCAATCCCCAAACTTAGACTTTATCCCCCTCTTTTGGGTTATTCGTTCTTTTCCCATTCCTTTGGAAACAATAAAGTGTGGTGGCGATTTTTGTTTTGATTTGTGTGGGTCAAGTCAATCCAATAGCTTAGTCTCAACATTTCTACCGCAACACCGATACCTAAGAAGAACGGTAAGGTGTTGTAATACGGTGGAAGAACTGACTTGGCTTGTGTTTTATCGCAAATGTTATGGATAGCTAGAGTCACCACCGACTTTTCTTTTATCCAATAAGGAAATGGTGAAAAGAACAAGAAATACCTTGAGATTATTGAGTTCGCGGGGTAGGTTATGAAAATGGAAGGTGTTAGCACCCTTTTCAATCGTAGTTATCTACGGGCTCTTAACCGCTAGCTCACTTTGTGTTGGGAAATTTCTTTGTATCGTGTGTTTGAAAAGTATTTTTAAAAATGCCAATAGTAAGGAAACTTTGTAATGATCCTCGTATATGTCCTCGAGAATGCGTACAAAGTGTTTTGTTTGAAAATATTTTTATGAGTGTTTGTGAAAAGATGTTTTTATTTTGAAAAGGTTTGTGATCAAGCGATTACGAGCGATCTACCTACTCAAAGTATTTCTTTCAATTTTTCCTCCTCCTTTAGTTAGTTTTATCCTATAATTAGTTAGTAGGAATCCCTATCGTTGGATGTGAAGGGACAGATGCGGGTCATCGTTCAGTCATCGAAGGCAACTTGTAGGGGTGCTTTAGCAATTATCGTTAAGGGACTAGATCATTTAACGGAGGAAAAATTCAAAAGGGTCATCGAGGGACTACGATCTTTTTAATTGAGGGACTATGCTAAAGCGTCCCCATGTTCGAGGGACATGACTGATACACGTAAGGCAACAAGAGAGATTATCCTATAGGTGTGGGTGTAAAAAGTGTGGTATGATTCAGTTATGTTCATCTTTGACTAGGGTTTGCTACCGCTTCATTTTTATATTTCCATACAAGGCCTATTTACTAAGTAGTAAATAAAATAATAAAGAAAGTGATAAAGTGCAGAAAGTAAATGCAGAAAATAAATCCCTAGACTATTACAATGCTTTGGCAGAGATACATAATAGGAAAATACGAAGAAAAAAAACCTAATTACTATTACAATCTATGAGCAGTTATAATAATTGGAAAAATTGAGAAAATAATGAACCACACGAAAATATAACATAGGAAAAGGAAAGCGAAAGGGTTTTTTGACGATGATAAAAAAGGTTTGACGATTAACCTAAAAAACCTAGATTGATTAATTAATTAAAACCTAAAAACCCTAATTAATTTTAATTTAAAAATAATAAGAAAATTTATTAATTAAACAAAACTAAACCCTAATTTTGATTACAGTTTGTGAAAGGGTTTTTTAGAAAAGTTAATTGGTTTAAAAAATGGTTTTGGTTTGGTGAATTTAGTGTTGGTAATAAGAAAATAAGTTTTTTTTTTAAAAAGTTGCCAGGGTTGGGTGTTGAACCCACGCCCTCTACCCTTTCAACCAGCACCTTCACCACTAGGCCAGGCGTGCCTTGGTGACAAGGAATGGCATCAGCGCCTTTAGTAATCTACAAAACAAGTGAAATCATAAAAACATCAAAATGCCAAAAGGTTTGGATTGAACCCAAGTCTTGGCATAGTAAGTCTTTATCGCACGCGCTTTAACCGCTGGGGCAGTAATATATCCGTTAACTTATATCAAACAAAATACATATAATATAATATTGTTTCCTGAACCGAAGATACGTCGTAGCCCTAGCTCCGATCGTCTTCTCCGGTAACCACTTTTCGTGGCCCTGCAAAAATAAAAAAGATTAGCAATCCAGGAGCACCCTACCCGCCTAAATTGGGGCCTGCAAATTCATCTGGATGCTTAGTTTTGACTGAAATGAAATGGTTAGGGAGCTATGGACAGAATACATGGAATCGGTGCAATCATGGTGATGCACGATTCCGATAGCATGGCATGCCTGTGATGGTCGTTTCATGCATATTAATACCTAATGGACATGTTAGAAAGGTCAGTATGCAATAAAACATGCAAGAAATCAAGATACAAATTTTTGCAAAAAAAAACATGCAACGACCATATATGTGTGCTAATTCTGGAGGTTTTGGATCATTTTATTGGATCCATTCTTACTCTATGCCTCTTCAAGAATTGATTGGGAGTGAAAGAATGTTTGGGAGATGGCAGCAAACTAGGGTTTGAAGGTTGCCCTAGTTTGATGATTTTGTGATTTTTTTGGAGGTGAATTTTGGACAAGGTTTTTCGTGGCCTTTGTGTTTGACTTGCTGAGAATATATAACTTGGAATTAGGTCAGAATATATGGGCTTAGACTTGTGTCAAAATCCTTGTCTTATTTTATCTTATTTTGACTTTTAAAATAATAAAAAATCAAAAATAAAATATAATAAACCAAAGGGAGGTGCATGAACAAGTTTTGAGGGGCATAAGGAGTGTAGTACACACTTGGACTCTGAAATAATGGCCCAATAGCCCAAAATATCAAGTTTGCTCAATTTGAACTCCATGCATTTGTTCAAAATTTCCCAACTTGCACTGGTCTTAACTCCTTAAATTTTCATCATATGAAGGTGATCTTTGATTTTTTGGAAAGCCCAAGGTGTCCTCCACAATCTTTATGTTTACCATTTTTCCATTTGAAGAATTTATCTTGATGCAATTAGTCTTGACAAAAAGTGTCTTTTTGTTGACTTTTGAAATGACTTATAATGTATTGGTCGATATCTCTCAAATGAAGAATTTTTTGGACTTAGGCTTAAAATTACAAAGTTGTAGAGAATTGAATTTTCTTCAAAACGAGCTTTGGTTGGGGAAAAACTGATGAAGCATGTGAAAGTTATGCCTGGTCAAAGTTTAGTTGACTTGTCCTAAGGAAAATCCTAATGTAGTAACTTTAAGATGTCACCTGAAGACATGGAGAAGACCACTTTTGTCACAGTGGGGCACTTTCTGTTACAAAGTCATGCCTTTTGGTTCGAAGAACATCGGCGCAACATATCAGCATGCTATGATAGCTTTGTTCCATAATATGATCCACCTTGAGATAGAGGTTTACGTTGATGACATGATAGTCAGGTCTCAGAATGAAGAAGGACATCTCGACCACCTACACAAGTGCACCTTTGGTAAAGGTATTGAAGTTGATCCTGCCAAGGTTAAATCCATTCAAGAAATGCAAGGTCCCCGTATTTAGAAGGAAGTCAGAGGTTTCTTGGGACTATTGAACTACATTGTCAGATTTACTTCCCATCTAAATGCTACTTGTGAGCCAATCTTCAAGTTATTGAAGAAATATCAAGTAGTGAAGTGGAACAACGATTTTCAGATAGCCTTCGAAAAAATCAAGGAGTACCTCCAGGAACCTCCAATTTGGATGCCATCAGTTGAAGGAAGACCTCTGATCATGTACTTGATAGTATTATAGAACTCAATGGGGTGTGTATTGGGGCAACATGACGAGTCTGGTCGAAAAGAGCATGCAATATACTACCTTAGCTGAAAGTTTACCAACTGTGAAATAAGATACTCACTGATCGAGAAAACATGTTGCACTTTGGCATGGGCTACTCGGAGACTAAGACAGTATATGTTGACTCATACTACTTTGTTGATCTCTAAGGAGGATCCAATAAAATACTTATTCGAGAAACCCGCTCTCTCCAGAAGATTGGCAAGATGGAAAATGGTCTTGACAGAATACGACATTCAATACACTACTCAGAAGGAAATGAAAGGAAGTGTACTGGAAGATCATTTGGCTCATCAAGTTGTAGATGACTATCAGTCTATGAATTTTGAGTTCCCAGATGAGAATATCATGTTAGTTACTTATTATGAAGACCTTGACCATATGAAGGACCTGAACCAGAATCCCGATGGACTTTGGTTTTTGGTGGAGCTTCCAATGTGCTTGGTAATTGAATTGGTGATATGATTATCTCTCCCAAGGGTTTCCATACGCCTTTCACAACCAGATTGTGTTTTGACTGCACCAACAATATGGCCGAGTATGAAGCATGCATCATGGGTATCAAAGCTTCCATCGATATGAGAATTAAATTCTTGAATTTGTATGGGGACTCAGCCCTAGTGATCCATCAGATTAAGGGAGAATGGGACACGAAGCATCCAAACCTCATTCCTTATCAAGAGCATGTGTTGACATTAATTTCGTACTTTGAAGAAATCACTTTTTAACACATTCCAGGAGAAGAGAATCAATTTGCAGACGCACTAGCTACCATGTCATCTATGTTCAATGTTAGATGGGATAATGAAGCTCCTCGAATTACTATTCACAGACTAGACAAACCAGCACATTGCTACGATGTTGATACTGATTTAGTAGAGAAAAAACCTTGGTACCACAAAGTAAAAAAACACCTTGAAACTCAAGAATATCCTGAAGGGGCATCTATCAATGATAAGAAATTTCTAAGGAGGTTCTCTTCCAAGTTCTTTCTGATTAACAAAATCTTGTACAAGCGCAACCATGATTCGACTTTGCTTTGTTGTGTAGATAAGAACGAAGCTAAGAAAATTATGGAAGATATGCATGAAGGTGTATTTGGTACTCACTCCATGGACATACAATGGCTAAAAGGATTCTGAGGGCAGGTTATTATTGGTCTACCATGGAAACTGATTGCCATCATCATTCCAGAACTTGCCACAAATGCCAAATTTATGCTGACAGAGTACATGTGCCTCCAGTTCCTTTGAATGTCTTGACTACTCCTTGGCCATTTTCAATATGGGGAATTGATATGATTGGAGAGATTAAGCCTACAGCTTCCAATGGGCTTGTTTCATCCTTGTTGTTATTGATTATTCACAAAGTGGGTAGAGGCAACCTTATTTGCTTCCGTCACTAAAAATGTTGCGGCTCGGTTCATTAAGTATAACCTTATCTGTCGATATGGAATTCCTGAAAGGATCATCAAAGACAATGGTACCAATCTTAACAATACTGTGATCGCAGAACTTTGCACGTTGTTCAAGATTAAGCATCATAATTCTTCTCTGTACCGGCCAAAGATGAATGGCGCAGTGGAAGCCGCCAATAATAATATCAAGAAAATCTGGCAGAAGATGATGGTGACATACAAAGATTGGCATGAGATGTTACCATTTTCTCAGCATTGGTATCACACTTCAATATGTACATCAACTGGAGCAACCCAATTCTCTCTAGTCTACGGTATGGAGACTATCTTCCCTGTTGAAGTCCAGATTCCTTTCCTAAGGATTATGAAAGATGCAGGTTTAGATGAAGACAAATGAATTCAGACTTGACTTGAATAGATAAATTTAATGGATGAAAAAAGGCTTGTGGTTGTTTGTTATGGTTAGATGTATCAGAAAAACATGATCAAGGCCTTTAACAAGAACTTCTGACATCAGGTGTGCCAGGCTGGTGATTTGGTAATAAAGCGCATCATCCTACAACAAGGTGATCCCAGGGGAAAATGGACTCCCACATACGAAGGGACATTTGTGTTCAAAAAGATATTTTTTGGCGTTCTATGATACTTACCACCATGGACGGTGAAGATTTTCGGCACCTTGTGAACACGGACATAGTAAAAAAATACTACAAATAAAAAGAGACCCTCTAGGTTGAAAAGCCTATGAAAAAATAAGGGCATCCCGGCGAACCAAAAGGGCTCGGGCAAAAATTAGGGATATATATATATATATATATATATATATATATATATATATATATATATATATATATATATATATATATATATATATATATATATATATATATATATATATATATATATATATATATATATATATATATATATATATATATATATATATATATATATATATATATATATATATATATATATATATATATATATATATATATATATATATATATATATATATATATATATATATTGCATATCTTGCAAGTCAAAAACCTGAAAAGGCGACTTGGGCAAAAAAGGATATCCCGATGGACTGAAAACCCGAAAGGGAGGTCCAGGTAAAAGTTAGGGATTAAAGCATACGACTATGTCCCGTTGGGTTGCCCATCTACTTATAGCCAGCTAGCGTCAAGTTCAAATTGTACATATTAATTCAATCATCTTCGTCCGAAAACAAGTGATGAGATACTTGAAGACATAGGGGCAATAGTAGAGTTGAAACTCGATGGGATCATTTCGAGATAGCTATTTTTCTTTAATCATCACTTTGTACCCCTTTTTCAATTTTTACGACGATTTCCTCTTACTAGGATTTTTGTCTCTTTATATAAAACTACCTGAATCAATGCAATTATATTTAAAAATTCAAAAATTGTTTTTAGTTTTTCTGTTTTGTTTGCAAAAACTACCAATGATTATGTTGAATGAACATATGCATTTTAATATGATTACTGTTTACAAAATATATGCATGAAAACTGGATAAGCATTTACTAAAGACTCTAGGAGTTGGAATAATGTTCAAGTTATCCACAAATCCCCATAGAACAATCGCCATGGAACTATCTCTACAGAGCTATATTCATAAGCTCATCCCCAATAGAGGTATATCCCCCAGCAAATCTAATATGCCCTCAGACAGAAATTGGGGTATCCTCGAGCGGTGCACCTCCATATCCTTGATGGATAGTTTAACATGACCATCTTCCCCAATACGTCCCCTAGCGAACAAGGAAGTTAGATCATTTCGCCAGCATATAGTGGAAACTTCCTCAGCACAGTCTATGAATTTCCAATCCTCATCAGAGATTATTTTCTCAATGAAGTCTGTAGGATTACTCCCCAATGGAGTTTATTTCTCCAATACTGCAAATTCCCTGACAGAATTATCTTCTCCATCCAGATATCATTCAACATTATCCTCCCCAAAAGAGCTGATACCCATATCTGAAACCTAGTCAGATACCACCTCAGAAGGATATACATCTCTTTTATCCCCAGTCAGGGTGCATAAGAATCAAATCCTTCAATAAAAGGAACAATGAATGACCTACCTTCCTGGAATGCTTCTATCCCCAAGCAGAAGTCAAACATCCCCAGCAGAGTATCCTCAAACATAAAGCAACAATCCTTAGTAAAGTTATTCTAAATAAAATTGAAGAACTACTGTCTTCATCCCCAGCAAGAGTAAGAGATTTATTTTCCCCAACCAGAGTTGTTGCAAGAAGTTACCGATACGCTCCAACGAAATATTGCATCCATACATCATTCACAAAATATCATAACATGTGCATATAAAACTCATATAATATTCTCATCATTATGCAATGCATTACATACATCATGACATTGCATAAAGCTAACATTATTTTCAGGTTAAGTTCATAAACAGACAAATATTACCAGTGATTTATAGACAGGATGTAGATTAATTCCCGAAATAGGACGAGGCGACTATCTACATAACCAGATGATTTCCCTCAAAGACTAATTCTGACGATCATTTCCTTCAGAGTTTCATTCTGAAAAGCATTTCCTTCAAATAAAATCTGATAAATTCATTTTGAAAAGCATCAGTCAGATAAAACCATAAAAAGGTTCATTCTGATCCACTTTTAGATATAATCAGGCGTAGATTCATTCAAATACATTTTTCAGATATAGTCGGACGAAGACTGATTCTGATCCTCTCCTGGATACAATCAGACGTAGACACATTCCAATACATTGTATGGATATAATCAAGCGTAGATTCATTCTAATACATTGTTCAGATACAGTCAGGCGAAGACTCATTATGATCCTCTTATAGAGACAATCAAGACATGGACTCATTCTATAACATCATTCAGAAACAAACGAGACATAAGATTTATTCTGATACTCCCCAGCACGTCTGGTAGATACGGTCAGACACATACTCATTCTAGTATTCTTTTTCTGATATAGTTCGACATAGACTCATTCTGATACTCCTATCAACATTTACTTTGGATAGCATCTATAATCTCATCTACGACGACACTCTATCACCTATTTGAATGGCATCTTTAAGCTCGTTCAAGTAGTACAACCCATGAATAGTGTTACTTTGTGAACATGTAAGTACAAATTTCTGGTCACTTAAGTGTTCAATCCTCTTCCACCTTCAGATCACGAATGACGGACATGCGAAGCTAACTCCTCAGGTTTAAGAAGATTGAATAGGGACAGTTGTTGTGCCCCAAAATTTTCCCTCCTATTTGCAAGAAAAATTAATTCAATATATCTCCTCATGCTCCTAGGGTTCTCAAGTACTCAAGACTACTTAAAGAATTGATCAGACAAACCCTCCTCCTAAACAATTGACCTATAACTAGGTTTTTGCTTCTCTTAAAGGAAATTGGACTTCTAATGCCTCAAGTGGATTTCAAGGTTTCTCATATGTCTCAAAGTATCCTCATACCAAGTTTCAAGCCTTACATCACAAGTTTGCTCTGTCAATTAGCCACATGATTGAAAATTAACTATATTGGATAAAAAGTCAACTTTAACCAATTTATAGTAAAACATCAAGATTTTGGGTCAACATCTATACTTTGAAGTCATATTCATCATTTGATCAAGGGTTGATCAAAATCCTTCAAGAAAACTCAAGATTCATCAAAAGTCAAAATTACTAAATTAGGGTTTTCTTAAGGAGAAGTCAACTGAACTTTGACCAAGCATAACTTTCACATACTTCATTAGAAATTCCTCAACTAAATCCTATCTTGAAGAAAATTTAATTTTATACAACTTTGTCTCTCTAAGTTCATGGCAAAAAATGCTTCATTTGATAGATATGAGCCAAAACATTATAGGTCATTTTAAAAGTCAACAAAAAGACATCTTTTGTCAAAGCAATTTACATTAAGTTAAAGGCTTCAAATGAAAAAACGACTAACAAGAGATTTATAGGAGACATCTTGAGGTTTCCAAAATGTCAAAGGTCACCTTCATATGACAAAAATTGAGAGAGTTATGATTGATGCAAGTTGAGAAATTTTGAGGAAATGCATGAAACCTAAATTGAACAAACATGAATTGTTGGGCTAATGGGCCGAAGTTTTCAGGTCCAAACGTGTTCATGACCTCATAAGGGACTCCTAAATCTATTAATATATTTTTGTGATTTTTATTTATTTTGTTTTTTCCTTTATTCAATTAAACTCAAAATAAATCAAATAAAATATAAGACATTGGATTAAGGCGTGTAGGCCTTTGTTCTAATCATGTTGGAGGCCTAAAAATTTACCTTGAAGACCAAGAAACAATGTGGCCTTTGTTTGAAACAAATCTTCATAGTTTTGGAAGATTTGAACTTATTTTCAAACAAAATCAATGATATAATTGCATGAGATGTCCAAGCCCAAAAAATCTCAAAATTATCAAGAACTAGGGCAAGCTCAAATCTTTATTCCCAACCACTTTCAATCCATCCAATAATTCTATCATGTTCCTGAAGTTCCCAGGAGTTCATCCCAGCCATCGTTGAAGCTTGAAGCATGTCAGAACAGTATACCCCAACATCGGTGGTTTGGTAAAATTCTTGGATTTCAATTTTTAATAAACACTTTTTTGAATGATTTGATGCATACATATATATTCATAATGATGTTTAGAACATGTTTGAATAAGAAAACACAAGCTTTGAGGCAGGGAATACGAGATGCCATTGTTAGGGCATAAAATTTTGTTTGTTTCGTATCTTGTGTTACAAGTGTTTTTAGACCAAACTAACACCGAATTGGATTCTGGAGGTCCAAATTAGGGTGAAACGACCCCTCTTGATCTTTAAATCTTGCTATTTTTGCAGGTTTAAATTTGAATCCACTGGAGAAGACGATCGGAGCTAGAGCTCCGGCGCTTCTCCGATCTAGCGTTTTATAATATATTTCTTTGTTTATATTCTATAACACAAACGCACTGTCGTGCAGATGGTGAGAAGCGTGACTGTTAACCATAGAGGCCTGGGTTCAATCCCAGCTTTTGACAAAATTATTTTGTTTTTCAAACTAACGTGCAGACTCATCATATATTAATTCATTCCCAACCAACATCACAAACAAGCGCATGGCCTAGTGGTAAAGGGAGCATCTTGTGAGGTCAAGGGCGTGGATTCAACACCCACCCCATGCAATTGGTTTTTTATTATTTTTTCTAACCTAATTTTCATTCTTTATTTCATTAATTATATTTTAATTAACCACTAACTAACCTAATCTTTTTCAAAACTTTAACAAATTTTGGGTTAGGGTTTTTAATCAATAATTAAATTTTTTGACATATTTTATTTACTAATTAATTAATTAACTTTTTCTTAATATTAAAATTAATTAGAAACAGTTAGGTTTTAATTAATTATTAACACTTAAATTATTTTCTACAAAATTACCAAAAACATTAACATTTAGAACTTTAGGTCTTTAAAAATTTTTCTAATATTTTTCTTATTTCTTCTTGCTATTTAATTTTCATAAACAAAATTGTATAGGTCGCACAATCAATGTAATAGCGTAGATTTATATTTCCTCACATTTTTCATATTATGTATCTGCTCCAAGGATGTAATAGTGTAGGTTTACTTTCTCGCATTTTCTATACTTATGTATCTCTCCCAAAGCCATGTAATAGCGTAGGTTTTACTTTCCGCACTTTATTCTTTCTGTACATATTTAATTGCTAGTAACTAGGGTTTGCATGGCAAGACTAAAATCAAAATGTAGAAAACCCTAATTGTCAAGACTAAATAACTGAAAACAAACACTTTAAACACTTGCACCTTTAGGGTAACCTCTCTTGTTGCCTGACGATACTTGGTCATGTCCCTCGAAAATAGGGATACTTTAGCAAAAGACCCTCGATCAAGTCATCATAGTTCCTTCGAATAAAGATCACAGTTCCTAGATGAACCTCCAAGTTGCCTACAAAATGATGATAGTCCCTCTGATACAATTGCTAAAGTATCTTTACATGTTTCCTTCGATGACCAAACGATGATCCTACGCATGTCCCTTCACATCCAATAGATAAGGTTACATACCAACTAATGGTATGGATAATACTATCTCCAAAGGAGAAGGGGAAGAATAAGAAAGACCATACTTAGTGGGTAGGACTCTTAAAAGCTTGCTCATAAACAAATACATTTTTACACATCACTTTCAAACAAATATTTTCAAAAACACTTTGTATACATTCTTGAGGACTGACACAAGAATCATTACAAAGTCTGGCTTACATTGGCATTTCAAAATATTTTCAAACAAATCACACACACACAAAGCAAGTTTTACAAGTTAGCTAAGAAATTAAGAGCCCGTAGATAACTACGGATGAAAAGGGTGCTAACACCTTCCCTTTTCATAACCTACTTGTTGTACCCCAATTTTTCCCCCTAAGATTCCTATATCATCTCATATCAACTCAATCACAACAAGGTCACACTAGGGTTTGGTTCTTTTCCCTATCTTTAGGTTTGCTCATGAGGAATCACCAAGCACCTTGATTTGTATATTGTGATCATATTTGTTTTGTATTGATTAATTTTTAAACTAACAAATACAATGAATGTTTGCTCTAATTGATGACATTATAGGTAAGGGCACAACACATTTCATCAATTTTATTTTATAGGTTCATGAGTTTATTTCCATGTCTGCTTCAACAAAGTTTCATTGAGATTCAAGCTTCATAATTGAAGATACTTTAAAGAAATATCATGACAAGGTCTACTATGACTCATCATGTCTCAATTTGTCAAAGAAAGTCAAGAGATGCAAGGGTTAATTGAAGAAGTTTGACCTAATTGGACAAGTTCTTGATTTCTTGGTCACAAGTGCATAACTCTCTCAATTCTTAATATTTGGAGTTGGTTTTTGTTGCTATGGGTTCTTACTATCATCGACAACAACTTCTATTCACATGGCAATAGTTATTGTGAAAAGAAGATTGTAAAAATTGGAAGGGGTTTCCAAACCATTTTGGTGCTCTAAGAGCTAGGGTTTTCAACTTCTAAGGGCTATATCTTGCTCATCTTTTGGTATTTTTTAGTTATTCCAAAGACATGCTTCTCTTTAAAGAGTTATCAACCAATCACTTCAAAAGTTTAAAGAGAATTTTATGTGGGAGATGCCTGATGATGGAGAAAGATTACATGTCCCCTAGATAGGCCATCAAATTCCCTCATGTGACTTCAAAAGATCATAAATTGGTCAATTTTGATCTTAAGGATGTGAAATTCAACTCTTCTTTTATGTGAAAAGCTTGAAAATAGAAGGAAGATGCCCTAAGAATGCAAAATATTATGGGTCATCTCATGAATTTTAACCAACTTCACAAAGTCATAACTTTCTCAATACTTGGAGTTTTTAAGTGGTTCAAATCTCAAAATATCATTTAAGAAATCTACTTCATGTCATATTTTTTGGTTAAAAGCAAATTTTGAGTGGATGGCCATCTTTGGATGCAAAACATTATAGGACATTTTTTGAGAAAAACTTAGAATTTTTCTAAGTACAAAAAGTAAGCATCTTTTTCTCAACTTTGACTCATCACAACTCCTGGATCAAGTATCTAATTGATCTCATTCTTTTCACATTGTAAATATTGTAACTTTATCTTTCAAATGCTTCAAGAGTCATGCCCTAAGACCCCTTGAGCCATGAACACCATGGATTCAAAGTTGGTACCTTGAAACTGATGTTTCCTCCAAAGTCAGAATTTGAAATCCATAATCTAGCTTCTAATCACCAATTTTTACGTTTTTTTACTTCTAATCATGTTTAATAATCTTCTAGAAGTGGTTAGCGCCTTGAAACACAAGAATTAGATGAGTTTTGAGCAAATACGAATCACATTTTTCATGCTTGCAACTTCACACGATTTCCCTCCAAACTTCATCATTCCACACACTTGAGCATCCCATTTGCTTCCCTATAAATAGAGGGACATATTGCATTCATTTCCTAAAGCTTTGATAGCCAATTGACCCTTGTTCCGATCTCACACGAACTCTGAATTTGAATTTCTGATTTCTTGCTTTCTCACTCCAAAACACCAAAAGCTCCATTCAGTTAGCTTCATTGAACTTATCTGAAGCTAACCACACTCTCACCTTCAAGAATTATAACCTATACTGGTCTATAGAAGTCCAGTTTAAGAGCCATCTTGTGCTACTTCGTTCAAGTAGATTTCTTGGTCAAATCGATCCAACTAAAAGACTAATCTACTCTCTGCATCCTTCTGACTCTCATGCTTTTTACAATTTGTGATTTCATTGAGATTTGAGTGAGATATTCCATAATTTCGTGCTCCTATTATTTCGGCATTTTCTCAATTTAATCCTTGCTTAGTTTATATAAATTTGGCGCGATGGTACCATTAGAATCGTCTTGAAGAGACGAATCTAATGGTATTGGTTTGGTCCTCTAATTTTACAGTTTAAGGAATCCCAATCTAGGGCGTCTGGAGGTTGAAAACGACCTACGTGTCGTGCTTCAACCAATGAAAGCATGACATGTGATTTTTTGAATTCAATCCAGTGGGTTTGCTTTATCATACGCATGCTTTAAGAGCCATTGGATCTGATTACTTTTATTAGTCAGACTCCATCCAACGCGCCAAAATTTTAGTTGTTTTTAACATTTAAAAGGTGATCTGGTGCAATTTCCAAAGTTGACCAGGATATGCACAACGTGCTTAACCCTTTAGATCTGATTACTAGTGCATTTTGACTCTAATCTAATGGTCCACATTTTTTTTGGTTTGTTATTTTATTTTCTGATTTTTTATTTTAATTGATCTAAACTTCAAAAAATCATAGAAAATTCATTTTCTAACTAAAAAATTATGAAAAGAATCACAAAAATATTTTCAAATATTCTCTTTCTGATTTTTATTTTTTAATAATTTCATTTTATATTTAAATATTTTTATAACTTCTCCTTTATTTTGACTTGTTTCTAATTATTTAAAATACTTTTTGATGTTTTAAAATTCTGGAAAAAAAAATTATAAAAATCATTTTAGTCATTTCTGACTTTCTAAACTTTTTCTAGAATTTTATCTTGACTCCTATTATTTTTTATCTTTTCTTCACTTATTTGAGTGATTTTAATTATTTTTAAAATTCTTTTCTGTTTTAAAAAATTACCAAAAAATTTATAAAAATTTTTGAGGTCATTTCTGATTTTTCTATGGCCTCTTTTAATTTTTCTTTGATACTTTGAATATAGTTTGCTATTTTACCTTTTATTTTCATTTTAAGAACAATTTAAAAGGCTTCTTTTTATTCATTAAATGCAATTTATTTATTTTAATATATTCTGGCTATGTGTTTGTTGATCATGAACATCATTAACATCATTGAATCTTGAGTGTTGAGTTTAACTCAACTAAAATGGAATGATGATTTTAATGATAGTTTGATTAAATTTTTTGATTCAAACATATCCCCTCCCCCTTCATCTTATCCCTTTCTTACTTGTACTATATGTTGTTAGAGGATGATTTACATATTATCTCATTAAACATATGGTACATAGATTGCTATTGGTCGACCTCAAAATAGGTGCAACTTCTATATAAGTCCACTTACGGTTGCTTGACATAGCGTTAAATTTTGTCCCGATTCGAGAAATGATCATTCGTGGTCCAAGCCTATGTTTGCAAGCCCAAGCATGTTTAATTTGAAACCTTCGATCCAATAATCTTGAGATTCATTGTTAGGAGGCTTTGGTCTTATCAATCCTCTAATGAATCTTCATAAATTTTGGAACTAAGTGAATTATTTAAACATCGTTGTTCATTCATTGTTGCCTTGAGATTTTGAAATGAATGATATACTAGAAAAAAATAAAATGAAAGTTGTTGTTAAGAGGCTTTGATTTCATCAATCTTCTAATGAGTTTTTAAATGCAAGTTTCAAGATGGTCATTCAACTAACCTCTAATTTCTAACAATTGACTTTATTTTATACTTTTACTTTATGCTTTTTACTTTAAGCATATTTATTTTAGCATTTTCATTTCATGATATTTTCATCTTTTCTCACTTGAGCATTTATCTTTATGTCATTTTTATATTTGCTCACTTGAGCATTTCATTTCTTTTTGAAGATACTTAATAATCAACTTGAACCATAAAAAAATTTAATGTTACTTAGACTATTTGATTACTATCCTTGGCATGATGGATTTATGGACTACTTGGACTTAGGATTAGAGACCTTGACCTACCTTGAGACCTTGTGACTTTTATTGTTATTTTGTCTGGAGTTCTTGGGGTTTACCCCAAGACATTGGGTTGTTTGTTTTCTTTGTGTGCAGGTTATTCTTATTATGTGCTTTGTCTGTGGTTGGGAATTCATCTGTATACAGCCGTTAGTCTGCCCAATTTTTATGAAGACTTAATGCCTTTGAAGCTTGGTTCTCTTAAGAGGTTTATTATCCTTGCATGGTTTCAATCCAAAGAATGGGAATTCTATATTGACTCATTGTGTGAAGTGTTGGCTTATTATTGGTTAGATGGTTCTTTTCCCTAGCTTTTACCTTATGCTTTAGGATAGTCCTTTTATCTCCTCTCACCTTCTTTAATTTCAAAAATCTTCTCCCTCCTTTTCAAAATTGTTCTTGTTTTCTAAACTTGAATCACTTTCATAATAAACTTGGACTTAGGTCCATGAGTTTTAAAAGGTATTTTATTAATCAAACTTTAAACAACTTAATCATACTTTGACATTTTTTGTGAGAAGACTAAAAGCCAATCAATTTCATTCAAACCATTTTCGCCATTTTGGCTTTTTACCTTAAAATTGTCTCAAAAGATTAGATTCTTGTCAACTCCTGTAGTGATGCGGGCTACTATACTTGTATGATATGTAGTGAATTGAGATATTTTCAACTTGGGTGTTGAGAGAGGCTTTATTGATTTTTAAAATTTGCTATATCCTCCATTTTGAGATGACACAAATTCTCCTTTCTCATAATTGTGGGTAGTAAGTATGTTCCTCGAATAAGATGATGATGTCTCGTCTCTTAAAATTAACCAACACACTTGTGTTTTAAAATTTTTAAAGGTGAACTACGAGTACCCTGATCCCCTATTGTACGGAAGGTGGTATGTAGACACTAAAGGTTCGCAACCGCGGAGGGTGCGAAAATTGTAAAAAAATACTTCTTTTCTCATCCCCACAATCTATTTTTATATATAACTTTTATAGCCAAAATACACAAATTTACAAAGAGGTTCTTGTGGAGTACCGTAGATGTTTAGGGAGCTAATACCTTCCCTTTGCATAACCAACCCCTAAACTTAGATTCTTTCCCCCTTTTTTTGGGTTATTCGCTCGTTTCCCATTCCTTTGGAAACAATAAAGTGAGGTGGAAATTTTTATTTGATCTGTGTGAGTCAAGTCAATCCAATGGCTTAATCTCAACATTTCTACCGATGCACTATCACCCGAACTCAAAATCTATCAAAGGTCTTTCCTGTTCTTTTCACCTTTCCTAAATATTGGATAAAAGAAAAGTCGGTGGCGAATCTTGTTATCCGCATATTTGGATAAAACCAAAAAGCCAGTTCTCCCACCGTGTTACAATATCATTGTGTTTTTTGTTCTAGATTTATTCATGGTTTTCTTATTACCTTCTTTACATTACACATTCATCTCTATCATATTTTGATTTCTCTTCTTTGCATTTATGTCTTTTAAATGCTTGTTATTAGTTATGTGCAATTGAGAATTTATATACTTGTTCATGCATTATTTAAGTCCTTAATGCATTCCTTTACATATTAGTTTTAATCACTTAATTGTTGTTGAATTTTTGTGTTGCATGTTTATCTTGCATTTTGTTGTATGTAGCATGTATATCTTCGTGTTATGTATCTAATCTTTGTTTTTGTATATTCTTATTAATTGTTTAACCCGTGTGTTCCTATGGAATTATTTCTTTGTGAGGTTATTTGGTTTTTATACTAAAAAAAATTGGTATCTCTTTTTGATGTTGTTAAAGAGGGGAGAAGTTATAACTGAGTCTAGGATTTTTTTAGGTGTTTTATGTTGTGCTGGTTGTGTGCAATGAGTCGGGGGGAGCACAAGTGTTTTTGCTTTTAGCTCAAAGTCAACTTTATTCCAATTAAAATCTTGTCAAGCATAAAAATAGAGATTGTAGTTGCACATCCCTAGGGAGAGACTGTTGCATGTCCCTAACACATTCTTGGGGAGCACCCCTAATACACTTTTTTTGGCTTGTCTTTTCACTTTCATGTATTATCGTCTATTGAGCCTCCTTTATGATTCCACGTCTCTAAATCAAATTCCAATCAATTCGTTATTCATTTTAGCATGCCTAAATAATTAGTTATATTTGAGCTTGATCATGATGCTTTTATTTACTTGCATGAGTCAGTGGAACATGAACCATACATGTAATTGATTCAAGTTAGAGGGAAAGAAAAATCTCAAAGTATTGTGAAAACAATGAAAAATTGAGCTTTTATGTATTTTATTCGTATCAAGCACATATCCTAACTTGAATCAAATTGAACAGAGGAAACACAAACGTTTTCAAATACTTTAATTTGAATCATAATTTACACCTGATTTGAATCAGGATCCTTCTGGTCACCTCTGCTTGATTTGAATCGAATCACACTTTACACTTGATTTAAATCAGACAATTTTTCAGCATTTTCCATTTGGCTCTGTTTGAATTGATTCGAATCAGGATTTACACTTGATTCAAATCATGGGGCCTTTGATTTGAATCAGACTTTGTACTTGATTCGAATAATATGAAAAATGAGTCAAAAATATTTTTCCTTCTTACTCCACTTCACTTGCTCATTTGACTAAACTCGTGAAATGTTCTTGATTAGAGTCTAACTAACCTTTTCCATCCATTTTTGTGATTAACCTCAAGAACATATAAAAGCATTTTTTTCAACATTCTTCATCTGTAAATCTAATAATCAACATTGTGATTTTCTGGGAAACCAACTTCCTCTCACTTTTGAAAAAGTTTAAAACTCTTGCTACAAAATTATTTCTTATTCAACCTTTGTTTTGATTTCAGATCTTGATAATAAGAGAGTTGTAATTGATTGATGGAGATTCCATCTTGAAACTAACCATTATTGACGATTGGGTAAAGTTTTTCAGGTTCTTTCAAGATTGACGTTGTATTCATTGGTGCTCACAAATTCCAGTGAAAAAAAGGATGTTATTCTCTCCATATTACCTTGGTATTGACTGTGTGGAAGGCTACGAAAAAGGTGGAGATCTTCTTAAATCTTTAGACAATTCATCATTCAAAGAATAAGTAAGATCAAGGGGTAATTTCTACACACTAAGGCTAGGAGAAGATTGGTGATATTGGAAGATTCAAGAAGCATTAATCGAGTAAAGATCACGTAGAAGAGTTTGGAATTAAGTTATATATAAGTAAAGATCCGGAAAGGATATTTATATTTCTCATCTTTATTGTGGATAAGTGATTGTATGAACTCTTGCAATATTTTTCAAAATAAAAGGAACAATGTAGGTTCAAATGGGAAACCATTGAAGAGTGCATGTAGGCAAAGCTTGGTAAAACGCCAAAGAACTATAAATCCATGTGTATTCTCTCTCTCTCTCTCTCTCTCTCTCTCTATATATATATATATATATATATATATATATATATATATATATATATATATATATATATATATATATATATATATATATATATATATATATATATATATATATATATATATATATATATCTCGCTCGCTCGCTCTTGAATTTAATTTTTGTAGGATATTACATGCTCAGTTTTTTCAATTCTTAGAGTAGTTTATCGTTTATTCAGTTGGTAACAATTTATTACGTAAGGTTAGGTTTTGTTAGAATTGGAACTTAATTGAGTTTAGTGGTGATTAAATTCTGAGAAAAAATTGAGTTTTGAATTTGTTGAATTAAACCGTTGTATAATCATACCTTGTGAAATATACATTTTGTATAAAATGAATACCTTTGTGTTCATCATTAAATCATTTTCGATATTTGTGAATTGATTAAGTGTTAACATGATCAAGTTTCAATAAAAGTATACTTCTCATATTTTTTCTCTAAATCTTCCACGCATAACTCTCGAAAACCTCCGATAATCCATTTTTGGAAAATCGGTTGAATTTTTGTTTTAGTCCATACACCCTCCCTCTAGACTACTTTCTTACTTCATATTCTCACCCAACATTAGAAAACTCAATCTGGTTAATTTAGACCTCTTAATCCAATGGATCTAGAGACTTATTTCAGATGCTTTTATCCTTTGGTATGACAGTATGCTTGCTCGTCATGATGTCTCTTTTGTCTCTTTCTTGCGTGGGGGCAGACTTTCAGGGTTGCTTTGTTTCCTCTTTATGAAAAGGAGTTTCTGTTCTTGGATCCAAGAAAGATGATCCTTTTTATTGGTTTGAGTAAGAGTTGGTTAGGAAGGTAAGACCGGATCTCCATTTCTCCTTTTAGTGAAATATTTGGATATGGATGAAATTATGTTCTTCACAAGACAGATGTTGGACATGATGTTAGGGACAACATGTGCAACAGTTTAAAATAGATTGACATATGCTAAAAATTAAATTAAAAGGAAATAAAGAACATTAAGAAATTGTTAACCTAGTTTAGCATAATGTTACTAACGTCTAGGGGCTTCCAACCTAAGAAATGAAATCCACTATCAATAGTATTAGTGCAAAATGTCTTAGATGAACAACCCTTATTCAATGCCCCTCTTCATAAAACTACACGTGTATTTCTATTTAGGACTCTTGATCACTAGTTTTTCCACATTTATTTACAGTTGATTTTAGTTATATTTTCTTTATTTTGTCAAGTGTTTTATTTAATTCTTCTGTGTTTTATGCGTTGGTTGTATATTTTGTTGTTTTCAGGCTCGGATAAATAAAACCAAGAAAATCAAAGCGAAAAGTGAAAATTATGTGTTTTGAGGAATTCCCAAAAAACCAAGCTACATGGTGCCTCACACGACCACCCGTGTCACCTGACATAGGACGTGTTAGGAGAGGAAGCAGCTGTGATTTGGGAGAGAAGCAGACGCTGACACAAGTTCCTGTGTCAGCTGACACAGACCGTGTCAGAAGGTCTGTGCAAGAGGTGTTTGTGTAGCGATGGACAGAGGCCGACACGGGGCGCCCGTGTCAGGTGACACGGCCCGTGTTTGCCAGGGTGCTGATTTTTATGATTTGGGACCCAAAGGTGCATTTTTGGAATTTCATGTAAGAACAAGATTTGGTTCCTCCATATTATCTCTGAGTTTTGATGATAACAAATGAGTATGTTTGTATGAAATTTTTTAATACTCTAACGTTTTTTATTTTTGAGTATTTAACAAACAGGTTTTTCTTCAGATGGATGGCAGGACTAGGACATTAGAAGAGAATTAATTCCGCTTTTGCGCTACATGAGTTTTGATAAACAGTAGCAAGACACTTCAGAAGACTTTGAAGTCTAGGATTTGACGGTTGTCTAAAGCAACAAGTCAGAATATCTAAAGATAGAAGTTCTACTTAAGTCCAGATTCGGAAGTCTCGTGCTTCTAAAGACAACGTGTTCTAATGAAACCAGTCGGAAGATTTAAAGACAGAAGTTTCTACTTAAGTCTAGATGCTGAAGACTAATGTTTCTAAAGAAAAGGGTTCTAAAGACAAAGTGCTAAAGACTCTGGAGATAGAAGTTATAAAGACTCTAAAGACTTGAAGTTCTAAAGACCCAAGGTTCTAAAAAAAGTTTCTCACGACCAAGTGTTGAAGAATATGAAGACGCAGTTCTGAAGACTCTGAAGACTTGAAGTTTTGATGACCTTGTGTTATGTTCTCACTGTGAGCAACCCCTTCATAATTAATTTTTGAATGATTGCAAATATATGTGAAATACTAAATACATGTGTGCACTACAAAAATATAATATAACATGTTTAAAATAAGCTAAAAATGTATTTTACTCATAATGCATCATTATGAGTCAACACAACAGGTTTTGTATCGATACATAAGTTATTGAAGTCCCTGGAATACTATTTTGAAACTATTATGCATCGATACAAAAGCTTATGCATCGACATATAACTCTTTGATGCCCCTGTAATGCAAACTTAAACCTGCATGCATCGATACAAAAGCTTATGCGTCGACACATAACTCTTTGATGCCCCTGTAATGCAAACTTAAACCTGCATGCATCGATACAAAATCTCATGCATCGACACATAACACTTTGATGCCCCTGTAATACAAACTTAAACTTGTATGCATCGACACAAAACCTCATTTATCGACTCATGACATTCTGATGCCCCTGCAAAACATTTTTGAATTTATATGCATCGATAGATAATATCATGTGTTGACTCATACCATGTTTTATATTCAAAAATTAAAATTATAATTAGTATGTATCGACACATGCGTGTTATGTGTCGACGAATATAAAATTTTTGGTTCTATAAAATGTTATAATATGATTTTGCATTGACTCAAAACACAATGTTTCGACTCATCCTGTCACTCATAACTAACATGAGTCGACACATGAACAACATGCATCGACTCATAATACTTTCTTTTTGGATAACCATTTTCGATTACATATATAAGCAAGTATTTTTCTCAGGAGAAGAAACAACAACATATTAAAATTGTGTGCAAACAATTGTGAGCAACCAGAAGCCTAAAGAAACCTCATCTTCATCATCTTCTCAACCATCTTCATTCAACAACAACAAAGAAAATCAAACATCCTTGTTGAAGTGAATCAAGCGGTCAGAGGTAACGTTCATCTGTGTATTGAAAGAATCTCAGCTGATTTGAAGGTTGAAGAGGAGGCTTCAAGAAATAAACCAAAGGGTTTGTCCTTCAAGAAAGGGTGTGTTCTTGAGGGTTTTGTTAGCCACGGTTTCACGAGTCGGATTCAGACGTAGCGAGGAGTTTGGAAATCGGAAGGATTTTCGCAAACAGGTAGTGAAAGTGGAAGATCGTTTGTGGACCTTGCAGGAAATCTTGATACAACTCATATCAAGTGGTGGTTATGACAAGAAGAAGAAGATCATAGGGATTTTTATCTTTCTGTGTAGTGTAACCTTGTTATCAAACATTCAGCAAATTGTTATAAAAGTTCTCAGTTTCAATTGTGAAATTGAGAGGGAGACGTACCCACACGCGAGGATGACAGTGGGGAACTTCCTTACCAAACTCCCTGCGTATCGTTCTTTCTTTCTTTTTCTTTATCTTTTTACATATTCCATAATTTTGTAATTCAATTGGCTTGCTATGTTTTTCTGTCTAATGATAAACATAGTGGTTCAAACATTTTCACGAAACCACCACTACTAAATCATTATAGAAGCATATGCCAAGTGTTTGACAAAATTCCTAACAAATTTCTTAATTCATTGGAAATATTGCTTTTATGATAAGTGTATTGAAACGTTAAGATATTTGAGTTGTATATTCATCTATTTCATTTAATAAAAATCCAGCAAGTTTTTCACATGTCAAGTTTTCTAGTAGTCGGTTCAAAGTAGACGGAATTGATTCAGGAAATTGATTTTTGCTGTTTTCAACTCGCTTTGATAAAATAATTTTAAATACTTGAAAAAGTAATAGGTGATCTATTCATCCCCCCCCCCCCTCTCGATCACTTACCACACCGTCCAACAAGTGGTATCAGAGCACCGGTTAGTTGGTGCTTTGTACTACTAGTAACGTTATGGCCTTTGAACTAAAGCGGGCGTATAATAGAGCTCCTGTTTTCAATGGTGAAAACTATGGTTACTGGAAAGACTGCATGCGAGTACACATAAATTCTATTGACAGGAATGTATGTACTTCCATTCAAAATGGTCCCTTTCAAATCACCATAAGGAATGATGCAGGTGCAATAGTACCTAAACCTGAGGATCAATGGAATGAAATGGATGAAAAGAAATGGTCGTGCGATTGGAGAGGCAGAAATATGATAATCTCAGAACTTGTTGTTGATGAGTGTTATAGGGTGTCTCACTGCACGTCCGCTAAAGAAATGTGGGATGCTTTAGAAATTTCCCATGAAGGCACTACTGAAGTTAAACAGTCCCGCATCAATACACTCAATCAAGAGTTCGAGCTCTTTCGCATGAAACAAGGAGAATCTGTCTCTGACATGCAAAAGAGATTCGTTCTTCTTGTGAGCCGTTTAAATGCACTTGGAAAACTTGTTTCCAATGAAATTGCTACTAATAAAATTCTGAGATGTCTTAGTAGGGAATGGAAACCTAAAGTAACAGCTATCAAGGAAGCAAATGACCTCACTATGCTTACCATTACAACTCTGTGTGTAAAGCTGGAAGAACATCAACAAGAATTGCAAAGTCTTGAAAAATATGAAAATAAGAGTAAGAAGGAGAGGAACAAAGACAAGGAGGGTGAGAAGAAGTCAATAGCTCTAATGGCTCCTAGATCTAAGTCCTCAACCAAAGAGCAAGATGATAATGACTCAACTAGTGATGAAAATTCTGATGATGAAGAAATGGGACTTTTTGTTCGGAGATACAATAGATTTATTCGAAAGAATGGAATCAAGCACTCCGATAAGAATCTCATAAGCTTTCGAAAACAATCAAAAGAGCCAAGGCAGGAAGAAAATAAAAAGGAAAGAGGTAAAGGACCTTGTTACAATTATGGTAAAGTTGGACACTACAAACCAGATTGTCCAAAGATGAAAAAGGATAAGAGAAAAGCTCCACCAAAGAAGTTCAACAAACAAAGAAGAGCTTACATTGCATGGGAAAGCGATAGTGATTTATCAGACGATGACAGTTCAAGTGGTAGTGATGAAAGTGCAAATTTATGTCTGATGGCACATACCAAAAATTAATCCTACCACAAGAAACACAACCACAACAAGCAAGTAAGACAAGCATATCCTAACAACTTTTCTTCTATGACATTTTCTGAACTAAAAATAGCTTCTGAAAAACTACAATACAAATCTGAAGATGCTTTTAAGAGATTATCCTCCGATAAACAAATATTTTAATTTCTGGAGAGTAAAGTCTATAAAGCTGAAAAAGACTTAAAAAGTATAAAAGCTAGTATTGCAGAAAGTTCAAAAGATAAGGATGTTACAGGATGTATTCCCAGAAGGAAATGTGAAGTTTGCCATATTTGGCAACAAGAGGTTAGAAATCTTAATGCCAAATTAGAAAAAGCTTTACATCCCAAAGTTACTTTTGCAGTCGATCCTATAATTTTTAAGAAAACATTGAATCTACCATATTCAAAATACTCTTTTATTGAAAAAATACCAAAGGATTCAATTAGCAAAAGTAAAACAATACATCATCATCATGGTTTCTTGTTCCTAAAGGCATTTACCAATGGAGGCCTAAAGGCAACCATGTTACCACATACCCACATGGACCCAATAAAAATTAGGTACCTACCTATCTCTTTTGATATTGCAGGAATAGTGTCTTTCATCCATGGATAGAAGATGGTTTCTAGCAACGGGTGTTCAAGGCACATGACTGGTGACATATCACTCTTCATTGACTTCAAAGCAAAAAAGAAAGGATTTATTACTTATGGAGACAATAACAAAGGAGCTATACTCGGTAAAGGTAGTGTAGGTAATCCCTCTACCACTACTATTTCTGATGTCCATTTAGTAGAGGGACTTAAACATAATTTGCTGAGTATTAGTCAATTATGTGACAAGGGTTATAAAGTTACTTCACAAACACTTGCTGCATAATTGAAAATACTGAAAAGGATATTGTGTTTAAGGGGATTAGAGTAAACAATGTCTATATGCTTGACCTTTTTGATGTATCCTTAACAAGCACTAAGTGTCTAGTTACCTTGAATGATGATTTTTGGCTTTGGCATAGACGTCTATCGCATGTTAACTTTGATTTTCTTAATAAGGTTTTATCCAAGGATCTAGTAGTAGGTCTTCCAAAGATAAAATTTACAAAGGATCACCTATGTGATGTGTGCCAAATGGGAAAGCAAACAAGGGTCTCTTTCAAATCTAAAAATATGATTTCCACTTCACGACCCCTTGAGCTTCTCCACATGGACCTCTTTGGACCCTCTAGAACAAAAAGTCTAGGAGCAAATTATTATGGTTTTGTGATTGTTGATGACTACTCTATATTTACTTGGACTATATTCCTTCATAGAAAAAATGAAACTTTTTCTGCTTTTAAGAGTTTTGCAAAACTATCTCCAAACAGAATAGAATTGAAAATAATTGCAATTCGAAGCGATCATGGAGGTGAACTTCAAAACCATCTCTTTGATAAGTATTGTGACAAGCATGGTATTGAGCATAAATTTTCAGCACCTCGAACTCCACAGCAAAATGGAGTTGTGGAGCGCAAAAATCGCGTCTTAGAGGAGTTAGCGAGAACAATTCTCAATGAAGGTGGATTACCAAAATAATTTTGGTCTGATGCAATTAGTACAACCTGTTATGTTTTAAACAGAATATTAATTCGTCCCATTTTGGATAAAACACCTTATGAAATTTTAAATGGAAGAAAGCCAAACTTGTCACATCTTCATGTATTCGGTTGCAAATGTTTTGTTTTAAATAATGGAAAAGAAAATCTTGGAAAATTTGATGCAAAAGAAGATTAAGGTATCTTTCTCGGATACTCACAATCAAGAAAAACATATAGGGTATACAATAAACGTTTACTTACAGTTGAGGAGTCAGTTCATGTCACTTTTGATGAATCTTATCTGAAACATGTCAAAAAAGGTATTTCTCTTGATGGTGCAGGTGTATCTACTTAAAATATACTCAAAGAAATTGTTTAGGAAATAGTTCAATCCAAAACAGTTGATTATAAGGAAGAAAAAGATACAAGCCTTTCAAAAGATGAGGAAGAGAAACTGGAAGCTAATGATCTTCCACTATCTTGGAAGTCCTCTAAAGACCATCCCATTAACAACATATTGGGAGATATCTCAAAAGGAGTAATGACTCGCTCCAAGATAATTAATTTTTGTTATCATTTTGCTTTCGTTTCACAATTAGAACCTAAAAATGCTAAAGAGGCCTTGATTGTTGAATTCTTTCTAATGTCCATGCAAGAAGAGCTAAATCAGTTTAAAAGAAATGACATTTGGGAACTTATCCCTCGTCCGCGAGACCATCATATCATAGGAACTAAATGGGTTTTTAGAATTAAACTTGATGAAAATGGAATGATAACCCGCAATAAAGAACGCTTGGTAGCACAAGGATATAACCAAGAGGAGGGCATTTATTAGGAGGAGACTTATGCTCCAGTTTCTCACCTTGAGTCTATACGTCTCTTGCTCGCTTATGCGTGTGCAAAAGATTTTAAGCTTTATCAAATGGACGTAAAGAGTGGCTTTCTTAACGGAGTCATAAATGAAGAAGTGTATGTCTCACAACCTCTTGGTTTTGAAAATAACGAATATCCAGATCATGTCTTCAAATTAAAACGAGCTTTATACGGTCTTAAACAGGCCCCTCCGGTCTGGTATGAAAGACTTAGTAAATTTCTACTTGATCATGGTTATTCAAGAGGTAAAGTGGACACTACTCTTTTCATTAAACGTAAAGGAAAGCACATCCTTTTAGTTCAAATATACGTAGATGACATTATTTTTGGTTCAACTAATCTACACTTGGTCGAGGAATTTTCCAAAGTCATGCAGGGTGAATTTGAGATGAGTCTCGTGGGGGAGCTTAACTACTTTCTCGGTCTCCAAATAAAGCAGCTCAATGAAGGCACAATTATATGTCAAACAAAATATTGCCAAGAGTTGCTTAAACGATTTGGGATGAACAACTCAAAATCAATTATCACCCCCATGCCTACCAACGGAAATTTAGACAAGGATGAACATGGTAAGAGTGTTGATGTCAAGAAATATAGAGGTATGATCGGATCCCTCTTGTATATTATAGCATCTAGGCCTGACATCATGTTTAGTGTTTGCATGTGTGCACGATATCAACCGGATCCTAAGGAATCCACTTGAAAGCTGTCAAGCGTATACTTAGGTATCTCGATAATACATCTAAGTATGGGCTATGGTATTCCAAGGGAAGCGATTGCAGTTTAGTAGGTTACTCCGATTCTGATTTTACTGGCTACAAATCAGATAGGAAAAGCACTAGTGGAACATGTCACTTGTTTTCAAACTCTCTAGTAAGTTGGCATAGCAAAAAGCAAGTTTTTGTTGCTTTGTCAACTGCTGAAGCTGAATACGTTGCAGCCGGTAGTTGTTGTGCACAGATCTTATGGCTGAAGCAACAATTACAAGACTATGATATTCAATTAAAACTTATTCCAATAAAATGTGACAACACAAGTGCTATAAATCTCACTAAGAATCCATACTTACACTCACGCACTAAACACATAGAGATTTGACATCACTATCTTCGTGATCATGTTGAAAAGGAAGATGTTACGTTTGAGCATGTTGATACTAAAAATCAACTTGCTGACATCTTTACAAAACCACTGGCAACAGAACTCTTCTTCAACATTCGTCGTGAGCTACGGATTTTAGATATCTCTTACGTGATGTCTTAAGCATATATGTAGTTGAAATATATCTATGTCTCACCATACTGTTGAGATGTGTTTTTCAGCTTTAGTACATGTGTCTTAACATCTCATCAAACGAGGTAATATCCTTCCTATCTACTCTCTCAATTACTTATAAGTTGATCTAAATGTTCCATTGATAATGTCTTTGTGTATCTATTTTACATAAATTGTTTGAATTTGACATATGCAATTTACATCACATCATTACGCATGCATAATACTCTTCAGATGATTCATTTTTTCATAATCATTTAAACAGGAATTTGGTACCATATCCCTTTGTTACCAAGAAATTGTGAAAAACTACAATTTCTGTCAAAATCTGTGTTATGAGTCGATACATTGCATACCATTAACTCATGCCTTTTTTTTCTTTCAAGTAGTTGTATTAATGTCTCCTTTAAACAATCTATTTTGCTTATGTAATCTAACTTTTATCTGCAATTAATTACTTTTAACTTGATTACTTTCTGTTTACTCTATTATTTACTCAGTTATCGATACCATTATGCCAAGACATTTTGTGTGAATGCCAAGACATTATGTGTGAATGCCAAGACAATTATTTGCTGAAATTGTATATCAATTTTCTTATGTTCTAAGATTGCTAAAAATATTGCTTATTCTCTTTTTAATTTGGTCAAAAGGGGAGAAGAAGAGTGTGTTAGAGAAGATTGTGTTTGTGTTAGAAAGAAGATGCAGAAACTCAGGGGGAGCAAGCTTATTCATCTACACTATATCACCACAAATCATCAGATATTTGCCATCATCAAAAAGGGGGAGTTTGTGAGAAACCCCTTCATAATTTATTTTTGAATGATTGCAAATATATGTGACATACTAAATACATGTGTGCACTATAAAAATATAATATAACATGTTTAAAATAATCTAAAAATGAATTTTACTCATAATGCATCATTATGAGTCGACACAACAGGTTTTGTATCGATACATAAGTTACTGAAGTCCCTGGAATACTATTTCAAAACTATTATGCATCGATACAAAAGCTTATGCGTCGACAAATAACTCTTTGATGCCCCTGTAATGCAAACTTAAACCGACATGCATCGATACAAAAGCTTACGTGTCGACACATAACTCTTTGATGCCCCTGTAATGCAAACTTAAACCTGCATGCATCGATACAAAATCTCATGCATCGACACATAACACTTTGATGCCCCTGTAATAAAAACTTTAACTTGTATGCATTGACACAAAACCTCATGTATCGACTCATGACATTTTGATTCCCCTGGGAAACATTTTTGAATTTATATGCATCGATACATAATATCATGTGTCGACTCATACCATGTTTTATGTTCAAATATTAAAATTACAATCAGTATGTATCGACACATAAGTGTTATGTGTCGACGGATATAAAATTGTTGGTTCTGTAAAATGTATAATATGATTTTGCATCGACTCAAAACACAATGTGTCGACTCATCCTATCACTCATAACTAACATGAGTCGATACATGACCAACATGCATCGACTCATAATACTTTCTTTTTGGCTAACCGTTTTCTGTTACATATATAAGCAAGTATTTTTCTCAGCAGAAGAAACAACAACATATTAGAATTGTATGAAAACAATTGTGAGCAACCAGAAGCCTAAAGAAACCTTATCTTCATCATCTTCTCAACCATCTTAATTCAACAACAACAAAGAAAATCAAACATCCTTGTTGAAGTGAATCAAGCGGTCAGAGATAACGTTCATCTGTGTATTGAAAGAATCTCAACTGAGTTGAAGGTTGAAGAGGAGGCTTCAAGAAATAAACCAAAGGGTTTGTACTTCAAGAAGGGGTTTGTTCTTGAGGGTTTTGTTAGCCACAGTCGCACAAGTCGGATTCAGCCGTAGCGAGGGGTTTAGAAATCGGAAGGATTTTCACAAACAGGACGTAGAAGCAGATGATCGTTTGTGGACCTTGCAAGAAATCTTGATACAGCTCATATCAAGTGGTGGTTCTTACAAGAATAAGAAGATCATAGGGATTTCTATCTTTCTGTGTAATGTAACCTTGTTCTTAAGTCATTGTTCTTAAAATAGTTTACATATTCAGCTTGTGTAGAAGCAATATCATTGTAAACAAAACTTGTATTCAAATAGTTGTTTGATTTCCTTAAGGGACCAGTTAGGTTTGTATCCTTAATAAGTCTAGGACTAGTGTGTCTTAGAGGTTTCATTTTCCTTAAGGGACCAGTTAGGTTTGTATCCTTAAGAAGTCTAGGACTTGTGTGTCTTAGAGGTTGTTAGTCACTTGCGGTTAGCTTGTGCATTGTAATAATCATTTGGATTATTGTATTAAGTCCTTAATTGAGTGAGGTGAAATCACATTGGCGGGTGGACTAGACTAGCTTGATAGTTTTCAAGTGATCTAGTATAAACATATCTTGTTATTCACTTCTTGTTCTTAATTATTGTTATTATCAAGAGTGAAGGAAAAAATATTTTAACTAAAGGGGAATATTTTTTATAAAAAAATTTGTTTTAAAACCCAATTCAAACACCCCATTTCTTGTGTTTTTCACACCTTCAGTTGATATCAGAGCTCTGGTTCTTAGGAGGTAAAAAGTTTGCATTTTTATCAACACTTAAAAGTGTTCAGTATTGATCCAGTGTGTGTGAAAAATTAATGGTTACACCTACTTCCACTGTGGATAATAGGGATAGTGATAGAGATCACTATAGATCAAAACCTCTTATAGTTGAGTGGGATAAATTTGACTATTGGAAGGATAGAATCGAAGGTTACTTTCTAGAATATGACTTGAATATCTGGGATTTGGCTGTTGATGGCTACACTCACCTAGTAGATGATAAATGTCAGAAGATTGCAAGAAGTACAATGACAGATGCTCGGAAGAAATTTTACAAGAATCATTACAAAGTAATAACTATCATGCTTAGTGATATTTCATACAATGAATATGAGAAGATTACGGATAGAGAGACTGCAAAGTCTATCTTTGATTATCTTCAGATGATGCATGAAGGTAATGTACAAATAAAGGAAATAAAGGATTTGGCCTTAATTCAAAAATATGAAGCCTTCAAGATGGAAGACGACGAATCTGTGGAAAATATGTTTTCAAGATTTCAGACTCTTGTGGCAGGACATAAGGTTCTAAATAAAGGTTACTCCACAGCAGATCCTGTTAAGAAGATTATTAGAAGTCTTCATGTCAAATTGAGACCAATGGTAACTGCTTTAAAATTGGCAAAGGATCTGAACAACATGAGTCTTGAGTAATATATAGTTCTTTAAGAAGTCATGAGATAGAGCTTGATCAAGATGAACCTATGAAGAGGATAAAATTAGTTGCTCTAATGTCTACGTCTGGAAAGTCCAAGGCTTATCAAGCTAAGGAAGAATCAGAAGAATCTGAAAAACATTCAGATGATGAAGAACTTTCGTTGATATCCAGAAGAATCAATCAAATATGGAAGCATAGACAAAGCAAATTCAGAAGTCAGCGGAGGACTTAAGGAATAGGTGAATCTACTTTTGGTCAGAAGAATGCTTATGGAAAAGAAGTTACTTGTTATGAGTGCAATTAACCTAGACATTACAAAAATGATTGCCTAAAGCTCAGGAAAGTCAAGAAGCCTAAGAAGGCTTACAAAGCTAAGAAGGGTCTCGTGGCAACATGGGATTATTCAGAATCAGAAGATGAATATTCTGATGAAGAGCATGCAAATGTGGCAATCATGTCCAGAACCAACACATATGAAGAAACATTAGAATGCGAGCTGACAGAAGATGATGACTCAATCTCTAAAGATGAAACTGAGGTAATTGCTTCTCTCTCTCGTTTTCAACTTGAATCTTGTTTTTCTGAAATGGTGAGAAAGTATCAAACTCTTCTAAGTAAATACAAAACTCTGAAAAAGAAGTTTTTAGTTACTTCTGAAAACTCTACTAATGATGAGAAAAACATTTCTAATTTAAATGAGAAATTATTTGTTTTTGAAAAATAAAATCTAGCTCTTAAAAGTAAATTTTCTAGGTTGGAAGAAGAGATAATCTCTACTACATCTATTACTGATGAAGTAATCATATATGATAGAGCTTTTAAGCATTTCCTAGCTAAGAGCATAAATTGAAGCAAAATGGCTTTAATGATATATGGTGTTAGTAGAAATGGAAGAAGAGGGTTGGGATATTCAGGACCATCAAATAAAATTGATGAGACTCTAAATGTCAAACAAAAACCTCTTTCTGAACATTTCGTGCTTGCTGGCACAGATTTGAAATGTCCATAACAAGAAGGTTTTGATACTACTGTAGCACAAACATAGACACATAAGGAAACTTCTAAACTAAATTATCATGCACAAATTTCACATGATTATCCTTTTTCACAAAAGTCCAAATGTGTCATAACCTTTGGAACTACTAATAAGAAAGGACCCAGAAAATGGGTACCCAAAAATCAGATAATCTATGTTGCAGATGTTCTTGATGGTGCAACTGAAACACCAATTATGGAACCTGGAAAATGGATGCTTGCAAAACATGATGGGCGAAAGGCATTTTTGTACCCCAAATTTTTCCCTCCCATTTTCAAAATACCTTCTCATACTTTTAGGGTTATCAATTGCTCGAGACTACTCAAGAATTGATCAGATGAATCCTTCTCCTAAGTAGTGGTCAACAACTAGGGTTTTGGTTTCCTCAAAGAAAATTGAGCTTCTAATGCCTCAAGTGAGTTTCATGGTTCCCAATATGCTTCAAATAATCCTCATGTCAATTTTAAAGCCTTACATCACAAATTTGCTCAGTCAATTAGCCAGATGATTAAAAATCAACTATATTGGGTAAAAAGTCAATTGTGGTCAACATATTCAAACTTCAAGATTTATGGTCAACATAAATATTTTGAGATAACATTCATCATTTGACCAAGGGTTGATCATAATTCATCAAGAAAACTCAATATTCATCAAAAGTCAAAAGTTACTAAATTAGGGTTTTCTTTAGTGAAGTCAACTGAACTTTGATCAAACATAACTTACACATACTTCATTATATTTTTCTCAAACAAAGCTTATTTAGAAGGAAATTCAATTCTCTACAACTTTGTCCCTCCAAGCTCAAGGCCAAAAAATGCTTCATTTGAGAGATATGGGCCAAAACATTACATGTCATTTTAAAAGTCAACAAAAAGACACTTTATGTCAAAGCAATTTACATCAAGATAATATATTCAAATTAAAAAATTACAAACATAGAGATGTATAGGACATCTTGAGCTTCCCAAAAAGTCCAAGACCACCTTCATATGAAAAATATTGAGAGAGTTATGATTAGTTCAAGTTGCGTAATTTTGAGAAAATGCATGAAACCCAAATTGAGCAAACTTGAATTTTTGGGCTAATAGGCTTATCTTTTAGAGTCCAAACGTGTCCTTGACCTCATAATGGACCTCTAAATCTATTCATACACCATTTTAATTTTTTATTTCATTTATTTTTATTTTATTCATTTAAATTCAAAATTAAATCAAATAAATATCAAATGGAGGTGTGAGGCATAAAAGGCTTTTGTTTAAAATATTATGGAGGCCCAAAGATATGTTGTAAACCGTGTGGGGTTATTTTCAAAACAAATCTTCATATTTTGTCTTATTCCAATTCTATTTTCAAACAAGAATCAAATGTTGTTTTACAAGAAGTCCAAGCCCACCTTTGACCTAATATAATCCTCTTATAAATACCCTTCATATTCAAACAATAAGGACACGAAAAAACCTTGCAGGAACACCCACTTAAAACCTCAAATTTGTCAAACTAGGGAAAACTTGAAACCTCTTATACATCCACTTTCAAAGTAAACTAGCCATCCAAATTGACTCCTGAGGTGTTATAGAGTAAGTATGGATCATTCTTGATGATCAAAAAAGCGTGAAACGAGCACTACATGCATCACCGGTTTACATGTTTTCTTGAATTTCGTATTTTAGTTTTTATTATGCTTTGATTGAAACTAACATGTGCAATGTATTTATGAGACAAAACTATACAGGAATGAACCCCTGCATGAAGCCTATAACGCCAGAACACCCTATTGCCATTGTTACACGGATTTGCTTTATTTTCCTTGTATCTCATTATGCATGACGATTTAGCCAAAACTAAGGCCACCAATGGATTCACAAGGGTCAATTTAGGGGGGTAGGGTTCTATTTGATCACTAACATTTTCTATTTTCGCAGGTACAAGAAAGGTCTCACCGGATTAGACGGTCGAATTATGGCTCCGACACCTCTCTGGTCAATTTGTTTTTGTTTATTTTATATTTAATTGTTTCATTTATATGAACGGATGAGGGCGTAGCACCGCTGGTCAAGACGAAGGCATATGATGTAGAGGGTGTGGGCTCGATCCTTGCGCGTTGCAAATATTTTTGTTATTTTCCAATTTATACAGGTTTCGTATATTATGTGCAGCGCTTATCCTTATAACACAACCAGCGGGTTGGCTGGGTGGTAAGCTGTGCATTGAGAAGGCTGGAGGGCATGGGTTCAACACCCACCCCATGCAAATTTTTTCTTCATATTTTTTCTAACTTATTTTCTTTTTTAATTACTAACCCTAATTCTTTTCTTTTACCCTAATTATTAACCATCATTCAATTTTAATATTTTTTTCAAAACCCTAATAAATTAGGTGTAGGATATCTATTCAATAATTAATTTTGATATTATTTATTTATTAATTAATTAGATTAATTAGTATTTTTCTTAAAACTAAAACTAATTAGACTTTAGGATTTTTATTAATTAAAATTAATTATACTTAGGGTTTTAACTATTTAATTAACGTAAAATTAATTTCATAAAAAAATCACATTCAAACATTTTTTTATTATGATTTATTTTGCATTTAAATTCTTAGAAGATTGTATAGGTCGCACGACTTTTCTTGTAATAGTTTAGATTTATCTTTCCGAATTTTTTACCTATTATGTAACTGCTTACGGGATGTAATAGTTTTGGGCTTAATTTCCACACTTTATTTTCTGCATCTTTTATGTAATTGCCCCACAGCCCTGTAATAGCTTAGGATTTACTTTCTGCACCTTTACCTTTTATGTATATATTCAACTGCTAGTAATTAGGCATGTATGGTAAGATCTAAAAATAATCGTAACAAACCCTAATACAAGATAAATAACTGAATTGAACACACTATTCACACTTTGCACCTCTAGGGTAACCTCTCTTTGTTGCCTTCGGAAAATATGGTCAAGTCCCTCAAAAGTGGAGATACTTTAGCAAAAGTACCTTAGAATAAAGATCATAGTCCCTCGATGACCCCTCGATGTTGCCTATGAAAATGATCTAGTCTCTCTGATACAATTGCTAAAGTATCCTTACATGTTTCCTTCGATGACCATGTGATGATCCTTCGTCTATCCCATCACATCCAATAGATAGGGCTACCTACCAACTAATTGTATGGATAGTACTATCTTTAAAAGAGAAGGAAAGTAATAAGAAATATTTTAGTGGGTAAGGAACTCTTAATTGCTTGCACATAACTTTTCTCACAAACAAAACATTTCGCACACTACACTTTCAAACAAATATTTTCAAAACACTTTGTACGCATTATTGATGATTGATACAAGAAACATTACAAATTGGTTGTACTTTAGGTTTTTTTTTTCAAAATATTTTCAAACAAATCACACACACAAAGCAAGTTTTCAAAGTGAGCTAAGTAATTAAGATCCCATAGATAACTACAGATGAAAAGTGTGATCGGTGGATCTGGAACTGACTGTTTTAAAGCTGGTTCGCGAAATGTCGCGGTAAGCAAGAGTCGCCACCGTCTTTTATTTTCTCCAAACGGAAAGGACAAAAGCACAGAAAAATTCCTTTAAAGAGATTGCTCTCGGTTCGGGAGGTAGGTTATAGAAAGGGAAGGTGTTAGCACCCTTTCTATCCATGGTTATCCATGGGCTCTTAGATACTTGCTCAATGTGTTTTCAAAATGTTTGCTTGCTTTTTAATGTGGGTTTCAAAAATATTCTTTGAAAAGTTTCAGTTCAACTCGTACGTCAGAGTGTTTGAAAAGTTTGTTTTGAAAGTTTTTGAAAGTGTTGGTGTGAAAAGAAGATTTTGATTTTGTTTTGAAATTAGAGCAAGTACCCTTGAGAACCTACCTACCCTAAGGAATTCGTCTGTGTAAATGTCCTTTAAAGTAGTGCCATCCCACCATTGAGAGGTAGGTAGCACCACCGTTGGAGATGTTCGGGTCAATTCGAGTTTTAGGGACGTGGTGGTCACCAGAGCAACAGTAGGACACCTTAGAAGCTACCCTTATGCCATTGATCCTTTATTTTCCGAGGCAACCGTTTCGAGGCAACTGGATCATGTCATGGACATAAGGACTTACTAAAACGTCCTATACTCGACGACCACCTTTTCGAAAGGCAACAGTGAAGCGTACCCTAGGGGTGGTGTGTGCGAATTGTGTGTCATTTTCAGTTTATTGTTTGTCTTGTCATGCATTGGTGATCTAACGATTCGATTTTATTTTTGGGCATTCATTCTTTCATGTTATTGTTTAACAGTTAAAAGTGCGGGAATTTAAAGTGCGGAAAAGATAAAAGTCCTACGCTATTACAAAGGCGAGGGTCTACAACGCCAAATTAATCCAGACCCATTTTAAAATAAATTGCAGAAAAGAAATTTCTAATAGTTATTACATGGCTTTGGTACAGGTACATTATATTCACAAAAGAAATAAATGAAATGCGCGAAAAAAGAAAATAATCAAATGCGAGGGCGTTGGACCCTTTAAAGGAATTAAAATAATTAAGTTATCTAAAATTAAAATTAAATGAAAAATGGTATTTTTGTGTTTTTTAGATTTAAAAGAAAAAGGAAAAAATTAATTAAAATTAAAATGCTAATTCTAATGTTTTTTAAGTTTATTATGAAAATATTGACTTTTAACCTAATTTAACTCTAAATTAATTTATGTACAATTTTAAATTTATGAAAATAAATAGATAATATTATTATTCTGAAAAAAGGAAAATTAAAAAAAAGAAAATAAAAAGTTATTAAACCTAAACTCTATTTTTTTGGATTTTAGTTATTAAAAGAATTAAAATCTAACCTAAAATGCAACCCTAGTTTAATTATGAAAAACACTAATACTATGGCAAAAAACAAGGGAAGTTAAAAGGAAAAAGTCATTAACCTAATTCTATGTTTTTTGTATTTTTATTAAAAAGAGATTAAAATTGAATACCTAATTAAAACTAAATATTTACATATATTTATTTAGAAAATAATCATAATAAAATAAATATCATATTTTTTATATTTTCTGATTTTTGTGATGTTTTTCTGTTTTTGTAAAAAATTTATTAATTAAATAAATAGCAAGTAAAAGAAATAAAAAGAAAAAATTAAAGAAAGAGAAAAAATGACAAAGCAAACCAGGGGGGTGTGGTCCCAAATTTGGAGGTGTAGGCCTGGTGATTTTGGCCCATTTGCATTGTGAATCATTGACTTTCTGGATCATGTGTGGCTTGTTGACTGGCATCCATGATATGCTTTCATCCTGATCCCTGGATTAGATCTCCAAGACGCGTGGCCAATTGATTCTGAGTGTGTATGGTGAGTCTCAATGTTAGCGTTGCATGGAACCTGGAAATAAAAAATAATATTGAATTTTTGCAGGACCTGGGACTTGAACCCAGGTCTTTGAGATCATGTGCCTAACACGTTACCACTGAGCCACTTCACTTTCAATTAATATATAATAGTCATTAAATAATAAAAAACAAAACCCATGCGTAATAAGTAAAACGCGCGCAAATTCAAATTAGCGAACCAATGGCTGACAACGCATCATCTCTTTCATTTTCCTGAAACACACAGAAAGAAGGCAACGGTTTTTGAAACGTTGCATTAGGGAGCTTTTGAGAAAATAGCGACTAGCGCTATGGCTTATATAAATTCATCGCGAGTATGTCAATTCCTTCGTCTTGGCATGCTGGATGCAATGGTAGTACTGCTAAGTCCTAATTTTTCCCTTACGCAAAATCCCTAATTTGAGAAAACTGTAACCCTAGGATTCGCGCATGGCAAGTTCTTATACATGGCACGAAAATGAAATCAAACACAAGGGTTAGCTCTAGAAATGCATAAGGAACATAAATCCACAAAGAAAAAGTGCAAAGGATGCTTAAAATGGAGAATACGATTTCAAATATTTTGCTGTACAGTTTGAGTTAGGGGTACCAGTTCAGGGAGTTTTGGAAGATGTTTTGAATTGGAACGTGTTCAGTGATTGTCCAGGATGCTTATGGAACAAAAATTAAGGCTTCAAAAGTCCTCTAAACTAGTTTTCAGTTTTGTGTTTTTGTCCAAAATTTTCAATCCCCCAATGCTTGTTTGAGCGAGCTTTTTGCTATGTTCTAGGTAGGGTTGGACTCAGTGATCATCATAGAATTGAATAGGCTTGCTAACTCTCCTTAATTCATGCTTGTTAGAGAATTGGCCTTAGGGTTTGTCCATTAACCATTTTTTCCTAATTTCTAGCCAAAACCCAGACCTAGTGTGTAAATGAACCTTGGCCTGATTTTTGAGTTGGTTCATGATACATAGAACTTGTCCAAGTTCATATGACACCATTTCATTGATTTTTAAATTTTATTTGAATTTTCAATGAATTAAAATGAATTAAATCATCAAAAATTAAATAAAATAAAAAAATCAACATTTGGTCTTGAAATCAACCATGGGCCACGTGTGTGGCATGACAAGGATGGACAAAGTGAGAAAAATGGGGCCCTTTTGTCAAAATTGGATTTTCAAGGATAGTTGACTTTTGCCATTTCACAAAAATTTCCCAACTTCTACAAGGCATAACTTGCTCAATTTTTAAGCTTTTCACATGTTCTTGGACATTTTGGAAAGGTCTTTGAGTCCTTTAACCAATGCCTTTGGTCCCATGTCATTTTGATTTACCAATCTCAAGTTATGGCCTTTGACTTAAAGTCCCTTTTTGTTGACTTTTGAAAATGACCTGTAATGTTGAAATTGATAACTTTTTGTGAGAGCATTTCTTGGATTTGAAGTATGAAGATGAGTTGTAGGAAATGTCTTTCTCTTCAAAATGAGCTTTGGATGGAATTTTTCTGATAATCCATGTGAAAGTTATGCCCTGGTCAATTTCAGTTGACTTTTTCAGCTGTCCAAATATAGCAACTTTTGCATCTTTGATGATTTCTGAGCCAAATTTTGAGAATCATGATCAAGCATTGATCAAATGATGTTTGTGGCTTCAAAATGATATGTTGACCAAAAATTTGAACTTTTGACTGCCAAATGACCATTTTGCCCCTACAGTTGACTGTAGTGCAATTTAGGGTTTTGACTGTGCAATTTTGAGCTGAATGTCTTGAAACTTGATATGAGGATGTTTGACCATGTTTGTAAGCATATGAGACTTGATTGGCCCTTTGAAAACTTCATTTTCTTGATCAGAACCCAAACCCTAATTTTGACTGTATAAGAGACAGTTGACCTGCACAACCCTTGGGGAATTTTGTAGCTTGGCTTGGCAATTTCTTGAGGAATATGGGAGGGCAAATTTTGGGGTATAACAGTTGCCCCTGTTCAATCTTCTTAGACCTGAGGATGCAGATTGGCTGACGTGCCTTTCGTAATCCGAGGGTAAAAGATGATTGGACACTAGAGTGCCCGGAAATTTGCGCTCACATATTAGCAATGATGGTGGAATGGGCTTATAGATGCCATTTGGAGATTGCTGGATTGGACGATGGGCTTATAGATGCCATCTGGATGTTGATCGCATAGGAGATTCCTTAGCGAGAACCTGCATACCTGCAAAAGAAAATGAATACCTGACACGTCGCAGGAGCTGGTTTTCAGATGCTTGGTATAGATATGTCCTGACTGGTTACAGGAGCTGGGTCTGGATCTTCAAACGGTGATGAAGTTGTCTCTACTGACAGGTTGTTTCCAAGGACGAGTGGTCTTTAACGATGGGTGTCTATAGCGACTAGTGTCTATGACGAATGTCTATAACGACAAGTGTCTACACTGACGAGTGTCTGTCACGACGAGCGTCTATCACGACAAGTGTCTATCACGACGAGTGTCTATCACGACGAGTGTCTATCACGACGAGTGTCTATCACGACGAGTGTCTATCACGACGAGTGTCTATCACGACGAGTGTCTATAACGACGAGTGTCTATCACGACGAGTGTCTATCACGACGAGTGTCTATCACGACGAGTGTCTATCACGACGAGTGTCTATAACGACGAGTGTCTATAACGACGAGTGTCTATCACGACGAGTGTCTATCACGACGAGTGTCTATCACGACGAGTGTCTATCACGACGAGTGTCTATAACGACGAGTGTCTATAACGACGAGTGTCTATCACGACGAGTGTCTATCACGACGAGTGTCTATCACGACGAGTGTCTATCACGACGAGTGTCTATCACGACGAGTGTCTATCACGACGAGTGTCTATAACGACGAGTGTCTATCACGACGAGTGTCTATCACGACGAGTGTCTATAACGACGAGTGTCTATCACGACGAGTGTCTATCACGACGAGTGTCTATCACGACGAGTGTCTATCACGACGAGTGTCTATCACGACGAGTGTCTATCACGACGAGTGTCTATCACGACGAGTGTCTATCACGACGAGTGTCTATCACGACGAGTGTCTATCACGACGAGTGTCTATCACGACGAATGTCTATCACGACGAGTGTCTATCACGACGAGTGTCTATCACGACGAGTGTCTATCACGACGAGTGTCTATCACGACGAGTGTCTATCACGACGAGTGTCTATTACGACGAGTGTCTATCACGACGAGTGTCTATCACGACGAGTGTCTATCACGACGAGTGTCTATCACGACGAGTGTCTATCACGACGAGTGTCTATCACGACGAGTGTCTATAACGACGAGTTGTATCAGAGGAATCTTTAGGCATTGATTTAAACTGGATTTGTATTCTTTGACCGGGTTTGTCTCTTATGACGGGATTTGTCTTTTCTGACGGTGTTTTGTCTATTTTGACATAGCTGATCATTCAACTGTATCCTTCCTGAAAGGTAAAGGTCAGTTATATGCAGTACGTGGTATGAATCAAGCAACGGCATAAATGCAATTGTATGACATGATGCGTACATGCATGTGTCATGATGTACGAAAATGTGATGTTTATGAATGTATGCTTTCGTCTAGGAAAATAAATCCTTGACGGGTGCCGGGAAGTCACTCCTGGGCTGATGTTGGAGAATAAGCTTTTGCTTCCGCTGGGGATGATAAGACTTTACTGAGGACGGTCTTTTCCGTGGCTATTGGCTGAGGATAACCCAGTTATATCTTATTAAGGAAATAACTCTTTGAATAAAGCCGGACGACGCGTTCGTGTTCTGCGGGGAGTGAAAATATCTGGGTCGCATTCTTTAGCCGAACCTATGATGGACAGAGCAACCGGATCTTTTAGACAACTCCTTATTGCCCCAGTTTCAGTGGGAGGAGGCACTTGTGGGAGTACCTGACGAGTCTTCTGGTAGGCAGGTGCCGAGATACTGGGACATACTCGTACGCTTTGATCCCTAACTTTTGCCTGGACCGCCTTTTCGGGTTTTCAGTCCACCGGGATACCCATTTTTGCCCAAGCCGCCTTTTCAGGTTTTCGACTTGCCGGGTGTACGGTTTTTTTATATTCGTCCCTTGTTTTTGCCCGAACACTTTTGGTTCGCCGGGAAGCCCTTATTTTTGCCTAGGTGTGTCAACCTAGAGGGTCTTTGATTGTGCGTAGTATTTTTCGACTATGTCCGTGCTTTCAGCATGTAGGGAATTGCCCCTGTTAGAAATTGTTTCGTCATGCCACCAGAAGGTGTTTGATCAGGCCAGATTCGTGTTTGAAATGCCCCAAGTGACTCAAGCGGAGGTTTGCCCCAGGCTATTTGGCCTTTGAGAGATTCTCCGAATCTTGACTGGACTGCCCCAGATGATAGACCATGATCATGTCGTGCCCCTTGATTGGAGATACTTTTGTTCATTAGACTTTCGTCATGCGAATTTCTATGCTGTTCAAACAAAAAGTCATATGCAAACAAAGTTATGTTAAAAATGCAAGGCTTATGTCTGTCTCAAAGATTTTGAAAATGCATTCTTTTTTCATAAAACAAGTGAATGTTTGTAAAACATAATGTCAACTCCGTATTTACCGTAGGCCTTCAGGAGTCAGGATACCTTTCGTAACAGTATGCTTTCGAACTAACCCATGCTTCAGCTAGGACTTTTAAGGGTTGTAACGTGGCTTGGTTCACGGTTTAAGAAACAAAGTATAAAGGTTCAAATTTTATTTGTACCCACCCTCTCTTCGTGATGTTCTCCAAACCTAAACTCAGTTGATCATACATTAGACCTTGTTTGAGTCTTTGCTCTAATTTTCTGGTGATGGACAACTTATTTTGAATAGGCAGTCATTCCTTTTTTGTCGAGGGTTTGTGTGACCTCCTTTTTTGATTTTGTGATCCCTATTTTTTGCCTGAACTGTTTCTTTTGTGATTACAGTCAGCGGGATGCCCCAGTGTTTTGTAAGTCTCCTTCATAGGTTTTGACTTAATGGGTTTTTATTTTTTGAGATATAATGACTGCCTATCTATATGATTGTTTGGAATTATCACTATCTTTTGTTTTGTAAGGACCTCTTTGGTGCCATTCGTTATGTACTTGGATCAACTGAGAGACTACCCTGCCCCAGGTTATGATAAAGGGTTTTAATTTTTGAAAAGAAAAACTCCTACTTCTTTGGCTCAAAGGGGTTGACGAGGGATTATCTTCCTTATTACTCCAGTGTTTAGGAATTGAAACAATGCCTGTACCTCATCAGCGGGGTCTGTTCAAAAGCATATTGTAGATCGTGGTATCGTTTTCGTCATCCTCCCTCAAGAGGCTTAGAATTATTGATTGAAAGAGTTGACATCCGAACAAATATGAAAATAATTTGCGTATAGTGAATACGAATATATTGATTCAAAATAGACATAAGCGATGCATTAATGAAATAACAATGTTTTAACATGAAGTAAATATTTGAACAAAAGAAAATTGCAACTTGAACATTCGAATGAACAAAAATTTCTAGTCTCAGGGCTTGTCACTTCAAATGGTGAGCCTTGGAGGGACGGTAGAAAAATTCAGTCTGACCATCTTGTGTGAATTCCAGTGCTCCTTCATCAATCAGGTCCTGGATCTTGTTTTTCAAAGCCCAACACTCGTTTGCATTATGTCCTGGACAGGCAGAGTGGTAGGCACACCTTTTATTGGGATCATAAGCAGGATGTGCTGTGTTAAGGTTCTGGGGCTGAGCCCTTAATGTGATCAGGTTCAATCTCAACAGGCGTTGTAAAGCTTGAAACTGCGACATATTGAGCGGGGTGAACTGCCTCCTGGGCTTGTCTGTCTGAAGTTGGTGAAGTTGCTGCTGAATTGGTAATACTGGAGCCATATGAGGAGCTTTCTCCTTGCCTCTTTGTCTCAAAGGTGGTTGAACGATGATTGGCTTTTTACCCTTAGATGTTTGCCCCAGTTGGTTGCCCTGAAGCAGTTTGTTGATGAGAACCCCGAGCTCATCTTGTCTTTGAGTTAAACCCTGAATGGCAGTCATCTGCCCCAGCATCTGGGCTTTCAATGCATCCACCTCAGTTTGTAGGTGTTCCAGCCTTTCATCCTCAGCACTGTTCTTGACAAAAGTCTCCATGATAAGTGTCCTTAGCTCCTCCTGCCCCTTGGATAGATTCAGGAGGATTTCCTCGAGCCGAGTCCCTTGAGCAAGAAAGTCCTGATTGTCTTGTTGGGAAGCCATGGCTGAAATAAACAGCGGGAAAGGTGAGTGACCTGCAAAAGGGATACCTGTGATGCAATGATGTGTATGATATGCATGCAATGTTTTCAAGGGCCTCGCGGGGTAAACAAGGAAATTTGTTAGCATTTGGAATTTAAAGCTTGATTGAAGGACACCCATGTTATTAAGAACTCTTCTTCAAGAGTCAAAGGCTCACCATATCAAGTGGGTCATAGCCCCTGACTTTAGTCATCATGTCTGGTTTTGATTTCCAGACAACCTTGGTTAGGGAACCTTCTTCAGGAGTCAGAGCTCACCATATCAAGTGGGTCATAGCCTCTGACAACATTGGCTAGAGGAAAACAAATCCTCTTTGCCCCTTGCTAGATGTTTGATTTATATGACCTGTATCACAAGCCCTTGAGATCCTTGAAATGGGTTAGGATGTATGCAATGGTATGATGTTATGCTATGCATGGGGGTGATGTGAGTAACCCTGTTATGAGTCCCAATTAAGGACTGCAAAAAAAACCTGCAAAAACTTAGGATACCCTGTTATGAGTCCTAATTAAGGACTACAAGCACAACCTGCAAGAGACAAATGTCAGGTAATAAGCATGCAAGTAGGAAGGCACACAAGTCACACAAGAGAAGCCCTTAAAGTTTAGGCCAGCATGGAGTCTGGGTAGTACCCTCTTGAAGTTGGTGGGTTCAACCTGTCCTAATCAAAGTAACCGGGTTCTAAGGTTCCCAATATCACAGGATTGCTTTCATTGTTCATCGTTTCGATTTAGCCACTGAACTGGCGACCGAAATATTCCAGGAAAGCAACCCTCAATTGAGTGTAGTATCGAGTATCAACCAACCTCGGACTGCACCAAAGTCAGTTATCTCACTACCCTAAAGAGGCCAAGATGGTTCAATTAAGGTTCCTAAGGTCTGTTGATGCTTCATGACACCACATGGAGGCCCCGTACTCTCCTTGACTGACTCAAGGGTTACCGGTACACACCAAAGTGCCACATCAACGTAGCAGACTGTTTCAACCATGTCGGTATACCCCGCACAGTTCCCTCACAGCCTTGTTGCTACTTTCTAAAAGGGTATCCCCCAAATCCGGGTTAGGATCTATAGAACTCCCAAGCAACCCACAATTTTAAAGCATACAAGGAAAGCAATTGAAAACACAATGATCTTAGTCCTAAGGTACACCCCACTTTAAGTTTGTCTCCCCAGCAGAGTCGCCAGTTCTGTGATCGGTGGATCTGGAACTGACTGTTTTAAAGCTGGTTCGCGAAATGTCGCGGTAAGCAAGAGTCGCCACCGTCTTTTATTTTCTCCAAACGGAAAGGACAAAAGCACAGAAAAATTCCTTTAAAGAGATTGCTCTCGGTTCGGGAGGTAGGTTATAGAAAGGGGAGGTGTTAGCACCCTTTCTATCCATGGTTATCCATGGGCTCTTAGATACTTGCTCAATGTGTTTTCAAAATGTTTGCTTGCTTTTTAATGTGGGTTTCAAAAATATTCTTTGAAAAGTTTCAGTTCAACTCGTACGTCAGAGTGTTTGAAAAGTTTGTTTTGAAAGTTTTTGAAAGTGTTGGTGTGAAAAGAAGATTTTGATTTTGTTTTGAAATTAGAGCAAGTACCCTTGAGAACCTACCTACCCTAAGGAATTCGTCTGTGTAAATGTCCTTTAAAGTAGTGCCATCCCACCATTGAGAGGTAGGTAGCACCACCGTTGGAGATGTTCGGGTCAATTCGAGTTTTAGGGACGTGGTGGTCACCAGAGCAACAGTAGGACACCTTAGAAGCTACCCTTATGCCATTGATCCTTTATTTTCCGAGGCAACCGTTTCGAGGCAACTGGATCATGTCATGGACATAAGGACTTACTAAAACGTCCTATACTCGACGACCACCTTTTCGAAAGGCAACAGTGAAGCGTACCCTAGGGGTGGTGTGTGCGAATTGTGTGTCATTTTCAGTTTATTGTTTGTCTTGTCATGCATTGGTGATCTAACGATTCGATTTTATTTTTGGGCATTCATTCTTTCATGTTATTGTTTAACAGTTAAAAGTGCGGGAATTTAAAGTGCGGAAAAGATAAAAGTCCTACGCTATTACAAAGGCGAGGGTCTACAACGCCAAATTAATCCAGACCCATTTTAAAATAAATTGCAGAAAAGAAATTTCTAATAGTTATTACATGGCTTTGGTACAGGTACATTATATTCACAAAAGAAATAAATGAAATGCGCGAAAAAAGAAAATAATCAAATGCGAGGGCGTTGGACCCTTTAAAGGAATTAAAATAATTAAGTTATCTAAAATTAAAATTAAATGAAAAATGGTATTTTTGTGTTTTTTAGATTTAAAAGAAAAAGGAAAAAATTAATTAAAATTAAAATGCTAATTCTAATGTTTTTTAAGTTTATTATGAAAATATTGACTTTTAACCTAATTTAACTCTAAATTAATTTATGTACAATTTTAAATTTATGAAAATAAATAGATAATATTATTATTCTGAAAAAAGGAAAATTAAAAAAAAGAAAATAAAAAGTTATTAAACCTAAACTCTATTTTTTTGGATTTTAGTTATTAAAAGAATTAAAATCTAACCTAAAATGCAACCCTAGTTTAATTATGAAAAACACTAATACTATGGCAAAAAACAAGGGAAGTTAAAAGGAAAAAGTCATTAACCTAATTCTATGTTTTTTGTATTTTTATTAAAAAGAGATTAAAATTGAATACCTAATTAAAACTAAATATTTACATATATTTATTTAGAAAATAATCATAATAAAATAAATATCATATTTTTTATATTTTCTGATTTTTGTGATGTTTTTCTGTTTTTGTAAAAAATTTATTAATTAAATAAATAGCAAGTAAAAGAAATAAAAAGAAAAAATTAAAGAAAGAGAAAAAATGACAAAGCAAACCAGGGGGGTGTGGTCCCAAATTTGGAGGTGTAGGCCTGGTGATTTTGGCCCATTTGCATTGTGAATCATTGACTTTCTGGATCATGTGTGGCTTGTTGACTGGCATCCATGATATGCTTTCATCCTGATCCCTGGATTAGATCTCCAAGACGCGTGGCCAATTGATTCTGAGTGTGTATGGTGAGTCTCAATGTTAGCGTTGCATGGAACCTGGAAATAAAAAATAATATTGAATTTTTGCAGGACCTGGGACTTGAACCCAGGTCTTTGAGATCATGTGCCTAACACGTTACCACTGAGCCACTTCACTTTCAATTAATATATAATAGTCATTAAATAATAAAAAACAAAACCCATGCGTAATAAGTAAAACGCGCGCAAATTCAAATTAGCGAACCAATGGCTGACAACGCATCATCTCTTTCATTTTCCTGAAACACACAGAAAGAAGGCAACGGTTTTTGAAACGTTGCATTAGGGAGCTTTTGAGAAAATAGCGACTAGCGCTATGGCTTATATAAATTCATCGCGAGTATGTCAATTCCTTCGTCTTGGCATGCTGGATGCAATGGTAGTACTGCTAAGTCCTAATTTTTCCCTTACGCAAAATCCCTAATTTGAGAAAACTGTAACCCTAGGATTCGCGCATGGCAAGTTCTTATACATGGCACGAAAATGAAATCAAACACAAGGGTTAGCTCTAGAAATGCATAAGGAACATAAATCCACAAAGAAAAAGTGCAAAGGATGCTTAAAATGGAGAATACGATTTCAAATATTTTGCTGTACAGTTTGAGTTAGGGGTACCAGTTCAGGGAGTTTTGGAAGATGTTTTGAATTGGAACGTGTTCAGTGATTGTCCAGGATGCTTATGGAACAAAAATTAAGGCTTCAAAAGTCCTCTAAACTAGTTTTCAGTTTTGTGTTTTTGTCCAAAATTTTCAATCCCCCAATGCTTGTTTGAGCGAGCTTTTTGCTATGTTCTAGGTAGGGTTGGACTCAGTGATCATCATAGAATTGAATAGGCTTGCTAACTCTCCTTAATTCATGCTTGTTAGAGAATTGGCCTTAGGGTTTGTCCATTAACCATTTTTTCCTAATTTCTAGCCAAAACCCAGACCTAGTGTGTAAATGAACCTTGGCCTGATTTTTGAGTTGGTTCATGATACATAGAACTTGTCCAAGTTCATATGACACCATTTCATTGATTTTTAAATTTTATTTGAATTTTCAATGAATTAAAATGAATTAAATCATCAAAAATTAAATAAAATAAAAAAATCAACATTTGGTCTTGAAATCAACCATGGGCCACGTGTGTGGCATGACAAGGATGGACAAAGTGAGAAAAATGGGGCCCTTTTGTCAAAATTGGATTTTCAAGGATAGTTGACTTTTGCCATTTCACAAAAATTTCCCAACTTCTACAAGGCATAACTTGCTCAATTTTTAAGCTTTTCACATGTTATTGGACATTTTGGAAAGGTCTTTGAGTCCTTTAACCAATGCCTTTGGTCCCATGTCATTTTGATTTACCAATCTCAAGTTATGGCCTTTGACTTAAAGTCCCTTTTTGTTGACTTTTGAAAATGACCTGTAATGTTGAAATTGATAACTTTTTGTGAGAGCATTTCTTGGATTTGAAGTATGAAGATGAGTTGTAGGAAATGTCTTTCTCTTCAAAATGAGCTTTGGATGGAATTTTTCTGATAATCCATGTGAAAGTTATGCCCTGGTCAATTTCAGTTGACTTTTTCAGCTGTCCAAATATAGCAACTTTTGCATCTTTGATGATTTCTGAGCCAAATTTTGAGAATCATGATCAAGCATTGATCAAATGATGTTTGTGGCTTCAAAATGATATGTTGACCAAAAATTTGAACTTTTGACTGCCAAATGACCATTTTGCCCCTACAGTTGACTGTAGTGCAATTTAGGGTTTTGACTGTGCAATTTTGAGCTGAATGTCTTGAAACTTGATATGAGGATGTTTGACCATGTTTGTAAGCATATGAGACTTGATTGGCCCTTTGAAAACTTCATTTTCTTGATCAGAACCCAAACCCTAATTTTGACTGTATAAGAGACAGTTGACCTGCACAACCCTTGGGGAATTTTGTAGCTTGGCTTGGCAATTTCTTGAGGAATATGGGAGGGCAAATTTTGGGGTATAACAGTTGCCCCTGTTCAATCTTCTTAGACCTGAGGATGCAGATTGGCTGACGTGCCTTTCGTAATCCGAGGGTAAAAGATGATTGGACACTAGAGTGCCCGGAAATTTGCGCTCACATATTAGCAATGATGGTGGAATGGGCTTATAGATGCCATTTGGAGATTGCTGGATTGGACGATGGGCTTATAGATGCCATCTGGATGTTGATCGCATAGGAGATTCCTTAGCGAGAACCTGCATACCTGCAAAAGAAAATGAATACCTGACACGTCGCAGGAGCTGGTTTTCAGATGCTTGGTATAGATATGTCCTGACTGGTTACAGGAGCTGGGTCTGGATCTTCAAACGGTGATGAAGTTGTCTCTACTGACAGGTTGTTTCCAAGGACGAGTGGTCTTTAACGATGGGTGTCTATAGCGACTAGTGTCTATGACGAATGTCTATAACGACAAGTGTCTACACTGACGAGTGTCTGTCACGACGAGCGTCTATCACGACAAGTGTCTATCACGACGAGTGTCTATCACGACGAGTGTCTATCACGACGAGTGTCTATCACGACGAGTGTCTATCACGACGAGTGTCTATCACGACGAGTGTCTATAACGACGAGTGTCTATCACGACGAGTGTCTATCACGACGAGTGTCTATCACGACGAGTGTCTATCACGACGAGTGTCTATAACGACGAGTGTCTATAACGACGAGTGTCTATCACGACGAGTGTCTATCACGACGAGTGTCTATCACGACGAGTGTCTATCACGACGAGTGTCTATAACGACGAGTGTCTATAACGACGAGTGTCTATCACGACGAGTGTCTATCACGACGAGTGTCTATCACGACGAGTGTCTATCACGACGAGTGTCTATCACGACGAGTGTCTATCACGACGAGTGTCTATAACGACGAGTGTCTATCACGACGAGTGTCTATCACGACGAGTGTCTATAACGACGAGTGTCTATCACGACGAGTGTCTATCACGACGAGTGTCTATCACGACGAGTGTCTATCACGACGAGTGTCTATCACGACGAGTGTCTATCACGACGAGTGTCTATCACGACGAGTGTCTATCACGACGAGTGTCTATCACGACGAGTGTCTATCACGACGAGTGTCTATCACGACGAATGTCTATCACGACGAGTGTCTATCACGACGAGTGTCTATCACGACGAGTGTCTATCACGACGAGTGTCTATCACGACGAGTGTCTATCACGACGAGTGTCTATTACGACGAGTGTCTATCACGACGAGTGTCTATCACGACGAGTGTCTATCACGACGAGTGTCTATCACGACGAGTGTCTATCACGACGAGTGTCTATCACGACGAGTGTCTATAACGACGAGTTGTATCAGAGGAATCTTTAGGCATTGATTTAAACTGGATTTGTATTCTTTGACCGGGTTTGTCTCTTATGACGGGATTTGTCTTTTCTGACGGTGTTTTGTCTATTTTGACATAGCTGATCATTCAACTGTATCCTTCCTGAAAGGTAAAGGTCAGTTATATGCAGTACGTGGTATGAATCAAGCAACGGCATAAATGCAATTGTATGACATGATGCGTACATGCATGTGTCATGATGTACGAAAATGTGATGTTTATGAATGTATGCTTTCGTCTAGGAAAATAAATCCTTGACGGGTGCCGGGAAGTCACTCCTGGGCTGATGTTGGAGAATAAGCTTTTGCTTCCGCTGGGGATGATAAGACTTTACTGAGGACGGTCTTTTCCGTGGCTATTGGCTGAGGATAACCCAGTTATATCTTATTAAGGAAATAACTCTTTGAATAAAGCCGGACGACGCGTTCGTGTTCTGCGGGGAGTGAAAATATCTGGGTCGCATTCTTTAGCCGAACCTATGATGGACAGAGCAACCGGATCTTTTAGACAACTCCTTATTGCCCCAGTTTCAGTGGGAGGAGGCACTTGTGGGAGTACCTGACGAGTCTTCTGGTAGGCAGGTGCCGAGATACTGGGACATACTCGTACGCTTTGATCCCTAACTTTTGCCTGGACCGCCTTTTCGGGTTTTCAGTCCACCGGGATACCCATTTTTGCCCAAGCCGCCTTTTCAGGTTTTCGACTTGCCGGGTGTACGGTTTTTTTATATTCGTCCCTTGTTTTTGCCCGAACACTTTTGGTTCGCCGGGAAGCCCTTATTTTTGCCTAGGTGTGTCAACCTAGAGGGTCTTTGATTGTGCGTAGTATTTTTCGACTATGTCCGTGCTTTCAGCATGTAGGGAATTGCCCCTGTTAGAAATTGTTTCGTCATGCCACCAGAAGGTGTTTGATCAGGCCAGATTCGTGTTTGAAATGCCCCAAGTGACTCAAGCGGAGGTTTGCCCCAGGCTATTTGGCCTTTGAGAGATTCTCCGAATCTTGACTGGACTGCCCCAGATGATAGACCATGATCATGTCGTGCCCCTTGATTGGAGATACTTTTGTTCATTAGACTTTCGTCATGCGAATTTCTATGCTGTTCAAACAAAAAGTCATATGCAAACAAAGTTATGTTAAAAATGCAAGGCTTATGTCTGTCTCAAAGATTTTGAAAATGCATTCTTTTTTCATAAAACAAGTGAATGTTTGTAAAACATAATGTCAACTCCGTATTTACCGTAGGCCTTCAGGAGTCAGGATACCTTTCGTAACAGTATGCTTTCGAACTAACCCATGCTTCAGCTAGGACTTTTAAGGGTTGTAACGTGGCTTGGTTCACGGTTTAAGAAACAAAGTATAAAGGTTCAAATTTTATTTGTACCCACCCTCTCTTCGTGATGTTCTCCAAACCTAAACTCAGTTGATCATACATTAGACCTTGTTTGAGTCTTTGCTCTAATTTTCTGGTGATGGACAACTTATTTTGAATAGGCAGTCATTCCTTTTTTGTCGAGGGTTTGTGTGACCTCCTTTTTTGATTTTGTGATCCCTATTTTTTGCCTGAACTGTTTCTTTTGTGATTACAGTCAGCGGGATGCCCCAGTGTTTTGTAAGTCTCCTTCATAGGTTTTGACTTAATGGGTTTTTATTTTTTGAGATATAATGACTGCCTATCTATATGATTGTTTGGAATTATCACTATCTTTTGTTTTGTAAGGACCTCTTTGGTGCCATTCGTTATGTACTTGGATCAACTGAGAGACTACCCTGCCCCAGGTTATGATAAAGGGTTTTAATTTTTGAAAAGAAAAACTCCTACTTCTTTGGCTCAAAGGGGTTGACGAGGGATTATCTTCCTTATTACTCCAGTGTTTAGGAATTGAAACAATGCCTGTACCTCATCAGCGGGGTCTGTTCAAAAGCATATTGTAGATCGTGGTATCGTTTTCGTCATCCTCCCTCAAGAGGCTTAGAATTATTGATTGAAAGAGTTGACATCCGAACAAATATGAAAATAATTTGCGTATAGTGAATACGAATATATTGATTCAAAATAGACATAAGCGATGCATTAATGAAATAACAATGTTTTAACATGAAGTAAATATTTGAACAAAAGAAAATTGCAACTTGAACATTCGAATGAACAAAAATTTCTAGTCTCAGGGCTTGTCACTTCAAATGGTGAGCCTTGGAGGGACGGTAGAAAAATTCAGTCTGACCATCTTGTGTGAATTCCAGTGCTCCTTCATCAATCAGGTCCTGGATCTTGTTTTTCAAAGCCCAACACTCGTTTGCATTATGTCCTGGACAGGCAGAGTGGTAGGCACACCTTTTATTGGGATCATAAGCAGGATGTGCTGTGTTAAGGTTCTGGGGCTGAGCCCTTAATGTGATCAGGTTCAATCTCAACAGGCGTTGTAAAGCTTGAAACTGCGACATATTGAGCGGGGTGAACTGCCTCCTGGGCTTGTCTGTCTGAAGTTGGTGAAGTTGCTGCTGAATTGGTAATACTGGAGCCATATGAGGAGCTTTCTCCTTGCCTCTTTGTCTCAAAGGTGGTTGAACGATGATTGGCTTTTTACCCTTAGATGTTTGCCCCAGTTGGTTGCCCTGAAGCAGTTTGTTGATGAGAACCCCGAGCTCATCTTGTCTTTGAGTTAAACCCTGAATGGCAGTCATCTGCCCCAGCATCTGGGCTTTCAATGCATCCACCTCAGTTTGTAGGTGTTCCAGCCTTTCATCCTCAGCACTGTTCTTGACAAAAGTCTCCATGATAAGTGTCCTTAGCTCCTCCTGCCCCTTGGATAGATTCAGGAGGATTTCCTCGAGCCGAGTCCCTTGAGCAAGAAAGTCCTGATTGTCTTGTTGGGAAGCCATGGCTGAAATAAACAGCAGGAAAGGTGAGTGACCTGCAAAAGGGATACCTGTGATGCAATGATGTGTATGATATGCATGCAATGTTTTCAAGGGCCTCGCGGGGTAAACAAGGAAATTTGTTAGCATTTGGAATTTAAAGCTTGATTGAAGGACACCCATGTTATTAAGAACTCTTCTTCAAGAGTCAAAGGCTCACCATATCAAGTGGGTCATAGCCCCTGACTTTAGTCATCATGTCTGGTTTTGATTTCCAGACAACCTTGGTTAGGGAACCTTCTTCAGGAGTCAGAGCTCACCATATCAAGTGGGTCATAGCCTCTGACAACATTGGCTAGAGGAAAACAAATCCTCTTTGCCCCTTGCTAGATGTTTGATTTATATGACCTGTATCACAAGCCCTTGAGATCCTTGAAATGGGTTAGGATGTATGCAATGGTATGATGTTATGCTATGCATGGGGGTGATGTGAGTAACCCTGTTATGAGTCCCAATTAAGGACTGCAAAAAAAACCTGCAAAAACTTAGGATACCCTGTTATGAGTCCTAATTAAGGACTACAAGCACAACCTGCAAGAGACAAATGTCAGGTAATAAGCATGCAAGTAGGAAGGCACACAAGTCACACAAGAGAAGCCCTTAAAGTTTAGGCCAGCATGGAGTCTGGGTAGTACCCTCTTGAAGTTGGTGGGTTCAACCTGTCCTAATCAAAGTAACCGGGTTCTAAGGTTCCCAATATCACAGGATTGCTTTCATTGTTCATCGTTTCGATTTAGCCACTGAACTGGCGACCGAAATATTCCAGGAAAGCAACCCTCAATTGAGTGTAGTATCGAGTATCAACCAACCTCGGACTGCACCAAAGTCAGTTATCTCACTACCCTAAAGAGGCCAAGATGGTTCAATTAAGGTTCCTAAGGTCTGTTGATGCTTCATGACACCACATGGAGGCCCCGTACTCTCCTTGACTGACTCAAGGGTTACCGGTACACACCAAAGTGCCACATCAACGTAGCAGACTGTTTCAACCATGTCGGTATACCCCGCACAGTTCCCTCACAGCCTTGTTGCTACTTTCTAAAAGGGTATCCCCCAAATCCGGGTTAGGATCTATAGAACTCCCAAGCAACCCACAATTTTAAAGCATACAAGGAAAGCAATTGAAAACACAATGATCTTAGTCCTAAGGTACACCCCACTTTAAGTTTGTCTCCCCAGCAGAGTCGCCAGTTCTGTGATCGGTGGATCTGGAACTGACTGTTTTAAAGCTGGTTCGCGAAATGTCGCGGTAAGCAAGAGTCGCCACCGTCTTTTATTTTCTCCAAACGGAAAGGACAAAAGCACAGAAAAATTCCTTTAAAGAGATTGCTCTCGGTTCGGGAGGTAGGTTATAGAAAGGGGAGGTGTTAGCACCCTTTCTATCCATGGTTATCCATGGGCTCTTAGATACTTGCTCAATGTGTTTTCAAAATGTTTGCTTGCTTTTTAATGTGGGTTTCAAAAATATTCTTTGAAAAGTTTCAGTTCAACTCGTACGTCAGAGTGTTTGAAAAGTTTGTTTTGAAAGTTTTTGAAAGTGTTGGTGTGAAAAGAAGATTTTGATTTTGTTTTGAAATTAGAGCAAGTACCCTTGAGAACCTACCTACCCTAAGGAATTCGTCTGTGTAAATGTCCTTTAAAGTAGTGCCATCCCACCATTGAGAGGTAGGTAGCACCACCGTTGGAGATGTTCGGGTCAATTCGAGTTTTAGGGACGTGGTGGTCACCAGAGCAACAGTAGGACACCTTAGAAGCTACCCTTATGCCATTGATCCTTTATTTTCCGAGGCAACCGTTTCGAGGCAACTGGATCATGTCATGGACATAAGGACTTACTAAAACGTCCTATACTCGACGACCACCTTTTCGAAAGGCAACAGTGAAGCGTACCCTAGGGGTGGTGTGTGCGAATTGTGTGTCATTTTCAGTTTATTGTTTGTCTTGTCATGCATTGGTGATCTAACGATTCGATTTTATTTTTGGGCATTCATTCTTTCATGTTATTGTTTAACAGTTAAAAGTGCGGGAATTTAAAGTGCGGAAAAGATAAAAGTCCTACGCTATTACAAAGGCGAGGGTCTACAACGCCAAATTAATCCAGACCCATTTTAAAATAAATTGCAGAAAAGAAATTTCTAATAGTTATTACATGGCTTTGGTACAGGTACATTATATTCACAAAAGAAATAAATGAAATGCGCGAAAAAAGAAAATAATCAAATGCGAGGGCGTTGGACCCTTTAAAGGAATTAAAATAATTAAGTTATCTAAAATTAAAATTAAATGAAAAATGGTATTTTTGTGTTTTTTAGATTTAAAAGAAAAAGGAAAAAATTAATTAAAATTAAAATGCTAATTCTAATGTTTTTTAAGTTTATTATGAAAATATTGACTTTTAACCTAATTTAACTCTAAATTAATTTATGTACAATTTTAAATTTATGAAAATAAATAGATAATATTATTATTCTGAAAAAAGGAAAATTAAAAAAAAGAAAATAAAAAGTTATTAAACCTAAACTCTATTTTTTTGGATTTTAGTTATTAAAAGAATTAAAATCTAACCTAAAATGCAACCCTAGTTTAATTATGAAAAACACTAATACTATGGCAAAAAACAAGGGAAGTTAAAAGGAAAAAGTCATTAACCTAATTCTATGTTTTTTGTATTTTTATTAAAAAGAGATTAAAATTGAATACCTAATTAAAACTAAATATTTACATATATTTATTTAGAAAATAATCATAATAAAATAAATATCATATTTTTTATATTTTCTGATTTTTGTGATGTTTTTCTGTTTTTGTAAAAAATTTATTAATTAAATAAATAGCAAGTAAAAGAAATAAAAAGAAAAAATTAAAGAAAGAGAAAAAATGACAAAGCAAACCAGGGGGGTGTGGTCCCAAATTTGGAGGTGTAGGCCTGGTGATTTTGGCCCATTTGCATTGTGAATCATTGACTTTCTGGATCATGTGTGGCTTGTTGACTGGCATCCATGATATGCTTTCATCCTGATCCCTGGATTAGATCTCCAAGACGCGTGGCCAATTGATTCTGAGTGTGTATGGTGAGTCTCAATGTTAGCGTTGCATGGAACCTGGAAATAAAAAATAATATTGAATTTTTGCAGGACCTGGGACTTGAACCCAGGTCTTTGAGATCATGTGCCTAACACGTTACCACTGAGCCACTTCACTTTCAATTAATATATAATAGTCATTAAATAATAAAAAACAAAACCCATGCGTAATAAGTAAAACGCGCGCAAATTCAAATTAGCGAACCAATGGCTGACAACGCATCATCTCTTTCATTTTCCTGAAACACACAGAAAGAAGGCAACGGTTTTTGAAACGTTGCATTAGGGAGCTTTTGAGAAAATAGCGACTAGCGCTATGGCTTATATAAATTCATCGCGAGTATGTCAATTCCTTCGTCTTGGCATGCTGGATGCAATGGTAGTACTGCTAAGTCCTAATTTTTCCCTTACGCAAAATCCCTAATTTGAGAAAACTGTAACCCTAGGATTCGCGCATGGCAAGTTCTTATACATGGCACGAAAATGAAATCAAACACAAGGGTTAGCTCTAGAAATGCATAAGGAACATAAATCCACAAAGAAAAAGTGCAAAGGATGCTTAAAATGGAGAATACGATTTCAAATATTTTGCTGTACAGTTTGAGTTAGGGGTACCAGTTCAGGGAGTTTTGGAAGATGTTTTGAATTGGAACGTGTTCAGTGATTGTCCAGGATGCTTATGGAACAAAAATTAAGGCTTCAAAAGTCCTCTAAACTAGTTTTCAGTTTTGTGTTTTTGTCCAAAATTTTCAATCCCCCAATGCTTGTTTGAGCGAGCTTTTTGCTATGTTCTAGGTAGGGTTGGACTCAGTGATCATCATAGAATTGAATAGGCTTGCTAACTCTCCTTAATTCATGCTTGTTAGAGAATTGGCCTTAGGGTTTGTCCATTAACCATTTTTTCCTAATTTCTAGCCAAAACCCAGACCTAGTGTGTAAATGAACCTTGGCCTGATTTTTGAGTTGGTTCATGATACATAGAACTTGTCCAAGTTCATATGACACCATTTCATTGATTTTTAAATTTTATTTGAATTTTCAATGAATTAAAATGAATTAAATCATCAAAAATTAAATAAAATAAAAAAATCAACATTTGGTCTTGAAATCAACCATGGGCCACGTGTGTGGCATGACAAGGATGGACAAAGTGAGAAAAATGGGGCCCTTTTGTCAAAATTGGATTTTCAAGGATAGTTGACTTTTGCCATTTCACAAAAATTTCCCAACTTCTACAAGGCATAACTTGCTCAATTTTTAAGCTTTTCACATGTTCTTGGACATTTTGGAAAGGTCTTTGAGTCCTTTAACCAATGCCTTTGGTCCCATGTCATTTTGATTTACCAATCTCAAGTTATGGCCTTTGACTTAAAGTCCCTTTTTGTTGACTTTTGAAAATGACCTGTAATGTTGAAATTGATAACTTTTTGTGAGAGCATTTCTTGGATTTGAAGTATGAAGATGAGTTGTAGGAAATGTCTTTCTCTTCAAAATGAGCTTTGGATGGAATTTTTCTGATAATCCATGTGAAAGTTATGCCCTGGTCAATTTCAGTTGACTTTTTCAGCTGTCCAAATATAGCAACTTTTGCATCTTTGATGATTTCTGAGCCAAATTTTGAGAATCATGATCAAGCATTGATCAAATGATGTTTGTGGCTTCAAAATGATATGTTGACCAAAAATTTGAACTTTTGACTGCCAAATGACCATTTTGCCCCTACAGTTGACTGTAGTGCAATTTAGGGTTTTGACTGTGCAATTTTGAGCTGAATGTCTTGAAACTTGATATGAGGATGTTTGACCATGTTTGTAAGCATATGAGACTTGATTGGCCCTTTGAAAACTTCATTTTCTTGATCAGAACCCAAACCCTAATTTTGACTGTATAAGAGACAGTTGACCTGCACAACCCTTGGGGAATTTTGTAGCTTGGCTTGGCAATTTCTTGAGGAATATGGGAGGGCAAATTTTGGGGTATAACAAAAAGGATGCTAACACCTTCCCTTTTCATAACTTACCCCCCGAACTCAAAAATCTATCATGGTCTTTCCTGTTCTTTCACCCATTCCTTATTGGATAAAATAAAAGTCGGTGGCGACTCTTGCTATCCGCACATTTGGATAAAACCGAAGAAAAAAAGTCAGTTCTCCCATCGTATTACAAGCATATGTTCCAATATTTGGAACTTAAGTCTGGAAGCCTTTATATTTTCAGAAGGCAAACAGAAAAGGAAGATCATTGGCTCTGGAACTATTGATGTGAAGATAATGTTCGATGAACCAAAGGATAAATATCAAGAAGATAAATAATTAGAATCCCCTACTTCTGATATTATTGTTGTTCCTTATGATTAACCTCAACAAAAGAATAGAAGAATCTCATCATCTCTTTCTGAGGATCTAACTCTAGAAAACAAAGATGCTCTAGTCAGAACAAGATCAGCGTTCAAAACATCTGAAGAATATTAGGCTCCGAAATTAACTAAGGTATTGTATTTCTTTCAGAACCTCAGTAATTAGAAGATGTTTCGAACAAAAATGTCTTTGATTAGATAGAAACCTTTTGGTTCTCCAATTAACGTGTGTAACCCTTGGTTATTCTTAATCATCACACGCTATATAAGTTACTTAATGAGCAGTGTGCATATTTTTCTTGGAATTGATTGAAATCATAATTATTACTTGGGTTAAATATACGATGCCCTACCATTAGGGCGAGTTTTTATTTCCCCCTTGAAGTATTTTTTTTGTGATTCGCCCCCTATAAAACGAAGATTCCGTTTGCAGAACCCCTTATTCCATGTTTGGCTGACTGGGCGTGGAAAATCTTCTTAGTTGACATCCTTGACTTACTGACTTGTAATTTTTTATATATTTAATTGTGACATATATTTTTTGGGTTTGACATGAAAACAGGAAAAATATTAAAACTAGTTTTATTGAGACTTGAACCCAGGAAACTTTTCATCTGCTTCAAGCGCCGAGCCCTTGGGGAATTTGTCTCCATCTGTTATTTTTTCCTAGACATTTATTAATAAGAAGAACTAACACATTTTCATTTTTCATCAGTAAGAACATCATTAATGCATTTTATTTATAACCTATTTTTAATAATAAAGTTATAAGGTGTAAGTGTTTTTATAATCTGATTATTTTGTGTAGGTTGTGAATCAGTTCTATTTTTTGAGTTGAGTTTGTAATATGATAATATATCTCTTGAATTATGTAAATATTCATTGTTTCCTTAATTCTTTCATTATTGCATGATGTATTATCATGTCATTGCTTACACACTTGAAAGCATTACAGAACAGTTTGAATTGTAATAGCTTGACCACCCATGAAAAGAAGAATCCATCAAAGTGAGGTGTGCTTATCCCATTAAATCAAATAGCATACATATCATTGAATGATGTTCCTTCGCATATCTTTTTTTGGTCCAACTCCCAAACTTTCTAGTTAATGCTCGCAAGTAGATATAATAATATTTCATTGATTTTTGTTTATGGGCGTGATTAGTCCAAGCCGTTTTTCTAGAGTGTTTTTGTCTTTTGTCACTATGGTCCTAAGGTCTTTTGCTTCATTATTATATGTCCTTGAACACTATATTTCGTCTATGTCAGGTATGTGGTCATGTGTTAAGTTTTACATTTAGTTTCAAGTTGTTCATTGATCACCTATCCATTGCAAATGGAAATATATTAGGATCTCTTCATTTGCATGGGAAATATATTACATTGTCAATAAAAATATGAAAGTTTTATAATTTAATCATTTAAAATGTCTTTTGTTCATCATGTAATGCAGTTAAGCTACTTGAAAAAATTCCTCAACCCACGCTGGAAAATTAATGTTTTTCTCAAAAGAGGTTTTAAAGTTTCTAATAATAAATGTTGGATATAGATATTAACAAGTGTGAACTCCTGGCGCAGTGGTTGGGTGTTTGGGTTTTGTGTGAATGGATCTGGGTTCGAGTCCTAGTGAAACTATTTTAAAGATTTTTCCTGCTGTCACAAATAAATATATAAAAAATTACAATTCAGGGGTTCAGCAAACGAAATCTTCATTTTAAAGGGGGCGGATCACAAAAAAAATACTTCAAGGGGGGAAAATCAAAACTCTCCTTAATGGTTAGGGGGCATCTTATATTTAACCCTTATTAATTTCATTTAATACTAATAATTATTGTGTTTATTTATATTTTTATTATTTTATTTTCTCTCACTTCTCAAACACTATAAGTAACACACATTCACTTCACTCCCATACTTTAGAAACCCTAAACCCTTTTTTCTCTCAATGGTTCAACATGTTTTCTGCACTCTTCAACAAACCTTCATCATATTCATCTCTCTTCAACAATGATGACTCATAATCAACGAGCTATTGTTGAGTTCGCAAAACAGGTGGAACAAAGTATAAATTCAACATCTCCATCTTCATCAACCATCGCTCAATCTTCATCAACCACGGTTCCTTCATCTTCAACAGTTCTTCCATCAATGTCATCTGCTCCCTCATCTTCTGCAAACCCTGTTGATATTAATCACATTACGCAGAGTGGTTCTCAAGTTCATTGCAACTTAAAGCAAGCAGAGCTTATTGTTCTTAAGGAATTAATGGTTGATTTTGACAATCTTGCTGCAAATGGGTGTGACTTAAAAGAGGAATTAAAAGCTCAAGGTTGGGAAAACTATTTTCAAAGGCTTCATGGTCCTGTCTACGGGGCGTTAGTGATATATTTCTAGAAAAATATTGATTGTGACAGTTTTCACATTATTTCAGAAGTTATTGGATAAAGAATCACTATTACTGAAGATTCCATTGCAAAATTGTTGGGATTGACATTTTTGTAAGGAAAATGTGTGTATGGATTGGTTAATAAATCAAAGGCTGTAAATAAATCTCTAGATCAACTACTGTTTACGAATTTCTCTGTTGAGAAATCTAAGTACAAAAGCAAGGATCGTCATGATAATCTCAGAGTGTGGCACAAGATTATTTTGGGCTGCATAAACCCTAGACCTCCTTCAAGCTTCTCTGATTATTTCAACATCAATCAGAAGTTCATGCTGCACTTTCTGCTGTCCAAACAGAAGATCAATCTTCCCTTCATTCTGTTTAATTATTTGAGGGATTGTATTAGAAATTCCAGAACCACCGCCATTCCCAATAAAAAGGTATCTCTTAATATTCCTTGTGGGCGTCTTCTAACGGGTATTTTTGTTGAAAGTGGCTTGGTAAGGTTTTTGGTCGAAGAAGCCAACTATAAAGAGGATATGAATCAAAGCATGGGAGATTCCTTCAATGGGAAAACTTTGAAGAACGTGTGGATGATTGAAGAACTCAAGTTCAAGCCTCTGATTGAACTGCCTGAGAGTTATCGTCACAAAAGAATTCTTGTGAATGACTATCCTCTGTTCTCCAAGCAAGATATTGTATCCAACATGGTTGCATATGTTCTAATGATGCAACAAGAAGGACATGACATGTCAAGCTTTAATTACTCATATTTTACTACTAAGGGAATTGATTGCTTTATTCGTAAAAAAAATATAAGTTCAGATGCTTCTGAACCAGAAAAGAAGAAGAAAAAGAAAAATTCTGTTTTCTGAAAGATGCCATTCTGGGAGCTAAAACTTCTGTAACATCTAGTAAGTATGATTCTTTTGTACCTGTTCAATTGTCTATTTCTAATACTGTTAATGTATGTTCATCCAAAACCTCCAATGCACAAATTAATCCTCTTCCACCACCAACCATAACTACACTTGTTTCTAACTCTGTTACCACTTCTATCCCCTTTTCATCTATTTACTTTACACCATCATCTTTAACAATTCATGTATCTTAACCAACACCCAAAACCATACATGTTTTTGTTGCAACTACAACTCCAACAACCATAAACATCTCACAAATAATCACCATATCTCCATCTGATGATTTTAACTCTTTTTCTATTCCACCACCCACCACAACTATTCTTGCTTCTGGTCATGTTTCCTCAACCATTCCCTTAACTACATAAACTTTTGTTTCTAAAACTGTCTCTACAACATTACCTACAATAACAACTACTTCTACCTTAAACGCCATAACGACTTCTTGCCTTGCGACCTCACCAATTCACACTTCTACATCTCCATTAACCCTATCTCAATTATTTCCAAAAACTTCTCATTTTTCAACTTTCGATACCAATCTTCATTTTTCCTTCTTTAACAAAGAAACTACTTTTCATGACTCACCCATTATCCCTCATGATCCAGTTTCTCCCTATGATCACGAACTGTCTAAAAGGATAATTTCTGATAACCGTGGAGCTATTGAAATTTCCACAATTGAACCTTTCACTTGTTCTGAACTTTTCAATATGACTGAACAACCGATATCACAAAATCCTCCTGATCAAACTTCTGAACCAAACCATCCTGAACCTACCCAAGCCTTGGTTGTTTATGAAAAACCTTCTCCTAAAACCTTGGAAGAATGCATTAACATTTTTAAAATCAAGGAAAAGAAAAAGGTTGCTAAGTTAAGGGAAAAGGCAAGTACAAGTACTGAGCCTCAAAACATGGATGGTTCTTGGAAACTTTTTCAGAAGTAGATGTCTTCTGAAGTTGAAAGAATGAATTCTTTTGCTGAAGCATCCAGAGTTTGGGATGTTCATATGGTAACTGAAAGGAAAGAAACAAGATAAAGAATCAGACTGTTTGAACTTCTTGCTGCTTAAAAACTAGAACATGATGCAAGAGAGTTGAAAGAAGCAGAAGAAGCAAGACTTAAAGTTCAAGAAGAAGAGGAATCCAGAAAAAACTGAAGAAGCTAAATTGGCTAAAGAAGCAGAAGAAGCTTCTAAGGATAAAGAAGATACTTTGGTTGCTTCATCTTCTGATCCTGCCATTGCGCGTCTAGAAAACTCAATTGGTGAGATTAGAGGAGAACAATAGGTTTTCAGAGAAAGCATCATTAAACAGAAGGGTGTCAATGAGAATGTTCAGAACATGCTACATCTGATTCTGCAAAATATGTCTTCTCCTACTCCTGCTTCTGAACCCTATGCTCTAGGTTTTTATTTTTCCTTTTGCTTCTGAACCATAGGACTATGCTTGCTTCTTAATTTTTGTGACTACTGTTTTTCTTCTGATTATTTGATATTTCTGCAAGTTTTTATTTTTTATCTTAGTTTGTTCTACTTCCTTCAACTTACTTCATATTACATGACTGTTTTAATTTAATGAAGTCTTCTTTCGGTTTATCACTTCTTTTCTTACTTGTTATCTTCTTCTGGTTTTTATGTTTTTCACACATAGTTAACTTTTTGATTATGACAAAAAGGGGGAGTAAGTAAATGAACTTAATTTTGATTTCAATAAACAAGTTCTGGAAAATGTTCTCTGAAAAGAGTTGCTTACATTCTAACCCAATTAAAGTTCTATTCTGTTAGAATTGTTTTCTTTTTTAGGAAATGAGAACTCTGATTAAAGACAAAGATTTGAAAGCATTATGCAAGGCTTATGTCTAACCTGTTGGCTTCAGACTTGACTCCAAGAATTAAAATTGGGAATCAGACTTCAAGAACTGAGAATCTGGAAGCTGTCTTAGTGACATTAAAGTTTCAAAATTTCAATTGATTTTATTTTCATTGACATAGAGAGTCAAGACTCTCAAGATATCAGAATTTGATCTATTATAAACAGGGGGAGTTCTACTCAAATGGTTCAGAGTCAGGATATTTGTTCTTCATCGAGTCATTGACCCAGGGGGAGTTCTATAAAAAGGATAAGTATTCCTTACCTTTTTATTTTTACTTTTTCTGATTATATGAACAAATTTGTGTCATCAAAATACATAGGTTTGTCATCATCAAAAAGGGGGAAATTGTCAGAACAAGATTTGGTTCTACAATATTATCTCTGAGTTTTGATGATGACAAATAAGTATGTTTGATTGAACAATTTTGATACTCTAATTTTTTTTGAGTATTTAACAAACTGGTTTTGCTTCTGATGGATGGCGTGGCCAAGACATTAGAAGATAATTAATTTCTCTTATGCACTACACAAGTTCTGATGAACAGTAGCAAGTCACTCTATAGGACTATGGCGTTTAAGCTTTGATGGTTGTCTAAAGAAACAAGTTAGAATATCTAAAGACAGAAGTTCTACTTAAGTCCAGATGCTGAAGACTCGTGATTCTAAAGACAACATGTTCTAAAGAAACCAGTCGGAAGATCTGAAGATAGAAGTTTCTATTGAAGTCCAGATGTTCAAGACTAATGTTCTTAAAGAAAAGGGTTCTAAAGACCAAGTGCTAACGACTTTGAAGATAGAAGTTCTAAAGACTTTAATTACTTGATGTTCTGAAGACCCAAGGTTCTAAGAAAAGGTTCTCACGACCAAGTGTTAAAGACTCTGAAGAGGCAGTTCTGAATACTCTGAAGACTTGAAGTTTTGATGACTTTGTGTTATGTTCTCACTTTAAACTCATGCTCACAGAAGCCTTTGAATTGCAGAAGAAAAGAAGATAAAGTTAATGTGGTACAAATAGTACATCGTATAATCAACATTTCATTCCACTACCATGAAAGGATGGATGCGTTGCACGATCTTATCCCCCATGTGATCGCTCAAGCTGCCAATGTTTCTAGAAATCCTAAGAGTACCCCTCAACAAATATATTATTTTATTGGCTATATAAAGGCTTTAAGACTAAGAGAGAAAGCTACCAATCAACGAAATATCTATGCACAAAAGCATTGCTCATAGCTTTCATATTCTTAAGTAATTATTCTTAAAATAGTATACATACTCAGTTTGTGTATAAGCAATATCATTGTAAACAAAACTTGTATTCAAACAGTTGTTTGATTTCCTTAAGGGACCAGTTAGGTTTGTATCCTTAAGAAGTCTAGGACTAGTGTGTCTTAGAGGATTGATTTTCCTTAAGGGATCTGTTTGGTATGTATCCTTAAGAAGTCTATGACTTGCTTATCTTAGAGGTTGTTAGTCATTTGCGAGTAGCTTGTGCATTATAATAATCCGTTAGATTATTGGATAAAGTCCTCAATTGAGTGAGGCGAAATCACCTTGGAGGATGGACTAGACTAGCTTGATAGTTTTCAAGTGAACTAGTATAGACATACTTTGTTCTTCACTTCTTGTTCTTAATTATTGTTAATATCAAGAGTGAAGGAAAAAGTATTTTAATTAAAGGGAAATATTTTTAAAAGGAATTTTTTGATTTAAAACCCAATTCAACCCCCCCCCCCCCCCCTTTTCTTGTGTTTTTCACACCATCATTTCAGACCGGGACAAATGGATTGTGCACTATTTAGATGAGTTTTGAAGAAGAATGAGGGACCTTTTGTTGCAGTGAAGAATAGTTAACACAACTGAACATTGGGGAGATCAAGGTTCTTGGAGAGTGGAAGATTCTCATGAGCTGAAGCTATTAAAGATTCAAAGCTATCCAATTACTTGTAATGTCTAATCTTTATCTTATGATTATTTTGAACAATATAAGTTGTTAAACCCCCCAGTGATAAGGGGTGTCCCTGATTTGAATCTGTAAACGATTTTGATTCCTAAATTTCTTTAATACAATAGTCTTATATATTCATTTTAATTGTACAATGTTTTTATGCTTTCCTGATTGGACAAATTAGGATTGATTTATGCTTAACAACCAACCGGACCATTGTTGTTAAGGTTTTTGTACAATTAGACTATAGTAGATATCAACTACGACTAGGGATACTCTATAGTTACGGAATTTAACACTTGATAAAACAAAGGCTTGACTCCATCAGAAATCTCTAAGGACTTAAGATTTAGGATGGATGGTTCAAAGGTTTTCCCACTAAGGACTTAGGGGAAGATAACCTAAACGGCTGGTAATTGAAGGATATGAACTTGTTGAAGAGATCAAGATTCAATATATTTAAAGGAAAATTATACACCTTACCCTAGCATGCTCTTCATATATGTGAATAAGATATTTTATATATCTTCTTTTTGTTACGTGATAATATCAAAACCAAAACCTCAAATTATGTTTTTGTTTAATTGAACTACGAATTTAACTCAATAATTGCATGCAGTCCTTGAGATCGATATCTTGGGAATTTCCTATTATTACTGCAAGGAAAAATTAGTACACTTGCTATTTTTCTATCAAGTTTTTGGCGCTGTTATCGGGGACTGCCTAGTTATTGAGTGAAAGTTTAGGTCAATTATGATTTTGTTGCTCTGGAACTAAAATTCCTTTTCTCTAATTTTTATATTTTTGTTATTACTTATTTTTCCTAACCTTTGCATGAAAGCAAAACCCTCAGCTAAATTTCCTTTTGATATATAGACTCAGGTTCAAAATTAGAACCCGGAACTATGGGATAAAACCCACCACCACTAGAGAGACTTCTTGAGGATTACGAAGGAGAAAATGCTCCAGCAGGTCATTTGACTATTGTGAATCAACCGGTCAATGTTGCAAATTTTCAACTACATCCTTCAACCATCTGCCAGCTCGAGAAAAATCTTTCACCATAAAGATCAACGAAGATGCCAATAAGCCTTTGCAGATATTCCTCATCATGAGTACTACTTTGAAGATTGAGGGGCACTTTGAAGAAGCCAAGAAATTAAGGATGTTCCCGTTCATGCTTGTTGTACCCCAAAAATTGCGCTCTCATTTCTCAAAGGATCATCCTGGACCCTCAGGTTTGCTTCTATCGAGTTTCAGGTCTTGAATTACAACTTTTCAAGAAAATCATTCACAAGGGAAAAATGGTCAAAAGCACACTGAAAAGTCAAACTTTGACTTTTAGATCAAAAATCAAGTTTCAACAATTATATTTCATCAAGACATGAAATTGGTTCATCAAAAATCTGAAGTCAGAAATTACTTTGAAAAAAATCAAATTTCTAAACATTTAGAAAATTTTCTAAGTGTTAAGAGAATATGATACTTCAGAACTTCTGAGCCAGCCTCCACGCAAGTGCAGTAAGAATTTGCAAATATGGTTTCAGAACATAATTCGTCAATCAGAATGTGACTCTTCATCATGTGCTTCGATCAGAGCATCACCCTTTGAGTTTCACTCTGGTCTTCTTCGATCAAAACATCACAAAGCCCTAAAACTTTGTTTGAACAGCCTGCTGCACTACTATAGCACAGTCCTGCAACCAGCTGCCACAACACTCCAAATTGTTATTGATCTAGTCCACGCCTGCATTTTTCTTAAACCCTATATTTGCACCAAATTAGCATACAAAAACTGTGATTAAAAAGCATTGGAACAGTATACCAAAAAGGTTTGAATCCCATTTGTTTTCCCCCTAAAACCACACAAACCCATCTATAAATAATTTGCTCCATCATACGTTCAAGGGGGATGGCTTTTGGAGAGAGAGAATTGTCAAAAGAGAGAAAAAAAATTGTGGAACCTTCGTAAAAATCCCGAATTCCCAAACAGAAAACCAAACCTTTGTTCTTCCCTTTGAATCAAAGAACTTGGCATTTTCTCTTCCGTTGCTCTTGCTGACTCCAGAACATCTGAAGGCGGTAGTTCAAGTTCCAATCACACGCTCCAGGTTCAAGGTAAGTCTTTCTGACTTTGCATCTTTCATTCAGAACATCATTAAATATGTAAATATCATAGTATTGATGTTTTCCATATCATTGCATAAGTAGAAAAATTATGGATCAGAACTTCTTGATTAAGGCTAGGCTCAGAATTAGGATTAGAACTTCTATAAACTGTTGTGCTTTTATCCTTTTGATTTTTTGTTTATTAAGAACTGAATAAATTGCTGATGTGTTGATTAATATGATGAAAGAGTTGAAATGTGGCACAAAACTTCTTATTTTCACTCACGGCTTTAGCACAACACAGAACTTCTGAGTTCTCCTCACTGTTTTAACATACAAAACTTCTATGATTTTCTCACTGTTTAAATACAATGAACTTCTGATGTTCACTCGCTGTTAACACACACTGAACTTCTGATATTCACTCACTGTCTTAGCACATACTGAACTTCTGAGTTCTCCTCACTATTTTAATACACAGAACTTCTAAGACTTTCCCATTATTCTAACACTCATAAGTTCAGCACATAGCCACCCAGAACTTCTGTGTTTTCCCTCTAACGTGTCTTGCAGGACCTCAGAGTGTATCAATCCAGAACTTCTGAAGCTTCTTTCTTAACCACTGCATGCCCAGCATCAGAACTTTTGATCCCCTTTGTTTTGCTTTCAGCAGCATGCTGATTCTTTTCTCTCATTATTTTCCTTTTTATCATTTTTAGCATTAACATCCCTTTTATTAATATATAAAAAACAGACATAAAAAATATTTCCCTTTTTTGGTTAAGTTATTTATTTTTTTTATTATTATTCATTAAGACAAAAAACCATTTTCAAAAACAAATCCTTTTTCTTTCTTGCATGGTACATTTCAATATGGTTGTAATAGTTAAATAGGATTTAAATTCTTATAACCCCCCATTTGTAAATTTGTACCCCCATCCCTAAATATTGTAATAGCGTAGGACTTTATATTTCCGAAATTTATCGCTTTTCAAATATAATGCTAGTAATTAGGATGTGTATGGCAAGACATGAAATGGATCACCCTAATCAAGACTAAATGCATGCAATCAAACACACTTTGCACACACGGACCCTTAGGGTAATCTCACTTGTTGCCTATCAGAAATTAGTCATGTCCCTCGAACATGGGCATTTTAGCAAAAGACCCTCGATAAAAGATCGTAGTCCCTCGATGACCCTCGATGTTACCTTCGGTAAACGGTCTAGTCCCTAAAACGACATTGTAAAATGTTCCATAGGTTGCCTTCTTTGACTATATAAACGTCCCGCACCCGTCCCTTCACACCCAACGATGGGGCTTCTTACCAAAATCAATGGTAAGATAGCCATATCTAAAGGAAGAAGAAAAGAACACTTAAGGCCTTTTGAGTAGGTTGATTCACTCCTAGTTGCTCGCTTGCTCACAACAAAACATGTTTACACCAAAACTCTCATTTGAAATATTTTCAAAAGACAACACTTTGTACGCGTTCTTATAGAAACGAGAGCCATTACAAAGAAAACCCTTTTCAAAATCACTTTCAAAAAACATAAACACCTCTTTGAACTATTTTCAAAACAAACACTTTGTACGCGTTCTTATAGAAACGAGAACCATTACAAAGACATTTTCAAAATACTTTCAAAAACCACACCACAAGCACATTTAAACAAAAGCAAGTGATCTAGCAAGTAACTAAGAGACCATGGAAAACCATGGATGAAAAGGGTGCTAATACCTTCCCTTTTCATAATATACCCCCCGAACTCAAGAAAACATCTCTAAAGGTCTTTCCTGTTCCTTTCAGCCTTTCCTTATTGGATAAAAGAAAAGTCTGTGGCGACTCTTGCTAAACCGCAACAATTGCGACCAAACACAAAACAACCAAGTCAGTTCTCCCACCGTTTCACAATGTTGTCTGAAGATGCTGAAGAGTGATTTTACTCATTACCTACTGAAAGTATCACCACTTGGGAATAAATGGTGATCACTTTTCTTGATGAGTACTTTCTTGCTTCTTTTTATATTTAGAAAAGATATGATATTGTGAATTTTAAACACAATAAAGGAGAGTCGCTAGGTGATGCTTATAAGAGGTTCAAGAGGTTATTAGTATCTTGTACCAATTACAACATGGGCCAAACAAAGAAAATGTAAATGTTTGTAAATGGCCTTCGAATGAAGACAAGGCCGCTTATTGATACAACAGCCGGTGGCTCATCCAACTTTACAACAACCACTGGTGTGAAGAAGATTATTAAAGCCATTGCTGCAAATGAGCATCTAGAGCTATATAATAGGGTTGTGAGTAAACCAAATGGGATGATTGATCTGAAGATAGAAATTAATAAGTAGCTAAAAATTGAAGAAGAAATTGTTGAAGAAGTAGAGAAAAAGCTGAAAGCAATGAACATGGGTACTCAACATGTAGCTCAAGTTCAATAGGAACAGAAGGTAGCTTGTAAAATTTGTAGTGGGCTGCACCTTACTTTGCAATGTCTTGCAACTCCATAACAAATTGATGGGGTGGAATTTTTTAGGCAAAATAACCCATATTCTAACACCTATAATCCTGGATGGAAGAATTATCCCAACTTCTCCTAAAAAGATCAGCAATAACAAGCTCCTCAAAAGGCAGAGTGGGAGGTGGCTATTGAAAATATGGATGCCCATACCTCTCAATTTCAAGAAGAGACAAGGATCAATCACAGAAACACCACAACTGCAATAAAAATTTTGGAAGTTCAAATGAGACAGATTGCACAACAAGTATCGCTTCAAGCACAAGGCAATCAGAAAAGTCATGAGAACATGAATACTGTTAAAACAAGGAGTGATAAAGTTGATATAGAAAAAGAAGATGAGGTGAAGTTTTAAGATAGTATCATAGAAATAGAGTTGGAAGTTAGAGAGAACAAGAAAAAAGAGGAAGAAATGGTATCACCTGTAAAGCTAGTTGAAGAGAAGACTAAACCAGCGATCCAGTTGTCGTATCCATCTCAAATGGCAAAGAAGGACATGAAAGAGAAAGAGTTTGATAAATTTTTCAAATTTTTTAAAAAGTTGGAGATCAATATACCGTTCTTTGAAGCACTCGAGAAAATGCCATTGTACCAGAAATTCATGAAAGATGTACTCTAAAAAAAGAGACCAACAGAAGATGAACATGTACTTGTTGATGAGAAAATGTATGCAATCATACCCGAGAAAAAAATTCCTGTCAAGCAGAAGGATCTGAGATCTGTTGTAATACCGTGCACCATAAAAGACATAAAATTCAAGAGGGTTCTAATTGATTTTTGTTCTAGTGTGAGTTTGATGACATTGTCTATTTTCAAAAAGCTAGGTATTGATAAAATAAGCGAGAGTGTGACAAAATTGAAATTTATTAATCGTACCTGTAATACGGTGGAAGAATTGACTTTTACTGGTTTTGTGATTTATCGTAATGTTGCGGTTAGCAAGAGACGCCACCGACTTTTCTTTTATCCAACAAAGGAAAGGGTGAAAAGAACAGGAAAGACCTTTCAAGATTATTTTCTGAGTAAGGGGGTAGGTTATGGAAAGGGAAGGTGTTAGCACCCTTTCCATCTGTAGTTATATATAGGCTCTTAGTTTCTAGCTCACTTTGAAAATGCTTTTTTGTGTAAGTGTGTTTTGAAGATATTTTGAAAAGACGCCTTAGTGCGGCAAACTTTGTAATGTTTCTCGTTTCGGCGAGAATGTATACAAAGTTTTTTTTATCTTTGAAAATATTTAGAAAAGAGTTTGTGTATGTGTGAAAAATTGTTTTTGATTGTTTTTATGAGCAAGCAACTAGGAGCTATCTACCTACTAGAAAGGTTTATTATTTTCCTCTTTTCCTTTAGACAATATTCTCCTACTATTAGTGAGTAGGTAGCCCCATCATGGGATTTTTGAGGGACGGGCGAGGGTTATCGTACAGTCATGAAAGCAACTAGTAAGATACTTTAGTAATTACCCTAAGGTTTTAAGATCATATACCGAGGCAACATCAAAAGGGTCATCGAGGGACTTATGATCTTTAAACCAAAGGGTTACCACTAAAATCTCTTACGTTCGATAGTCATTACTGTTTATTCCGAAGGAAACAAGTGGAGGTACCTTAGAGGTGCGCGTGTGCGAGTGTGTTGTGTTTCAGTTATTTATCTTCGGATGTTAGGTTTGCAAGCGTTTATTTTTAATCTTTTCATACAAGCCTATTAGCATTCATCTAACAGTTAATATTAGAACGAAAATAAAGATGTGGAAATTTAAATCTACACTATTACAAGGCTTCGGGTGGGGGAATTACAAACCAAAACGGGGGAAAGAAAAGTGTAAAAGTCCTAATTAAAACTATTACATCCTTTATACAGTTACATAATTATAAAAAATAATGCGAATAAATAAATAGACGCGCGAGGGAATAAAGAAAGAAAATGAAAGGATGGAGAAAAAACCTAAGAAAAATTTCTAAGTGATAAAAGAAATGTTTTCGTTATTTTTATTTGTTTTAGGAAAATATTTAAATTAAATTAAGAAAAAGAAAACTTAATTATAATTGATTAATTAATTTAATAAAAAAAGTGATTACAAATTATTAATTAAAATCAATTTAATTAATGAAAATCTAAGTCAAATTATTTTTGTGATTTTGATTTTATGATATTTAGGGAAAAGAAATTAATTGAAATAAAAGAAAACAAATAATAAAAGAAAAAGACGAAAATTTAAATTGGGCCAAGCTGCAAAACAAGTAATTAGGGGGGTGTATAGATTTGAAATCCCCTAAGTCCAATAACATTGGCCTAGGCGCTGTTGCAAGACATGGGGGAGAAACACCATCTTCTCTGATGATGTATTTTTTTTTTAAAACCTGCAAAACAAAACAAAAATAGCTCGAATCCTTGGACTTAAATCGCATGTTGCGAGTTCAAATATGGAATTAGTTTGGCCTGAAACGGCCTGTAGAGTGGGATCCAAAACTCAATGGTTCTTGAGCCCTAACAATGGAATTTTAGTGTTTCTGCATCAAACCTTACATGTGACACGTTAGATCCATTCTAAATATTGATAACAACATGGATGTATGCATTGAATTACTTTTAATCACATGATTAGAGAGTTCGAGGAATTAAAACCTTACCAAACCGGTATGATCAGATGTGGGAGTTTTGGACATGGAAGGGCTTGGTTATCAGCCTGGTTCAACTTCAGGGAGCCTCAGGGATATCATTTGATCACTGGTTTGGACTGATCACGCCTGGGAATGCAGTTATGAGTTTTGAAACTTTGAGAATTTTTCCTGAGAATTTTGTGAAGCTTTCTTTGTAATGTTTTTCGTCCCCTTTAAACTTGAAATGTTGTGTATTTATAGAGGAGTGGGAGGCTAGATCAATATGGTAAAGGATCACACTATTAAAGCCACCAATATGGCAAGGAATCGCACCATTAAACCATGGTTTAAAACAAAAATCATGTCTTGAAAAGTTTCTAAACTTCATGATCCCTTGCCATTTTCGTTTTCTACATGAACCTGGTAATTTGTGATGTACCTTGCACGAATTTGGGCGTCTTGAATGATCCAAATGAAGTCCACTTAAGCCTTGATCCATTTGTTTTATATTTCACTTGATTTCTTTTATATTTAAATGAAAAAATTCAAATAAATAGAAATAAAAATAAAAATAATGCATGGATAATTTTAGAGGCTCTTGGACATGTCATGAGTATGTTTGAACTCAAAAAAGTTAGGCCCAATAAGTTAAAATCACAAATTTTCTCAATTGAGATTTCATGCATTTCTTGAAAATTGCCCAACTTGTGCAACTCATAACTTGCTCAATTTTCGTTTTTTGAAGAAGATCTTGGACTTTCCTTGGGGAATCATGATGAATATCACTTAAAAATGTTGATGTTGACAAAAAATCTTGAAGTTTGACTGTATGTTGACCATAGTTGACTTTTTGATCAATATAGTTGATTTTCAAGCATTTGAGCCATTGACTGGGCAAACTTGTGATGTAGGGCTTGAAACTTGAAATGAACTTGTTGAGGACCTATGAAGAACCATGGAAGCCATTTGAGACCTTTTTAAACCAAATTTCCTTGAGAAATTCCAAACCCTAGTTATGGGTCTTTGGTTTAGGAGGAGCACCTTGACTAATCAAACCTTGAGTGTTTCGACCATTTGAAGAGCCTTGAAAGAATGCTTTAAAGAAAAATGGGAGGGAAAAATTTTTGGTACAACAGTTTCCCCTATTCAATTTTATTAAACCTGAAGAGTTAGATTGGCATGTCCGCCATTCGTGACTTGAAGGTAGAAGATGATTGAACACTCAAGTGCTCAAAAATTTGCACTCCCTTGTGCAAGAAGTAATCATGTTGGTTGAGCATACTGGGAATAGGCTTATAGATGACATTTGAAGAAGTGGCGAAGAGTTGTCGGAGATGGGCTTATAGATGCCATCCTAAATAAATGTTGACTTCAACTGGATGAAATACCAGAATAAATCTTCGGGCGACTTTAACCGAACCAGAGGAAGTGTCTACCGGAAACGAATCAGGACAAATCATTGGTCGATTTAAACGGAACCAGCGGAGGAAGTCTACTGGAAAACAAATAAGGATAAGTCATTGATCAATCTAAGTTGAACCAACAGGGGTTTCGAATTATCTTTAATTGGAAATAAAATCAGTAAAATCTTCGAGTCGATTTATCTGAACCAGAGAAAGAAGTCTACCAAAAATCAAGATAAATCATTGATCGATTTAAAATAAACTAGTAGAGTTATTGAATTATCTTTAACTTTTGAGGAAAATGTTGAAATAGCCCTTCGTCAGATGCAGCTTTCGAGAAGACTGTTAGGTCATATACGTAGTTGATGATATTTGTTGATTGATCTTTCCTGAAAAGGTAAAGAGTTAGTTGTATGCAATGTCATGATGGATGAAATGAATTGCGTAATGATGTTCTCAAAATAAATGAGATTGTGCTATATGTGTTTTGTATGCATATGCCATGACATTTGGTAAATGATTTATAGATTTGCAATGTTAATGAAACGCATTCGCAAATTCGAGCAACATCTTAGTCTGGGGAAAATAAATCCTTGATTGTCTCTTTGGATGAAGAGTATGTGTATCTTAAATTTTTTCTTGAATACTACCGCTGAGGATTCCTGTTTTCTTTGAGGAAACTCTGCAGGGGATGTTGATTTCTACTTGGGGAGTAGAGTTCAGGAACCTTTGGTTGTCCATCGCTTTACTGGGGAATTTAGTTCTTATTTACCCTAATTAGGGATAAAAGAGAAGGTTAAACTTTCGTCTTGCAGAGGATGGTTGAATGGTATCTGGTCGAAATCTAGGCTTTGCAGCAACTTTCTAGGGAGGATGAAGTTAACTGTTATTTGGTCGGATTCCAGGCTTCGCAACAACTTTCTAAGGAGGATGAAGTTAACTGTTATCTGGTCGGATTCCAGGCTTCACAACAACTTTCTGGGGAGGATGAGGTTAATTTTTATCTGGTCGGATTCCAGGCTTCGCAGCAACTTTCTGAGGAGGATGAAGTTAACTGTTATCTGGTCGGATTCCATGCTTTGCAGCAACTTTCTAGGAGGATGAAGTTAAACTATTATCTGGTTAGATTCCAGGCTTCGCATGAACTTTCTGATGAGGATGAAGTTAACTGTTATCTGGTTGGATTCCAGGCTTCGCAACAACTTTCTGAGGAGGATGAAGTTAACCGTTATCTGGTCGGATTCCAGGCTTCACAACAACTTTCTAGGAGGATGAAGTTAAACTCTTATCTGGTCGGATTCCAGGATTCGCAATAACTTTTTAGGAGGATGAAGTTAAACTGTTATCTGGTCGGATTCCAGGCGTCGTAACAACTTTCTGAGGAGGATGAAGTTAACTGTTATCTAGATGGATTCCAGGCTTCGCAGCAACTTTCTAGGGAGGATGGAGTTAACTGTTATCTGGTCAGATTCCAGACTTCATAACAACTTACTGGGAATAGTATCAACTCCACTGGGGATACGGGGTTTTGTCTGTTGATTAGTAATATTCTGAGAAAAGACTCATGGTGGGGAATATGGATCTTGTTGGGGAAATAAACCCTGGCGATGGAGGAATATCCTGCTAAGGGAAGCTCTTTGTCGAGGACATTGCGCTCTGCTGGAGAGAAGTAATCTGCAGGGGCTTTTACAGTTTTGAAAACTAAGCTGGGGAGAGAAACTCCTATGGACTGTAATGTTTGGGATCCTATATGTTGGTGACATTACCAGGGAGAAGGTCATACTCCTTTATCATCCAGAGTGATCTGCCAGAGAAATTATGGGGAATGTATGAACTTTTGAAGATTACCTTGTGGGAATAATCTCATGGCAGCGGCTCTGTGGGGATTCGTGGAGAGTTGAACATATTTCAACTTCTAAAGCCTTTGGTGAATGTTGATCAGAGTGCTAAGTCTTCTACTGATAGACAAGTGACGAGATGACGGGACATTGTTGCATGCTTTAATCCCTAACTTTTGCTTGGACTGTCCTTTCAAATTTTCAGTCCACTGGGATACCCTTTTTTCCCAAGTCGCCTTTTCATGTTTTCGACTTTCCGGGTGTGCGATTTTATTTTATATCCCTAATTTTTTCCCGAACTTTTTTGGGTTCACTGGGATGCCCTTATTTTGCCTAGGTCAGTCGACCTAGCGGGTCTTTTTTTCATGCATAGTATTTTCTGACTATGTCCGCTTTCACAGGGTGCGGAGAATTGTCACTGTCTATAGTAGTAAGTGTTGTAGCACTGCTAGGAAATGTTTGGTTGATCGTACGTGATCCTTTGCTAGAATTCATGTTCAATGCCCTAAGTGATTCAGATGGAGATCTTCCCTTGGCTATTTAGGACTTTTGAGAGTTTCCTTGAATCTTCACTCGACTGCCCCAGATCAGCTAGACACCATGTCATGCCCCTTGATTGTGAAAGGCTTATTACTGGAAATATTTTTCCATCTAAAGTGATTCTGCTCATTGAGAGGATTTCCGTTCATTTAATATTTATCGTGCGAATTTCTCTATCGTCGAACAATTAGTCATATGCAAACAATGGCATTTTAAAAAATGCAAAGCTTATGTTTGTATTAAAGTTTTGAAAATTCATTTTTTAGTAAAACAAAATTTGCAAGAATGTGATATCAACTCAGGATTTATAGCAAGCCTTACAGGAGTCAGGATACCTTTTGTAACAATATTCTTTTGAACTAACCCATGCTTCAGTTAGGACTTTTAAGGGTTGTAGGATGGCTTGGTTCACAGTTTAAGAAACAAAGAATAAAGGCTCAAACTTTATTCTTCAGTCCTATACTCAGTTAATTGTGCGTTTAGATCCCAACTGAGTCTGTAATCTTTGCCCTGATATTTCTGTGATGGGTCGGATACTGAAAGTTTATTTTGAGGAGGCAGTCATTTTTTGTAATATTTTCTTTTTGTTGAGGATTTGTAGTGACCTCTTTTTTTATTTTATTATCCTTACCTTTTTCCTGAACTGTTTCTTTTGTGATTACAGTCAGCGGAATGCCCCAGCTTTTTTTCTTAAGTCTCCTTCATAGGTTTTGACTTAGCGGGCTTTTCTTTTGAGAGATAATGACTGCTTGTTTTAGTGATTACGAGGAACCATCACTGTCTTTTGATTTAGAAGAGTATCTTCGACACTACTCGTCATGTACGAGGGTAAAGCTTGCATTTGAATGCACCATTAAATCAACTGAGATACTACCCTGCCCCAGGTTATGATTAAAGGTTTCAATTTGTGTGAAAAAGAAAACTCCTACTTCTTAGGCTCAAAGGGGTTGACTAGGGATTGTCTTCCTGATAACTCCACTGTTTAGGATTTGAAAGAACATATGTACATCATCAGCAGGGTCTGCTCAAAAGAATATTGTATGAGATTATGGTATTGTTTTTGTCATCCTCCCTCTAAAGGTTTAAGCTTTTAATCAAGAGTTGAATATCACAAAAAGGAAGTAAAAGCATAGTTTCAGCGTAGTGACAATGAATGGATTAATTCAAGACAAACATATGCAATGCATTAATGGAATAACAAAGTTTTACATGAAATAAATGTTCGAACAATAAAAAAAATTACAATTTGAAAATTCTAATAAACAAAAAGTCTCTTTGTCTGAACTTGTCACTTCAGATTGTGTGCCTCTGAGGGATGGCAGAAGAATTCAGTTTGACCATCTTGTGTGAACTCTAGTGCCCCTTTGTCGATCAAGTCCTGAATCTTATTTTTCAATGCCCAACAGCTATTAGTGTCATGCCCCGGACTATTGGAATGATAAGTGCATCTCACATTAGGGTTGTATCGAGGAGAGGCGGTGTTAGGATTCTGAGGAGGATCCTTCAATGTTATCAACTCCATCTTCAACATGTGTTGCAATACTTGAGCCAAGGACATGTTGATTTTGGTGATAGCCTTTTGGGTGCGTCCTGCTTATGCTAATTTCCTTGTCGTTGTTGTTGCACCAGTGTTGGATTAGAGATCTGCACTGCCCCCACAGATTGGTTGAGATCACTCTTATTACGACCCTTCTAGTCGTACACGGTACTGGACTCCTTCTTTCCGTTGTATGATCTCTTTTGAGTACTTGAAGATGCATTCCCCTGAATTTCACTGCTCCTGGGTTTATTTTCAACATGTTCCCGCATGAACATGTCACCCAATTCCCTGTCTTCCAAGAGAGATTGATCATTGATTAGGCCCCAAGATCTAGCAATTTCCCCAGACAGTCGTATCTATCTTGATGAAGCTTGCTGATAAGAATCCTCAACTCTTCTTGCTCCCGAGCTAAACTTTGGATAAGAGCCATCTGACTACTCATCTGGATTCTCATCCTTTCCATCTCAGCTTCCAGTTGTTCCAACTGGTCATCCTTGTTGTCTTCAGGATTTTTCTTTGTCATGTTCCCAGTGAGGAGTGTTTTCAATTCTTCTTGTCCCTTAGATAGATTTAGGAACATTTACTCGAATAGAGCATCTTAAGCTTGGAAACCTCCACCATTCTGTTTGAGAGCAATTTTTCTGCAGAAATAAACAGCGAGAAAATGAGAAACATGTACTGGAAGACCTGTTATGTAATGACATGCATGCAATGTTTTCAAGGATCTTGTGGGGTAAACACAAGAAAATGTTAGCAACTGAGTCTGACTGCAACTTCGATTGAAGAACTTCGTATTGTTGAATGCCCTTCTACAAGAATCAAGCTCACCATGTCGAGTGGGTTATAGCCTCTGACTCAAGTTATCGTTCTTTGATGGTGTTGGCTAGAGGAAAATAAATCCCCTTGCCCCTTGCTAGATGTCTGGTTCATCATAACCTACATCACAAACCCTTGAGATCCTTGAAATGGTTATGGAAATGCTATGGAGTGATGTTGTGATGTGTATGTTATGCACCAAACAAAAGTGTACAGGGACGAAGACAAGTAAGTCTTGCAGGAAATCCAAGTTATTGCATAATGACTACAAAAAAGTCTTATAAGGAGTACAAACAAATCCCATGCAATGAGTTCAAGTTATTATATAATGAAAGCAGACAAGTCACACGAGTAGCCTTAGGTTTAGGCTTGCATGGAGTTTGTAGGTAAGTACCATCTTGAAGTTTTAGTTGGCTCAACATGTCTTAGCAATAGTAGCATCTAAATTGCGTCCATCTTTTAGCCATATTGGAAAGATATTGAAGAACTTGAGAGAAACGATAATGGCCAGTTTACTGAGAATAATAGAAAGAGAGATGAAGATTTTTATTTCTAGTAATAATGGACCAGTTATAAATAGAATTTGAAATAGGAACAATCATTCTTATTTCACGTGCATCAATGACCATAAGAGAGAGAAACTTTCTTTCTATTCTTCTACGGCTCCGTGTCACTGATTGCTATATGTTTTCACACATGCAAATACCAAGAGCACCCCTTAACTTTTCAAACTGAGTTGCATCTAAAGCTTTAGTAAATATGTCATCTAATTTATTTTAAATTTTTATACGCAAATGGTTTACAATTTTATCTTCTATAAGTTCCCTGATGAAATGATGACAAATTTCAATGTGCTTGGTTGTATTGTATTAGATAAGATTCTTTGAGATATTAATATCACTTAAATTGTTGCAGTATAATTTCATGACATATTATTCGACATTGTACTCCTTCAACAAAGGTTTCATCCAAAGCAATTAGATGCAACTGTTCACTGCAATAATGTACTCAACTTCTACAGTAGATGAATAAACACAATTCCGCTTCTTGCTAAACCAATATATTAAATTGTTACCAAGAAAAAAACATCCATAGGATGTGCTTTTTCTATCATCAGCATTCTCATCCCAATCATCATCATAATACCCTACTAGTATTAAGTTGGTATCAAGAGGATAGAGAATACCATCATCACAAGTCCCATTTATGTAATTCATGATTCTCTTCACTTGAGTAAGATAACTAGCCTTGGGTTTAGCTTGGTATCTAGCACAAACACCTACAGAAAATGTGATGTCAGGTCTGCTTGTAGTGAGATACAACAGACTCTCTATCATGCTTATATAAATACTTTGATCAACACCAACACCACTATAATCTTTGGTTAGTTTTACATCTGTTGCAGCAGGAGTTCTCTTATGAATTTCCTTTTCAAGACCAAACTTCTTTACCATACTCTTTGCATATTTGCTTTGAAATATAAAGGTGATGTCTTCCGTTAACTTTACTTGAATGCCAAGAAAGTAGGTGAGTTCTCCTAAAAGAATCATCTTAAATCCAGACCGCATTTGATGAACAAAATGTTGCACCATCTTGTTTGACATTTTACAAAAAAAATGTCATCAACATAAATCCGGGCTGTGATACGGTGGGAGAACTGACTAGTGTTTTGCGTTCGTATTCGCACTTGTGCGGTTGAGCAAGAGTCGCCACCGACTTTTTATTTTATCCTAAAGGAAAGGTTAAAAAGCACAGCAAAAACCTTTCGAGATATTTCGTGGGTTCGGGGGGTAGATTATGAAAAGGGAAGGTATTAGCACCCTTTTCATCCATGGTTATCCATGGGCTCTTAGTTACTTGGTTTTTTAGATCACTTGCCTTGTTTTTCGATTGCTTGAAAATGGTGTGTGTGTGGGTGCTTTTTGAAAATATTTTGGAAGAAGATGCCTTGTCTTTAGGCAACTAATGTATTTGACTCGTGATTGAGTGTTTTACAAAAGTGTGGATCTTTTCGAAAAGATGTTTCAAATGTTTTTGAGAGTTTGTTTGAGAGTGTTGTGGATTGTGGTTTTTGAAAAGAAGGCAAGTGTTTTTTGCAAATTGATCTCAAGTAACTAAGAGTTTTGTCTACCCTATTGTACTCAAAGGTTTTTGTTATGTTTTAACCCTTTTTAACAATTTCGTTTCACCATTGAAATTGGTGGACGATCTTGCGTTTAGGAAGTTTATTCGGGACGGGCGCGGGTCATCGTATGAACCATGAATGCAATGGTGCCAAGTGTCTTTGGCAATTTGCTTTGAAGGGACTATGATCATTCCGTTTAGGCAACACTTTGAGATTTATGATCATTTGATTTTGTTTTGCCAAAGATACTCGACGTGCAAGCATGGCCCATTTTGGAAGGCAACATGTGGGATTACCCTAGAGGGTGCAAGTGTGATTGTGTATTGATTACATGTATTTGTCTTGTATTAGGTTATCTAGCGTTTGATTTTATATACATACAAACCCTAGGTCTAACCATGGTATAATTGGAAAACTGTAAATTGCGGAATGTAAAATCTACGCTATTACAAAATAGTGTCCGGGAGTGGGGGTATAAATGTACAAAAGGGGATGAGACTTATAGTATCTAATAAGTTACAACCAAATCGAATGTGCGATCAAATGTAAATATCGAATATACAAATATAAGATAAACAAATGTATAGGAGCAATATGAATGGATTTGCATTGTGTAAGTGTAAGTGTAAGTGTGTATATGTATTGTATGTAATTTATTTGCAGGTGCGACATGTGAAATTGAAGCGTATTAGGGTATTTGACCTAAATATGTATTTTAATAAATCTTGGGTTTGTATATTTTTAATATGTACAAAAAAGAAAAATGTTTTAATTAAATCATATGTTCAAGTTTTAATTAGATTATGAAATGATGTATCATTGTTTATTATATTAAAAAAAAATTTTTTAATTAAGTGCTTTAAGAATTTTAATATTAGAAAGAGTGCGTATTTTGTCTATTATGTACAAAGGTGTATTTTAATTAAAAGAATAGAAAGTCATTTTCAATTTTAAGTATATGATAAAAAAAATGTATTTTTTATGTGCCAATATATTTTAATTGTCTATGTACAAATGTATTTTAATGTGTATTAAAAATGTTTCCAAGTTGATTGAATTAAGTATATATAAAAAAAGAGTTTTAATTATATTGTAAATTTTAGAGAATGTAAAAAAATGTATTTTGTATTAAAAAAAATTATTATCATATTTTGTATTTTCAATTATGTTTGTATAAGAAAATAATGTTAATAAAGGATTAATAAAATGAATGGGCTTGGTGAGCAGAATGGCGCGAGGCCCATGTTGAACTTGAGACAAATTTTAGGGTTAGGCGTTTTGTCGTTCAGTTGGGAACAAAGCTTTAGGGTTTGTAGCGCGCCGTTTTGCTCGTCTTCGCCTATCTTCTCCGATTGTCTTGAACGCTGAAATGCCGTTCTCCGCCCAGAGCCACCGTGCCATCTCCTAAGTCTCTCTTCCCTCTATGAGCTCAGTGGACTCGTGATTCAAGGTTCGTTTCAATTTTTATGTTCCTTTTTTACGGATTGCATGTGTTATTTCCATTTGAATCTAAAACTTGATCTTTTATTATTATGAGGTGAAGGAGAAAAGGAGAGGGAGAAGATTGTACTACCTGACTTGGAGAAGGAGGAGGGAAAAAAGGATGTGGCGCTCAGGAGGCTCGATGGCGGGGATTCGGTGATGAAGACGCTGGCTTGCTTCTTTGGTAACTTTTATCTTTTTGCTACTTCTAGGGTTTGATGATGATAGACTTGTACTGAGAACCCTTTTAAAATCCACTTCTTTATCTCTTCTTCTGCATGTTGCCTTGTGTTACCTTGAACTGGATGCCTTTGGAACGTCTTAATGCCCAGTGATGTATGTTTGCTGAGGGCCCAGTGTTGAGTTGCCCTGAACTTTGCTCTCTTCTTCTGACTTTCTTCTGATTTTGCCCCTTGAACGATCGTTGAGTTGGATGCCTTCTGAAGCGTTTTATTGCCCAATGATGTTCATACTGAGGGCCTAGGATTTTTGATTTGGGAATGCTTGTTGAAAACGTGTTTCTAGATGTTTGTTTATGGTGAAAGGGTTCTGAGTTCACTTCTTTCCTCTTCTCTATTGCTCATTTTGTCTTTGGATATGCTTGCCTATGATGAAGAAATTCTGAGGCTTAGGAGTTGCCTTTGCAGATTTTGTTGTTTTGCTTCATTTTTGCAGAGATGGAAAAGTTTGGTTTGTTGACATAGCAGGTTAGGCCTTTGAGGTTGAGCTTCAGGTTTTATGAGGTTTGGCCTTGGGTTTGAACTTGGTAGCAGGTTTTGAGTTTGGCCTATATTGGTTTATGTTTGACAGTATAGTGGTCTTGGCAAGTTATGTTGTGTAGTTTGTATGTTCTGTATGTTTGCTTGGCTTTTTGACAGGTTTATGTGGTTGGCTTTAGGATGGGTTATGGTTTGACAGGGGTTTTGGTGGTTAGTTTCTGGTATGTGAAATGCTTAGCAGTTTTTTGAGTTTTGAAATGTGTTTGATGGCTTTGAGGGTGAGGCTTGATGCAGGTTCTGGTTAGGCTTGGCTTAACAGAGTTTTGGTTGGGTTATGTGTTCGTGGTTTTGATGGTAAAGGTTCCTGGTTCCTATGCTGGTGGAGGTTCACAGTTTGAAGCTTAGAGGCTTCAGTTCAGCAGGTTTTGCTTGACAGTTTGTACATTTTCTGTCTTTGCTTTGGTGAGAAAATCCGCTCTCTTTTTTGTGAACTGTCCTCTCTATTTCTTGTATATCTTTTTTCTACCTTTTCTGCCTAAGCCTAAAGCCTGCCTATGCTTACTTTATCTCTCTTCTCTTTCTCTCCATAGTACAGTTAAAGAATTTTTAAATGTTTATGCTGTACTTTGTTCTGAAGGGGCCCCTTGGGAAATGATGATTTAGAGTTCAGTTGCTTGCATATAGGATTTTTTTGCATATATATCTCTTCTTTGACAGCTTTCTACACTTTGTGTTATCTTCCATATCTTTGCCAAATCTTTTTATTGGCAGCCTTGAGTAGACTTGTACTTTTGACAGTAAATTGCTCTTTTTGCTTTTGATAGAAAGTGGAATTGGATTTTCAGTTTGACTTGGATTTGAACTATGCAGTTTGAACTTTGGAATCTATGCATTTGACATTCATGAATAAAAATGAAATTCTTCCCTCTTTGTGAACCGGGAGAAATCCCGTGATTTGCAGAGAGGGTTAACTGATCCCAATCAGTGGCCCCTAATGATGAGCAAATTTTATCTGTCTTTTTTAATTCAACAGCTTTCTGACTTTCTTTTTTCTTTTGCAGATGAATAATGGAACACCGGAGCGGAGTGAAGAATGAAGAAACTAGAAAATGTTTAGAAAAAATAGGATAGTTTTTATTTTCAATTTAATTATTTGTAAACCATTATTATTTCAAATACTTCGTAATAAATACTTGTATCAAATAATAATTGTGACAAACATTAAATATGAAATAAAAATTCTATTGATTCAATTAAACCTTTTCAATTCCTTTTCTTTAATTGTTTACTTGTTATTTATAATTCCTTAAATTAAATAAAAATGAAAGTTTAAATTTCAAATATTTAATTCTTAGAACCACAAATAATCAACTAAACCTTGTTGATCAAAATAAATGAATTCGACGTCTCCATCATTCAAAGCAACGCACAGTCGAACACAAAAACTGATCAGACGCAATCCTCTTTTTCACTGATTCTATGCCACACACTGTAATTCCACACTGCACACATCCTTTTTGACTGGTGAATTCAAACCAACTGCCTCCTCTTACTGATTAAATTACAAACAATGCAAATTCAACCCGAATCTCGGAATAAACCGCAAAGTACTGTGGAATTTTAGCCTTTCTAAAATATGCCCATAAAACCCTTAATTCTTGATTAAATGCCAAATAACGCTCGCCTGATCAAAATTGAACCAAAAATCATCCAAAACCCTAAGCCAACTGTGAAACAATCCAGAGTCCTAAAAATCAGTAAAAACCCTAATTTTGCTTGACTGTCAAGAAAAGTCCGTTTGTCCGATTCTTGAGCCAGTTTGAAAAGTCAGGAAAGGCTTGAAGCTGAGATTTCTTGGGGAAAAATGCGAGGGCAAATTTTGGGGTACAACAGTTGCCCCTGTTCAATCTTCTTGGACCTGAAGAGTTAGATTGGCAAGTTTGCCTTTCGCAACTTGAAGGTAAAAGAAGATTGGACACTAAAGTGCCCAGAAAATTTTCACTCGGCGATATGATGGTGGAGGTGAATGGGCTTAAAGATGCCATTTGGTGATGGGCTTAAAGATGCCATCTGGTGCGATAAAATCTTGTCGGGGAATGGGCTTAGAGATGCCATCTGAGAATGGGCTTATAGATGCCATTCGGCGACTGCTGGTAGGAGGATGGGCTTATAGATGCCACCTGGACATGTTGAACTGTAGGTCAATGGTGAGTGGACAAGTATCATAAAGGCAACCATGTTCTGGAACATCTCTGAATTGGGGTCCGAACAAGCAACAAATTGACGTCCATGTCTGGAGAATCTGTAAGCTATCTGAGACTGAATAAGCAATAGAGTAGCATCCGTTGTTGGGACGTGTCCGTAAACTATTTTCAAAAATTGTGAAGAGGCTGAACAAGTTGGTGGATTGACATCCATTGTTGGGAAGAATCCGTAAACTGTTTCAGAAGTTGAGCAGAGTCTGAACAAGTCGGTAGATTGGCATCCGTTGTAGGGAAGAACCTGTAAACTGTTTTCAGAAGTTGAGAAGAGTCTGAACAAGTCGATAGATTGGCATCCGTTGTAGGGAAGAATCCGTAAACTATTTTCAGAGGTCTTGAAGTTGAAGAGGAACCGGTGTAGGGTTTCTTGATGATGCGTCTGAATGAATCTGGAATAAGTATCAGAATGTCGCCGTGTCCGGGTCACATCTGAACTATCTCTGGATGAATCTTGGGAGTTGATCTGTGTCTGTCGACTGATCTTTCCTGAAAAGGCAAAGGGTTAGTTGTATGCAATGTTATGATGCATGATGCAATGTACGTGACATCAATATTTATGAATGTGATGGATGCGCATGTGAGCTGATGAGCTAATCTTGCCGAGGATACATGAATCCGAGATGGCTGAAGATAAAAGCCTCTTGACTGCTGCCGGGGAAAATAAATCCTTGGCTGCTGCTGGGGAAGAGAATTCCTGATGACCTCTACTGGGGAGCTCCAAACTAGTAGACTCATGCTGGGGAGGTCAGATTTGAGAATCTTCAGCTTGATGGGAAGTAACTCTGGCGACTTCACTGGGGAACCCAAGATTTGTCCTCCCAAAACTCTATGGGGAGAAGGTTCAATGGTCTGGCTCCGCTGGGGATTGATAAACTGAAGTTTTAGCTTTGCTGGGGATTTGTAAAGATAAGTTACTGCTGGGGAATTTTGATGAACTCCGCTGGGGATAGGGAGAATTTTGGCGAGCGCGATCTTCCGTGGTGGTTAGCTTGAGAAGAATCTGAACAAGCGATAGGTTAACATCCGTTTACTTGGAGAACCCGTGAACTATTTTCAGAAATCTTGAAGTTGAATCAGCAATAGAGCCGCATCCGTTGTTGGGAAGCGTCCGTAAACTAAATTCTGAGGTTGCATCTGAACAAGCTGATAGATTAACATCTGTTACTTGGGAAGAATCCATGAACTGTTTTCAGAAGTCTTGAGAAGAATCTGAACAAGTGATAGGTTAACATCCGTTTACTTGGAGAACCCGTGAACTGTTTTCAGAAGTCTTGAGAAGAATCTGAACAAGTGATAGGTTAACATCCGTTTACTTGGAGAACCCGTGAACTATTTTCAGAAGTCTTGAAGTTGAATCAGCAATAGAGCCGCATCCGTTGTTGGGAAGCGTCCGTAAACTAATTTCAAAGGTTGCATCTGAACAAGTTGGTAGATTGACATCCGTTGTGGGGAAGAATCCGTAAACTTGTTTCAGAAGTCTTGAAGAGGAACCGGTGTAGGGCTTCCTGATGATGAGCTTGTGTAAAACTGCATCGGGTTTTGAACACTTTTGACATTCGAATGCCCCAAGTGGTGATGTAGATAAATTCCTGGCTTATTACAGGTGTTGGTCTACAATCGGTTGTTCACAGATGTTTCCTGGGTTGTTACAGGTGTTGATCTGGAATTCTTCAGACATGCCCTGGCTGGATACAGGAATCGAGTCTGGAAATGTAGTCAACAGATATGCCCTGGCTGGATACAGGAGTCGAATCTGGAAATAGTCGTCAACAGATATGCCCTGGCTGGATGCAGGAATCGAATCCTCGAACTCTTCAGACGTGCCCTGGCTAGATACAGGAATCGAGTCTGGAAATGTAGTCAACAGATATGCCCTGGCTGGATACAGGAATCGAATCTGGAGATGTTGTAGTTGATTTGTTGAACACTTTTGACATTCGAATGCCCCAAGTGGTGAAGAAGGAGTCTTGAATCAGATTACTCTGTATATTGAGAGATTTCTTGAAATCTTGACTGGACTGCCCCAGGTTAACTGAACTTTGAAAGATCTGTTGGACCTTGACTGGACTGCCCCAGGTTAATTGAATTGTGACATGTCATGCCCCTTGTTGGTAAGAGATTTGATAGAAGCGTTATCCTCTTGAAGTGATTTTGACTTACTGAGAGAGTTTTCGTTCCTCCGAACATTCGCTGTATGAATTTCTTCGCTGTCAAATAAAAGGGTCAAATGCAGACAGTGATATTCGAATAATGCAAAGTTTATGTTTGTCTTTGAAGTTTTGAAAAATGCGTTTTTTAGCAGAAAACTTTTCATAAGACAAGTTAACACAAGATTTAGAGCAAAGCCCTACAGGAGTCAGGATACCTTTTGTAACAGTATGCTTTCGAACTAACCCATGCTTCAATTAGGACTTTTAAAAAAGGGTTGTAACGTGGCCTGGTTCGCGGTTTAAGAAACAAAGGATAAAGGCTCAAAGTATATTTGTACCCACCCGCTCTTCGTGATGTTCTTCAACCTAAGCTCAGTTAATTGTGCGTCACACTCTGTTTTGAGTTTGGAACGACTTTTGGGCGATGGTTCACCAGTTGAATTTGGGGAGACAGTCATCATCTCTCTTGCTTTTTCAACATTTTTTCATGTTGTTGAGGATTTTGTAATGACCTCACTATTTTGATTTTGATTTGTTATCCCTAACTTTTGCCTGACTATTACCGTTTTTCGGGATTACTGTCAGCGGGATGCCCCAGCTTTCTTAAGCCTCCTTTATAGGTTTTGGCTCAGTGGGCTTTTCTCTTTTGAGAGATTGACTGTCTATGTGATAGGGAACCGCCTTTGTCTTTTGATTCCAAAGTAATGCTTTCTTTTTCGATGTCGTTCGTTGTATTAAGAACGGAGAGTTTGCGACTTCAATGCGCGTTTTCTTTTGAATTAACTGAGACACTACCCTGCCCCGGGTTTATATCAAAGGTTTTGATTGTTTAGAACAGAGAACTCCTACTTCTTTGGCTCGAAGGGGTTGACTAGGGATTAACTTCCTTATAACTCCAGTGTTTGGGAATTGAAAGAAATGCCTGTACATCATCAGCAAGGCCTGTTCAAGAGCATACTGTATAAGATCATGGTATTGTTTCGTCATCCTCCCTCTAAAGGCTTACAGCTTTTTATCAGGAGTCAAATATCATAAATAAAAGCATAAGAGTAGTGAAACGAATGGATGGATTCAAGACAAACATATGCAATGCATTAATGAAAACAGAGTTTAACATCAACAGATAATTGTTTGACAGCAAAAAGAAATTACAACTTTGAAAGTTCAAAAAGAAGCAAAGGTCTTTCAGCTCGAGCTTCGTCACTTCAGGTGGAGAACCCTTTAACGGAAGATCTTCATCTCGCCGTCTGGCATGAATTCCAGCACCCCAATGTCGATCAGATCTTGAATCTTGTTCTTCAAGGCCCAACAGTTGTTGGTGCCGTGTCCCGGGCTGTAGGAGTGGTAAACACAGAATGCGTCGGGATTATAGTTAGGAGAGAAGGTATTGAGCTTCTGAGGAGGGTCCTTTACGGTGAGCAAATTGACCTCCAACAGGCGCTTCAGTATAAAGAATGATGGTATTTCAGTCTCCGTAAACTGTCTTCCCGACTTTTCTTGCTTACGTCGACTGCCCCGTTGACGCTGGCGAGGTTGTTGATGGGCTTGTGACCCTGAAGCTAGCAAAGGAGCTTTCCCTTTGTCTTCTTGAGTGGATGGAGGATGAGCGGTGACTTGCTCTTCAACCTCAGATGTTTGCCCCAGTTGGTTGTTTGGAAGCAGTTGGCGGACAAGAACTGAGTTCCTCTTGTCTTTGAGATAGGTCTTGGATGAGAGCCATCTGGCCCACCAACTGTCCCATCATTTGGGTCCTCAGTGTTGTCAGATCAATCTGCAGCTCCGCAATCTGATCACTCCTGGCATTGTTGGAATTCCCCAAGCCCTTGGTGAGGAGAGCTTTCATCTCTTCTTTCCCCAGAGACAAGTTCAGGAACATCTCCTGCAGCTGAGCAGTCTGGTCTTGGATGTCTTTGACAGACCTTTCTAGAGCCATCTCTTGCTGAAATAAACAGCAGGAGAGTAAGGAAACCTGAAAAAGGAAAGATTGTCAAAATGCAATGCATGATATGTGGATGCATGCTTTCAAGGATCTCTTGGGGTAAACACGAGAAGATGTTAGAGGTTAAACTCTGATTGGAGATCTCTGCGCCGGTGGACGTCCTTCCACGAGAATCAAGCTCACCATGTCGAGTGGGTCATAGCCACTGATTCAAGTTGTTGTTCTTGGACTTTGATTGGAGAGCTTTGTATCGGTGGATGTCTTTCCACTAGAATCAAGCTCACCATGTCGAGTGGGTCATATCCACTGATTCAAGTTGTTGTACTTGAAATTTGATGGTATTGGTTAGAGGAGAAACCTCTTGCCCCTTGGTAGACGTCTAGTTCAATGTAACCCTGCATCAAAAGAAACTTTGAGATCCTTGAAATGGTTATTGAAAATGCTATGGTATGATGTTATGATGTTATGTACATGTATGCGAAAACAAGTGAGTGTATATACAGGCAAACATATTCACACAAAGCACACAAGGCCTTAGGTTTAGGCTTGCATGGGGTCCGGGTATTACCCTCTTGAAGTTAGTGGGCTCAACCTGTCCTATTAGAAGTAACCGGGTTCTAGAGGATCTCATATCATTGGCTACCCTCAATCGGTCATAACTCCAGCATCGTAACCTTTTCTCGCGGCCGGAACCATCTCGAGAGTTTAGCCTTAATGAGTGTAGCATACTGCTACTGTTCTAATGGCCAAGTTGGTCAATTAGGGTTCTAAAGTTGGTTGGTGCTTAATGACTCCTTGGAAGACCCATATTCTCCCCGTCTTACACGAGGGATATCGGTACAGACCAAGACGCCACACCAACGTAGCCACTGCTTCACCCATGTCGGTATACGCCGGACAGGTCCCTCACAGATTATGCTACCTAAAAGGGTTTCCCCAGATCCGGGTTAGGATCTATAAAACTCTGATACAAAGCCCACAAATGTAAAGCAAACAAAGCAATCAATTGAAAGTAAAGGTGATCTAAACCCTAAGGTAACCCCACTTTTAGGAATTATATCCCCAGCAGAGTCGCCAGTTCTGTGATACGGTGGGAGAACTGACTAGTGTTTTGCGTTCGTATTCGCACTTGTGCGGTTGAGCAAGAGTCGCCACCGACTTTTTATTTTATCCTAAAGGAAAGGTTAAAAAGCACAGCAAAAACCTTTCGAGATATTTCGTGGGTTCGGGGGGTAGATTATGAAAAGGGAAGGTATTAGCACCCTTTTCATCCATGGTTATCCATGGGCTCTTAGTTACTTGGTTTTTTAGATCACTTGCCTTGTTTTTTGATTTCTTGAAAATGGTGTGTGTGTGGGTGCTTTTTGAAAATATTTTGGAAGAAGATGCCTTGTCTTTAGGCAACTAATGTATTTGACTCGTGATTGAGTGTTTTACAAAAGTGTGGATCTTTTCGAAAAGATGTTTCAAATGTTTTTGAGAGTTTGTTTGAGAGTGTTGTGGATTGTGGTTTTTGAAAAGAAGGCAAGTGTTTTTTGCAAATTGATCTCAAGTAACTAAGAGTTTTGTCTACCCTATTGTACTCAAAGGTTTTTGTTATGTTTTAACCCTTTTTAACAATTTCGTTTCACCATTGAAATTGGTGGACGATCTTGCGTTTAGGAAGTTTATTCGGGACGGGCACGGGTCATCGTATGAACCATGAATGCAATGGTGCCAAGTGTCTTTGGTAATTTGCTTTGAAGGGACTATGATCATTCCGTTTAGGCAACACTTTGAGATTTATGATCATTTGATTTTGTTTTGCCAAAGATACTCGACGTGCAAGCATGGCCCATTTTGGAAGGCAACATGTGGGATTACCCTAGAGGGTGCAAGTGTGATTGTGTATTGATTACATGTATTTGTCTTGTATTAGGTTATCTAGCGTTTGATTTTATATACATACAAACCCTAGGTCTAACCATGGTATAATTGGAAAACTGTAAATTGCGGAATGTAAAATCTACGCTATTACAAAATAGTGTCCGGGAGTGGGGGTATAAATGTACAAAAGGGGATGAGACTTATAGTATCCAATAAGTTACAACCAAATCGAATGTGCGATCAAATGTAAATATCGAATATACAAATATAAGATAAACAAATGTATAGGAGCAATATGAATGGATTTGCATTGTGTAAGTGTAAGTGTAAGTGTGTATATGTATTGTATGTAATTTATTTACAGGTGCGACATGTGAAATTGAAGCGTATTAGGGTATTTGACCTAAATATGTATTTTAATGAATCTTGGGTTTGTATATTTTTAATATGTACAAAAAAGAAAAATGTTTTAATTAAATCATATGTTCAAGTTTTAATTAGATTATGAAATGATGTATCATTGTTTATTATATTAAAAAAATTGTTTTAATTAAGTGCTTTAAGAATTTTAATATTAGAAAGAGTGCGTATTTTGTCTATTATGTACAAAGATGTATTTTAATTAAAAGAATAGAAAGTCATTTTCAATTTTAAGTATATGATAAAAAAAATGTATTTTTTATGTGCCAATATATTTTAATTGTCTATGTACAAATGTATTTTAATGTGTATTAAAAATGTTTCCAAGTTGATTGAATTAAGTATATATAAAAAAAGAGTTTTAATTATATTGTAAATTTTAGAGAATGTAAAAAAATGTATTTTGTATTAAAAAAAATTATTATCATATTTTGTATTTTCAATTATGTTTGTATAAGAAAATAATGTTAATAAAGGATTAATAAAATGAATGGGCTTGGTGAGCAGAATGGCGCGAGGCCCATGTTGAACTTGAGACAAATTTTAGGGTTAGGCGTTTTGTCGTTCAGTTGGGAACAAAGCTTTAGGGTTTGTAGCGCGCCGTTTTGCTCGTCTTCGCCTATCTTCTCCGATTGTCTTGAACGCTGAAATGCCGTCCTCCGCCCAGAGCCACCGTGCCATCTCCTAAGTCTCTCTTCCCTCTATGAGCTCAGTGGACTCGTGATTCAAGGTTCGTTTCAATTTTTATGTTCCTTTTTTACGGATTGCATGTGTTATTTCCATTTGAATCTAAAACTTGATCTTTTATTATTATGAGGTGAAGGAGAAAAGGAGAGGGAGAAGATTGTACTACCTGACTTGGAGAAGGAGGAGGGAAAAAAGGATGTGGCGCTCAGGAGGCTCGATGGCGGGGATTCGGTGATGAAGACGCTGGCTTGCTTCTTTGGTAACTTTTATATTTTTGCTACTTCTAGGGTTTGATGATGATAGACTTGTACTGAGAACCCTTTTAAAATCCACTTCTTTATCTCTTCTTCTGCATGTTGCCTTGTGTTACCTTGAACTGGATGCCTTTGGAACGTCTTAATTCCCAGTGATGTATGTTTGCTGAGGGCCCAGTGTTGAGTTGCCCTGAACTTTGCTCTCTTCTTCTGACTTTCTTCTGATTTTGCCCCTTGAACGATCGTTGAGTTGGATGCCTTCTGAAGCGTTTTATTGCCCAATGATGTTCATACTGAGGGCCTAGGATTTTTGATTTGGGAATGCTTGTTGAAAACGTGTTTCTAGATGTTTGTTTATGGTGAAAGGGTTCTGAGTTCACTTCTTTCCTCTTCTCTATTGCTCATTTTTCCTTTGGATATGCTTGCCTATGATGAAGAAATTCTGAGGCTTAGGAGTTGCCTTTGCAGATTTTGTTGTTTTGCTTCATTTTTGCAGAGAATGAAAAGTTTGGTTTGTTGACATAGCAGGTTAGGCCTTTGAGGTTGAGCTTCAGGTTTTATGAGGTTTGGCCTTGGGTTTGAACTTGGTAACAGGTTTTGAGTTTGGCCTATATTGGTTTATGTTTGACAGTATAGTGGTCTTGGCAAGTTATGTTGTGTAGTTTGTATGTTCTGTATGTTTGCTTGGCTTTTTGACAGGTTTATGTGGTTGGCTTTAGGATGGGTTATGGTTTGACAGGGGTTTTGGTGGTTAGTTTCTGGTATGTGAAATGCTTAGCAGTTTTTTGAGTTTTGAAATGTGTTTGATGGCTTTGAGGGTGAGGCTTGATGCAGGTTCTGGTTAGGCTTGGCTTAACAGAGTTTTGGTTGGGTTATGTGTTCGTGGTTTTGATGGTAAAGGTTCCTGGTTCCTATGCTGGTGGAGGTTCACAGTTTGAAGCTTAGAGGCTTCAGTTCAGCAGGTTTTGCTTGACAGTTTGTACATTTTCTGTCTTTGCTTTGGTGAGAAAATCCGCTCTCTTTTTTGTGAACTGTCCTCTCTATTTCTTGTATATCTTTTTTCTGCCTTTTCTGCCTAAGCCTAAAGCCTGCCTATGCTTACTTTATCTCTCTTCTCTTTCTCTCCATAGTACAGTTAAAGAATTTTTAAATGTTTATGCTGTACTTTGTTCTGAAGGGGCCCCTTGGGAAATGATGATTTAGAGTTCAGTTGCTTGCATATAGGATTTTTCTGCATATATATCTCTTCTTTGACAGCTTTCTACACTTTGTGTTATCTTCCATATCTTTGCCAAATCTTTTTATTGGCAGCCTTGAGTAGACTTGTACTTTTGACAGTAAATTTCTCTTTTTGCTTTTGATAGAAAGTGGAATTGGATTTTCAGTTTGACTTGGATTTGAACTATGCAGTTTGAACTTTGGAATCTATGCATTTGACATTCATGAATAAAAATGAAATTCTTCCCTCTTTGTGAACCGGGAGAAATCCCGTGATTTGCAGAGAGGGTTAACTGATCCCAATCAGTGGCCCCTAATGATGAGCAAATTTTATCTGTCTTTTTTAATTCAACTGCTTTCTGACTTTCTCTTTTCTTTTGCAGATGAATAATGGAACACCGGAGCGGAGTGAAGAATGAAGAAACTAGAAAATGTTTAGAAAAAATAGGATAGTTTTTATTTTCAATTTAATTATTTGTAAACCATTATTATTTCAAATACTTCGTAATAAATACTTGTATCAAATAATAATTGTGACAAACATTAAATATGAAATAAAAATTCTATTGATTCAATTAAACCTTTTCAATTCCTTTTCTTTAATTGTTTACTTGTTATTTATAATTCCTTAAATTAAATAAAAATGAAAGTTTAAATTTCAAATATTTAATTCTTAGAACCACAAATAATAAACTAAACCTTGTTGATCAAAATAAATGAATTCGACGTCTCCATCATTCAAAGCAACGCACAGTCGAACACAAAAACTGATCAGACGCAATCCTCTTTTTCACTGATTCTTTGCCACACACTGTAATTCCACACTGCACACATCCTTTTTGACTGGTGAATTCAAACCAACTGCCTCCTCTTACTGATTAAATTACAAACAATGCAAATTCAACCCGAATCTCGGAATAAACCGCAAAGTACTGTGGAATTTTAGCCTTTCTAAAAATATGCCCATAAAACCCTTAATTCTTGATTAAATGCCAAATAACGCTCGCCTGATCAAAATTGAACCAAAAATCATCCAAAACCCTAAGCCAACTGTGAAACAATCCAGAGTCCTAAAAATCAGTAAAAACCCTAATTTTGCTTGACTGTCAAGAAAAGTCCGTTTGTCCGATTCTTGAGCCAGTTTGAAAAGTCAGGAAAGGCTTGAAGCTGAGATTTCTTGGGGAAAAATGCGAGGGCAAATTTTGGGGTACAACACGGGCTATCATGAGTTTCCTATCATTATTCACAAGTAGAGTTTTATTTATTCCACCTATATTGTATCCATTGTTGATTAGGAACTCATTCAATCATTCATACCAAGCTCTTGGAGCTTTCTTTAATCTATAGAGACCTTTCTTCAAATCGTACACATGATTTGGAAAAATAGGATCATTGAATCTTTTTGGTTGTTCTACATAAACTTCATCATTAAGATATCCATTTAGGAAGTAACTTTTGACACCATTTGATATAATCTAAATATAAACATGCAAGAGATTCCTATTAATAATCTAATAGACTCAAGACGAGAAATTAGAGCAAATGTCTCATCAAAATATACTCCTTCTATTTGAGTGTACCCTTGAGCAACTAAAATGTGCCTTGTTTATAGTTGCATTACCACTTTCATCATATTTGTTCTTATAAATCCATTGGGTACCAATAACATTCACATCTTCAGGTCTTGTAACTAACTCCCAAACTTTGTTTCTTTTGAATTGAGACAGTTCCTCTTGCATACCATTTATCCAGAATTCATCAGTCAAGACTTCCTTGATGTTTTTATGTTTAATAAGAAATGAAACAAGAGTTGGCAATCATATCTCTTGATTAGGTGGTGACTCCTTCATTCATATTTCCTATAATATTTTTAATAGGATGATTTTTTTGAATTCTGATAGATGGTCCCTTGTTGGCTTGAGGATTTTCAGAGTTTATGTTTCCAGTTCCAATGTTAAACTCTTTGTGTGGGACATCAGTCTGTTGAGGAGAATCATCATCTTCAACTTCAATTTCATTCATATCATAAGGGTTATCATCAATGACAACATTTACGGATCCCATCATTGCCTTGGTACATTTTCTATATACCATGTATACTCTACTATTGGTAGAATAATCTAGAAATATTCCTTCATCACTCTTGCGATTCATCTTTCTTCTTTGTTCATGGTCTGCAAAGATCTAGCACCTTCTACCAAAGAAATGAAAGTACTTAACATTGGGTTTTCTTCATTTCTAAAGCTCATAATGAGTTTTGGTTCCAAATATTATGGTCACACAATTGTGAATGTGATAGATTGTGTTTATGGCTTCATCCCAAAAATAGTAATAAAGATTCTTAGCATGCAGCATAACTTTATCTTACTCTTGCAAGGTTCTATTTTGACGTTCAACCACTTCATTATGCTGAGGTGTGTTACATGCTGAAAATTCATGACTAATCCCTTCATAGGAATAAAACTCAAAGAACTTGGAGTTCTCAAATTCCTTGCCATGGTCACTCCTTATTGTTACTATCTCACTCCCTTTTCTTTTTGGAGGCGAAGGCATGGCTCTTTAAAAACATCATAAGTATCAGATTTTTCCTTAATAAAGTTAATCCAAGTGTACCTTGAAAAATTATCCACACACACAAAGACAAATCTTTTTCCACCCAGACTTTCCACTTGCATTGGCCCCATGAGGTCCATATGAAGTAACTCCAGAACTTTAGAGGTGGTAAGATGTTGCAGTTTCATGTGGGACATCTTGGTATGATTACCTATTTGGAAATCTCCACAGATTTTTGCTTCCTCAATTTTTCAGTTTTGGCAATCCCTTGATAGCTTCTTTAGATGTTTTCATCTTCATGGTTATGAAGTCAATATGACTAAGATTTTGGTGCCATATTTTGGCTCATATACCTTGGATATCAAGCATGTTAAGAGTCGATTCCTATTTTGGTTCCATAGCTTGAACTTTTTATTAACACTTCTTGATTTTTGTTGGCGACAATACATTCTAGTTTGTTGAAGTTCACATTCAGACCCTGATCACATAGTTGGATGATTCTAATCAAGTTAGCAGATAATCTTGAAGAAGTGAAAAATACAAGAAGGGGGGGTTAAATTGAAAGTTAAAAATCAATGGAGTAAGAAACACGTTTATTTTTATCCTGGTTCGTTTGATCTCAAACTACTCCAGTCCACCCGCCATGGTGATTTCGCCTCTCTCCAACGAGGACTTAATTCAATAATCAAACTTGATTACAAATCTACTTTGACAACTGTCAAAGTCTTCTTGAGTCCAAAACCACAACCCAGTTTCCTCAAGGAAATTCACTAAACAGATAATTGAATTAAAGTGTACAAAGATGTTTCTAATAAACAGTATCACTAACAGTGATATTTTACACAATTTAATATTGAACGTTGAGGATGAAGATTGAAAGTTGCGTTGTTTACTTTTTCACATGAGTTTTTCTTTATGAGCGCAGTTGTTCATCATCTTGAAATCTTCTTCTAGTCTGCTTTATATAGGCCTTTCAATAGAGACATAAGAAGATACTTTTGGTAAGTCAATAACACGAGTTAATGAGCTTTCCAAATCAAGAGATCCTTGTCTTGTTTGTAGCTGTTACTTATGATCTTGCATTGATGGAATTGTAATGCTTCAGAGCTTCTCACATCAGAGGATGAATGTTACCTTTGAGAGTCCTTTACAGCTTGATCAGAACTTTGTACATCAGAGTATCAGAGATCTTGTTTCGCAGCGCTGGTGCATTCAGAAGTTCAATCAGAACTTCTTCATATAAGCGTGTCATGCATATTTGATGCGTCTGAATCTTTCATTGACCTCTCAACTTCTGTGCTCGCATAATCAGAACTTCTGGTGATGTTCTGGCAGAACTTCCAATTGCATCAGAACATATTTTTCACATCAGGACTTCTGGGAACTTCTGGTGATGTTCTGGAAGAACTTCCAGTTGCATTAGAACATCTTTTTAACATCAGAACATCCTGCATGTAAAGATACTTTTTATTAGAGAGCATATTTGTTCTTTATATCATGTGTTTGTTATCATCAAAACTCTTGTTGGGATGTAGAACCAAATTATGTTCTAACAATCTCCCCCTTTTTTATGATGACAAAAACTAGTATATTTTGATGGAATACAAAGAACAAAAATTAAAAGGAAGGCTCCCCCTGAGTAGAGTACTCAGCTAACGAGAAAATAAAATACTTCCCTAACGATCTTCTTATTATGAGTCAAAATTATTCTCCATTCTCCCCCTTTTTGTCAAGAATCAAAAAGTGGTAAAGACTCTGATTGGCTTGCTCTGACAGAAATGCTTGAAACAATGTGACATCCTCTTCTGGATACATCTGAGATTCCTTAGAGAGCTTCTGATTCTGTATTTCCATTCCTGTTTCAAATAGTTTCAGAGCTAGTAATCTTCTGTTTCTGATTGCCTCTGAAACATGCGAATCTTTTAAATTCCAAGCTTTGGAACATATGCTTTCTTTCCTCCATGTTTAGAGAGCATCCAGAGTCCAGGTGTTAATACTGGAGTTTCAACCTTGCTATTAAAAATATCTACAACATAGATGATTTTGTCTTTTGGTACCCATATCTTTCTGGGTCCATGACTATTAGAGTTTCCAAAATTCTGTTTGAATTTTGGTTTAGTATAAAATGCCTTACCAGCATGTTTTATATCATGTGTTTGCCCAGTGGTGAAGTGAGAATAGAGAGAAGTGCGTTTGATAACCAAATCCTTAACTTTCTTAGGTTTGGATTCTTTGCCTTTGTATCCTATACCTATTCTGCCATTCCTGCTGACTCCATAGATCATTGAAGCCATTTTGCTTCTATTTATGTTGTTAGCCAGAAACTTCTGAAAGCTTTGATCATATTCCTTTATGATCTTATCAGCATTACTGGGATCCTCTGAGATTATTTCCTTCTGAGAGTTTTGTAAATCATTTTCTAGTTTTGAAATCTTTTCTTTTAACTCAGATTTTTCTAATCTCAGACTCTCAGTTTCTTCAGAATCAGAAGCAAGATCCTTTTTCAGGTTCTTCAATTTGACTCTGAGGTGCTGATACCTTTCCAAAATTTCACTCAGACTTTCTCCTAGTTCAGCTTTAGTAAAATTAACAGTAAAGTCAGGAAATACCTCTTCAGCGTCTGATTCTGATTCTGATCCTGATTCTGATTTAGAAGATTCGGAGACATCTAATAAGTTGTCCATTTGAGCTATATTGGCTTGTTCATCTTCTGATTTTGTTCCGTTTTCAGAAGATTCAGAGTCATCCCATGTTTCCATAAGACTTTTCTTCTTCTCCTTAACGAACTTCCTTTTATGTTTCTCCTTCTGAAGCCTTGGACAATCACTTTTGTAGTGACCTTGTTTATTGCATTCATAGCAGGTACTGATTTTGTTACTTGATTTTCTATATCCAGAGGATTGTTCAGAGTCATTTCCTGTTCTTCTGGAGTTTCTAAAATTCTTCTGCATGTGCTTCCACATCTGATTGATTCTTCTTGATATAAAGAACAATTCGTCTTCTTCTGACGAGGATTCTCCAGAGTTTTCTGCTTCTGCTTCTGCCTGTAAAATTTTGGTTTCATATTTGTTAGATTTCAGAGTGATAGACTTACATTGCTTCTGAGGCTCATCATCTTCTAACTCTATCTCATGGCTTCTGAGGGAGCTGACAAGTTCTTCTAGAGATATTATGTTCAGATATTTTTCCAGTTTGAGAGTCGTGACCATTGGTCTCCATTGTTTTGGTAAACTTCTGATGATCTTCTTTACATGATCAGTAGTTGAGTACCCTTTGTCCAGCACCTTTAGCCCTGCCACCAGAGTTTAGAATCTAGAGAACATTATTTCAATGGTTTCGTCTTCTTCCATTCTGAAGGCTTCATACTTCTGAATGAGCGCAAGGGCTTTGGTTTCTTTTACTTGCATGTTGCCTTCATGCGTCATTCTCAGAGAATCAAACATTTTCTTAGTTGTTTCTCTGTTTGTGATCTTCTCATACTCTGAATATGAGATGGCACTCAAGAGAATCGTTCTGGCCTTGTGATGATTTCTGAAGTCTTGCTTTTGATGATCTGTCTTCCTTTTTCTGTCAATCTTCTGACCGCTTTCATCAACAGGATGTATGTATCCATCAGTTACTACATCCAGAGATCAGCGTCATTGGCTAGGAAGAAACTTCTGATCATATCCTTCCAGTAGTCAAAATTTTCACCGTCAAATATTGGAGGGCTGCTGCTGATGTTCTGACTTGTTCCCATCATAGTGTTTTTCCCCCTTGGATCTTTATCTGAAACGGTTAAGTTTTTGCACCCAGACCCAGGTGCTCTGATACCAATTGAAGAAGTGAAAAACACAAGAAGGGGGGTTGAATTGAAACTTAAAAATCAATGGAGTAAGGAACACGTTTATTTTTATCCTGGTTTGTTTGATCTCAAACTACTCCAGTCCACCCGCCACGGTGATTTCGCATCTCTACAACGAGGACTTAATTCACTAATCAAACTTGATTACAAATCTACTTTGACAATTGTCAAAGTCTTCTTGAGTCCAAAACCACAACCCGGTTTCCTCAAGGAAATTCACTAAACAGATAATTGAATAAAAGTGTACAAAGATGTTTCTAATAAACAATATCACTAATAGTGATGTTTTACACAATTTAATATTGAACATTGAGGATGAAGATTGAAAGTTGTGTTGTTTACTTTTTCACGTGAGTTTTTCTTTATGAGCGCAGTTGTTCATCATCTTGAAATCTTCTTCTCTTCTGCTTTATATAGGCCTTTCAATAGAGACATAAGAAGATACTTTTGGTAAGTCTATAACACGAGTTAATGAGCTTTCCAAATCAAGAGATCCTTGTCTTGTTTGTAGCCGTTACTTATGATCTTGCATTGATGGAATTGTAACGCTTCATAGCTTCTCATATCAGAGGATGAATGTTACCGTTGAGAGTCCTTTATAGCTTGATCAGAACTTTATACATCAGAGTATCAAAGATCATGTTTCACAGCGCTGGTGCATTCAGAAGTTCAATCAGAACTTCTTCATATAAGCGTGTCATGCATATTTGATGCGTCTGAATCTTTCATTGTCCTCTCAACTTTTGTGCTCGCATAATCAGAACTTCTGGTGATGTTCTGGCAGAACTTCCAATTGCATCAGAACATCTTTTTCACATCAGGACTTCTGGGAACTTATGGTGATGTTCTGGAAGAACTTCCAGTTGCATTAGAACATCTTTTTAACATCATAACATCCTGCATGTAAAGATACTTTTTATTAGCGAGCATATTTGTTCTTTATATCATGTGTTTGTTATCATCAAAACTCTTGCTGGGATGTAGAACCAAATTATGTTCTAACAAATCCTTCTACCACTAACACATCATCAAGGAAAGGAAAACATTGACAAACCAATTTGCTTATGCCCTTTTTTTCCTTTTGCTCCATCACCATAATAACATAACTATTGAAGTGAGGTTTTAACTCTTCTAGATAATTATTTTATCATGTCATGTGCCTAGAAGATCCACCATAAAAGTGCCAATCTTCTCTTGACGAAACTCTTAGAGATTTATGAGCTATGAGACTTGTGAATGTTTCTTTGGGTTGCCACACTTTCCTTGCTTGAATGTTCTTGCTTGTTTTTCTGTTGAGCCTTGATTGATTATAAGGGTGTGGATATCCATATAGTCTATAACAGTAGTTCCTTATATGGCCATATCTTCCATAGTAGTGGCATCTCCACGATGAGCTCTTGTTTCTTTTGTTTTGAGGATAGACATGTCGAACCGATTGTTGTGACATATGGTCCAACATTAGAAAATCGACCTTCTTATCACGTGTGTCGTACCCCAAATTTGTCCTACCTCGATGATTTTATTTTTCGAGATTAAAATTGAAGAAATATTCAATTAAATATGGTATATCAATATCTGATAGTCTGTCTTTATCCAACTAAGGGGGTGTACCTTAAATTCAGGAGAATGGGGCTATCTGAATCATAGAGACTTATCTATCCGTAGGCCCATTTATGAAGCATGTTGGCCAATGACCCATGCGATTCGAAAATGGAAAATTATTTCAAAATTAATAATTAAGTTTAATTACATAAGTCATTTAGGTGTTAGTATTTCTAGTAAAAAAGGGGGTATAATTCTGAATTACAAGCCCATTAAGATTTCTTCTGTAGCTGACCCAGGATGGTTCTTCTTTGAGGAGAATGATTGTTGTGAAAAAAAATCTTTTGTTGGTTAGGGCCCAATTCTTGGCCCATTTGGAATTTGTGAATTTGACCCATGTTTTATTAGTTAATTTATTGTTTACATATTATTAGTTGGATTAGATTAGATGTTCAAAGCCTTTAGGCCCATTTAGCACTAAAAGAAAAAGTGTTGTTGTAAAACAAAAATGTTATTTATAATTAAAAAAATGAGCAAGTATTGATTGTTGAGTTCATATTGTGTTAGGCCCATTAAACAAGTTCTAACAGCCCATTTGCTGCTTTGATGGGTTAAAAGAAAATTATTAAAATTGTTATCATTATTTTAATTTTTAAAAAAAAAAAGAGTAAAGCAAGCAGTATATTTTTAAATGTGACATGTTTACTGTTGTTAAACTTTTTTGATTCTTAAATTGACTAATTATTTATTAAAGATTTTTTGTTGTAGAAAAAATGTTTTGGATCAAATTTTTTAGGCCCAATTCAACATAAAGCCATTGCAGATGACAACTCTTTTCTTGCTGTAGTAAAAAATAGTTTTGTTGGGCTGAACAAGAAATAATAATGTTGGCCCATAATCAAAGAACAGACACTGTGTCAATCAGTGAGAAATATGCTCACCTTTTTTTTTACCAACTAACGAGCACTGTAGAAATCAAATATCTGCAAATCCAATATAATACAAAATCTGGAAATTAACTACAAAATCAATCCCAATCTAAACATTCAAGAAATCTCAGAATCAATTAACCAATATTAGTATCATTACAAATCAGATTTATAGCAAAGTTCCAAAATCGAATCTCACAAAATCTGGAAATCTATTACAAAATTTACAAGAATATTACAATGAATCAATTTGAATCTATCACAGTAATTTTCAATCCCTAATTTTTCTCTAATTCTTCTAACCCTAAAGCTATAAATACAAAAAACTAAGTATACAGAAGGGGGGGGGGGGGGGATTTTGACATAAAGAAAGGACAGAAAAGAATATACGAAAGAGGAGGGGTTTTTTTTGGGTTTACAGAAAGAAGAAAAATACGAAGGGTTGAAGACAGAACAAAGAGAAAAACAGAGAAGACGGTAAACCATTGTTGAAGTCGCCGAGAGGACGGTTGGGGTTTCAATTTCTGAAACCCTAACCGTAAGCCACAATCACCGTGAAACACCTTCAATGCCACCATTATTCCACAGTTACCTTCAAAATCCAGAAGAAGGGGATTAATCTAATATCATCGAGAACTCGCAATCAGAAACGCAAAAGGGGTAAAGAAATTGCTTAGATTTTTTTTCATTATTGTGATTTGGGGCTTGGTTCTGTGGGAGAAGAGAAAGGTAGTAATAGCCGTCGTCGCGAACATTACAATTTAAGGAAGGTGAAAGGGTGTGTTTTGTATCGCGAGAGAGAGAGATACGGTGGTACTGGAAAGCAAAGAATGAGTTGTACAAGAAAAATGAAAAACAAAATGTTAAATTCTGTTTCGTTCCAGTGCACGCACGTATACCATATTGACTATGCACCTTCAGTTTCATCCGCTTGATGTTGATTAGACGACCATCTGGCCAAGTCTGCACCGTATGCACTTACGCCCTCACGCACACTATCACACAGACCCTCTCCCAAACACTTGGGCCTAAGCCCATTTCTTATTCGCACCTCCGTTAGGCTGTTCTACTAAAATTCAAAACAACTTTACACCCCCGCTTTCAGAACTATTTTGGGCCTAACCAAGTTGCTCTAGACACCCCCAGTTTTTAGTCATCAACATAAAACTACACCCCCCAAGTTCAACTTAATTAAAATTTTTTTTTAATTATTTTCTATTATTATTATATTATGATATTATTATTATATATTGTTATAATTACTTAATTTTTTATTATTATTTATAATTATCATTTATTATTTATAATCCCTTTTTATGTAAATATTATTATTAATATATTTTATTTACTATTTAAACATTACTATATCATCGAATAAATTTATTTTATATTAAAATTGCATATATTATTTTATATATTATTTGCATTGAATCTTTTTCTAATCACGCATTAATCAAGATCTTCGCAATTAATACGATTAAATAACACAAACAAATAATCAAACTATTTTTCGCAATAAACTAAGTTAATCAAATGTTTTTGCAAAAGGGTTTCAAACTGGTTTTGACTTACTGCGCATTCAGTCAAAATCTCTGCAATCACCACTCCCGACCGAAGTGTGAGGTGATTCAAAATATGTTTGCAACCCCTAAAAAACACCAACCCCATATAAACTACAAATTGGGACTCTGATTCCTCATAAGAGGATACGTAGGCATACGATCAAAAATCGTGGCGAGTCTTTCTAATTAAAACTTAAAACCCTGTTTATCCCAAACCTAAACCTAAAACCTAATATCCTTGTGAACAAGGTAGATGAGAGGTGCCTAACACCTTGCTTTCGTCTAATTGAGTCTGAAACCTAGAATCTTTGTCTGCGAATTAGGGTTTTCTGTTAGATTCCCTTCCCTTAGGAAAAAAACTAATAGTGGTGACTCTTGATTTAAAAAATTAGTTGCTACAACGTGGAACATATTTTTTAGTGGGAATTTTTATTTCTTTGTTCATGGAGTTGTAGTAAAATCGTATTCCCTTTATATTCCTATACATCTTCCCAACTTCCAAGATTTCATCTAGCATGTTAGAACCATTGCTCAACATATAGACAAACTTTGTCATATTTTCAAGCATGGAGTTTAATAAAGTGACTTCCTCATTCATACCAGTGATGGTTGAAACAAGTTTCTCTTTTTCCTGAAGGATAACACTTATAGTTTTATTTTGTTTCTCTCTTACCATGCATGCTTCATCCCACTTGTTGTACAAGATTTTGTACGTCTTATCTAACTCTTCATTAGTGATGTATTCATAACTTGACTAACTACCAAAATCATATTTACCAGTGAAAGGCATCACCTTATTAGTTGTTTCTTCTTCACTCTCATCATCGGAATCAGACCAAGTGATTGAAATTATCTTTTTTTGTTTCTTTAAAAATGTAGGACATTTAAATTTAATGTGACTAAAACCTTCACATTCATGACATTTTATTCCTTTGCCTTTTTTTGGTTTATCTTCATCTTTTCTCTTGCGTTGGGGGACCATTGTATGACACTTTGCCTTAGACATATGTCATTGCTCTTATTTCCAGTCTCTTCAAGGCTTTGTTAAAATTTTTACCAATAAAAGCTATAGAAGTTGATAGACTTTCTTCAGTATCCTTCTCACATTGATCTTCATTTTTTTAGTGTTGAATACAAAGGCTATACTCTTGTTCTTCTTTTCAGACCTATCATTTATAGCCATCTCAAAGGTTTTTAGGGAACCAATGAGTTCATCAACTTTGATGTTGCTTAAGTCTTAGGCTTCTTCAATAGTTGTAACCTTCATATCAAACTTTTTATGCAGAGATATGATGATTTTTTTTTACGAGCTTTTCTTTAGACATCTTGTCTCCCAAGGGAAAAGAAGTGTTGCCTATGTCGCGAATGCGAATGTTAAAGTCAGAGAAGGATTTATCTTTCTTCATTCTAAGATTTTCAAATTTGGTTGTGAGGAGCTGCAACCTTGACATACACGAACTTTGGATGTACCTTGATGAGTTGTTTTTAGAATCTCCCAAGCCTCTTTGGCTTCAGCACAAGTGTTTATTAATCTAAACATGTTCTTGTCTACACCATTAAATATAACACTCACATATTTGTCATTTCCAAGACCTTCATCGTCTTAATCTTTAGACCAATCAAATTTAGGCTTTAACATTAAAGTTACATCTTAAGAGTTAGTCAAATGGTGTTTCCAACTTTTGATAACAACCTTCCATGTTTTGTGGTCCATGGATATAAGGAAAGAAACCATTTTAGCTTTCCAATAATCATTGTTGGTGACATCCAAGACATGTAGTCTATTGGATGATCCTCCATCCTTAGTATTGTCCATTTGAATGAAATATATTTTCCCTGGAGCTCACCCAAAGAGAACAGGGTGCCTATTTTGTGCCAATTGAAATTTTGTTCTTCGCGGGACAGATGTTGGACACGATGTTTGGGATAAGGTATGTAACAATTTAAAACAAATTAATAGATACTAAGAATTAAATTTAAAAACAATAAAAAAACAAATAATTTGATAAACTAGTGTTGTACCCAAAAATTTTCCCTCCCTTCTTTCTCAAGACATTCTTTCAAGGCTTCTCAGACACTCAAGGCACTCAAGGGTTGACCAGTCAACTCACCTCCTAAGCAACAAGCCCACAACTAGGGTTTTGAGTTCCTCAAAGAAGTTTGAGTTGCAAATGTCTCAAATAGACTCCATGGTTCTTCATAGGTCCTCAACATGGTTCATGTCAAGTTTCAAGTCCTACATCACAAGTTTGCTCAATCTATGACTCAAATGATTGAAAATCACTTTTATTGGTCAAAAGGTCAAATGTGGTCAACATACAGTCAAACATCAAGATTTTTGGTTAACATCAATATTTTGAAGTGATATTCATTATTTGATCAAGGGTTGATCATGATTCCCCAAGGAAAGCTCTTAAATCATCAAAAGTCCAAAATGGCCAAATTAGGGTTTCCTTTAGAGAAGTCAACTTAAATTTGACCAAGCATAACTTTACCATACTTCATCAACTTTTCCCCATACAAAGCTCATTTTGAATAAAATTCAATTCCCTACAAATTTTCTTTTATTCTCAAGTCCAAGAAATGCTTCATTTGAAAGATATGAGCTAATACATTATAGGTCATTTTCAAAAGTCAACAAAATACACTTTTTGTCAAGGTAACTTAGATCAAGATAATGTCTTCAAAATAAAAAATAATCAACATATAGATTGTAGAGGACATCTTTATCTTTCTAAAAAGTCCAAGATAATCTTCAAAATATGAAAATTGAGGAAGTTATGAGTTGCACAAGTTGGGGAATTTTGAAGAAATTCATGAAGTGCACATTGAGCAAAATTGAAATTTTGAACCAATGGGCCTAATTTTTGGGACTCAAACATGTTCATGATATGTTAGAGGACCCCTATAACCATTCTCTTATTTTTAATGATTTCTATTTATTTTATGTGAATTTTTATTCATTTAAAACAAATTAAATCAAAACAAAAATGAAGCTAATGGGCTTAGGTGCTTGTTTGGATTTGTGGGTCAAGATTGAAGCTTAAATAATTCATGTACCCAGCTACAATATGACGAGGTTTATGCAAGTTCAAAAATTCCAAGGATATGGAAAGTTTGGAAACCTTTTTAAGTGTTTGATATTGGTTTGAAAAGAGCCTTCATGACTTGATTTATTTCCACGTATGTCAGCTCATCTCTCCTTCTATAAATACTTAGCCAAAGCACATCAGGGGCACACATAGCTGCTCAAAGAAACACTCCCTAATTCTCAAAATTTTCTCAAAGTTGCAAAATTTGTATCTTTATTACCAGGCAGTTGCAGTCCAAACAAGTGGCCAAATTATATTCCCGAGGCTTCCAGGAGTTGAACTAAGCTCATAACCAACCCCTTTCACGCCCAGAACTCCATTACATAATCCCTCCGGTTTGGTAAAAATTTGAATCTCGAATTCTCTTAATCATGTAATTTAAATCCATATTATGCATATATTCATGTCATTTGTGACATCTGGGCTAGAGCTAACGTGCTACATGCGAGTTTAGGTGCCTGAATCCAAGAACACCATTGTTAGGGCACGAGGGGTTGAGTTCTCCGTATCTCTGCATACAATCATTTTTAGGAGAAACGGATGACACCATTGGATCGGCAGACCCTGATTTAGGGGGTTAGCTTAAACCTTGGGCCTTGACCTTGTCTTTTTTGCAGGTTCACATTTTTATGTGGTCGGAGAAGACGACCGGAGTTTGACTCTGGTGTCCCTGAGTCCTATTGAATCCGGCCAAGGGTTTGTGTGGCTAAATACGCGTTCCTGATTCCCTCATTTAAACAACAGAGACCCACATGGGCGCGTGCGTGTTTGAAATAAAATATGTTTGAATTTTTGTAATATATTTGTTTATTTGTCTTTGATGTAACAAATGACCTGCTGGCCCAGTGGTAACATGAATATTTTTAGAGAGTACCCTTACTAGGTCCTGGGTTCGACCCAGGCTGCAGGAAAATTTTCTTTTTTTTCTAACATTTGTTTCAAATCTAGTGCGTATAAGGTTAAACAAGCGCGTGATATGGCTTAAATCAGCACCATCAGGTTATCAGATCATAAATCAAGCGCTCCAAAACAAAGGTGACTATGGTGCACTCCAAAGTGTGTTTACTTATTGGATCAAACGATAGCTTCTGGGCTCGAATGGTGATTGGGCTTAGCAAAATCTGATTTATACCCCCCCCCCCCATAACGTTTTTTTGCAGCAAGCCCATTTGCACCCTTTTTTATTATTCCTTTTTTTGTTTTATTCTTTTCTTTCTTTAATAAATAATTTATTTTAATAAAAAAATCATAAAATCAAATAAAAATTAGTTGTAGGATTTAATTAATTAATATTATTTTTTACAATGAAAATTAATTAATTTAAATCATTTTTGAGATTATTTTGTTAATTAAAATTGGTTAGAGTTAGGTTCTAAAATCTTTTTTTCTAGTTAAAATTAAAAACAAAAAAAAAAATCTTTTTTTACACTTAGAATTTCTAGGGTTTTAGATATTACCTCTTTACCATTCTCTGCGTGTTATTTACATTTTCGCATTATTATTTTTTTCACAATTTATGTAATTGCCCATAAGTTATAATAGTTTAAACTAGGACCCTTTTATATTTTTATCCCCTTTTTATGGTTTGTATTCCCCCCATCCCGAAGTGATGTAATAGTGTAGTTTAAATTCCCGTATCTTTATTTTTTGTTTGTATATATTTAACTGCTAGATCTATGCTAATAGGTTTGCATGATAAGACTTAAAAGCAAACGAAAGAAAACCTAACATCCAAGACAAATATAACTGAAACACAACACACTTTGCACACACGCACCTCTAAGGTGCCTCCACTTGTTGCCTTCGAAAAAATAAACAGTCATGTCCCTCAAACGTGGGACGCTTTAGCAAAGACCCTCGGTTAAAAAAATTGCAGTCCCTCGATGTTGCCTTTGGTAAAATGATCTTAGTTACATATGACAAATTGCTAAAGCACCCTACGAGTTGCCTTTATGACTATACAATAACCCGCGCATGTCCCTCAAACATCCAATGATAGGGCTTCCTACCAACTAATGGTGGGATAGCACTATCTAAAGGAAAATAGGAAATGAATAAAGACCATTCGAGTAGGTAGGCACCTTGTAGTTGCTTGCTCACAAAACAATTTCCCACACATACACTCTCTGTTTCTAAACATTTTCAATGACAAAAACACTTTGTATGCATTCTTAACGATACTCGAATCATTACAAAGTTCGCCGCACTAAGGCGTCTTTTCAAAAATATTTTCAAATACACTTACACCAAAAAGCATTTTCAAAAGTGAGCTAGCAACTAAGAGCCCGTAGATAACTACGAATGGAAAGGATAATAATACCTTCCCTTTCCATAACCTACCCCCCAAACTAAAAATCTTTAAAAAGGTATTTTCTGTTCTTTTCACCCTTTCCTTTATTGGATAAAAGTAAAGTCAGTGGCGACTCTTGCTAACAGCAACATTTACGATAAAATGCAAAACCAGTAAAGTCAGTTCTCCCACCGTATTATAGAACTGGCGACTCTGTTGGGGAAAACTAAAAGTGGGGTTACCTTAGAGATAGTTCATATTTTAAAATGCTTTCCTTTTTTGACTTGCTTGATTTATTCTTGAAGGGTTGTTTGCGTATTCTTGTATAGATCATATACTCGGATCTGGGGCATATTAGGTAAGTAGCAATAGATCGTAGGGACTATGCGGCGTAATACCAACATGGTTGAAGTGATGGATACGTTAGTATGACACATCTGTTGGTACCCATGTCCCTTGAGTCCAGTCAAGGAGAATATGGGGCCGCTGTATGGTGTCATAAAACACTAACTGACTGTAGAACCTTAGTTGAACAACTTGGCGAAAGTAGTGAGATAGTCGGCTTTGGTGCAAGACTAAAGTTGGTTGATACTCGACACTACACTCATTGAGATTGTACTTTCGGGATATTTTGGCTTCAATTTGGATGCTTGAGCTAAAATAATACCCGATGAAGAAAGATCAGTGATATTAAGATTCCTTAGAACCCGGTTACTTCCTTTAGGACAGGTTTAACCAACTAAACTTCAAGAGGGTACTTACCTACAACTCCATCGAAAATTTAACCTAAGGCCTTGTATGTTTTGTTTGTGTATGATTAAATTGTTCAAACATAACATCATGCATCATAAAATTCATACCATTTCATTTCCTAACCACTTCAAGGGGACATTACATCTCGATCTGAAGAGGACGTTACTATCATTGATTTTTGTGCGGAGTTCCCTAATGTTCCACTCTTAGGCATTAGGGGAGGTATTACTTATTACCCTTCTCTAGCTCTACGACAATTTGGCTATGCTCGAAGAGATGGTCCCCATGACGCACTCATTCAAGGTATTATATTCGACTACGAGAACGATGTCCAAGGTTATCATCAAAGGTTTGTACATGCTTGGGGCATGGTAAGAAAGGTTAATAGCAAGACTTTTGGGAATAAGAATTCCATTCCTCTAAAGCTTTATCTCAAATGGGTACGAGCTAGTGCTTAAAGTCTCATGATGCCATATCCAGCCATCCTACCAATAGTTGTGGAGCCTGTTGTTAAGGGGGATGTTCCTTATACCATTCTCCACCCTGATATGCCTATTGACCTTGAAGAGTTGTAAAAATCTTGGATTCAACTGAAGGAAGAACAAGACATCTTTGAGACCCAATTCTATGCAAAGTGAGAAGAAAGTGTTGAAACTCACAAGGCAACTTCAAGAGGAGCAGAGTCTTAATGCACACATTAGTACAAAGAGGAAGCGTCCTTAGGAGATTTGATTCTTAGATCTTAGGAGTTCATTTTATCTTTGAAATCTTTCATTATCATTATAAGCCTAAACGGCAGTTGTAATTTGAACTTTGCTAATAAAATTTAGTTTCTTGTTTCCTCTTGGTTAGCAAATTTAAATTTACTAAGGTCCTTGAAATCACTGCATTTATATATCATGCATCATTTCATAATAGGTTTTTCATAAAGGTTTTTCATTTTCTCGCTGTTTATTTCAGCAGAAAAATGGCCCTCGAGCAAACCGTAAAGGATCTCTAGGCTCAACACGCCCAGTTCCAGGAAACTCTCATGAATCTGGCCCGAGGGTAAAAAGAGCTGTTAGCGCTTGTCGCCAAGAAAACAAAGACCAAAAAGCCTGTTGTTGTCCTCAACTTAGGGAGGAGGTTCAAGGGTCCCGCTCAACAAGTCCATGTAGAATATGACTCCTCTGAAGAAGATGACCACCATGATGAAGATGGCAAGGACAAGCAGGATTATGAGAATACTCCTGAAGACGAAGACTTTTTTGATGAACAGTATCCTCCTGCGGATGACCGATATAAGAAATTAGAGGATAGACTCAAGGAAATGGAAGTCCAGAAGGTGCCTGGACTGGATTCTGGTGATTTAGGTCTGGTTCTAGGGGTGGTCATTCCACCTAATTTCAAGGTTCCTATTTTTTCTAAGTACAATGGGGTCTCTTGTCCTAAGCTCCACTTAAGGTCGTATGTTCGAAAGATACAGCCTCACACTGCTGACTGGAAGTTATGGGTCCATTTCTTCAAAGAAGTTTGGCTAGCAGCCAACTAGAATGGTTCTATCATCTGGAAGGAACTAATATCCATACATGGGAGGACCTGGATGCTGCTTTCTACAAGTAATACCAATACAACACAGACATGGAACCAACTCGAGTGCAACTGTAGAATATGTCCATGGGCTCTAATGAGGGGTTCAAGGAATATGCTCAGAAATGGAGGGACCTAGATGGAAGGGTGCAACCTCCTCTGAATGATCGGGAAATGGTGGATATGTTTATAGGCACTATGACAGGCCCACTATTTAATCTATTGATCGGAAGCTCTTCGGCAGGTTTTACAGAAATGATCTTGACAGGGGAAAGAATAGAAAATGGTATCAAGAGCGGGAAGATCCCGATGGCTGCATCTTTGAATGTTGTGAATAAGTCATTTGAGGGAAAAAAGGAGGTCAATGCTGTTTATGGCCAGAAGAGCCGTAGTAAAAGTAGCCATCACTAATTTGTAGGAGCAGTGTTAATTTCCAATATGGCGCCTGCTCAATAACAACAACAGTAGGGTAACCACCAAAGGCTAGACGCTTCGAGAAGGCAATTCACCAAGATTAATATGCCTTTGTCTCAAGAACTACAACATCTTCTAAAAGCCGAACTCATTTGATGCGGGGTCCTCCTCTCAATCCCAACACCACCTCTCCTAAGTACAATCCAAATGTGAGGTGTGCTTATCATTCAAATAGTCCTGACCATGACACCAACAACTGCTAAGCCTTGAAGAACAATATCCAGGACATGATTGAAAATAAGGTGTGTTTATCATTCAAAAAGTCCTCCCCAGAGACTCCAAATGTGATTACAGAACCTATGCCCAAGCATGATAAAGGAATAAGTTTTGTTGAAGATATTCTGTATGTTACTTTTGTGAATGATGTGGTTACTCCGCTCTCTACAATAAAGAAGAATTTGTTACAAGCTGGTTTATTTCCAGGTTGTGTTGAATGTTATTATTTATATGCAATCAAACCCAATGGTTGTGGGTCACTAAAAAAGGATGTTCAACGCTTGATAAATGAACACATTATTTTGATTGAAAAATTATGTCTACCAACAATTTTTGCCAAGATCTGTCAGTTATCTCTGGTAGTCCTTTTAGGATCCCTTCCAAAGGTCCTATAAGGATTATCGCCAATCCGAAAGCTGCTACATTGGTTATTACGACACCCGGGCCTATTCCATATCCTCGGAGAAGGCTATTCTGTGGCATTATAGATCTGACGTCTATAACCATGGCGTCAAGCAAGAATTGTCCGATGAAGAAAAAGAAGAAGTTGATCCCAATATTTTCAATATTACAGGGACCAGTAAGATTACAATAAGTGGAAGGATTTTCTCCCTGTAAATCTCTCCACCTACTCAGGTTATCGCTACCAAGACGACTGTTAGGGCTCGGGGTAAAGAGCCAGCGATAAAGCCTACCCTGATGGAGGCACCAAAGGAAGCTCCGGTCAAAGATACCTCTGGACATGATTCGGAAGAGGTTTTAAAGATAATTCTCCGATGTGATTATAAAATTGTGGAACAGCTGGGGAAAACCCCATCTAAAATCTCTATGATATCATTAATGCTATGCTCTAGGGCCCATGCGAATGCTTTAGTGAAGTTCTTGAAGACTGCCCATGTGCCGCAAGAAATTTTAGATGACCAATTTGGGAGCTATGTGGATAGTATGACAACTGATAATGGTTTTTGGGTTTCTCTGATGCTGACTTAACCCCAGAGGGGAGGAATCACAATAGGGCCATGTATATCTCTCTTGAATGCAGGGGCATTACATTGGCCTATGTATTGATTGACACAGGATCATCTCTGAATGTTATACCGAAGGGCTCTCTCGACCAATTAGATTATGAAGTGGTGGTGCTGAATCCCAGCATTATCATAGTTCGAGCCTTCGACGGATCAAAAAGAATGGTGTATGGAGAGGTGGACCTCCCGATCAAGGTGGGTTCAAATATTTTTGAGTCCACTTTCTATGTCATGGAAATCCGGCCGGCTTACTCTTGTTTATTAGGGAGCCCTTAGATCCATGGGGCAGGTGCTGTCACTTCCACCTTGCACCAGAAACTGAAATATCGGGTGAAAGGGAAAGTCCTTACTGTTTATGGAGAGGAGGAATATATGATCAGCCACCTCAATTCATTCTGATATGTTGAGATGGATGGAGAATTCATTAAAACACCCTATCAAACCTTTGAAGTAATCTCTCTTGTTGCTGTTAAAGATGTTTCATCCATTCCGAAGATCACCAAAACTCCGCACAAAATGGCCTCCTTGAAAGATCCTAAGGACACTATTGAAGAAGGTGGTAATACCATTTGGGGTCAGCTTCCAGATATCCCTTTCAAACCTAACAATTTTGGTTTGGGCTTTACTACAGAAGGTCAGAGGGTTGTTCTTTGAGCTCGTGTTGGGAGACCTCTGTTTCACATCAGCAATAATGGGGTCAATGCTATAGAGGATGCAGACAGTGATTGTGACTTCAATAACTGGATATTCTCGACCGTGGGTAATAGCTTGGAAAACTAGAAGAAAAAGGATGTCTTTAACATCTCCTTTAGTCAGGAGTAATAAACAATGATTTTAAAATCTTGTGTCTTACCCGAGGCACAATGTTTCATTTGTTAAAGGGTTGATTAACGATTCATAAACATTTGTTCATTCAATAAAAACATTGGACGTTTTTCATACAAATTTTGTGATCTCTATTTTTCTTTTATCTTATTGCATTTTCAAATAGCTATGTGTTCTTACACACACCTACACACTATATTGCAGATCTTCATCCACTTCGGATCTCGTTGATAATGATTCTATTATTTCCGCATATGGCTTCGACAATCCAATCTACCAAGTCGAGGACGAAGGTGAGGAAGATTGTGAAATACCTGGAGAGCTTGCTAGACTCTTAATACAGGAAGAAAAGACTATCCAACCACACGAAGAGCCAGTCGAAGTGGTGAACCTGGGTACTGAGACAGACAAGAAAGAGGTCAAGATAGGTGATGACTTAGAGAACATTGTCAAGAGCAGGTTAATCCATATGCTACAATGAATATGTTGAAATCTTCTCTTGGTCATATGAAGACATGCCAGGGCTCGACACTGATATTGTGGTTCACCGTTTTCCAATGAAAGAGGGTTGTGCTCCGATAAAACAAAAGATTTATCATATGCGTCCTAAAATGTCAAAAAAGATCAAGGCTGAGGTTATGAAAAAGTTCAACACAAGGTTCTTGGTGGTGATGTCGTATCCCCAATGGGTTGCCAATGTTGTTCAGGTGCCGAAGAAAGATGGTAAAGTCCGTGTGTGTAGACTACAGGGATTTAAACAGATCGAGCCCCAAAGATGACTTCCCACTACCATATATCGATGTTTTGTTCGACAACACCACCCAACATAAATTATTCTCATTCATGGATGGCTTCTCAGGTTATAATCAAATCAAGATGGCGCCTGAAGACATGGAGAAAACCACCTTTGTCACACATTGGGGCACTTTCTATTACAAAGTTATGCCTTTTGGGTTGAAGAACATCGGGGCAACCTATCAGTGTGCCATGGTAGCCTTATAACATGATATGATTCACCACGAGATAGAGGTCTATATTGACGACATGGTAGCCAGGTCACAAACTGAAGAAGAGCATCTTGATCACCTGCACAAACTATTTGAAAGACTGAGGAAGTACAAGCTAAGGCTAAAGCCAAACAAGTGCATCTTTGGGGTGAGATCCAATAAACTATTGGGTTTCGTTGTTAGTGGTAAGGGTATTGAGTTTAATCCAACAAAGGTTAAATCCATTCAAGAGATGCCAGCTCCTTGTACCGAGAAGCATGTCAGAGGTTTCTTAAGACGGCTGAATTACATTTCCCGTTTCATTTATCATTTAACTGCTACTTGTGAGCCAATCTTCAAGCTGCTGAAGAAAGATCAAATAGTAAAATGGAACGAATTATGTCAAATAGCATTTGATAATATTAAGGAGTACCTACAAGAACCTCCTATTCTGATGCCACTAGTCGAAGGGAGACCTTTAATCATGTACTTAACAGTGCTAGAGAACTCAATGGGGTATGTACTGGGGCAACATGACGAGTCTGGTCGAAAAGAGCATGCAATATACTACCTTAGCAAAAAGTTTACCGATTGTGAAACAAGATATTCACTGCTCGAGAAAACTTGTTGCGCTTTGGCATGGGCTGCTCGCCGACTAAGACAGTATATGTTGACCCATACTACTTTGTTAATCTCTAAAATGGATCCTATCGAGTCATATTCGAGAAGCCAGCCCTCTCCAGAAGGATTGCCGGATGGAAAATGGTCTTAACAGAATATGATATCCAGTACACCACTCAAAAGGCAATCAAAGGAAGTGTACTGGCCAACCATTTGGCGCATCAGGCTGTAGATAACTATCAGTCTATGAACTTTGAATACCCGGACGAGAACATTATGTTGGTAATAGATTATGAAGAACCTGGACCATATGAAGGACTTGAGCCAGGATCCTGATGGACCATGGTTTTTGATGGAGTTTCCAATGCACTTGGAAATGGAATCGGTGATTTGATCATCTCTACCGCATGTTTCCATATGCCCTTCGCCGCCAGAATATGCTTTTATTGCACCAACAATATGGCGGAATACGGAGCGTGCATCACGGGTCTTAAGGCTTCTATTGACCTAAGAGTCAAATTCTTAAGCGTGTATGGGGACTCAGCCTTGGTAATCAGTCAGGTTAAGGGGGATTGGGATACGAAGCACCTGAATCTCATTCCATATAAAGAGCATGTAGTAACCCTGATCCCGTATTTCGAGGAGATTACATTTGAGCACATACCAACAGAAGAGAATCAGCTGGCGGATGCTCTGGCTACCATGTCATCCATGTTTAAGGTCAGATGGGACAATGAGGCTCCTAGAATTACCATTGAAAGATTCGACGAACCCGCACACTGTTGTGAAGTTTACATTGATGGAGTAGAGGAGAAACCTTGGTTTCATGAGGTGAAAATGTACCTTGAAGTTCAAGAATAACCTGAGGGGGCATCCATCAATGACAAGAAATTCTTGCGAAGGTTCTCAGCTAAATTCTTCTTAAGCAATGGAATTATATACAAGCGCAATCATGATTAAACCCTGCTTCGTTGTATGGACAAGAAGGAAGCATATGAGATTATGCAGGATATGCACGAAGGTGTCTTCGGTACTCACTCCAGTGGGCATACTATGACTAAAAATATTTTGAGAGCTGGTTATTATTGGTCGACTATGGAAACTGATTGTCACCACCACTCAAGAACTTGTCATAAAAACCAAATCTATGCCGATAAAGTCATGTGCCTCCACTACCTTTGAATGTCATTACTTCACCTTAGACATTCGCAATGTGGCACATTGATATGATCGGAGAAATCAAGCCCACAACATCTAACGGACACCGCTTCATCCTCGTTGCCATTGACTACTTTATGAAATAGGTTAAAGCAACCTCATTTTCCTCCGTTACTAAGAGTTCGGTCGCCCGACTCATCAAACATAACCTTATCTGTCAGTATGGCATCCCTGAGAGGATTATCACGGACAACAATACCAATCTCAACAATACAATGATCACGGAGCTCTGCACGTGGTTCAAGATCAAGCATCATAACCCTTCTCTGTAACGACCTAGAATGAATGGCACAGTGGAAGACGCCAATAAGAATATAAAGAAGATCATACAGGATATGGTTGTGACATATAAGCATTGGCACGAGATGTTACTGTTTTCTCTTCACGGCTACCGCACTTCGGCTAGAACATCAACTGGGGCAACCCCTTTTTCCTGGTCTATGGTATGGAAGATTTCCTACCTGTCGAAGTTCATATTCCTTCTTTGAGAATCATGAGAGATGCAAACTTGGGCGAAGACGAGTGGGTTCAGACCAGGTTAGATCAGTTAAATGTATCAGAAACGCATGATCAAAGCATTTAACAAGAAGATCAAGTATCGAGTATATCAAGCTGGTGACTTGGTAATAAAGCGCATCATTTTACCGCGGGGTGATCCCATGGGAAAATTGACCCCCACTTATGAAGGACCATTTGTAATCAAGAAGATATTTTCTGGTGGAGCTATGATACTGACTACCATGGACGGTGAAGATTTCCCGTATGTCGAAAACCTGAAAAGGAGGCTTGGGCAAAAAAGGGTATTCCGGTGGACTGAAAACCCAAAAGGGCGGTCCAGGAAAAAGTTAGGGATTAAAGCGTACGATTATGTCCTCATCGGATCACCTCCAGTAAGCTTTATTACCAAATGGTATAAATCAACTAACTCACTTTCTTCCGACAACAAGGGATGACATGCTTAAAGACATAGGGGCAATAGAAAAGTTGGAACTTTATGAGATTATTCCTACATAGCTATATATTTTCACTTTGTAAATCTTTTCTTCGACGACTTCCTCTTACTAGGATTTTCGTCTCTTTGTGCAAAAAAATGCCTGTTTATTGGCAAATTATCAATGAAATACGATTTCAAAGCCAAATTCTATTTTACTCTTTCTGTTTTGTTTGAAAAATGTCCAAAATTGAATGAGCATAGGCATATGAATACAATTGACTGTTAACAAATGCATAAAAACAAGAATAAGAGTTTACGCAAGACTCTATGAGTTGGGATAATGTTTAAGCCATCCACAAATCCCGACAGAGTAATTTTCACAAGTTCATACATTCCACGTAATTTCCCCGACAAATCATTTTGGCGGATAAAGGAGTATGATCTTCTTCCCGGTAATGTCACCAACCTACGGAGTTTCGATTAGTACAGTTCATGGCAGTTCTCTTCCCCAGTTGAGTTTATTCCTCCGAGATTGCAAAAACCCCTACAGGTCTCTACTCTCCAGCAGAGTTCATTTCCTCAACAAGGGTTTTTCCCCAGCTGAGTATCCCTCCATCAACAGGGTTTACTTCCCCAGTAGAGTTCGGATTTCCGTCAACAAGGTTTATTTCCCTAACAAATTATCATCTCCCCAACTTGAGTCTGTTACTCACATGGCCACGAGTCACCGATAAAACTCATCTCCCCAGTGATGTTGTCACAGTCCCTAGAGAGTTGCTACTCAATCTAAAATTGGGCCAGATATCAGTCAACTATATCCTCCCCAGACAAGCCGGAAGGTTATCCATCACTTATATCCCCAGTCAGGGTATAAACTCCCCAGTAGAGCAATGAACAACCAATGTTCTTGAACTCTTCTCCCCAAGCAGGAATTAACATTCCCCAACAGAGTTTCTTTTAAGAAGAAATCAATGTTCCCCAGCGGATTTTCCTCAAATAAGAAAGTAGGAGTCCCCAACGAAAACAATCCCCAGAATATCGAAGATACACATACTTGTCGTCTCCAGCAACAGTCAGGGATTTATTTTCCCAGACGAAGATGCTGCTCGATTTTACAAATGCACTTCAAAAAACATGTTGCAATTATACATCATTTACCAATATCATAACATATACATACGAAACGCATATAGCACAGTCTCATTTATTTTGAGAACATCATTATGCAACACACTTCATGCATTATGACATTGCATACAACTAACTCTTTACCTTTTCAGAAGAGATTAATCGACAGACAAACATCGTCAACTACTTGTATGACAAAACAGTCTTCTCAAAGGCTACATCTGACAAAGGGCTATTTCAACATTTTCCTCAGAAGGTCATTCTCAAGATATCTGCTGGTTCAGTTTAAATCAACTAATGATTTCTCCTGATGCTTTTCTAGTAGACCTTTCTCTAGTTCAGTTTAAATCGACTCGATGATTTATTCTGATTCTTATCCAGTTAAAGACAATTAAAGACCTCTGTTGGTTCAGATTAAATCGACCAATGATTTATCCTGATTCTTTTCCGGTGGACTCTTTCTCTGGTTCAGTTTAATTCGACCAATGATTTATCCTGATTCTTTTCTGGTGGACTCTTTCTCTGGTTCAGTTTAATTCAACTCAATGATTTATTCTGATTCTTATCCAGTTAAAGAAAATTAAAGACCTCTGCTAGTTTAGTTTAAATTGACCAATGATTTATCCTGATTCTTTTCCGGTGGACTCTTTCTCTGGTTCAGTTTTAATCGCTCAAAGATTTATTCTGATTCTTATCCAGGTAAAGTTAAGTACAGACATCTGCTGGTTAAATTTAAATTGATCAATGATTTATCCTGATGCTTTCCCAGTAGACCTTTCTCTAGTTCAGTTTAAATCAACCAAAGATTTATTCTGATTCTTATCCAGTTAAAGACAAGTACAGACATATGCTGGTTCAGTTTAAATCGACCAATGATTTATCCCGATTCTTTTCCAGTAGACACTTTTTCTGGTTCAATTTAAATCGCCCGAAGATTCATTCTAATTCTTGTCCAGTTAAAGACAATTAAGACCTTTTCTGGTTCAGTTTATGTCAACCCAGAGAGTTATTCTGATTCTTATCTAGTTAAAGACACTCAAGACATCTGCTGGTTCAGTTTAAATCAACCAATGATTTATCCTGATGCTTTTCCAGTACACCTTTCTCCATTCAGTTTAAATTCAATTTAAATCGACTCAATGATTTATTCTAATTCTTATCCAGTTAAAGACAATTAAAGACCTTTGTTGGTTCAGTTTAAATCGACCAATTATTTATCCTGATTCTTTTCCGGTGGAATCTTTCTCTAGTTCAGTTTAAATCGACCAATGATTTATCCTGATTCTTTTCCGGTGGACTCTTTCTCTGGTTCAGCTTAATTCGACTCAATGATTTATTCGGATTCTTATCCAGTTAAAGTTAATTAAATACCTCTATTGTTTCAGTTTAAATCGACCAATGATTTATCCTGATGCTTTTCCAGTAGACACCTTTCTCTGGTTCAGTTTAAATCGCCCAAAGATTTATTCCGATTCTTATCCAGTTAAAGACAATTATAGACATCTGTTGGTTCAGTTTAAGTCGACTAATGATTTATCCAGATGCTTTTCCAATAGACCTTTCTCTGGTTTATTTTAAATCAACCAAAGATTTATTCTGATTCTTATTCAGTTAAAGACAATTATAGACCTTTGCTGGTTTAGTTTAAATCATTCGAAGATTTATTCTGATTCTTATCCAGTTAAAGATGATTATATGCCTCTGCTGGTTCAGTATAAATCGACTAATGATTTATCCTGATTCTTTTCTATTAGGAACTTTCTCTGGTTCAGTTTAAATGATCCAAAGATTTATTCTGATTCTTATCCAGTTAAAGGACAACCGAGGAAATCTGCTAGTTCAGTTTAAATCAACCCAAGATTTATTCTGATACTTCTTCTAGTTAAAGTCAACAATTATTTTAGATGGCATCTATAAACCCATCTCCGAAGACTCTCCATCACCTCCCCAAATGGAATCTATTAGCCCATTCCCGGTACAATCAACCAACAACATTACCTCTTGCACATGCGAGTGTAAATTTTAGGGAACTTAAGTGTTCAATCATCTTCTACCTTCAAGTCATGAATGGTGGACATGCCAATCTAACTCTTCAGGTTTAAGAAGATTGAACAGGGGCAGCTGTTGTACTCCAAAATTTTCCCTCCCTTCTTTCTCAAGACATTCTTTCAAGGCTTCTCAGACACTCATGGCACTCAAGAGTTCCTCAAATAATTTTTAGTTGGAAAGGTCTCAAATGGACTCTATGGTTCTTCATAGGTCCTCAACAAGGTTCATGTCAAGTTTTAAGTCCTACATCACAAGTTTGCTCAGTCAATGACTCAAATGATTAAAAACCAACTATATTGGTCAAAAGGTCAATTATGGTCAACATACAGTCAAACTTCAAGATTTTTGGTCAACATCAACGTTTTGAATTGATATTCATCATTTGATCAAGGGTTGATCATGATTCCCAAAGGAAAGCTCTCAAATCATCAAAAGTCCAAAATGGCCAAATTAGGGTTTCCTTAAGAGAAGTCAACTGAAATTTGACCAGGCATAACTTTCACATACTTCATAAAATTTTCCCCAACCAAAGCTATTTTTGAAGAAAATTCAGTTCCCTACATCTTTTCTTTTATTCTCAAGTCCAAAAAAATGCTTCATTTGAAAGATATGAGCTAATACATTATAGGTAATTTTCAAAAGTCAACAAAAGACACTTTTTGTCAAGGCAACTTACATCAAGATAATGTCTTCAAAATAAAAAAAATGATCAACATAGAGATTGTAGAGGACATATTGATCTTTATAAAAAGTATAAGATCATCTTCCAAAGATGAAAATTGAGTAAGTTATGAGTTGCACAAGTTGGGGAATTTTGAAGAAATTCATGAAGTGCAAATTGAGCAAAATTGCAATTTTGAACCAATGGGCCTAATTTTAGGGGCTCAAATGTGTTCATGATATGTTAGAGGACCCCTAAAACCATTATCTTATTTTTCATGATTTCTATTTATTTTATGTGAATTTTTATTCTTTTAAAACAAATTAAATCAAAACAAAAATGAAGCTAATGGGCTTAGGTGCATGTTTGGATTTATGGGTCAAGATTGAAGCCCAAATAATTCATGTACCCAACTACAATATGACCAGGTTCATGCAAGTTCAAACATGGCAAGGATATGGAAAGTTTAAAAACCATTTAAAGTGTTTGATATTGGTTTGAAAAGAGCCTTCATGGATTAATTTATTTCCATGTATGTCAGCTCATCTCTCCTTCTTTAAATACTGAGCCAAAGCACAGCAAAATGGCCACGCATAGCTACTCAAAGTAACACCCCATAATTCAAAAAAAATTCTCAAAGTTGCAAAAATCGTATCTTCATTTCCAAGCATTTGCAGTCCAAACAAGTGACCAAATCATATTCCTGAGGCTTCCAGAAGTTGAACCAAGCTCATAACCAACCCCTTTCACACCTAGAACTCCATTACACCATCCCTCTGGTTTGGTAAAAATTTGAATCTCAAATTATCTTAATCATGTAATTTAAATCCATATTACGCATATATTCAAGTTATTTGTGACATCTGGGTTAGAACTAACGTGGGAGTTTAGGTGCTCGAATCCAAGAATACCATTGTTAGGGCACGAGGGGATGAGTTCTTCGTATCTCTGCATATAATCATTTTTAGGAGAAACGAATGACACCATTGGATCGGCAGACCCTGATTTAGGGGGGTAGCTTAAACCTTGGACCTTGACCTTGTCTTTTTTGCAGGTTCACATTTTGATGTGGTCAGAGAAGACGACCGGAGTTTGACTCTGACATCCCTGAGTCCTATTGACTCCGGCCAAGGGTTTGCGTGGCTAAATAAGTGTTTCTAATTCGCTCATTTAAACAACAGGGACCCATCTGGGCACACGCGTGTTTGAAATAAAATATGTTTGATTTTTTGTAATATGTTTATTTATTTGTCTTTGATGTAACGAATGACCAGCCGGCCCAGTGGTAGCATGCATGTTCTTATAGCGTACCCTTACTAGGTCCTGGGTTCGACCCAGGCTGCAGGAAAATTTTCTTTTTTTTACTAACATTTGTTTCAGATCCAATGCGTATAAGGTTAAACAAATGTGTGATATGGCTTAAATCAGCACCATCAGATTATAAGATCATAAATCAAGCGCACCAAAATAATGGTGACTATGGTGCACTCCAAAGCGTGTTTCCTCATTGGATCAAACGATAGCTCCTGGGCTCGAATGGTGATTGGGCTTAGCAAATCTGATTGATACCCCCCCTAACGTTTTTTTGCAGCATAACCCATTTGCACCCTTTTTTATTATTCCATTTTTTTTATTTTATTCTTTTCTTTCTTTAATAAATAATTTATTTTAATAAAAAATCATAAAATCAAATAAAAATTAGTTGTAAGATTTAATTAATTAATTTTATTTTTTACAATGAAAATTAATTAATTTAAATCATTTTTGAGATTATTTTGTTAATTAAAATTGGTTAGAATTAGGTTCAATAATCTTTTTTTCTAATTAAAATTAAAAACAAAAAAAAAATATTTTTTTACACTTAGAATTTCTAGGGTTTTAGATATTAACTCTTTACCATTCTCCGCGCGTTATTTACATTTTCGCATTATTATTTTTTTCATAATTCATGAAATTGCCCATAAGTTGTAATAGTTTAAACTAGGACCCTTTTACATTTTTATCCCCTTTTTATGGTTTGTATTCCCCCCATCCCGAAGCGATGTAATAGCATAGTTTAAATTCTCGCATCTTTATTTTTGTGTGTATATATTTAACTGTTAGATGTATGCTAATAGGTCTGTATGATAAGACTTAAAAGAAAATGGTAGAAAACCTAACATCCAAGACAAATATAACTGAAACACAACACACTTTGCACATGCGCACCGCTAAAGTACCTTCACTTCTTGCCTTCGGAAAAAAAAACAGTCATGTCCCCCGAACGTGGGACGCTTTAGCAAAGACCCTCGGTTAAAAAGATCGTAGTCCCTCGATGCTTCCTTCGGTAAAACGACCTTAGTCCCATACAAAAAATTGCTATAGCACCCTACGAGTTGCCTTTATATTGTACGATAACCCTCGCATGTCCCTCAAACATCCAATGATAGGGCTTCCTACCAACTAATGCTAGGATAGCACTATCTAAAGGAAAAGAGGAAAAGAATAAAGACCATTCGAGTAGGTAGACGGCTTGTAGTTGCTTGCTTACAAAACAATTTCTCACACATACACTCTCTTTTTCTAAACATTTTCAAGGACAAAAACAATTTGTATGCATTCTCAACGATACAAGAATCATTACAAAGTTCGCCGCACTAAGGTGTCTTTTCAAAAATATTTTCAAATACACTTACACCAAAAAGAATTTTTAAAAGTGAGCTAGCAACTAAGAACCCAAGATAACTACGAATGGAAAGGGTGCTAGTACCTTTGCTTTCCATAACCTACCCCCCGAACTCAAAATCTTTAAAAATTTCTTTCCTATTCTTTTCACCCTTTCCTTTATTGGATAAAAGTAAATTCGGTGGCAACTCTTGCTAACCACGACATTTGTGATAAAACGCAAAACCGGTAAAGTCAGTTCTCCCACTGTATTAATCCTAGTTCGGTGCAACGTAACCTATGTCTGGGGGGTTTCCAACCCAAGAAAGGAAATTCACTCTCAATAGTATTACTACAAAGTGTCTTAGAGGAACAACCTTTTCTCAATTCCTTTATTCCTAATACAACCTATGTATTTCTATTTAGGACTCCCCCTAAATATGAGACCCCCTTCTCACGTTCTCTCAAACACTAACCTTAGTGATCAATACAAAACTCAGAATAATGTTTGTTGAATTACAAATCTAACAAAACCAACAACCTTTATACCTTTGATATGAAAATTAGGCGCTATATAGGTTCACAAATAGAACAATTACAAGGATTCAAAGAACAAAACCTAACACTCAAGATATTCAACTCTAGCCAGTCTCTTCAAAGGTAGGAATGATTCTCCTTAAATAGAAAGCAATATTTTGGGCTTTTCTTCAATGGGCATTAGATTTCAGAACAGATTTGATTTAGATGCATATTTGATTTGCTTTTAAAAAACAACCACAAAGAGATTTGATATGATTTGATCTTCATTCCATTTAAATCTTCATATAATTAGATTTGATCTTATTAAATCTTTTTAACAAATATTACTAAATAACTTACTGCTAAAAGATATAACAACAAATCTTCTTGGAATCAATCAAAAATTTTATCAGAATAACTCACAAACCTTGGCCTGCAAACTGAGGAGATGATGCACACATGCTGGGACATCTTATCTCACAAGTTACATCTTCACCAAAATACATCTTGTACTACCCATGTTGTTTTACCTATTGCAACCAATCAAAAGGAACAACAAGGGAATACCTCTTAAAATTTGGTTTCAGAGACTCTTCACCATATCTCACTTTTAGGATGGGTCTATGGGTGAGATGGGTAGGTGGGTTGAAGGGGGGCTTCTTTGGGACCTTAGATGGAGGAGACAATTTTTTGTCTATAAAGAACCTTTCTCTCTGACTTATTTTATGTCCTTCAAGAGGTTCAACTTTGTAAGGATATTGATAGGTGGATTTGGATGCATAATTGAGATGAGAATTTTTTTTATACTTCTGCTTATCAAATCCAAGTGTCTCTCTCTTTTCTGTCTGATGCTCGCGTTGGGAGGGAGAAATCTACTATTCCCTTTATTTGGGCTAGTTGGACCCCCTCTAAGGTAGTAACTTTTTCTTGACAACTCTTACAGGATAAGTTCTCATCTAGGGGGAACATGTTCAAGTAAAAGGTCATAGTCAATATCAAGGGTATTTCTTGTATCATGTGTGGTGATTTGCTAGAATCTGCCTCATATTTGTTTGTTACCTGTAACTTAGCTTTAAGTTTTTGGTATAATATTTTAAGTGGTTGGGGTTGTTAGTGGCTCTTCCTAGAGGCCTTAGAACTCTTTTTATGTATTTTTTATCATTAGGATTTATGGTTAAGATTACGGGGTTTCTATGATTTGACAAGATGTGATATGGACTACTTACTTTGTTAACAAATGTGAAAGAGTTAGAGGGTAAGAGTATTTTTTTTTACTTTGAGTTGATTTTCAAAGCTCCAAATATTTGAGCTCTAAAGGTTTGACTAATTCTGGTAAAACTAGATGTTGAACAATATGTCTCATTATGATCATCTGAAATCTTGTCCGGTATAATTGGATGTTCGTATTCCATGAGTAGGTTACAAATATGAATCATTCTGAAAATATTTGGTAACCATATGGTGTATTCAAGATGAAGAACTCAAAAGTGTTGAACTAACATGTCTCATCATCAGAGAGACATCGCACATGTGACTAACATAGGAAAGTTGGATTTAATTTATATATTTCACGTGCAGAATATTTTGGGAATATTGTACTATCTTCATGGGAATATTCTGAGAATATTCATGGTGATTTCAAGGAGAATAATGACTTTCTAATTATGGATATAAATTAGGAAGGTTATGATTGAAGCCATATCTTCATGGAGATATTTTGTTGATTTTCTGCAACAGATCATCTGTTTTTCTGAAGCCCAAATCCAGTCCCTTAAAGATTATGAAAGGAAGACTTAGTTCTAGGGAAAATTAACAAAACCAAGTGTATCAAAGTTAAAATTAAAATAAGGGTTTAGGGTTTTGAAAGTCGTGTACTTTCTTGGGTTGTAAGTTACCCTTTGTATCAATTTGATACATTGTGGTAGACATAGTTTTATGCGGATTCAGAAGCTTGTAGGTAATGAATCATGTATTGTTCTTGGATGAAGCTTTAAACAAAATCCAAGTATGTTTGTTAGTCAAGAGTCTTGACTGAACTGGTTGTAACTGATAGAAATATCACTGAGGTGATTTAGGAAGTGAGATGTCGATTTCTCATATTTAGGGAGAACCTAGGTAGAAGTTGCATTGGGTAAGGATTAAGCGAGGAGTTGTAAACGGGGGGGGGGGGGGGGGGGGGGGGGGGGGGTTATCTTTGAACTGATACTGTTGATAGTGGACTTCCTTTATGGCTTGGTATCCCCCAGAGTAGGTGTTGTTATACACCGAACTAGGTCATCATATATGTGTGTTACTATCATTCTGCATTGTTCAGTTTTGTTTTTTGATTGATTAACATGTTATAGAAGATGTTGGAACATCTGTTACAATTCTGGACCGATGAGTTCTGTATCAGTGTGTTGTTTCTGTCCATGAGTATTTTGCAGAGATCAATATCTCAACATGTTCTAGGACAGGCATCCTGTCTGTTTTAGGATGAGATCAGGGAAGATACTTTCTGGTTCATGGACTTGAAGGAACAAGGTATTGTTTGTAGCTTTGGTGGTGAGTTATTGTGTTAGGTTTGATTTATTTCCAAACCTATGTTGTTATTTTGGCACCTGGATTGTGGTGCTTGTGTACAAGGGTGATTAAGCTGCACCTGAAGGTTATTGAGGAGTTTTTGTTTGTTCCACTGCATCTGATAGAAAACTTTTGTTGGTTCCTGGTGTATCTAGTGTTGAGACTGTATGGAGGTTTACCCTTGCAATACAATAAGGAAGAACCTTGTGATATGTTCCTATCTGAAGGTGTATCCTGTATTGTAGTGATACTTCGAGGTTGTTTCAACCATCCTACTAAATTTTCCAAAGATACTTGAGGATTATCTCAAGTCCGCTGATAAAGGCACTTTTAAGTGAATTTGTTGAAAAGAGATCTTAAGAAAGTTAGAAGTAATTTATTTTTGTTTTTAACCCTAAAAAGAAAATATCCAGCCTTTTTCAAAGAATCTCTTGGTGTGTTCCTTGGAATGATGTTCTATCAGATGTTAGAACATCATGTCAGCCAGTTATGCAGAACTCTTTTGGCTAAAGGAATGTCATTACAGATGCTTTGGGTGCTAAACAAATGTGTGTTTATCACATATGTTTGGAACCTTCTCCTTATCTAGAAGATGAGGCATCTTGGTTATGTTTCTAAGGAGGTTCTATTCTAGAAACAAGTCTTAGATATATGTGTTGGTCAAGAGTTTATCAACACTTTTACTCCTTAGGTCAATTTATTTCTAATCAAAGGATATAGGAGTGCAGAAACTGAGCCCAAATATGAGATTTATTTTCTCAACCAGGTTCTTCATATGGGGATGTTAAGTTCAAATGTCGAGGATATTCTCTCTGACATCTGAAAGATTCTTCTGATCTAGAGAAGTTAGATTTGTGTAATCTTGCTTATGACTATTCTGATGGAATAGTTTTTGACAGAGTTGGAGAAGATAAAATTAAGCAGATGACTGATGGATGTTTTCTATAAACAGGATGGAGGTTGTTTACTTAAACTTGATATTATTATCAAGTCTATGAGAACATAGAACACTTGTTCTGCTGAATTAGAAAAGACATTCAAGGGGTTGTATGCAATGAAGATGTATCAAGCTGAGTTACGAGACATTAAGTCTCAATTATGGTGTGTATCATTCAAGTGGTTGAGTGTTGTATGTGTCTCCAAAGTGTTCTTCTAATTGTGAAGAGGACATCATTATCTGTTGTTTAATTGTATGGGAATGCTTCTCTGGCAAAAGTATGCATCTGATTGATGGCAAATACTCTGATGGGAGTTGTGTATTTGTCAGATGTGTTGATGTAGAAAGTATAGGAGAATAGAATCCCTGGTGCCTCTTGATCTGGTCTTGAAGATTGATGGTCTGCGAATAAGTACACGTGTGATTTCCTTGGGTTCCTGCAATAGTTATGATTAACTCCTTGATGTTTGAACTGATGTTGGAACATCATTTCAGTTGGTTGCTTATCTAGTCAAAGAAGGTTGCTTTATTCAAGGTAGAGTGTAAGGTTAAGTTACTAAGCTAGTCTGGAGTGGTTTGTGTATTGTGTATCTGTCATGAATGTTTGGCATGATGAAGAATCCACTTATGCTAAGTGATGTGCAGAAGAAGGATGTCAAATACAATGTTCTACCTAGTATGAGAAGGTAGTATTATCTAATGTCTGTATTTTTCAGAAGGAACTATGAAGTAAGGAGCTTGATAAAATTCTCTCTTGATGATGTTATACATTAAACTGATGACAAATACTTTTGCGGGAGCTAAGTATATGTTAGATGTGTGTGTGTGTGTATGTGTGTGTGTGTGTGTGCAAGTCTACAATCTGAACTCTTTGTTTTAGAGAATATGTGAGAGTTTATTCAAGTGTGTTTGATGACATGTATGCTCTACACTTGAGAAGAGAGAATCCTATCAGCTATTTGGATATCTAAGAGAAACTGTGATCCAGATGTGCATGTGATTAATGGTAAATATATTGACGGGAGCTGTGTATTTTCCTGACGTGTCTATGCAAGTCTACAATCTGAGCACTATAATTCAAAATGTGTATGAGAGTTTATTTCTCTTATTGGTTCTCTAATGTATGTTAAGATCTATGTGTTGAAGATTATTCTAAGTTGTGTCAAATAACCATATTTATTTGCATGCTAAAGGGGAGCTTTGTTCAAACACGGATTCAAGGAATGTGAGTAAATTTCTCTTCAAAGCTGATGCATCTGACGGTATGAAAGGACTGTACAAAAGTTTAGAAGACAGAAGGCTGAAGGATGATCTGGTTAATTTTGTGCCTCATTGCTAATAGAGACTACTGTCTCCGGTGAAAGATCATGATAAGTATGGGAGTTTATTTCTCTCAGTGGTCTTGTATCACTTGTTATGGTTCTTATGATTATGTTGTTGAACCTGTGAATTTTGTGCTAATGTTGTTGGAATGTTGCAACATCATGACTATTTGAAAGATGAATTAACATTTATCTATCGGTTCAGAAGTGCTTCATGCAGTCACGATGATGAATGATGTTCTATAAGATGGTATGAAATCCTTACTTATGTGTGAACCTGAGAAGCTTATAGTTTTCTATTACTATGAAGTTTCTTATATCTCAAGTTTTCCTCTCGAGGAGAAGAAATAATTATAAAATGCAAGGGAGAATGATCGAAGACAGCTGGTACAGAAGATTCATTTTATATGGAGGATTATCTTCACAAGAGTATGAATGTGTTCAGCATGGAAACTTGATGAAAGCTTGCGTCCTAGTCAAGTTTGTGGAAAATGACTTACCTCTGGTGAGGTTGGGATGTTAGACAAATGTTGTGACTATATCACATGGGTGTACTCTTAAAAGGGCATGTGTGTCTCTAGACATGTGAATATTATTGAATCATGTGTAAACATGCTTCTTGGGCTTACTACGCAAAATAATACCTTTAATGGGAGAATTTATTTTTCTATATATGATAGAATGTGTAGATATCCCCGTGAAACATCGTTTCTGGTTATTAAAGAAGCCTTGTTCAAAGACTATCATCTGACTAGATTCCAGTACATTATGTAGGACTTGTTCCCCTATGAGTTACAAGTAAATAATATGGACGGTGCAATCTATACATGTCAGGAGGGAGTGTAAAGCGTGCTTGTTGTCTATGCATGCAATGTTATTGGAAATAACTCTTCCCAGAAAACTCTGTTCAGAATTAACAAAGGCAGTTAAAAGCTATTTTGGAAAATGCATTTGCTTTTGGTTATTTTCTTCAAAAAACTTTCTTGACCAAGACCACTGACTCAGTCTAAAATCGATAATTCCTATGCCATTACTTGGGTATTTATTGAGGTCATTCCTTCTCTTTCTCCCACATTGTGGTTGTTTAATGTTTACATAAGTCCTTATGGCTTTTGTTCGGGTATGGGTAAGTACCTTTTGGGTCTGGTTTTGTGAGGGATTTGTTTGTTAATTTTTGGCCAAAAAGGGGGAGAGTTGTATTGTTCAGATGTTGTTAAGTCTGAGGTATGTTTTTGCGGTTGTTATGAAAAGATGTCAAATATAATGCCCTATTCTAGTTGGGTATTCTTGAGTGCTTTTGTGTCTTGTGATATGAGTTATGAACACAGTTGTGTCTTGTGTTCTGAGTTATCCAGGTGTAACAGTGAGATCCCCTAGGTTGACTCGTGGTTGCTACTAAATGGTTCTCTTATTCTACTTAATGGTTCTCTTATGCCATTGGGTCCTCTTATGCCACTCCTTGTGAGGAAGGTTCATGGATCAAGGGGGACTATCTTCAGCCCTGTGAAGAATGTTTCTGGATTGATATTATCAAGTCATCCTAGATTGGTTCGGCTGAAATTTCTTCAGGACTTTCTGCTCCTAGATTTTTTTCTGGGTTTATTGTGAAAAAGGAGCTTCAACCAAAGTTTTATGGATCTGCCCTGTAAAAGGAGTTTTAGCCAAAATTTTCCAAAAGGGGGAGCTTGAAATCTCCAAAAATTTTGAGTTATAAAGGTTTGACTAATTTGGGTAAAACTAGATGTTGAATAAGATGTCTCATTATGATCATCTGACATCTTGTCTGGTATAACTGGATGTTCATATTCCGTGAGTGGGTTACAAATATGGATAATTCTAGAAATATTTGGTAACCATATGTTGTGTTCAAGATAAATAACTCATAAGTGTTGAACTAACATGTCTCATCATCATAGAGACATGTTGAATAAAGATATCCTAAGAAGATTCAAACTGATTTCAAGGAGAATCTTGACTTTCTAATTATGGAGATAAATTAGGAAGGTTATGATTGAAGCCATATCTTCATGGAGAAGTTTTTGTTGATTTTCTGCAACAGATCAGATGTTGTTCTGAAGCCCAAATCCAGTCCCTTGAAGATTATAAAAGGATAACTTAGTTCTATGGAAAATTAACAAAGCCAAGTGTATCAAAGTTAAACGTAAAATAAGGGTTCAGGGTTTTGAAATTCGTGTACTTTCTTGGGTTATAAGTCACTCTTTGTATCTATTTGATACATTATGGTAGACATAGTTTTATGCAGATTAAGAAGCCTGTATGTAATGAATCGTGTATTATTCTTGGATGAAGCTTTGAAGAAAATCCAAGTATGTTTGTTAGTCAAGAGTCTTGACTGAACTGGTTGTAATTGATAGAATTATCACTTAGGTGATTTAGGAAGTGAGATGTCGATTTCTCATATTTAGGGAGAACCTAGGTAGAAGTTGCGTTGGGTAGGGATTAGGCGAGAAGTTGTAAACGGGGGAGTTTAGCTTTGAACTAATACTGCTGATAGTAGACTTCCTTCCTGACTTGGTAGCCCCCAGAGTAGGTGTTATTGTACACCAAACTGGGTCATCATATTTGTGTGTTACTATTATTCTGCATTGTTCAGTTTTGTTTTTTGATTGATTAACATGTCGTATAAGATGTTGGAACATTTGTTTCAATGATGAGCTATGTATTAGTGTGTTGTTTATGTCCATGAGTATTTTGCAGAGATCAATATCTCAACATGTGTTAAGACATGTGTAATATGTATACCAAAATTTCAGGTTTCTTAGAAAGTCATCACAAAAATCTCTATCTCTCTTTGATTGGCTTCAGAATCATATCTTTTGTATAAACCAATAATAGTTCAAGAATCCTGTCCAGATATGGAGTTGTGCAGTGATTTATGTTTTGTTAGCAGGATCCATGTTGTGTCGATGGTGGCACGGTTGGTCTATGTTTTAGGTTGATTCTCTTTTAGGTGGAGTTTTTGGAGAGTGATTGTTTGAGCTGGAGGTCTTTTTCTTTTTTGGTTATTTCCTAATTGTTATTTTTCTTTGTATTTTTGTACTTTGTTTCTGATTGTTTTCATTTTGTTTCTTTTTGGTACTTCTTATGTCAGTTAAACTCTATTGTCCTGTTTGTGAAATATTTTGAGCATTAATCATATTTTACAAATTAACTACCTTAATAACCATTTTTTCAAAGAAATTACACAAATAATTAGGTTTGAGATCTGGTTTTAGTGGGCACGTCATCTCATATAACGCATACATGTAAAATTAAAAGGGATACGCCATATGAGATGGCGCAGAGGTTCATTTTTGTTTTGGAGAGCCATCTCATATGACGCCTAGGTGCAATGGTGAATTTATATTTTATTTTTTATTTAAATAATAAAAAACAATTAATTAATTTAAATAAAATACTAATATTATTAATTTAATAAAACCATTACATTCGCAGAATAAAAATTACATATATTCCTTCCTCCAACGTTGAGGTTGTCCGGTTGCAAATGAGGTGGTCATTCTAAGTCTCGGAGTTCTTATAGGACTTCGTCATCTTGGATGTCACTGTCTAACCATTGAATCAACTCTCTCTTAATACGGTCGAAGGAATGTGTAATACGGTGGGAGAACTGACTTGCGTGTTTTGTGTTTTATCGCAATTGTTGTGGATAACAAGAGTCACCACCGACTTTTCTTTTATCCAATAAAGGAAAGGGTGAAAAGAATAGGAAAGACCTTTTGAGAATTTTTCTTGAGTTCGGGGGGTAGGTTATGAAAATGGAAGGTGTTAGCACCCTTTTCATACATAGTTATCTACGAGCTCTTAATTGCTTGATCACTTTGAAAATGCTTTGTGTTTGTGTATATTTGCAAATATTTTGAAAATGCCTAAGTGCAGCAATTTTGCAATGATTCTCGTATCATTGAGAATGTATACAAAATGTTTATTTTGAAAATATTTGGAGTGTTTGGAAAGATGTTTGAAAATTTCAATGTAAGGCAATTTTGTAATGATTCCCGTATCATTGAGAATGTATACAAAATGTTTGTTTTGAAAGTATGAAGTGTGGAAATTATTTTAGTTTGTGAGCAAGGATTACGAGTGATCTACCTACTCAAAAAGTATTTGTTCTTTTCTCCTCCTTTAGATAGTGTTATTCTACTATTAGTTAGTAATAAGCCCTATCATTGGATGTGAGGGACAAGCGTGGGTTATCGTATAGTCATAGAAGGCAACTTATAAGATGCTTTAGAAATTGTCGTAAGGGGCTAAGATCGTTTATCGAAGGCAACATCGAAGGATCATCGAGGGACTATGATCTTTTAATTGAGGGTCTTTGCTAAAGCATCTCATGTTCGAGAGACATGACTATTTATATCTAAGGCAACAAGTGAACTTAACTTTAGAGGTGCATGTGTGCAAAGTGTGTTTGATTCAATTATTTTATCTTTAATTAGGGTTGTCTAATGATTGATTTTAAATCTTGTCATACAAACCCTAATTACTAACAATAATAAGGAAAGCGGTAAATTGCGGAATTTAAATGTCCTACGCTATTACAACGCTTTGGGAATGGGGGGTACAAATTTTGTGAACGGGGAGGAAAGCAACAAACCCTAATTATCTATTACAGACCATGTGCATAAATAATAATGCGAAATAATAAAATACGCAAAAACGTAAAGTAGAGGAAAGAAAAAGGAAGGTCTTTGGTGATTTTGTTTGATAGAAAAAGATTTGATTATTAACCTAATAAATTAATTAGTCCTAATTTGAAAAGAAATTAATTAATTGATTAAACTAAAAGAAAACTATGTTGGTTTAAAAAGAAATAGAAATTAAATAAAATCTAAGTCTATTTTATCTCTAATAGTTTTTTTAGAAAAAAAAATTTGATGTTGTATTTGTTTAGAAAAATGAAGTAAAAATAAAATAAAAAATAAAAAAATGATTGAATTGAAATCTTTTTAATCTAATTATTTAAGAAAATATATATTTTTTTAAATTTTTGGTTAAATAAAAAAAATAAAAAAATAAAAGTAGGGAAAATATAAAAAGAAATAAAAACAATTGGGCCATGAGTCAGAAGTAAAAAAGGGGGTGAGAAATCATTTTTGTTAGGCCCAACATAGTTTTTGTTAAAATCAGAAGTAAAATAAATAAAAAAGGAAATGGGCCTGTGTTATGAGAAATTTGGGGGTGAAGAATAGCAAAAACAAAAAGGTCCAGAATAGAGAGTCCATGAGTTGGGTGGATACAGTGGGGATGTCTCCTTGAGGGTACATCATGGGCTTCCAGTCTTGAGTGTTGTATGAGACCTTGTGATGATCAAATGGCGAGGAAATGGGGTGTACCATGCACTTGTGGAACTTGTATGTATTGAATTTGCAAGAAATAAATATGAAAGAAATAAAAGGGTACCACTGGGGCTCGAACCCAAGTCCCTAGTAACAAATGACTTAGCGCGCTCATGTTCTTCCACTGGGGTGGCTGTTTCATTCGTTCATAACACAGGTTACATTAAACTTAAAATAAACTCATTTACAAAAATTTGAAAACGACTTCATCTTTTTTCTTCGCGTGCGCAGAGATGAACAACACTATTGTTAAATTTGTAACTCCTTCATTTCTCAACTATTTTCAAAAATGTAAACATGAAAGTTGCTTGATTTTTCACCACAAATTCAACCATATAACTTTTAAAAGCTAAATATCAAAGACTAAGATGAATTTTGTTTAGTACCAAAATGAAACCTAATTTTTTCATAAATTTCAACTTCAAAATTTTCCATGTACAGTTAACATAAATGAAAACTAAAGGCATGGTTAGCTTCAAGGCAATGATGTCTATATTTTTCATTCACAAAGTAACCATTAATGGTTCTTGTATAGGAAGTTCAAAGTTGAGAAAACTTACCTCAAAACTGGAAATCATGTTTGAAGTTGGAGCACTCCCGGAGATGTTTTGATGATATGGATAGCTTCACTGAACTCCCACGAAGCTATTGCAATGCTTACTTTGGATTGAGAGTGGTTGGATTCTTCTGGAGAAGTCATGTTGTAGAGCTGAGTTTTTGGAAATGGAGGATGATGAAGATGATGTTACAGTGGTGAAGCAAGTGTTTGGATGGCTTATATATGAGTTATAGAAGCTTTGTGATTGATTAAAAATGAAAACGCACGAAGGGATTTGGTGTTTGATGTGCAAGGTCAGAAATCACAAGTAATGGAGTTTTTTATGCAAGTTCTGATTTGAGGGTGTTTGAGGGGGTTAGAGGGCTTGTAAACTTGTGCTATGGATTTCAAATAACATATCTATTTATAGAGGAAAGGTTTTGAAGGCTCAAGTAATCAGAATCAAAAGATCACATGTTATGGTTTTGAGACTTGGTTTTGAAGCAACTTGAAATACATTGTTCCAATGCAATGGTACAAAGGCTCATAGGGTGGTTGATAGGATATAGATGGTTGCTTCTTGGTACTGAGATGTTTTGAAATCAGAAGCAGCAATGTATGGGCTCAAGGATAGTTGACATTGTGTATAAAGTGACTTTTCAAGAATGGCAATGTTAACTTTGTGTCGAAAATGGAATAATCACTTGGACAATGGCTCAAGCACTTGGATCATAGCTCAACCAATTATGTAAACAATTAATTGTGGAGTGCTTTGCAAGTTAGAAGCCTGAAAATCAATATTTATGCAGCATGGCTTGAGATTTGATCATGTGTTCTTCATGAAAATGACCTATAATTCAAGTTTATCATGCCAACTTCATCTCTGCGAAACTTCTAGATCAAACATGATAATTTTGAGTTCTTGGACATTTTGGAAATCTTGAAACATTGTCTACAACCTTCATGCACTTTTGCTAAAACTAATTGGAACTTGGTGAAAATTGGCCAAGAAGTTGGGACAAAATCTGACCAAACTTGTTGAAAATTTCACTAAGTGTTTTGATAAAAATGTCATGACTTCATGGGCTTATATCTTCTAATCAAAGCATTTTTTGGACATCAACCTTCAAGGAAAAAGTTGTAGAATTCATCATGCTCTACAACTTTCATGTTGAATGTTTTCCTTGAATCATCTTGCATCTTGGTGAAAAATAATCATGAAGTAGTGAATTTATCAAGGTTAAAAACACTTAGAATTTTTCGAAGTATTGGAAATCTTGACTTTTTGTTGACTTTTCTTGATTTTATTGATTCTTGATGATAAAGTTTGATATTTTTGAATATCTTGATGATTCTTGATCTTTGAAATTCAATGTTGACCAAAAAAGTCAAAATTTGACTTTTGTGTGACTGTTGACTTTTCATTAGTTGATCCAAATTTCAACTATCAATCCCTTGATCTTTAGAAATGATTTGAGCCATGGAATTAGGTCAAGATATTGTGTTTGAGTCCTTAAGATCATGCTACAAGTCATTAGGTCATGTACTAGGTCAAAAGTTAATGATCAATCATTCTCAATCAAAACCCTAATTTTGACAATTTTGCCCCTTTAATGATTTGAGTGCTTTTCTTGAGGAATCATGATCAACCCTTGATAAAATGATTAATATAGCTTAATAATGTTGAAGTTGGCCAAAAATATTGAAGTTTGACTGTATGTTGACCACAGTCGACTTTTTTACCCAATACAATTAATTTTCAATCATCTGAGCAATTGACTGAGCAAATTTGTGATGGAAGACTTGAAACTTGGTATGAGAATTCTTGGAGACCTATAATGAACCATGAAAGTCACTTGGGGTATTAGAAGTCCAATTTTCTTTGATAAAACCAAAACCCTAATTGTGGACTCAGTGCTTAGGAGGTGAGCTTGTCTGATCAACTCTTGAGCATCCTTAAGCATTTGAGAACTTTTGTGAGAAATGTCTTGAGAAAAATGGAGGAAAAATTTTATGGTACAAAAGCTTCCCCTATTCAATCTTCTTAAACCTGAAGAGCTAGATTGGCTCATCTGCCATTTGTGAGTTGAAGGTAGAAGATGATTGAACATTTAAGTGCCCAGAAATTTGCACTCGCTTGTGCATGAAGTGATGTTTTTAGTTGATTATACCGGGAATGGGCTTAAAGATTCCATTCGGAGAGGTGAAGGAGAATCGTCAGAGATGGGCTTACAGATTCCATCTAAGGTAACCGTTGATAGAAGTACCAGAATGAGTCTACGCTCGACTGTATCTAAAGAGTACTTTCTAGAATGAACCTCTAGGAAAGGTGTTTCAGTAGTTGCTTGTCATGTAGATGGTTGCCCCGTCCTGTTTCGAGAGTTAATATTTAATTTGTTTACGTAGATAGTCTCCCGGTCCTGTTTCGGGAATTGATCTACGATCCGCTTTGTTGGTAAACCTATCCTGTTTTGGGAATTCATACCAGTGGTAATAAAGATAGTCACCTTGTCCTATTTCGGGAATTGATCTTCAAACAGTTTGTTGGTAAACTCGTCCTGTTTCGGGAGTTCATACCATTGGTGATAAAGATAGCCACCCTGTCCTATTTAGGGAATTGATCTTCAACCAGTTTGTTGGTAAACTCGTCCTGTTTCAGGAGTTCATACCATTGATGATAAAGATAGTTACCTCGTCCTATTTCGAGAATTGATCTTTATCTAATTATAAAGAAAGGAAGATAGTTTCCCCATCCTGTTTCGGGAGTTAATCTTTGATCTGTTCATGTAGATAGTCGCCCCGTCTTGTTTCAGGAATTGATCTACAATCCACTCCATTGGTAAACCCGTCATGTTTCGAGAATTCATACCATTGGTAATAAAGATAGGCGCACCGTCCTGTTTCAGGAATTGATCTTTAATCTGATCATAAAGGAAGATAGTTTCCTCGTCCTGTTTCAGCAATTATCCTCTGGCCTATTTAAGAATGGTTGCTTGATATTTGTCTGTTGCTTAATCTTTCCTGAAAAGGTAAAGAGCTAGTTATATGTGATGTCATGATGTATGAAATGTATTGCATAATGATGTTCTCAAAATAAATGAGACTGTGCCATATACATTTCGTATGCATATGCTATGATTTATGAATGTGAAATGTTGTTGAAGTGTATTTGTAAACCCATGCAATATCTTTGTCTAGGAAAATAAATCCCTGACTATTTTTGGAGATGAAGAGTATGTGTATCTTCAATCTTGTCTAGAATGCTTCTGCTGGGGATTCTTGCTTACTTGTTTGAGGAAACTCTGCAGGGGATGCGACTTCTACTTTGGGGAGAAGAGTTTAGGAACCTTGGTCTTCCGTTGCTCTATTGGGGAATTTTAATTCTTATATACCCTGACCGGGGATAAAAGAGATGGACAACCTTCTGACTCATCTGGGGAGAATAATTCTTGTACACCCTGACTGGGGATAAAAGAGATGGATAAACTTCTGACTCGTCTAGAGGATAATTCTTAGATACCCTGACTGGGGATAAAAAGATGGATAATCTTCTGACTCATCTGGGGAGAATAAAGTTGACTGATATCTGGTCTGATTCCAGGTTTTGCAGCAACTTTCTAGGGATAGTGGTGACTTCACTTGGTAAGAGGAATTTTGTCAATGATTTGTAGTAGTCTGAGGAATAGACTCCAATTGGGGAGACTAATATGTTGGGGAAATGAACCCTATTGTCAGAGAAGTACTATGTTGAGGAAACAAATTCTCCTGAGGAAATTGAATTTGCTAAAGAGAAGAACTATGTAAGGGTTTTACAGTTTTCAAATTCAGTTGGGGAAGAGAATTTCCATGAATTGTACTAATTGGAACTCTGTAGGGAAATTGCGGGAAACATATCCTTTATTAGCGAAGATTACTCTGTGGGGATTTTTGGACAACTTGAGTATCATCCCAACTCCTAGAATCTTGAGTAAATGCTTATTCCTGTTCTTATGCATATATTTGTTAACAGTTAATCATGCTCATATGCATATGTTAATCAATTTTAGTCATTGGATGTTTTTTGCAAGCAAAACAGAAAAAACAAAAAGTTTTAACTTTAAGGTGTATATGTATTGATAATTTGCCTATTAACAGGCGATTTTGTACAAAGAGACGGAAGTCCTAGTAAGAGGAAGTCGACGTGAAATGAAAAGATTATAAAGTTAAAACACATATATATATATATATATATATATATATATAGCCATGTGGAAGTGATCTCATTGGGTTACAACTCTGCTATTGCCCCTATGTCTTCGAACATCTCATCCCTTGATGTCGGAGGAAGTTGATTGAAATGATCTTGTACCATTTGAACTTTTGACCATTGGTAATAAAGCTGGTTGTAAGTGATCCAGCGGGACATAGTCGTACGCTTTAATCCCTAATTTTTGCCTGGACCGCCCCCTTCAGGTTTTCAGTCCACCAGGATACCCTTTTTTCCTAAGCCTCCTTTTCAGGTTTTCGACTTACCGGGTATACAATCTTTTGTATATATCCCTTATTTTTTCCCGAACCCTTTTGGTTCCCCGGGATGTCCTAATTTTGCCTAGGTCTGTCAACCTAGCGGGTTGTTTTTATGTGCAGTGTTTTTTGACTATGTTCGCGTTTACAGGGTGTGGGAAATCGTCATTGTCTATGGTGGTTAGTATCATAGCACCGCCCGAAAATACTTTCTTGACAATAAATGGCCCTTCGTAGGTGGAAGTCCATTTGCCCCTGGGATCACCTTGTGGTAGAATGGTGCGCTTTATTACCAAATCACCAGCCTGATATACCCGATGCTTGATCTTTTTGTTAAAGGCTTTGATCATACGTTTTTGGTACAGCTGACCGTGATAGACAGTCGCAGGCCTCTTTTTTTCAATCAAATTCAACTGATCCAACCTATTCTAAATCCACTCGTCTTCTCCTAAATCTTCATCTTTCATAATCCTTAGAGAAGGAATTTGAACTTCGATAGGCAGGACAGCTTCCATGCCATACACCAAAGAGAATGGGGTTGCCCCAGTTGATGTTTGCACTGAAGTACGATAGCCATGGAGATAAAATGGTAACATCTCATGCCAGTCATTGTAGGTCACAACCATCTTTTACACAATCTTCTTTATATTATTGTTGGTGGCTTCCACTGCACCATTCATCTTCGGTCTGTATGGAGAAGAGTTGTGGTGTTTGATCTTGAACTGCATGCAGAGTTTAATGATTATGGCGTTGTTGAGGTTGGTACCATTGTCAGTGATTATCCTCTCAGGGATGCCATTACGACAGATGGGATTATTCTTGATGAAACGGGCAACCATATTCTTGGTAACCGAGGCGAACGAAGTTTCTTTAACCCATTTTGTGAAGTAGTTAATGGAGACGAGAATGAAGCAATGTCCATTAGAAGTAGTAGGCTTGACTTCTTCAATCATATTGATGCCCCACATTGCAAATTGCCAAGCAGCAGTCATAACATTCAATGGTATTGGAGGCACATGAACTTTATCAACATGAATCTGGCACTTATGACAAGTCCTCGAGTGGTGGTGACAATCAGTTTCCATAGTCGACCAATAGTAACCAACTCTCAAAATCTTCTTGGCCATACTGTGTCCACTGGAATGAGTACTAAAGATGCCTTCGTGCATATCTTCCATAATTTTCTCTGCTTCCTTCTTATCCACACAAAAGAGCAGGGTTGAATCATGGTTACGTTTGTACAAAATTTCATTGCTCATGAAGAACTTAGCAGAGAACCTCCGTAGGAATTTCTTGTCGTTAACTGACACCCCTTCAGGGTATTCTTGAGCTTTAAGATACCTTTTCACTTCGTGAAACCAAGGCTTCTCTTCTACTCCATCAGTGTCAATCTCATATCAGTGCGCCGGTTCATCAAATCTTTCGGCAGTAATTCTGGGAGCTTCATTGTCCCATTTGACATTAAACATGGATGACATGGTAGCTAAGGCATCCGCCAAGTGATTCTCTTCCCTTGGTATATACTCAAAGGTAATCTTTTCAAAGTATGGGATCAAGGTCAGCATATGCTCTCGGTATTGAATGAGATTTGGATGTTTTATATCCCATTCTCCCTTGACTTGACTGATTACCAAGGCTGAATCCCCGTATACGTTTAAGAATTTGATTCTTAGGTCAATATAAGCCTTAAGACCCATGATGCACGCTTCATAATCGGCCATATTGTTGGTGCAGTCAAAACAAAGTCTTGAAGTGAAAGACGTATGGCAACCTTTGGGGGAAATGATCACAACACCTATTCTGATACCAAGTGCGTTGGAAGCTCCATCAAAAAGCATAGTCCATCAGGATCCTAGCTCAGGTCCTTCATACGGTCCAGGTTCTTCATAATCTGTGACTAGCATGATGCTCTCATCCGGGAACTAGAAGTGCATAGACTGATAGTGGTCTACAGCTTGATGCGCCAAATGATCTTCCAGTACACTTCCTTTGATGGCTTTTTGAGTGGTGTACTGAATGACGTATTTTCTTAAGATCATTTGCCATTGGGCTATTCTTCCGGAGAGAGTTGGCTTCTCAAATATGTACTTGATGGGATCTATTTTAGAGATTAATAGAGTAGTATGAATCAAAATATATTTTCTTAGTCGGCGAGCAGCCCATGCCAAAGTGCAACAAGTTTTCTCGAGCAGTGAATATCTAGTTTCACAGTCGGTAAATTTTTTGCTAAGGTAGTATATTTCATGCTCTTTTTGACCAGACTCGTCATGCTGCCCCAGCACACACCCCATTGAATTCTCTAATACTGTCAAGTACATGATTAGAGGTCTTCCTTCAACTGGTGGCATCAGAATTAGAGGTTCTTGTAAGTACTCCTTGATTTTATCAAAAGCCATTTGACAGTTGTCGTTCCATCTAACTACTTGATTTTTCTCCAGTAGCTTGAAGATTGGTTCACAAGTAGTAGTCAAATGAGAGATGAATCGGGCAATGTAGTTTAGTCTTCCTAAGAAACCTCTAACCTCCTTCTTAGTATGGGGAGCTGGTATTTCTTAGATAGCTTTGACTTTTGTAGGATCAACTCCAATACCATTACCACTGACGACGAAGCCTGGGAGCTTTCCAGACCTTACCCCGAAGGTGCATTTGTTGGGATTCAACCCCAACTTATATTTCTTCAGCCTTTCAAACAACTTGTGCAGATGATCAAGATGTTCTTTCTCAGTTTGTGATCTCGCTATCATATCATCAACATAGACTTCTATATCATGATGAATCATGTCATGAAATAAAGCTACCATAGCCCGTTGATAAGTTGTGCCTATGTTCTTCAGCCCAAAAGGCGTGACCTTATAACAAAAGGTGCCCCACTGTGTGACAAAGGTAGTTTTCTCCATGTCTTCAGGCGCCATTTTGATTTGGTTGTACCCTGAGAAGCCATCTATGAAGGAGAATACCTTGTGTTGCGCAGTGTTGTCAACCAAGACATCAATATGTGGTAGTGGGGAGTCATCCTTGGGGCTCGCTCTATTTAAATCCTTGTAGTCTACACACATACGGATCTTACCGTCTTTCTTCAGCACAGGAACGACATTTTCAACCCATTGGGGATACAAAGTCAATGCCAAGAAACCTGCATTAAATTGTTTCATTACCTCAGCCTTGATTTTTTATGACATATCAGGACACGTGCGATGAACCTTTTGTTTGATCAGAGAAGAACCCTCTTTCATTGGTAGACGATGAACCACGATATCAGTATCGAGCCATGGCATGTCTTCGTATGACCAAGAAAATACCTCAACATAGTCCTGCAACATCTGAACCAATCTACTCTTGACACTGTCTTCCAGGTTGGCACCAACCTTGACTTCTTTCTTATCTGCCTCGATACCCAAGTTTATCACCTTGACTGGTTCTTCATGCAGTTGGGTAGCCTTTTCTTCTTTTATCAGGAGTCTGGCGATTTCTCCAGGTATCTCATAATCTTCTTCACCTTCGTCTTCATCTTGATAGATTGGATTTTCGAAGTCATAAACGGCAGTAGCAGAATTATTGTCAATGAGATCCGGAGTGGATGTGGATCTGCAAATCTGTGTGTGTGTGTAAGGTCACATGGCTATTTGAAAATGCAGTAAAGTAAGAGAAAGACAAAGAACGTAAAATTTGAATGCAAAATCGTCCAATGTTATCATTAAATGAGCATATTATTTATGAAATGACAACCCTTAATAAAGAGAATATTGTGCCTTGAGCAAGGAACAAGGTTTAAAGTCATTGTTTTAAAAGAAATTATACAAACAAACTTCTTAAAGAAATAAAAATAGGAAATAGCAATTACTCATGGGTGAAGGAGATTGATACAAAGTCTTTGGCCTTCCAGTTGTTGAGTCCACCATCAACAGTAGGGAATATCCTGTCGCCTAAGTCACCATCACTGTCAATGTCTTCCAGAGCATTGACTTCATTATTGCGAATACAGAAAGGTGGTCCCCCAGCCTGAACACGTCGAACCTCCTTTTGAGCCTTTAAGGTGAAGCTTAAACCAAATTTGTTAGATTTTTAGGGGATATCAGGATGTTATCCCCAGATAGTTCAACCTCCTTCTTCGACAACACCCCTAACATCCTTCAGAGAGGCCATTCTTGGTGTGTCTTTAGAGATCTCAGGAATAATAGCTTTAGCAACAACAATTGTTGGAGGGATTACCTCAAATGTCTGACAAGGGGTTTCAATGAATTTGCCATCCATTTTAACATATTTGAAAGAATTCAAATGACTTACCATATATTCTTCCTCTCTGTAGACTGTGACAATCTTCCCTTTCACTAGGTATTTCATCTTTCAATGCAATGTAGAGGTAAATGTACCTGCCCCATGGATCCATGGGCGTTCGAGAAAGCAAGAATAGGCCGGGGAGATATCCATTATATAAAAAGTTGAATTGAAAACTTGAGATCCCACCTTGATCGCAAGATCAACCTCTCTGTGGACCATTCTTTTTGAACCATCAAAGGCTCTTAGCACAATATCACTGGGTTTCAGCACCAGCCCATCACAATCCAGTCTATCCAAAGCACCTTTGGGTAAAACATTTAGGGAGGACCCTATATCTACTAACACATGCATTGAAGTAGTGCCTTTGCATTCAATGGAGATGTGCAGAGCTTTGTTATAATTCTTCCCCGCTGGAGTTAAATCTGCATCAGAAAATCCTAAACCATTGTCAACGGTTAGGCTTGCTACACAATTCTCAAATTGATCAACAGTGGTCTCTTGTGGTACATGGGCATTCTTCAGAAATTTCAACAAAGCTTCGGCATGTGCTTCGGAGCATAATAACAAGGACAATATGAATATTATTGACGGTGTCTCCCCCAGTTGTTCAACTATTTTGTAGTCACTTTTACGGATGATCTTCAGAATATCTTCCATCTCTTGTTTAGAAGGGTCTTCAATTATAACATCTCTTAAGGGTGCCTCCATCCGGGCAGGCTCAGTTGCTTTCTCTTTACCTCAGGCGTCAGCAGTTGACCTAGCAGTAGGAATATGAATAGGTGTTGTAGTAGTTGTTGGAGGAGATATCTCCAGAGAGAAGATCCTTCATGTCCTAGTAACCTTACTAGTTCTGATAATGTTTGTAATTTCAGGATCCTCATTTTCAGCAATCCATGGCTCTTGCTTGATACCATGATAATAAACTTCTTCCCCATAGTTCCAAGGCACAACTTTGTCAAAGGAATAGGGAACTGGCCCCAGCACGGTGATGATCAGGGGAGCCACTCTTGGCTCAGCAGGAATCCTTATAGGGCCTCTAGAGGTGATCCTTATAGGATTATTGGGAATGGTGATTATGGAAACATCTTCAAGTATCAGTTATTGAGGTATACTTTCATGCAAACTCTTCATGGACGAAGTTTTCTCGAACATAATTTCATGGATATCAATCAGGTGTTGAATACCCTTCTTCAGCCACATACAACCATTAGTTTAGGAAGCACAATGATAACAATTTTCAAGGCATCCCAAAAATAAACTGTCTCTCAACAGATTCTTCTTAATGGTCATTAAGGGAGTATTCAAATCAATGAAGGTGGAGATAAAGGAGACATTGTCAATGGCATTGACACCTTTACCATGACTAGGTGTTGTACCCCAAAATTTGCCCTCCCATTTCCTCAACATTTTCTCATCACAATACCCTCAGAGCTCAAGATCCAGTTAGGGTTTGCTCTGCCCAAGACTCCTCATTGCATTGTTGACCCAAATTAGGGTTTGTGTTTGCACAAAGATGTTTTGACCTAAGATGCCTAACATGACTTCCATGCTTCATTTTGGACTCACAAGTTTATCCATACCAAGTTTCAAGTCTTGATTCTAAACTTTGCCCAGTCAATTGGACAGTTGACCTAAAAATCAGCTGTATTGGGGAAAAAGTCAACTGTGGTCAATTGACAGTCAAACCTCATGATTTTTGACCCACATCAACATTGTGAACTCATTTGAACCATTTGGTCAAGTTTGGATCACAATTCCACAAAGAAATTTGATCAGATCACCAAAAGGGCAAAATGGTCATTTTTAGGGTTTTGACTGCACAAAGGCAATTTTTGACTGTTTGACCTAGCCAATGGAAAACCAAGCTCATATATGGACTCAAGTACCCCATGGAATTGTCTTGACATGTTCAACAAGTTCAAAAGATCCCAAATGCACAAGCTTGACAGATGAATTTTCCAGTCAATTGATCAATTTTTGACTATATACTGAAAAGTCAAACTTTGACTTTTTGGTCAAAATCAAGTGTCAAGATTCATTTTTCACCAAAACATGCCAATTTATGAAACTTGTTCATCAAGAAATCAAAAATTGCAAATTAGGGTTTAAAATGAAGAATTTTCATAACTTAGAATTTTTCTAAGTTATGAAAATCCCTAATTTTTTCCTAACTTTGTCCCATTTTTTCATCAAGATGCATTTGGATTCAAACAAAAGTCAAAACATGAAAGTTGTAGTCCATTTCAAAATATATAACTTTTATTCACAAAGTTTCCTCAAAAGAAGCTTGTAGCTCAAGTTATGATTTTTGGAACAAGGGTGCAAAACATTCTTAACTTAGAGAAATTTTGACTTATTCTAGGCAGGATTTTTGCCTAACTTCATGACCACTTTTCACATGCTTCCACTTGGAATTTAAATTTGCATTACAAAGATGGATTGTAGTACACATTCCAAGCTTTCCAAAATGTCCAAGAACTCATCAAACAACCTCATGGTTAGGGAGAATCGAATTTGGCAATATGGGCAAAACTCACTTTATTCATGGTCAATTTACATGTTCATAACTTTGCATTTTTGAACTCAGCATGTTCTAAGATGGATTACAGGTCCTTTATCTCATTCACACTCATAAATTTAATGCAAACCCCTTGTGTTCAAGCCTTATATTATGTGTTTAAACATTGCATACAAGATTAAGCTATAATTAGAAAAAGCAATATATCCATTTTTGAAAAGTGGAACTTTATGTCAAGTTTGAAAATCAAGAAGTACAAGGCCATATCTTTGGGCACAAGTTCAGAAGCATATCACACTGATCAAGGGGGATGTTTGCAGCACATTAGAGGGGCCTGCACAAGCTTGTAAAACCAACTTGCCATTTCTTGCTTAAGTTAGAAGTAACTTGGCATAACTTACACCAACTCTCATTTCAGCCAACACAAGCTTAAGCAAAGTTGTTGTACACCTTCCAAACATAAGACCTAAGCTAGAGCACGAGCCAAATACCTTCCAAACATCATCAAACCTCAAAACACCCTCCCACTGCAAAAAACAGAGTAACCTCTGCAGTTGGACTTCCATAAGCCAATCCATTCGTGCATTCTTGCTAAATCCAGTTCATACACACTCCATACCATATATGCAAGCTATCCCAAGCATTGGACACGACCTGTAACACCTCTAACCAACATCACCATTTTCATTTTTCTGTTTTGCAGGTTGATTGCCATAGCTTGATCCACTTATTTTTAAAGCAAGTTAAAGGTTGGAATAGCATCTCTGAACTTCAAGCAAGCTGTACCAATCCTCATTTTGCCTTGAAGGTGCCTCCATTGTCAGACACGATCCAAGCTGAACAGGTAAGTTCATGGACTTCTATCTCTCAATATAGGAAGAGTTAGCTCTAAGTTTTTGAATGAAAAATGTTCTATTCATGCCCCTGAAGCTATACATATCTTTACTTTCCATTTATATTGCATGTGCTGAGAGAATTTAAGACCTGAACATTGACAAAAACTTAGGTTAAGAATTAGGGATGGAGAAATTCTCTCTCATTTCTGAGAGTTAGGTTAAGTTTTTTATATGTATGGAATCGTGGCTTGATGCTTAACATTTTTCATGTTGTGAGTTTGTGCTAAAAGTCCAAGAATTTTGAGATAGCAGAGGCGCGTGTTTTGTACAAAGAAGCTGGAGGTTGAAGAAGACAGAGTCTTGGGCTGGGCCTGAGATTTGTTTTTCCTTTTCACACCACTGCATTTCACATGCACCCCCCTGGCCCATTTTGAGTTTTACTTGTCATTTTCCATTTTTTCCTTTTGATTTTGTTTCCATATTTTTATTTAAGCATGAAAAAATATTAAATTTATTTTTCCCACATTTTTTGCATTTTATTTGATATTTATTTGGCTTTATTTAGTTTTATATATAAATAAACATAAATATACTATTATTTAAAATAACTAAAAAATAATACAAACATATTTTATTTCTGATTTTTATTTTATGTTATCTCTTGAAAACATTTTATAATAAAAATATACTTTTTTTAATAATATTAAATATTTATTTTTGTACATATAATATATATTTAATAAATAATGTAAAATACTTATATATTTATTAAGATATTTAGGAAAAAATGCAAAGAATTAATACATTTTATTTTTATTAATATTTTGACCTCAAAAATACTTTTTTTTACAATATACCTTCTTTTATTTATTTTTGTACATAATTAATAAATATTACATGATAAATACCTTTTATTTATAAAATTAAGGTTTTACCCTAAATACATAAAAATACCAAAAATTAATTAATTTTATTTTTGTTTATTTGACACATAAAAAATACTTTTTTTTCATACATAAAAAAACCATTTTTTGCATCTTGCACATTTATTATATTTTTATTTTTATTTAATTGTTGTATATTAAATAATTTGTATAATTCAATTGGGATGTAATAGTTTAGGTTTAATTTCTTGCTAAAATATCCCCATTTGAACATTTGTACCCCCCATCCCATATATTGTGTTGTAATAACTTAGGACCTTTTATTTTTCGCATTTAAAAGTTTTCTAATTATGCCATGTTAGAATTAGGGTTTTGTATGCAAAATTAACCAAAAAAATAGTTTGACCTAATTTCAAGATAAACAAGCATGAAAATGGACAACACTAATCACACTCGCACCCCTAGGGTACTCCACTTGTTGCCTTCAAATAATGGGCCATATTGCATGTTAAGTGTCTTTGGCAAAAACAAAACAATCAAATGATCATAGTCCCTCGATGACGCTTTCGAAAGTTACCTAAAAATGATCAAGTCCTTTAAAAGAAAAATTGCCCAAAGATACTTGGCACCATTGCAATCATGGTCTAAACGATGACCCGCACCCGTCCCGTTAATATCATAACACAAGATTGTCCACCAAATACAATGGTGGAACAAAATTGTTAAAAGGGTTAAAACATAGCAAAGATCTTTGAGAAATTTAGGGTAGATAGCTCTTGGTTACTTGTCAACTTACAAAACAAAAACCCTTGCCTATCTTTTCAAACACACTCCACAACACATTTTCAAAATAACTTTCAAAAACATTGAAAACTTTTCAAAAGACAAATACACCTTTGTATACATTCAAACATGGATCATTACAAAGGTTGCCACCACATTGGCCTCTTTTCAAGACATTTTCAAAACCCACACACAAAGCACCATTTCAAACAATTGAAAGCACCATTTCAAACAATTGAAAATCAAGGCAAGTTGATCTATGCAAGTAACTAAGAGCCCATGGATAACCATGGATAGAAAGGGTGCTAATACCTTCCTTTTCTATAATCTACTCCCCGAACCCAAGAAAACATCTCAAAGGTTTTTGCTGTGCTTTTTAACCTTTCCTTAGGATAAAATAAAAATTCGGTGGCGACTCTTGCTCAACCGAAACATTTGTGAAAACAAACGCAAAACCCTAGTCAGTTCTTCCACCGTATCACAGAACTGGCGACTCTGCTGGGGATCTTTTAAAAGTGGAGTAACCTTAGGGCTTAGATCACCCTCTTGCATGACTATTTGTTTGTTTTGATTGCTTTACATCTTGGCTCTCTTGTTTGGGTTTGAAATCCTACACCCGGATTTGGGGAAACATTCATAGATAGCAATACGTTATGGAAACTATGCGGGGTATACCGACACGGTTGAAGAAATAGTTGTATTAGTGCGACATATTTGTGAGTACCGGTAACCCTTGAGTTCAATCAAGGAGAGTACGGGGCCGCTGAGTGATGTCACTAAGCACTAATGACCTAGAACCTTACTTGACCATCTTGGCCTTTCATTAGGGGTAGTGAGATGACCGGCTTTGGTGCAGTCCGAAGTTGGTAGATACTCGATACTACACTCATTAAGGATTGTTTTCTTGGAATATTTTGGTCGCTAGTTAAGTGGCTAAACCAAAACAATGAACAATGAAAACAATCCCGTGATATTGAGCTCCTTAGAACCCGGTTACTATTTATAGGACAGGTTTTTAAGCCAACTACACTCAAGAGGGTACTTACCTATGAAACCCCATGCAAGCCTGAAACTAGGGTTTGGTGTGATTTGCTTGTACATATGTTTTGTGCATACATCATAAACATCATAAAGCATCATATGCATATACTAACCATTTCAAGGGTTTAGATCTTCATCTTTGTTCTTGTTTTGTAGGTCATGGAAATTCCTCGCAGGAAAACCATCCAAGTCAACCTTGTGAGAATCGCTCCTCAACTCAAGGAGCTCACATCAAGAATTCCGGAAAGCTCTCCCTTCAATGAAAGACATGGTAGACTGCTCAGCTTAGTCAACACCAACATTGAAGAGGACATGGTAAAGGTGTTGTTTCAGTTCTTTGACCCCCTTCACCACTGTTTCACATTCCCCGACTACCAATTGGTGCCCACTTTGGGGGAATTTTCTCAACTCCTGAGAATTCCTATTGTTAATCAACTACCTTTCAACGGTACGGAAAAGGAACCAAAGCCTGAAGATGTTGCTCGAGCACTACATCTACAGCCATCTGACATCAAGGGGCATTGGGAACCTAAAAGCGGTGTCAAAGGCTTCTTAGCAAAATTCTTGTTTGAGAAGGCACAAGAATGTTGGAATTCATTGGACCTAAAAGCCTTTGAAGAAATTGTGGCCCTCCTTATCTATGGGTTGGTCTTGTTCCCAAATCCTGACCAGCTTGTAGATGTCAACGCCGTCAAAATCTTCTTATCCAGAAATCCAATACCAACATTGCTTGGGTACATTCTTCACTCATTTTACACTCGAACAATGAGAAAGAGGGGTGTTCTCATGTGCTGTACTCCTCTCCTTGCAAGGTGGTTTATTTCACACCTTCCACAATCTGTCTTGAAGAACGACCAAGGCCTAAGGTGGTCACAACGGTTGATGACCCTTACTCACTCTGATGTACATTGGTGTTATCGGTCCAGAGAAAATGTCATCATCATCGATCGTTGTGGAGAGTTCCCTAATGTTCCATTGCTTGGCATTAGAGGAGGTATTACCTACAATCCTTGTCTAGCTTTGAGACAATTTGGATATGCACGGAGGGATGGCCCTCATGACATGTTGATTCCTGACTTAGTTTTTGACTTCGACAACGATGCGCAAGGACTTCGCCAAAGATTCATCAGAGCTTGGAGGATGCCCAACAAGGTTGACAACAAGACACTGGGGCACAAGAACTCCATCCCTCTTGAGCCTTATCTCAAGTGGGTACGTACCCGAGCCCAGAGTCTAATGATGCGTTATCCTCATGTTCTCCCTGTGATTAAAGAGCCCGTTACAGAAGGAGAGGTTCCCTACACCATCCTATATCCTGACATGCCTACATCGTGGGAAGAGATGCAGAAGAGTTGGATCCAACTCAAGGAGGAACGAAACACTTTTGAAGCCAGCTTCTATGCCAGTGAGAAGAAGGTTTTAGAGCTTACCCGCCGACTCCATGAGGAAGAAACCCTTAACACCTACATCGCACCAAAGAGGATGCGCAACGTCTTTTTACCTTGAGAAGTTTTTGTAATATTTGGACCATGGGGCATTTATGTACTAACAAAATTCTTCTTATTAATATGACGTGCGTTCTTTTTGTTTGCAACAATTTTGAACTTTCTAAATCCTTGAATGCATTGCATACATAAGCATACCATTCGTCATGTGCATAAGCAGGTCTCCACACCAGGTTTCCTTATCTTTCTGCTGTTTATTACAGTAAGATGGATCTCGAACAGACAGTCAAGGACTTGCAGTCTCAGAACGCACAGTTTCAACAACTCCTGATGACCTTGGCTAAGGGTCAGGAGGATCTGAAGACCCTGCATGGGAACAAAGACCAGGTAAAAAAGAAGAAGAAGAGAGTCGGGGTGGCTACCTTGGGGAGAAGGTTTGAGGGTGAAGCCAGAAGGGTTCTTGAATTTCCTTCCGCATCCGAAGAAGAAAACAGTAAAGGAAAAGGGGTTGCGGTACCTTTCGAATCTGAAGCTGAGGAAGAAGAGGCTGAAGAAGACGAAGACTACTCAAAACAACAATACCCGCCGGCTGATGACAAGTACAAGAGTTTGGAGGACAGGTTAGCAGCTATGGAGCTGCAGAGAGTTCCAGGCTTAGATTTCGAAGATTTGGGATTAATTGCTGGAGTTGTGATCCCCCCGAAGTTCAAAGTGCCTATTTTTGCAAGATATGACGGGCTGTCCTGCCCAAAAATGCACCTAAGGTCATATGTCCGAAGAATCCAACCTCACACATCTGACAGAAACCTTTGGGTACATTTCTTTCAAGATAGCCTGTCTGGCACTCAGCTAGACTGGTTTTACAAGCTGGAAAGGTCGGAGATACGTAGTTGGGAGGATCTAGCAGCTGCTTTTTATCGCCAATATCAGTATAACTCTGACCTGGCCCCAACCCGTACTCAGCTACAGAGTATGGGAATGGCCTCAGGTGAGGGATTTAAGGAATACACCTAGAAGTGTCGCGATCTGGCTGGAAGGGTGCAGCCGCCTCTTTCTGATAGAGAACTTGTTGATATGTTCCTTGGGACCCTGTCTGGTCCATTCTTTAATCATATGATCGGTAGCTCTTCCTCGGGGTTTACTGAATTAATTCTGACTGGCGAGCGGGTAGAAGCCGGTATCAAGAATGGGAAGATTCAGAAGGATGCCTCTACATCTACAATTGCTAAGAAATCATTTCCAGCGAAGAAAGAAACAGTTGTTGTGTATTCTCAAAGGGGAGCAGGAAGAAGTGAGCGCAGGCCGACTGTAGGGGCCGTAATGATCCAAAATCCACCAAGTGATCAGCCTCGCAATAATCTGTCCAGACCTAAACAGCAATGGGGAGAACGGCCACCACGGCAGTTCACCCGCATTAATATGACGCCCGCACAAGTTCTTCCACACTTGTTAAAGCTGAATCTCACAAATATCAAAGAAGCGCCGAAAAATGTGAATACAACCTCACCAGCCTACAACGCCAATGCCAAATGCGCCTACCATTCTGATAGCGTCGGACATGACACAAATAATTGTTGGGCGCTGAAAAATAAAATTCAAGACTTGATAGATGCAAAAGAGGTGGAGTTCGATGCTCCAGAGAAACCAAACGTGATATTTGCTCTGATGCCGAAGCACGGTCGAAATGTCCATGCTATTGAGGAGGATTTGTATGTTTCTGATGTCAATGACCTGATAACTCCGCTGTTAACCATCAAGCTAAATCTGTTAAAGGCCGGGATTTTCCCGGGATGCAAAGAAGATTGTTACTGTTGTTACTCTCTGCCAATTGACTGCCCGTTACTAAAGAAAGGCATCCAAGGCCTGATGGACAGTCAACAAATTATGTTTGAAAAAGTTTCTGCTATTCCCACCCCTACTGAAGATGTTTCAATTATCACCATTCACGCCAATCTTTCCAAGGCCGTCAGAAAGCCTGTTAAGATTACATCTACTACAACGTCTGTTCCTCTGAAAATAACTATGCCAGGGCCTGTCCCCTACAGTTCTGAAAAGTCAATACCATGGAATTACGGTGGAGAAATCTACTACCATGGTATTAAACAAGTTGAAATAACCGAAGGAAGCTCTGATGAAGAAGATGCCAGCATTGGGAACATTGCCGGCACAAGCAAGATCACCCGAAGTGGGAGAATATTTTATCCAGAGATTGCCCCCCAAAGGAAATCTTTGGACCCTCATCTGCTGCCAAAGTTATTCCTGCACCAATAAAACTTTCCGCTAGAACCCCATTGATTGAAGATGTTGTTGTTCCTGTTGTTGTCCCTCCAACTTCTGCTGATAATGGTAAAGGGATCCAAGATGAGCTCGTCAGGACGAGGGCTCAGCCTTTGGTCATCCCGGAAACCTCTAAGAAAGAGATTGAAGAGATCTTGAAGATAATTAAAAAGAGTGATTATGACGTGGTAGAGCAACTGGGGCAAACCCCTTCGAAAATCTCCATGTTAGCATTGCTACTTTGTTCAGAGGCGCACGCCAAAGCATTGATAAAGTTCCTGAAGACAGCCCATGTGCCCCAGGAAACCTCTGCCGACCAATTCCAAAACTGTGTAGCCAGTCTTACAGCAGACAACGGTTTAGGTTTCTCTGATGCTGACCTAACCTCAAAGGGAAGAAAACACAACGACGCATTACATGTGTCAGTAGAGTGCCAAGGAACTACTCTGGCCCATGTTCTAGTCGACATTGGTTCTTCTCTGAACGTGCTGCCTAAGAAGGCCCTCGACCGATTAGACTGTGAAGGCTTGGAGTTAAGGCCAAGTAATATCATTGTAAGGGCATTTGACGGGTCAAAGAGAATGGTACATGGGGAGGTAGACATTCCCATTAAGGTTGGCACAGAGGTTTTCCCCTCAACTTTCTATGTGATGGACATCCGTCCGTCATACTCTTGCTTATTGGGGAGACCATGGATACACAACACTGGGGAAGTCACCTCTTCCCTACATCAAATGTTAAAGTACCCTATCAAAGGAAAGATCATAACCATCCACGGTGAAGAGGAGTATATGATCAGCCACCTGAACTCTTTCCGATATGTAGAGGTAGAAGGTGAATTCATTGAGACACCATTCCAGCACTTCGAGGAAGTCTCTCCTGAGGTGGAAATAGCAAAAGTGGTAGCGGAGGTACCAAAGCAGATGGCCAGGATGGCATCTCTAAAATATGCGAAGGCCGCAATGAAGGAAGGGAAGAGCTCAACATGGGGGCAGTTGCCAGACATTCCTCACAAAACAGATAAGTTTGGTTTAGGATTCACTGCTACGGGGCAGAAAGCTATGCGCCGCTCAAAGGTTTAAAGAGCACCCATCAAGATCTCTCCTTATGGGATCAATGCTTTGGAAGGTGAAGACGAAGAGGCCAACATTGAAGATTGGATCTACCCAACCATCGAAGGGGGACTACGCAACTGGGAGGCAAAGGACTTTGTCCCCATTACTTTTATTAATCAGTAATTATCTGTCAAACATTTCCTTTGGTCTATAATAATTACTTTTGAACAATCTGTACACTACTTTTTCACCTCATGCCTTTCTCGGGGCATGTAGGTCCATTTGTAAGGGTTTTGATTATCTTCATATCCATATGCCATGTTTAATGATTCATTGGACGTTTTTCATCGATAAACTGCTGTGTTCATTTTTCCTTTTTGCATTTTTGTTTAAAGATGGTTATCCCTTACACACACCCACGCTCACAAATGCAGGTACCCATCCACTCTGGATTCTATGGGTGACTATTCTGCTATGTCCTTCAATAACTCTGAAGATCTGGTCAATCAGGCTGAGTATGAAGATGACGAAGGTTGTGAAGTACCAGGGGAATTAGTCAGACTTCTACAGCAAGAGGAAAGGGCCATCTTGCCTCACGAAGAGCTGTTGGAAACTGTCAACTTAGGAACAGAGGAAGACCGGAAGGAAGTGTAAGTGGGTGCCAATCTGGAACCAAGTGTCAAGGAGCGCCTAATACAGCTGTTAAATGAATACGTCGAAATCTTTGCCTGGTCTTATGAAGACATGTCGGGTTTAGACACATACATTATGGTTCACCGTCTCCCTACAAGAGAGGATTGTCCACCGATCAAGCAAAAGGTCCGCCGAATGAGGCCCGACATGTCTGAGAAGATTAAAGCAGAAGTGATGAAACAATTCAACGCTGGCTTTCTGGCTGTTACATCCTATCCACAATGGGTTGCTAACATCGTGCCAGTTCCTAAAAAAGATGGCAAGGTCAGGATGTGTGTAGACTACCGGGATTTGAATAGGGCCAGTCCCAAAGATGATTTTCCGCTACCGCACATTGACATTCTGATTGACAACACAGCTCAGCATAAAGTGTTTTCCTTCATGGATGGATTCTCGGGCTACAACCAGATTAAAATGGCCCCCGAGGACATGGAGAAAACAACCTTTGTTACACAATGGGTTACTTTCTGTTACAAGGTGATGCCGTTCGGACTGAAGAACGCGGGGGCAACTTATCAACGCGCCATGGTAGCTTTATTTCATGATATGATACATCATGAGATCGAAGTTTACATAGACGATATGATAGCTCGGTCACAAACGGAGGAGGAACACCTTGAACATCTGGAAAAGCTGTTTGCCAGGTTAAAAGAGTACAAACTCAGGCTGAATCCAAGTAAGTGTACTTTTGGAGTTAGGTCTGGTAAACTTCTAGGGTTTATTGTCAGCAACAAAGGCATTGAGGTCGATCCAGCAAAAGTGAAAGCAATACAAGAGATGCCTGCTCCCCGTACTGAAAAGGAGGTTAGAGGGTTCTTGGGGCGCTTGAACTATATTCCCAGATTCATCTCTCATCTGACTTCTACCTGTGAGCCAATTTTCAAATTATTAAAGAAGGATCAGGTAGTCAAATGGAACGACGATTGCCAAGCTGCTTTTGATAAGATCAAGGAGTATTTGCTAGAACCTCCTATTCTGATGCCTCCCGTCGAAGGAAGACCATTGATCATGTATCTAACCGTCTTGGATAACTCAATGGGGTGTGTTTTGGGCCAGCATGACGAGTCTGGTCGAAAAGAGCATGATATTTATTACCTTAGCAAAAAGTTTACCGACTGTGAGACTCGCTACTCACTGCTCGAGAAAACTTGTTGCGCTTTGGTATGGGCTGCTCGCCGACTAAGGCAGTATATGCTGACTCATACCACCTTGTTGATTTCCAAAATGGATCCTATCAAGTATATCTTCGAGAAGCCTGCTTTATCGGGAAGAATAGCTAGACGGAAAATGATCCTAACTGAGTATGACATCCAGTACACCACTCAAAAAGCTATAAAAGGGAGTGTACTAGCTGATCATCTAGCTCATCAAGCTATCGAAGATTATCAAACCATGAGATTTGACTTCCCAGACGAGGACATCATGAATTTGGACAACATCGAAGGTAACGGACCATATGACGGACCCGAAAAGGGATCCCGATGGACCCTGTACTTTGATGGTGCTTCAAATGCACTTGGAAACGGTATCGGTGCGGTACTTATTTCCCCGGAAGGTTGTCACACTCCTTTCACGGCTCGACTCTACTTCAGCTGCACAAACAACATGGCGGAATATGAAGCTTGCATCTTCGGTCTCAAGGCTGCTATAGACTTGGGGATCAAATCTTTGATCGTGTTTGGGGACTCGGATTTGGTTATCAGTCAAATCAAAGGAGAGTGGGATACCAAACACCCTAATCTTATCCCATACATAGAACATGTCCTAACATTGTTGCCTCATTTCGAGCAAATTACCTTCGAGCATTTCCCGCGAGAAGAGAATCAGCTAGCAGATGCTCTGGCAACAATGTCTTCTATGTTTAAACTCAACTGGGATAACGAGGTTCCCCAAATCACCATCAAGCGAATGGATGAACCTGCGCATTGTCACGAGATCAATACCGAAGAAGTAGTGGAACAACCCTGGTTTCACGAAATCAAAAGGTATCTCCAGACTAGAGAATATCCCGAAGGAGCTTCCGTAAATGATAAGAAGTTCCTAAGGAAATTTGCTGTCAAGTTCTTCCTGAGCAATGGCATCCTCTATAAGCGCAACCATGATTGTGTTTTACTCTGATGTGTTGACAAAGCTGAAGCGGAGTTAATCATGACAGAAATGCACAGTGGTACATTTGGCACCCATTTGAGTGGGCATACTATGGCTAAAAAGATCCTAAGGGCAGGCTATTACTGGTCTACCATGGAAGCAGATTGCCATCAGCACTCCCGTACTTGCCACAAGTGTCAAGTCTACGCTGACAAGATTCATATTCCTCCGGTTCCTCTCAACGTGCTGACAGCTCCTTGGCCATTCGCAATATGGGGCATTGACATGATTGGAGAGATCAAGCCCACGGCTTCCAACGGACATCGCTTCATCCTGGTTGCCATTGACTACTTCACCAAATGGGTCGAAGCAGCTTCCTTCGCCTCTGTTACTAAAAATGTGGTTGCCCGCTTCATCAAGCAAAACCTCATATGCCGGTATGGTGTTCCAGATAGGATCATCACGGACAACGGTACAAATCTGAATAATACTATGATCACCGCATTGTGCGAACAGTTCAAGATTTATCATCACAATTCATCTCCCTATCGGCCGAAGATGAACGGTGTTGTTGAAGCTGCGAACAAATACATTAAGAAGATCATTCAGAAAATGATAGTCACTTACAAGGACTGGCATGAGATGTTACTGTTTGCTCTGCATGGATACCGTACGACGACACGTACTTCAACTGGGGCAACCCCATTTTCTTTGGTATATGGCATGGAAGCTGTCCTGCCCATGGAAGTTCAGATTCCCTCTTTAAGGATTATGAAGGACTCAAGTTTGAGTGAAGATGATTGGATTCAGACCCGACTTGATCAACTCAATTTGATCGACGAGAAGCGACTCGTTGCTGTGTGCCATGGTCAGACGTATCAAAAGCGGATGATCAAGGCCTTCAACAAGAAAGTCAAACGTCAAGTATATCAAGTCGGAGATCTCGTAATCAAGCGGATCATCCTGCCGCAAAGTGATCCCAGGGGCAAATGAACTCCTACATACGAAGGACCATTTGTGATCAAGAGCATATTTTATGGTGGTGCAATGATTCTGACCACCATGGACGGCGACGATTTGCTGCACCCTGCGAATGCAAACATAGTCAAAAGATACTACGCATAAAATAACCCGACAAGTCGAAAACCCGAAAGGGCGGCTTGGGCAAAAATGGGCATCCCGGTGGACCGAAAACCCGAAAGGGCGGTTCAGGAAAAAATTAGGGATAAAACAAAAAAATCTGTACACCCGGCAAGTTGAAAACCTGAAAGGGCGGCTTGGGCAAAAAGGGGTTTCCCGGTGGATCGAAAACCCCAGAGGGCGATTCAGGCAAAAGTTAGGGAATTAAAGCGTCTGGCTATGTCTCGTCAGATCACTTTCAGGATAATCTCTTCATCAACCAGCTCCAAGCTTCTAATCAATCCAGTCATCGGCAGACGAAGCATTGAATGGACAGATATTCAGAGTTGTGAAGGCTATAGCAGAATGGAATCCCATGGAATGGTTTCACATAGCCATCTTTCCTTTGTATAAATTTTTCAATTTTTTCGACGGCATCCTCTTACTAGGATGACTGTCTCCTCTGTACAAATATACTTATAGAAAGTTAATACAAATACTTTTCCAAATACAGAAATTTGCGTTGTCTTCCTTTTCTCTTTTCTTTTGCACTTATGTTTTATCTAAGAAACGTCCAATGTTTTGTTAAATAAGCATATGCATTTGAACATAATCATTTCCTTATGAATCAAGAAAGATGATTACTGATGGGTTGAAGGTACAAGTAGATATCTTGATGCCCTTTCAGAAGGAATCCTCAGCAGAGTTAAATTCCAAATTCCCCAGCCAGAGGGCCTTCCAGAACTCGATTCCCCTCAGAGTTAAGTTGCGGAATCCCCAGTGGAGCCTTAAAAATCTGGAAATCCAATCCCCAGCGGAACTAAGATTCCCTTCCATCAATCCCCAGCTGAACTAGGCTAGTGAAACTTCTCCCCACCGAGATACCTACCACCAAACTGAAAATTCTCAGTCATACCTCTCCAGCATGAGTCTGTCAGATTCTGAACTTCCCCAGTAGAGATCTTCAGGAGTTCTCATTCCCCGCAAATCACCAAGGAATGCCAATTCTCCAGCAGTGGCCCTAAGATCCCTCAATGATTGAAGATCTTGTTTTCCCCAAGCAGAATGAAGGTTCATTCTCAATGCCTCACAGGATAATCAGATGTTCTCCAGTGAAGATCTCCTCAAGATAAGAATCCCCAAAAGATTGGTATACAACCCAAACCCCTGTTTCTCCAGTAGTAGTCAACAAGGATGTCTCATCCTCAGCAATAAAATTTTTGTATTCCCCTGCAAGCAGTCAAGGATTCACTTTCCCTGGCAGCAGTCAAGATTCTTTATCTCCAGAATTCATCTATCCTCAGCAAGACAGCTCTTCGGCTTACATACGCATTCATCTACATTCATATCATAAACATTGATATAACATATTTTGCATCATACATATCATGCAACATAACTTTGTTTTTTAGCTAACATTTCACCCTTTTCAGGATAAAATTAAAAGGCTATCATTAACAATTATTCAGATACAGTATGGATACACCCCAGACACGGCGGTCATTCTACTACTCATTCGGACTACAGCAATCAGATACGGACTAGATACGCTCCAGACACGGCAGCCATTCTATCTCTCATTCAGATTCATTTATCCACCTCAAGGTTCAATGCATTCCAAACACGGATACCATTCTGACCCTTACAACAGCATCTTGATTCTCTCCGGTGCGTTCGCCACGGAAGTTATTCTGTCATTTATCTAGATCCCAGTTATAGTTTCAGATACACTTCAAACACAGAAGTCATTCTATTACTCATACGGATCTCAATCCTAGTTACAGTTTCAGATACACTCCAGACACGGAAGTCATTCTGCTACTCATACAACTTTCAACTTCAAATACAGTCCGGATACGCTCCAAACATGGTTGCCATTCTGTCACTCATTCAGAATTTGTCCCCAGCACGCAGTTGCTCCATACATATGTTTCTCTGTTACCCAGATACAATACAGATACACTCCAGACACGACAGTCATTCTGATATTCGTTCTACACTTCAAACACAGTTACAACTCAGATACGCCCCAGACACAGAGGTCATTCTTCTGCTCATACAAACTCAGTCCTTAGATGCAGTTCAAATACATTCCAGACACAGATACCATTTTGATCCTCATTCTTCTGACCCGTTACACTACATTTCAACAAACCTTCCAGATGGAATATTTAAGCCCATCCCCAAATGGCATCTCTAAGCCCATTCCCGTATCCATTGTTCTGATGAGTGCAAATTTAAGGGCACTCTAGTGTCCAATCTCCTTTTACCTTCGAGACGCGAAAGGAAAACCTGCCAATCTAACTCTTCAGGTGCAAGAAGATTGAACAGGGGCAACTGTTGTACCCCAAAATTTTCCCTCCCATTTCCTCAACATTTTCTCATCAGAATACCCTCATAGCTCAAGATCCAGTTAGGGTTTACTCTGCCCAAGACTCCTCATTGCACTGTTGACCCAAATTAGGGTTTGTGTTTGCACAAAGATGTTTGTACCTAAGATGCCTAAGATGACTTCCATGCTTCATTTTGGACTCACAAGTTTATCCTTACCAAGTTTCAAGTCTTGATTCTAAACTTTGCCCAGTCAATTGGACAGTTGACCTAGAAATCAGCTGTATTGGGGAAAAAGTCAAATGTGGTCAATTGACAGTCAAACCTCGTGATTTTTGACCCACATCAACATTATGAACTCATTTGAACCATTTGTTCAAGTTTGGATCACAATTCCACAAAGAAATTTGATCAGATCACCAAAAGGGCAAAATGGTCATTTTTAGGGTTTTGACTGCACAAAGGCAATTTTTGACTATTTAACCTAGCCAATGGCAAACCAAGATCATATATGGACTCAAGGACCCCATGGAATTGTCTTGACATGTTCAACAAGTTCAAAAGATCCCAAATGCACAAGCTTGACAGATGAATTTTCCAGTCAATTGATCAATTTTTGACTGTATACTGAAAAGTCAAACTTTGACTTTTTGGTCAAAATCAAGTGTCAAGATTCATTTTTCACCAAAACATGCCAATTTATGAAACTTGTTCATCAAGAAATCAAAAATTGCAAATTAGGGTTTAAAATGAAGAATTTTTATAACTTAGAATTTTTCTAAGTTATGAAAATCCCTAATTTTTTCCTAACTTTGTCCCATTTTTTCATCAAGATGCATTTGGATTCAAACAAAAGTCAAAACATGCAAGTTGTAGTCCATTGCAAAATCTATAACTTTGATTCACAAAGTTTCCTCAAAAGAAGCTTGTAGCTCAAGTTATGATTTTTGGAACAAGGGTGCAAAACATTCTTAACTTAGAGAAATTTTGACCTATTCTAGGCAGGATTTTTGCCTAACTTCATGACCACTTTTCACATGCTTCCACTTGGAATTTCAATTTTAATTACAAATATGGATTGTAGTACACATTCTAAGCTTTCCAAAATGTCCAAGAACTCATCAAAAAACCTCATGGTTAGGGAGAATCGAATTTGGCAATATGGGCAAAACTCACTTTGTTCATGGCCAATTTACATGTTCATAACTTTGCATTTTTGAACTCAGCATGTTCTAAGATGGATTACAGGTGCTTTATCTCATTCACACTCATAAATTTAATGCAAACCCCTTGTATTCAAGCCTTATATTATGTGTTTAAACATTGCATACAAGATTAAGCTATAATTAGAAAAAGCAATATATCCATTTTTGAAAAGTGGAACTTTATGTCAAGTTTGAAAATCAAGAAGTACAAGGCCATATCTTTGGGCACAAGTTCAGAAGCATATCACACTGATCAAGGGGGATGTTTGCAGCACATTAGAGGGGCCTGCACAAGCTTGTAAAACCAACTTGCCATTCTTGCTTAAGTTAGAAGTAACTTGGCATAACTTACACCAACTCTCATTTCAGCCAACACAAGCTTAAGCAAAGTTGTTGTACACCTTCCAAACATAAGACCTAAGCTAGAGCACGAGCCAAATACCTTCCAAACATCATCAAACCTCAAAACACCCTCCCACTGCAAAAAACAGAGTAACCTCTGCAGTTGGACTTTCATAAGCCAATCCATTCGTGCATTCTTGCTAAATCCAATTCATACACACTCCATACCATATATGAAAGCTATCCCAAGCATTGGACACGACCTGTAACACCTCTAACCAACATCACCATTTTCATTTTTCTGTTTTGCAGGTTGATTGCCATAGCTTGATCCAGTTGTTTTTAAAGCAAGTTAAAGGTTGGAATAGCATCTCTGAACTTCAAGCAAGCTGTACCAATCCTCATTTTGCCTTGAAGGTGCCTCCATTGTCAGACACGATCCAAGCTGAACAGGTAAGTTCATGGACTTCTATCTCTCAATATAGTAAGAGTTAGCTCTAAGTTTGTGAATGAAAAATGTTCTATTCATGCCCCTGAAGCTATACATATCTTTACTTTCCATTTATATTGCATGTGCTGAGAGAATTTAAGACCTGAACATTGACAAAAACTTAGGTTAAGAATTAGGGATGGAGAAATTCTCTCTCATTTCTGAGAGTTAGGTTAAGTTTTTTATATGTATGGAATCGTGGCTTGATGCTTAACATTTTTCATGTTGTGAGTTTGTGCTAAAAGTCCAAGAATCTTGAGATAGCAGAGGCGCGTGTTTTGTACAAAGAAGCTGGAGGTTGAAGAAGACAGAGTCTTCGGCTGGGCCTGAGATTTGTTTTTCCTTTTCACACCACTGCATTTCACATGCACCCCCTGGCCCATTTTGAGTTTTACTTGTCATTTTCCATTTTTTCCTTTTGATTTTGTTTCCATATTTTTATTTAAGCATGAAAAACTATTAAATTTATTTTTCCCACATTTTTTGCATTTTATTTGATATTTATTTGGCTTTATTTAGTTTTATATATAAATAAACATAAATATACTATTATTTAAAATAACTAAAAAATAATACAAACATATTTTATTTCTGATTTTTATTTTATGTTATCTCTTGAAAACATTTTATAATAAAAATATACTTTTTTTAATAATATTAAATATTTATTTTTGTACATATAATATATATTTAATAAATAATGTAAAATACTTATATATTTATTAGTATATTTAGGAAAAAATGCAAAGAATTAATACAATTTATTTTTATTAATATTTTGACCTCAAAAATACTTTTTTTTACAATATACCTTCTTTTATTTATTTTTGTACATAATTAATAAATATTACATAATAAATACCTTTTATTTATAAAATTAAGGTTTTACCCTAAATACATAAAAATACCAAAAATTAATTAATTTTATTTTTGTTTATTTGACACATAAAAAATACTTTTTTTTCATACATAAAAAAACCATTTTTTGCATCTTGCACATTTATTATATTTTTATTTTTATTTAATTGTTGTATATTAAATAATTTGTATAATTCAATTGGGATGTAATAGTTTAGGTTTAATTTCTTGCTAAAATATCCCCATTTGAACATTTGTACCCCCATCCCATATATTGTGTTGTAATAACTTAGGACCTTTTATTTTTCGCATTTAAAAGTTTTCTAATTATGCCATGTTAGAATTAGGGTTTTGTATGCAAAATTAACCAAAAAAATAGTTTGACCTAATTTCAAGATAAACAAGCATGAAAATGGACAACACTAAAGTGGTACTCATGATTTGAGAAGACGAGATTCTTTTATAAACAAAATAATAAATCCTATTTAAAACTTAAAGGAAGTTCTTATGTTCCTTTCAATTTGATGGCAGGATAATATGAATTTACTTTAGAAGAGATAATGACTAATTATTTATGGGGAAATATGGTTTTGTCAACATCAATAGAAAAACTAAAATAGTCTACTTATTTAATATCATAAATAGAAAAGTAGTGGGCATTTCACGTTTTTCTTTCGTTTTCATTCATATATAATATAATATATTGATAAAAGTTTGTCCAATATATTTTATTACTTTCACAAAAGAGCATTATTTCTCTTCAAAACTAATCAAACTATTTTGTGTTGACATAAAATAAAACCCATCAAACTATATGACATAAGCAGACTGCTCTTAAAATATATCCTCATTGAGCAATCATCCAATACTTTTTCTCATTCCCAATCTTAAAATTTTTTGCAATTGTTGATACTATAATCTGTATTAGTGAAAGTCTATTATCCAATTTAGTTTTGATCTGATCTTTAACTTCTACCACTTTTTCCAGTACCAACTAGCTTGTTGTGGAATCTCATAATCCAACCACTCTTCATCTTTGAGGTAAACATGGTGTATCCATTTATCCCAAAGATTCTCTTTGTTCTTTGCTATATTCCAAACATGTTTACCAATAGCAACAACATTCCAATGGAGACTGTTTTTAAAACCTATCACATCCATCTGCTTAGGCTTACAAAGACAATCCCAGGCTATATTACCAGGATTAGAAGATGTAGCTTTACCTGTTCATAAAAATGCTCTGCAGATAGTGGTAATGTCCTTGATTACCCTTTTGGGGACTATTATAATTTGGCTCAAGTAGGAATGTATAGTTAACATCATTGAGTTAATTAGAATAGTTCTACCAGCAAAGGAAATATGTCTTGAACTCCATGTCCTGATCCTGCCACTTATTTTGTCCACCAGGATTTGGTAATCTTTGGCTGAAATCCTCTTAGAATTGATGGGCATCCTAAGTACTTGAAAGGAAGCCTACTCATGATGAATCCTGAAGCATCCAAGATTTTTTGCAGGTCTGAATCTTTCATGCGACTGCAATAAATCTCAGATTTATTTTTGTTAGGATAGAGGCCAGAGATTCTAGAGAACAATTGTAATCCTTGCAACATGGAATAACTCGACAGGTAATCCCTATGATAGAAGAGGAGAACATCATCAGCAAAGCTTAGATGATTCAACTCTAAGGTGTCACATTTCTCATGGAATCTGAAATTGTCAAGAGAGCCAATTTTATTCATAATTCTAGACAAGTACTTCCTGTCAATAACAAAGATCAAGGGGGGCAATTAGGTCTCCTTGTCTTAATCCACGTTTGGCTTTACAGAAGCCATGCATTGTGTCATTCATCATGAGGGAAAACTTAGGAGTCCTAATGCATTTCGTGACCAGGACTATAAATCTACTAGGGAATTGGAGGCCAATCAACATCTCTTCTATGAAACTCCATTCTATTGTATCATAAGCTTTCCCGAGGAACCAATTTTATTCTAAATGCAACATATTTTATCAAAACAATGTTCTGCAAGCTAGATTTTAGTATTCGAACATTAGCACAACTCAATTTTAAACAATTTTCTTCTCCATAAGTGTGTGTGTGTGCGCAGACATGTAACCTATGATGTCAAGTGTTGCCTTAATATAATTCATCAAAGATAATCAATATAGATTCTAGTTTTGTTGAATTGTCTTATTGTTCAAGACTTAATTTTAAGCTTCAAAATGAGGGATGTTCCTTCTACTCGACACCCTCTGACAAGCAAGCCCATTTAGAAGAACCCTCTCTAATAGGAGAGGACATGTTATCACCCCGACACCTTTTAACAAGAGATAGAGACGATGAAGGCTCCAGAATAGAAAATCCAATTGTCGATGTAGTCAACTATTCAACCTCTGGGGTTATACCCGGTGTAGCATTTGCAACTACCAGGAAGACAGTCAACACAAGTAGAATCTATACTACCAGAGGAGGAGTAGAGGAAACGACAGGAGCCATCGATATCTGTCTACATAAAATGGTCATAAGACCCTGATTTTTGGCAAGCGCAAGAGCCTTCTACAATTGATCCATGTTATTTGCAAGACACGAGTAAACTTGTTAAAAAATAAAATAAAAAAAATAAAGTTCTCAGGATCCTCATCCCACCCAAAGAGTCTTTGTCTCTCGGAATGATCAGACTCACTGACAATTGAGTAAGTATCTAATCATCTCTCCTTTTGTTGGAAATAGAGTACTTCACAAAGATCAAATCCTTCTTCATAGTTGAGCCCCTGATATCAGGCGCATATATCCTCCTTCATTCTTATCTTCTCGGATGATATAGGATTTAACATATAATTATAAGAAGGAAAAGGCCGATAGAAATGCACCCTAGACCAATACTTCTGAAAATCACTTATATAAGAACGGGCACACCCTACTGGGGCCAAAAACAAACAAAAGAAAATATGAGCTTCAAGAGTAACAGGTTTCACCCGTATGAAATGTTCCAAAAAAATCACCCAGTCGGTGGCAAAATAGCCAAACCAAGGCATTGGGTGGCAAAGGAAAACCAATCTCTGATCCTAGGCATCATCCTAAAAAGTATGAGCTACAAAAAAATATCTAAAAAGAGCCTCAGGGAATGTTTCCAAGATTTATACACAACACATAGTTGGAACACCTTTATGATAGCCCAAGCTCCGGGATGAAGTTGTAAAGGGGAAACTTTCAAATGGTCCGTCATAGCCACCTCAAAATCAGAGAAGGGAAAACGTATCCTCAACCTGGTAAAAATACAATGGTAAAAAAGAATCAAAAAACCCTCAATAGAGCTGCATTTCCTCTCCACTGGACCTACAATGAGAATAAATTAGTCCGAGGGATTTCCAACCGTAATGCAAGCTTTTGCTATAACCTCAACTGTATTCAAAATGGAGGGGTTCCCAATCTCCTTCTCGAAGAAGAAGAAGAAACATTACCCTTTGAACCACTCTTGATGATAATAGGGCTATCGTTCACTATAACAAAAAATACAGTAAATGCTTAAATGAAAAGCCGAAAGGATGGAAAGGTACCTCGAAATATAAGGTTGAAGGCAGTCAAGCAAAACAGAAAGTCAAAAGTCGAAGCTTCAATTCAAGATCGACATCAATTAACAAGTGTTGATTCAAGAAGCATCGTGATTGCGACCTTCGATTCATGGTACCACAACAAGGATTCACCAGAGAAGCTTCGCTCTACCATAACTTTTTTTATCTATTCCATTTCTGGTTCCATAACAGAATAGATTTTAATTTAGGGGAATGCTCAAAGGTCATCCCATGCTCCACTTTAGGTTCCGTAGTGACATCTTATGTCACATAAGTTGGATTGGTTTCTTTTTCCTTTTTATTTATTGGGCTATATTTTTTCTTTACGTTTCTTTATTTTTCTTTAGGCACTTCATTGGTTGTCTCTTGGTCCTCACTAATCAATATAGGAGCATTGTGTGGTGTGATAATTCCTTATCAATTGGTTCATCTTCAATTGAGTCCTTAAATACTACTTCTTCCTCTGGAACTTCTTGTTCTCCTTCTTTTAATGATATTTCCTCTATAATTTGTAAGTACGAAGTGCGCCTAAGAGGGGGTGAATTAAGTATTTTTAAAAATTATGGTTTTAGTGATGATGGATATTATTTTTCTGGTTAATGGTGAGTTTAGGAAAGATTAAAGTGCATAAAAATAAAGAGACACGGGTGATATATCCTGGTTCGCCTCACAGTCCGAGAGTACTCCAATCTCCTTTCAACATGAAAGAGATTTCCTTATTGTGGAAAATTTAAACAAGAACTACCAAAAAGCCAATAACAATCCTCTAGGACCAAGAACAATCCTCTTGGATTTTCACTATGTCAACAATGAGAACAATCCTCACAAAGTGACTACACTTGTATCCGAAAATCCTGGAAAGAAAAGATTAGGAAAGTCCAATCTCATTTATTCTATAAATACTCCTCTTTTGCGACGTAACATGTTTGTTTTCATTTTTTCAAGATTTTTGGCTCCACCTCAATTTATGTCACAAACTAACTTGAGCGTTGAAGTCCTAATCTTGTAGGTTCATCGTATTATCCACGTCGGAGCTTCGAAAGACATCGTGATCTGGACTTGGTTCCTTGATTCTAATTCTACAATAGAATAATGACGTAGTCTATGAGAACGATATTTAAGTCCTACTAAATTTTACCACCAAACCTCTCCCTTCTAAATCACCACAGGTTCGACAGTTGCACAAAATAAAGATGATGCCAAATATTCCTGAACTAAGTTACACCCAAATACTCCTTATCAATATTGTTGGGGAAGATCCATCCGATTGAATCGAACCTCACTCGTCAGTCTCGAGAGGAGACACATCTTCAAGTGGATACCAAGGAGATGAGAGATGGATCTTAGTGTCATTACTGCAACTATAACTAATCATTTTGTTTTCGAAATTCAGTGGGATGATGGAAGCTCATGTAATTTGGTCTACCTATAAATCCTCACTAAACTTGAACTAAGACCACAAGATTTGAAACATTGTACAAATCAAAGCATAATTGCTTTTCACGACTTCTCTACTCATCCTTGTGGACACATCTACTTTCCTTTCACCTTAGGAGAAGGACATGGAATAAAAATGGTAAACGTCTGCTTCTTCGTGATCATAGGTGAAAACGCGTACAATGGCATCTCAGGACACCCATTCTTTTCTGAACTAGACAAACTCGCCTCTCTAATGCATTTGAAGTTGGAATACCATGCAGAATCCAGTGTACCCTTCATAACCAAGGTATGTCTTCTCAGAGCTTGCCACATACTATAAGGGAGTATGAAGAAACTGACCAGTGCCTCCATCATCTGGGAGGAAGATCTCAAAGTAAGTCTTTAGATGACACTATAGTCAAACTCAGTGCACATGATGTATAACGTTCCTTGTATAGTGTTTAACGTGGGAATTGGTAAACAACCGCTGATCTTCCAAAATGTTACTTATTTGGTGACTCGCAGGATCGATCAGATTGATCCTAAGACATGGTTGATTTTGGGGTTTTGACTAAGTTTGACAATGGTTAAATGACAAGAAAATAAAGAAGCTTTATGTAAATTGCATGAAGAAGAAAACTTGATAGAACAAAGGAAGGCTTAAAATGAAGGCTTCGACTGGAAAAGTAAATGAAGAGCAATAAAGTTCTGGAAAAATAAATGACTTTGATTAATTAAAGTGGTGTTTCACACATACATTCTCAACAATTCTTTCGCTCACACTGGGTACTTGAATCTATATGAGTGACTTGTATATAATTGTGAACACACGCGAAAAACTGCGTGAACTACTAATATTTATACTAAACACATCTCAGGTAACCGTCGGGCAGTTACACTGCTTCGAGATGACTCCACTTGGCACGCTCACAGCATTCGACGCTCCAGATCTTGGCACGTTGCATTTGGTAACCGCTGGGAACCGTTTTCCCTCCAAACGTTTGAATCTCAAACCGCTCCGCTCTGAGCATCGAACTCCTTTGTCGAGAAGCACCTTCGACGTCGAAGGCAACAGGATTCTTACTTAGAAGAAATTCTCTAAGTACCTTGCCATCTTCTGATGAGCATTTCGACAGAATTAGCTGGTCGAAACCATCCTTCATGCTTAATGGCTTATATTAATAAAAACAAGGGTGTCGAGTTTTAGGAGCCAACACATAGTGAGTTGGAAACGATAAACAAAATAAAATAAAAATTCCTAAGGCCTTCCCCATATGGTAACTTCAAAAGTATCCAGCTTGATAGTAACTCTTTGAGGATTGTAAAGATAGGAGCCAACATGTCTGTTGAGAAGGGATAGTTAATTGTTTAAGAGTTAGTGCCAACCTTTTTATTCTCCCCATGAGATTCCCGAGGTAGATCCCAACGTGGCATGCCACAAATTGAACATAGACTCCAGTTCTAAATATGTAGCGTGAAGATGGCGAATACTGTCGTCTAAAAAGGCCATATCAACTGTAAAGATGGTGCAAGGTTTACTAGATGCTAATTTCACCTCTGAACTCAAGTATAACAATTGACTATCTAACATAGTACTAGTCATTAACGCTTTTGGAAATGGAGAATATGTGTTGACTAAACTGACCTAAACAAGGTGTGCCCTAAATATTATTACCCATTCCCCAACATTGAAGAGTTGGTTGACAGTTCTGCTTGGTACAAATTTATGTCCTTCAAATACGCCTATTCTAGCCATAACAAGAATTTGATGTACAAACCAGATAGAGGAAAAGAAACCTTTATGACCGAACAATAAAATTATTAATATAATGTCATGCCCTTTGACCTCAAGAAGGCTAGAGCAACATGTCAGAGGATGATGAATAAAGTCTTTAAGGAAGATATAAAAGAAACATTAGAAGTCTATATGGATGATATGATTGTTATGTCAAGTGAAGAAGAATTTCATGATCAGCACCTCACCCGCGACTTCCAAAGAGTTTTCCAATATGATATGAGGTTGAATCCAAAACTGCACCTTTAGGGTGAAATTTGTAAAGTTCATGAGCTTATACCTTACAAAAATAGGAATAGATACAAATTCGGACAAGTTTGACACAATGATGAAAATGATTTCACCTACGTCAAAGAACTGGGTGATAAAGTTGAATGGGATATTAACAACTCTGAAGAGATTCATCTCAAATTCGAAACTACATATCCTCCTCTCCTATAAACTGTTGAAAAAAGAGGCCTAATTCGAATGGATGCCATAGTTCCAGTAATCTTTCACATCCTTGAAGGTAGCTTTATCCACCCCAGTAATTCTAACTAGACATTTTCTAGGAGAATCTTTGTTTCTATACCTAGCTCTCTCTGAAGAGGCAGTTAGCTTCGTCATAGTTAGAGAGTCAGACAGTCAATTGCATCTTATATATTTCATTTCAAAAGCTCTGGCCAAACATGAGACACAATATCAAAAGATTGAGAAAGTGTTTTTAGCCCTCGTAACCGCATCAAGAAAGTTATGGCATTACTTCCTAGCTCACACGATACATGATAATAGTGAGAACATACCGTCCATTGAATAAAATCCTCCACCTACCCAATATGGTGGGGAGATTCACCAAATGGTTGATCGAGATGTCTGAATTTGATGTTGTACATGAATCTTTGAAGCCACTAAAGTCCTAATAATTTTTAGATTTCATACCAGAAATGATGCCCAATAAACCAGAACTGGCACACACCTAGATAATTTTCACAAATAGATCATCCAAAAATCGTGGGAGCAGAGCTAGGCTCATTCTAAAGAATGAATCTAGATTGACTATTGAAGTATCCCTGAAATTTGAGTTTCTGACCACCAATAATCAAGCTGAATATGAAACAGATATAACAGTTCTCACACTAGCATCTGAGATGGAGGCAGAAAGAATCAACTTGAAAACATATTCTCATCTAATGGTATCACATATCAAAAGAAAAGCTTAAACGAAAGAAATAGTGCTACAACTCTATGTACGGTTAGCGAGAGAAAATTTAACCAAGTTCCATATGTTTAAAGTAGAGAATATCCAAATAGAGGAAAATAACTAAGTTGATATCGTCTCCAAATTGGACAGTAGAAGGTCCTTAGGCATAAACCATTCATTCATTCAGGAAACCTTGAAGAGCCCCAACATAAAGCCCCAAGGATGGTGACGTTTACCATAAATTATGACGATTGGACATCCTAGATGACACCTATTGCATGGTACATAGAGCAAGGGAGACCTCTCCCCGACCCATCTGAAGAAAGTCCTGTAAAGAGAAGATATAATTTATAATCATTAATTAAGGGAACTGTGTATAGGAGAGGGTTGTCAACTTTTGTACTAAAGTGTTTAGAAAAATAGGAAGTCACACATACCTTGGCCGAAGTACACAAAGGAGTTGTAGGGCAACATCTAGGAACCCAAATGCTAGCGAAAAATGCCATGAGAGATGACTATTACTGGCCGAACATGGTAGAGGACATGAAAGAATACGTTAAAAAATGTGACTAAATCCATATGCATAGAGACATGTATAACACACCACCTTTCAAGCTACACTCCTTGACCTTGTCGTGGTCCTTCTCATAATTGGGAATGGGCATCCTCGGACCGTTTCCTTAAGCCTTAGGGAAACTCAAGTTCCTAGTTGTAGAAATAGATTATTTCATTAAGTGGATAGAAGTAGAGGCATTGATAACTATTACAATGATGAATATTATGAAAATCTTAAAAAGAAACATCCTAGCACGATACGGGATTCCCAGGGCTGTCATTATGAACAATGACACCTAGTTCATGGATAGGAAATTCAAAATCCTTTTGGAATAATTAAGTGTTAATCAACACTTCATGTTGGTAGAACACTCCAAACCAATGGATATCATGAAGCTGCAAACTAGATGATTCTTAGAAGGTTGAAATGAAGGTTAGAAACAACCAAATGATATTAGGAAGATGAACTTCCACATGTCCTTTTGGCATACATAACCACACCTCATTCAACCACCTATGAAACACCTTTTTGATTGACTTATGGAACAAAAGTTGTCATTCCCGTCGAAATTACAAAATTAAGCTAGAGGACAACTAACCATTTGATCGAATAATATAATTGTAATGTAATCATGGAATAAATATACCTATTATAGTAAAAAAAGGAGTTTCAATGCTTTGTTGAGCATGATTGTAAAGCAAGAAATAACTGCTAACACTACTATAAAAATAGGCTTTTTACCTTGGTTATATAGGGGTTTTACCTTGGTTTGGAAGACAAGGTAATGAAGGGTGTCATAGAAAGTGCACCATGTTTCCCCTTGTTTGATCTTCCACCCGAGGTAAAAATGAAATTGGTCATGAGTTCGATCCCAACAACTGCATTTTTGTATTTTTCTTGAAAATAAACTACCTTTCCTCTTAGTTTTAAAAATACTCGAGGTGAAATATATATATATATATATATATATATATATATATATATATATATATATATATATATATATATATATATATATATATATATATATATATATATATATATATATATATATATATATATATATATATATATATATATATATATATATATATATATATATATATATATATATATATATATATATATATATATATATATATATATATATATATATATATATATATATATATATATATATAATGTGTGTGTGTGTGTTCACGTGCGTGTGTGTGTGTGTGTGTGTGTGTGTGTGTGTGTGTGTGTGTGTGTGTGTGTGTGTGTGTGTGTGTGTGTGTGTGTGTGTGTGTGTGTGTGTGTGTGTGTGTGTGTGTGTGTGTGTGTGTGTGTGTGTGCGTGTATGCATATGTATGTAAGTATATAATATATCCTTTTTTTATTTTAAATATTTTATTAAAATTTTACATTATTTTTGTTTCAATCTACAAATTCTAAATTTGTTGAAAAATTCTAAATCATATTCATCATGATCATGCATTTGAAGTTATTGAATCTCACATTATAAAATTTGTTGCATACTGTGATATGGTGGGAGAACTGACTTGGTTGTTTTGCGTTTTATCACAATTATTGTCGATAGCAAGAGTCGCCACCAACTTTTCTTTTATCCAATAAAGGAAAGGGTGAAAAGAAAAGGAAATACCTTTTGAGATATTTTCTTGAGTTCGGGGGGTAGGTTATGAAAAGGGAAGGTGTTAGCACCCTTTTCATCCGTAGTTATCTACGGGCTCTTAGTTGCTAGCTCACTTTGAAATGCTTTACTTGAAATGTGTTTGTGATTGATTTTGAAAGTATTTTGGAAAAGCGCCTTCGTTTTGGTGAACTTTGTAATGATTCCCGTCTCTATAAGAATGTATACAAAGTGTTAACTTTTAAAAATATTTCATTTAAAAGTGTTAGTGTGTTTGAAAAATGTTTGGAAAATGGTTATGAGCAAGCCTCTACGAGCGTTCTACCTACTCAAAAAGTCTTTGTTCATTTCCTCCTCCTTTAGATATCGCTATCTTACCATTGATTGGTAAGAAGCCCTATCTTTGGATGTAAAGGGACATGCATAGGTCATTGTATAGTCATAGAATGCAATGTTGTAAGATACTTTAGCAAGTTTTGTAAGGGGCTAAGATCATCTATGAAGGCAACATTTGGAGGGACATCGAGGGACTATGATCTTGTATTTGATTTTTTTGCTAAAGTATCTCACATGCGAAACATGACTATTTTTCTCAAGGCAACAAGTGAAGTTAACCCTAGAGGTGCAAGTGTGCAAAGTTTTTGTTTTCATGCTTTTGTTCTTGAATTAGGGTTTGCTACTTGTTGATTTTAGTCTTGTCATACAAACCCTAATTACTAGCATTTATATTGAAGGCGTAAATTGCGGAAATGTAAAGTTCTACGCTATTACATCATTTAGAAATGGGGGTATAATTTACAAATGGGAAGATAAGAGGAATTAAACCTAATTACTATTACAACTATATTGAATTTGAGTAATAATGTCCAAGGATGAATAAATATATATGAATGAATAAATGGAAAAGAAAATTGGTTTTTTGTTTGTGTTTTTGTTAAGAAAAAGGTTTTAACCTAATTAAATCAAAAGAAAGTAATTAAATTAAGAAAATTAAACCTAAGTAAATTAAGAAAATAAATTGGATTTGATTAAAGAAATAAGTTTTTTAGGGTTTTATGAAAAGGTTTTAATATTAATTAAACTAGTATAAAAAGTTAATTAATCAAACAAACCTAAGTTCTAAATTAATTTTAATAAAAAAATAAAATAAAATAAAATAAACCTAAGTCTAATATTTATTTAATTTTAAGAAAAGAAGATTAATTTAATAAGAAAAAATGTTTTTTTTTGTCTTTTTTGTTTTAAAATAAATAAAATATAAGTATAAAATATAAATAATAAATAAAAATATTTTTTGGTTTTTTCTTTATTAATAAAAATAATAATAATAATAATAATAATAATAATAATAATAATAATAATAATAATAATAATAATAATAATAGAGCAAAAGAAAATAAAATAAAATAAAAAAATTTAAAGTTAGGGGTGTGAAAACAGTTTAAGGTGTAAGTGAGCAAAAAAACAGATTTGTTAGGCCCAATATGATTTTTTTATTTGGAATGAGAATAAAAAATAAAAAAAATAAAAACAATGGCCTGCGTGGCAAAGTGTAATGGGGGGTTAATCAGAAAAATAACACAAGGCCCAATGGAAGGGAGGCCCAAGCGCGCTGGTTGTGACAGAAATAAAAAACAATGAAAATATTTTTAGGAAAAAGGGCAACGCTAGGGCTCGAACCCAGGCCCTTAGCAATAACGCGCGCGCTCTCTACCACTGGGGTGGCTATACATCTGGTGTCTTATATCAAACCATAAATATATATTAGAAAATCAGTTCTAATGATAAATTTCATCTTCTTCCTCGCGCCAGCCAGAGCCCCTGCAACTCATGCATTTCTCAACCATTCTCAAAACATCAAACTTGTTAGAAGTTTCACCACAATTCCAGAAATGCAAATAACTTAAACAAAGGCTCAAAGATGAGCACGAATTTTGACTAGTACCAATTCTAACCTAATTTTTTCAGAAAGTTCAAACTTAAAATTCTTAATATTCAAGCAATATAAATAAATTCTAAGGACAGGGTCAGCTTCAGGGAAATGATGCCTACGTTTCATCTTTGAAAATGGAAAGCTAACAATGCCTATATAAAGAGATTGACAATCAGAAAACTTACCTCAAAACTGGATTTCGTGTTTTAAGTTTGAGCTTTTCTCAAGGTGTTTTAATGGTCTGGTTAGCTTCCTTGAACCTCCAGGAAGCTATTCCAATGGTTACCTTGAGTTAAGAGTGCTTGAACTGTTCTAGAGAAGTCTAAGTGAAAACCTTTGTTTTTGAAAATGGAAGACGGTGATGGAGGGGTTACAGATCTGTAACAGGGATTGGGATAACTTTTATATGAAGTAAGGAAGCTTTGTGAATGGTTTGGCCAAGAAACACATGAGTAGATTTTGAGTTGGATGTTCAAAGTAAAAAATGACACAAAAATGGAGGTTTTATGCAATTTCTAGCTTGAGGGAGTTTGAGGGTATTTTAGTGCTTGTAATGTCGTGCCTCAGCTCATAAATAGTGTCTCTATTTATAAGCAAAAGGTTTGGAGTTCTCAAGTTGATCTGAGTTCAAAATCCATGTTTAAGCTCAACATGTGATTTTCTTGACAAAATAAGTTTCCATGCCTTGTACCTTTGTTAATAGAGTTGTTAACCAATTTGTTGTACCCCAAAATTTTCCCTCCCATTTCATCAATATTTTCTCACCACAAAACCCTTGGAGCTCAAGATCCAGTTAGGGTTTGCTCTGCTCAAGTCTCCTCCTTGCACTGTTGACCCAAATTAGGGTTTGTGTTTGCACAAAGATGTTTTGACCTAAAAGGCCCAAGATGACTTTCATGCTTCATGTTGGACTCACAAGTTTATCTATACCAAGTTTCAAGCCTTGATTCCAATCTTTGCCCAGTCAATTGGACAGTTGACCTAGAAATCAGCTGTATTGGGGAAAAAGTCAACTGTGGTCAATTGACAGTCAAACTTCATGATTTTTGACCCACATCAACATTATGAAATCATATGAACCATTTGGTCAAGTTTGGATCACAATTCCACAAGAAATTTGATCAGATCACCAAAAGGGCAAAATGGTCATTTTTAGGGTTTTGACTGCACAAAGGCAATTTTTGACTGTTTGACCTAGCCAATGGCAAACCAAGCTCACATATGGACTCAAGGACTCAATGACATGGTCTTGACATATTCAACAAGTTCAAAAAATCCCAAATGCACAAGATTGACAGATGAATTTTCCAGTCAACTGAGCCAAATTTGACTGTATACTGAAAAGTCAAACTTTGACTTTTTGGTCAAAATCAAGTGTCAAGATTCATTTTTCATCAAGACATGTCAAATCATGAAACTTGTTCATCAAGAAATCAAAAATTACAAATTAGGGTTTGAAATGAAGAAATTTCATAACTTAGAAAATTTCTAAGTTATGAAAATCCCTAATTTTTTTTCTAACTTTGTCCCATCTTTTCATCAAGATGAATTTGGATTCAAGAAAAACTCAAAACATTAAAGTTATAGTCCATTGCAAAATCTACAACTTTGATTCACAAAGTTTCCTCAAAAGAAGCTTGTAGCTCAAGTTACAATTTTTGGAATAGGGGTGCAAAACATTCTTAACTTAGAAAATATTTGACCTATTCTAGGCAGGATTTTTGCCTAACTTCATGGCCACTTTTCATATGCTTCCACTTGGAATTTCAAATTGCATTACAAAGATGGATTGTAGTACACATTCCAAGCTTTCCAAAATGTCCAAGAACTTCTCAAACACCCTTGTGGTTAGGGAGAATCGAATTTGTCAATATGGGCAAAAGTCACTTTGTTCATGAGCCATTTTCATGTTCATACACTTTGCATTTTTTCAAATCAGCATGTGCAAGCTAGTTACAGGCCTTTTATCTCATCCACACTCAATAATTTAATGCAAATCCTTTGTGTTCAAGCCTTATCTTATGTGTTTAACCATTACATGCCAATTTAATCCATAATTAGAAAAAGTGACTTAGCCATTTTTGAAAAGTTGAACTTTATGTCAAGTTTGCAAATCAAGAGGTACATGCCAAATCTTTTGGGCACAAGTTCATGAGAAAAGTCCACTGATCAAGAGTGATTTATGCAGCATACTTGAGGGGCCTGTGTTGGCCTAGAAACCAAGTTGACAACTTTTGCTTACAAAGGAAGAAACTTGCATTTTGTACAACATCTCACATTGCTGCAAGAACTAGCCTAAGCAAACATTGTGAACACATTCCATACTCCTCAACTAACCTGAAACACGAGCCAACTACCTTCAATACCTCCCTAAACATCAAAACACCATCCTCTTGCAAAAACAGGGCACCTGCTGCAGATTGAGGTCCACAACTCAATCCATTCGTGCGCCTTGGCCAAAACCAGTTCAAACACACTCCCTACCATTCATTGAAACTATCCCAAGCCCTAGCTACAGACTGTAACACCTCTAACCAACTTCACCATTTTCAATTTTTCTGTTTTGCAGGTTGACTTCTATAGCTCGATTCATTTAGTTTCAAAGCAAGCTAAAGGTTGGAGAAGCATCCCTGAACTTCAAGCAAGTTGTACAAGTCCTCAAGTTGCACTGAAAGTACCTCCATTGTCATACACGAATCAAGCTGAACAGGTAAGTTTTTGAACTTCTATCTCTCTATCCAGGCATAGTTAGGTTTAAGTTTGTGAATAAAACATGTTCTAATCATAGCCCTGAAGCCATCCATATAGTTACTTTTCATTTATGTTGTGTGTGCTAAGAGTATTTTGAACCTGAACATTAGGAAAAAGTTAGGTCAAGAATTGGGGGAGAAGAAATTCTCTCTCATTTCTGAGAGTTAGATCAAGTTCTTGGTATGTATGGATTCGTGGTTTGATGCTTGACATTTTTTGTGTTATAAGTTTGTGCTAAAAGTCCAAGAATCAGGATGTTTGAACAAGGTGGGAAAGGCGCGCGTTTTTGACAAAATTGTTGCTGGAGGTTGAAGACAAGCCTTCTTGGGCTGGGCCTGACTTGTTCTTAATTTTTTCACTTTCATTTTTCACATACACCCCCCTGGCCCATTTTGAGATATATTTGTCATTTTTGATTTTTTCCTTTTGATTTTGATTTTATATTTTTATCCAAACATGAAAAAACATTAAAAATATTTTTCTCACATTTTTTACATTTTTATTTGATATTTATTTGTTTCATTTAGTTATATATGTAAATAAATACATAATACCTTTTATTTTAAAAGTACAAAAAATAATAAAAATACATTTTATTTTCTGATTTTATTTTATTTTATCTTTTGAAAACATTTTATAAAAAATATACTTTTTTGTAAATAATAAATATTTTATTTTTGTACATATTTAATATATTTAGTAAATAATATAAATACTTATATATTTATTAGAATATTTAGGATAAAAATATAAAAATAATACATTTTTATTTTTATTAATATTTAACCTCAAAAATCACTTTTTTTACAATATACTTCCTTTTTTTTTAATCTTTTTTGTATATAATTAATAAACATTGTATATATTAAATAATAAATACCTTTTATTTACAAAATTAGGGTTTTGTCCTAAACCAACGAAAATACCAAAAAATAATCTTTTTTTATTTTGTTTATTTGTCACATAAAAAATACCTTTTACATGCATATAAAAATCATTTTTTGCATCTTGCATATTTATTTTATTTTATTTAATTATTATGCAATTAAATACCTTATAAATTCCATTTGGATTGTAATAGTTTAGATTTAAATTTCTTGCTAAAATATCCTCATTTGAACATTTGTACCCCCCATCCCATATTTGTGTTGTAATAACTTAGGACCTTTAAATTTCGCACTTTAAAGCTTTCTAAATATGCCATGATAAGACTTAGGGTTTTGTATGCAAAAATCAAACAACAAGTAGCTTGACCTAATTCAAAGATAACAAAGCATGAAAATGAACAACACTAATCACACTTGCACCCCTAGGGTTACTCCACTTGTTGCCTTCAATAAATGGGCCATGTTGCATGTTAGGTGTCTTTGGCAAAACAAAAACAATTCAAATGATCATAGTCCCTCGATGACGCTTTCGAAAGTTGCCTAAAAATGATCAAGTCCCTCAAAAGAAAAAGTTGCCAAAGACACTTGGCACTATTGCAATCATGGTCTAAACGATGACCCGCGCCCGTCCCGCTCACATCCTAACACAAGATTGTCCACCAAATACAATGGTGGAACAAAATTGTTAAAAGGGTTAAAAACATAGGAAAGATCTTTGAGAAATTTAGGGTAGATAGCTCTTGGTTACTTGCCAACTTGCAAAACAAAAACACTTGCCTATTTTTCAAAACCACACATCACAACACACTTTCAAAACAACTTTCAAAAACATTGAAAACTTTTTAAAAGATATACATCTTTGTATACATCCCAATATGGATCATTACAAAGGTTGCCACCACATTGGCCTCTTTTCAAAACATTTTCAAACCCACACACAAAGCACCATTTCAAACAATTGAAAACACAAGGCAAGTGATCTAAGCAAGTAACTAAGAGCCCATGGATAACCATCGATAGAAAGGGTGCTAATACCTTCCCTTTCTATAATCTACCCCCCGAACCCGAGAAAACATCTCAAAGGTTTTTGCTGTGCTTTTTAACCTTTCCTTAGGATAAAATAAAAAGTCGGTGGCGACTCTTGCTCAACCGAAACATTTGCGAAAACAAACGCAAAATCCAAGTCAGTTCTCCCACCATATCACAGAACTGGCGACTCTGCTGGGGAATTTTTTAAAGTGGAGTAACCTTAGGGCTTAGATCACCCTCTTGCATGACTAATTGTTTGTTTTGATTGCTTTATATCTCGGTTCTCTTGTTTGGGCTTGAAATCCTACACCTGGATTTGGGGAAACATTCATAGATAGCAATACGTTGTGGAAACTGTGCAAGGTATATCGACACGGTTGAAGCAATAGCTATATTAGTGCGACATATTTGTGAGTACCGGTAACCCTTGAGTTCAATCAAGGAGAGTACGGGGCCGCTGAGTGATGTCACTAAGCACTAATGACCTAGAACCTTACTTGACCATCTTGGCCTTTCATTAGGGGTAGTGAGATGACCGGCTTTGGTGCAGTCCGAAGTTGGTAGATACTCGATACTACACTCATTGAGGGTTGTTTTCTTGGAATATTTTGGTCACTAGTTAAGTGGCTAAACCAAAACGATGAACATGGAAAACAATCCAATGATATTGAGCTCCTTAGAACCCGGTTACTATTTATAGGACAGGTTTTTAAGCCAACTACACTCAAGATGGTACTTACCTATGAAACCCCATGCAAGCCTGAAACTAGGGTTTTGTGTGATTTGCTTGTACATATGTTTGTGCATACATCATGAGCATCATAAAGCATCATATGCATACACTAACCATTTCAAGGGTTTAGATCTTCATCTTTGTTCTTGTTTTGTAGGTCATGGAAATTCTTCGCAGGAAAACTATCCAAGTCAACCTTGTGAGAATCCCTCCTCAACTCAAGGAGCTCACATCAAGAATTCCGGAAAGTTCTCCCTTCAGTGAAAGACATGGTAGACTGCTCAGCTTAGTTAACACCAGCATTGAAGAGGACATGGTAAAGGTGTTGTTCCAGTTCTTTGACCCCCTTCACCACTGTTTCACTTTCCCCGACTACCAATTGGTGCCCACTTTGGAGGAATTTTCTCAACTCCTGAGAATTCCTATCCTTAATCAACTACCCTACAACGGTACGGAAAAAGAACCAAAGCCTGAAGATGTTGCTCAAGCACTACACTTGCAACCATCTGACATCAAGGGGCATTGGGAAACTAGAAGCGGTGTCAAAGGCTTCTTGGAAAAATTCTTGTTTGAGAAGGCACAAGAGTGTTGGAGTTCATTGGACCTACAAGCCTTTGAAGAAATTGTGGCATTCCTCATTTATGGGTTGGTCTTGTTCCCAAATCCTGACCAGCTTGTAGATGTCAATGCCGTCAAGATCTTCTTATCCAGGAATCCAATACCAACATTGCTTGGGGACATTCTTCACTCATTTTCACACGAACAATGAGAAAGAGGGGTGTTCTCATGTGCTGTACTCCTCTCCTTGCAAGGTGGTTTATTTCGCACCTTCCACAATCTGTTTTGAAGAATGACCAAGGCTTAAGGTGGTCACAACGGTTGATGACCCTCACTCACTCTGATGTACATTGGTGTTCTCGGTCCAGAGAAAATGTCATCATCGTCGATCGTTGTGGAGAATTCCCTAATGTTCCATTACTCGGCATTAGGGGAGGCATTACCTACAACCCTTGTCTAGCTTTGAGACAATTTGGATATGCACGGAGGGATGGCCCTCACGACATGTTAATTCCTGACCTAGTTTTTGGCTTCGACAACGATGCATAAGGACTTCGCCAAAGATTCATCAGAGCTTGGAGGATGCCTAACAAGGTAGACAGCAAGACACTGGGGCACGAGAACTCCATCCCTCTTGAGCCTTATCTCAAGTGGGTACGAACCCGAGCCCAGAGTCTAATGATGCCTTATCCTCATGTTCTCCCTGTGATTAAAGAGCCCGTTAAGGAAGGAGAGGTTCCCTACACCATCCTATATCCTGACATGCCTACATCGTGGGAGGAGATGCAGAAGAGTTGGATCCAACTCAAGGAGGAACGGAACACTTTTGAAGCCAACTTCTACGCCAGTGAGAAGAAGGTTTTGGAGCTTACCCGCCGACTCCATGAGGAAGAGACCCTTAACACCTACATCGCACCAAAGAGGATGCGCAACGTCTTTTTACCTTGAGAAGTTTTTTGTAATATTTGGCCCTGCTTGGGAACAAAGAGCAAGTGAAAAAGAAGAAGAAGAGAGTCGGGGTGGCTACCCTAGGAAGAAGGTTTGAGCGTGAAGCCAGAAGAGTCCTTGAATTTCCCCCTATGTCTGAAGAGGGAACCATTAAAGGGAATGCGGCTGCGGTACTGTCGGAATCCGAAGCTGAAGAAGGAGAGGCTGAGGAAGACGAAGACTACTCTGAGCAACAATACCCGCCCGCCGATGATAAGTACAAAGGTTTGGAAGACAGGTTGGCAGCTATGGAACTACATAGAGTTCCCGGCTTAGATTTTGAAGATTTGGGATTAGTTGCTGGAATTGTGATCCCCCCGAAGTTCAAAGTGCCAGTTTTTGCAAGATATGACGGGCTGTCTTGCCCGAAAATGCATCTCAGATCATATGTAAGGAAGATCCAACCTTACACTGCAGACAAGAACCTGTGGATCCATTTCTTTCAGGATAGCCTTTCAGGGGCTCAACTCGAATGGTTCTATCAGCTGGATGGAGCCAGTATCCGAAACTGGGAGGACTTGGCTACCGCATTTTATAAACAGTATCAGTACAATTTTGACCTCGCTCCCACGTGTACCCAACTCCAGGGTATGTCACTGGGGACAGGCGAAGGATTCAAGGAGTATGCGCAAAAGTGGAGGGACCTGGCTGGCAGGGTGCAGCCACCTTTGACTGACCGTGAACTTGTTGATATGTTCTTGGGGACCCTGTCTGGTCCGTTCTTCAATCATCTGATTGGTAATTCTTCTGCTAGGTTCACAGACCTGATCTTAACCGGTGAGAGGATAGAAGCTGGTATCAAGTCGGGGAAGATACAGAAAGGTGCCTCCTCGAGTACTGAAAAGAAGCCCTTCAAGAAGGAAGTCAGTGTTGTTTATGGTCCCAAAAGACAAATTAAACCGGAACGCCGCCAAGCTGTTAATGCATTGGTAATTTTGAAGCCTGCTGCTGCTCCTTAGCAGTATAACCAACCAAGGGGTGAGAGACCCAAGAGGCAGTACACTCGGCTCAGTATGACCCTGTCTCAGATTTTGCCGCAACTACTGTCAATCAATCTGGTAACTGTCAAAGAAGCTCTGAAGGTAGTGAACACAGCTTCTCCGAAGTACAAACCCAACGCCCGTTGCGCTTATCACTCCGATAGCCCGGGGCATACTACTGATGATTGCTGGGCTCTGAGGAATAAGGTTCAAGACCTTATTGATGCTAAAGAAATACAGTTTGAGGCGCCCGAAAGGCCCAATGTTGTGACTGCTCCCATGCCCCAGCATGGAGTGAATGCTGTGGAAGAAGACCGGTATGTAGCCTCCGTGGAAGAGATTGTTACTCCGTTGTTGACTGTCAAGAGGAACCTGTTGCTAGCCGGTTTATTTCCGGGATGTGGTAAAGGTTTCCTTCTATGTGCTGTTTCACCTGTTGGCTGTCCTTTGCTGAAATCAGGTATCCAAAGCCTGATGGATAGCAAAGAAATCTTGTTCGAGAAGATTGCTGTTCCTGATGTCCCTGCTGAAGAAGTTTCTATCGTCACTATTTTCAACAACCCTCCTAAGGCTCCCTCAAAGAAGCCTGTCAAAATCATGTCCACTCAGAAGATTGCTCCTATCATCATCACTGTTCCGGGGCCCCTCCCCTATACATCCGACAAAGCTGTCCCATGGCACTATGGGGCAGATGTTTATGTTCTTGGAGTAAAGCAAGAGTTTGATACTAGTACCGGCGTCAGTAACATCACCAGGCCTGCCAAGATTACTCGCAGTGGTAGGCTTTTCTCACCAGATATTGCGCCTCCAACAATTCAGAAACCTCTTACCATCACACCTGCAAGTGTGCCTGCTTCCCTTCCTAATCAAGTTCCTGTTTCTACCCCTGCTGCCGAGTCATCTGACGCTCGGGGCAAAGGGATTGCTACTGATTTGCCTGCCCTGACAGAGGAACCAAAGACAACCAATATTGAAGCTTCCCAGCAAGAAATGGAAGAGATTCTCAAGATTATCAAGAAAAGTGATTTCAACGTAGTTGAGCAGCTGGGGAACACCCCATCAAAGATTTCTATGCTATCACTGTTGTTGTGTTCAGAGGCCTATGCCAAGGCCCTGATCTCCTTCCTGAAGACGGCCCATGTGCCACAAGAAACGTCTGCTGATCAATTTACTGATTGTGTGGCCAACTTGACTGCTGATAATGGTTTGGGCTTCTCTGACGCCAATCTGACTGCTAAAGGAAAGAACCATAACGACGCCCTGCATGTCTCCATTGAATGTAGGGGAACTACTCTTGCCCATGTGTTGGTAGACACCGGTTCTTCATTGAATGTATTGCCCAAGAAAGCTTTAGACAGGCTGGATTGTGAGGGTTTAGAGCTCAAGCCGAGTAACATTGTTGCCCGGGCCTTTGACGGTTCGAAAAGGATGGTACATGGGGAAGTTGACATTCCAATCAGGGTTGGTTCTCAAGTTTTTGATTCTACTTTCTATGTGATGGACATCCGATCATCCTATTCTTGTTTGCTGGGTCGTCCATGGATCCACAAGGCTGGAGCTGTGACCTCCACACTACATCAAAAGCTGAAGTACCCAGTCAGAGGGAAAATTGTGACAGTTCAGGGGGAAGAGGAATATATGGTCAGCCACCTTAACTCGTTCCGGTACATAGAGATGGATGTGGAATTCATTGAGACTCCATTCCAGCACTTTGAAGAGGTGCCTCAGACACTGGCATCAGCTGAAACTGTGATTGGAGACCCTCCTTTGAAGATGGCTTCCTTGAAGGATGCCAAGGCTGTTATCGAGAAGGGTGAGTGCGCAAACTGGGGCCGACTTCCTGACTTTACTCCGAAGACTGACAAGTTTGGTTTGGGCTTCACTGCAGAGGCTCAGAGGGCTGTTCGTAAAGTAAGGATTGGAAGACCTCCTGTGTTCATCACCAACCCGGGAGTGAATGCTATTGAAGACGACGTGGAGGAATTTGAATTCGACAGTTGGATCTACCCAACAACCGACGGTGGACCAAGCAACTGGACTGCCAAAGACTTCACACCTATTACTTTTATCACTCAGTAATGAACTCTTTTGTTTTCAATTTGTAACAAACAATATGTTGAAACTTTTATGGCTCGGTGCCCTACCCGGGGCACCGTGGCTTCATTTGTGAGGGCTTTTGTATGTCATTTTCATATATCATTAATCAAAACATTGGACGTTTGTTGCATTTCAAAATCTTGCGCTCCTTTTCTTTCTTTATTATATATTGCAAAACAGCTATATTTACACACACTCACCTATACAGGTTCCAATCCACTCTGGATCTCACTGGTAACGACTCTGCTACTGCCAGTTATGACTTCGAAAATCCGATCAACTTAGCCGAAGACGAAGGTGAAGATGATTGCGAAGTTCCTGGTGAACTTGCAAGACTGCTACTCCAGGAAGAGAGGGCCATTCAGCCACATAAAGAGCCAGTGGAAATGGTAAATCTGGGTACTGAGACAGACAGAAAGGAAGTCAAGATTGGTGCCAATTTAGAGCTCAGTGTGAAACAACGGTTGATTCAGATGCTGCATGACTATGTGGAAATCTTTGCCTGGTCTTATGAAGACATGCCTGGGTTGGATACCGACATTGTGGTTCATCACCTGCCTACCAAGGAAGAATGCCCTCCGGTAAAACAGAAGGTCCGCTGTATGCGTCCAGAGATGTCCGAGAAAATCAAAGCTGAGGTTGTGAAACAATTTGATGTCAGGTTTCTAGCAGTGACTTCTTACCCTCAGTGGGTTGCCAACGTGGTTCCAGTGCCGAAGAAGGATGGTAAGGTCCGAATTGTGTGTTGATTACAGGGATTTGAATAGGGAAAGCCCTAAGGATGATTTCCCTCTGCCTCATATCGACGTTCTGGTTGACAACACTGCTCAGCATAAAGTATTCTCCTTCATGGACGGCTTCTACGGTTATAATCAGATCAAGATGGCTCCTGAAGATATGGAGAAGACCACTTTTGTTACTCAGTGGGGCACCTTTTGCTACAAGGTCATGCCTTTTGGGTTGAAAAATGCTGGGGCAACCTACCAACGTTCCATGGTTGCTTTATTTCATGACATGATCCACCATGAGATTGAAGTATATGTCGACGATATGATTGCAAGGTCCCAAACCGAGGAGGAACACCTTGACCATCTACGGAAGCTGTTTGACCGTCTGAAGTTGTACAAGCTGAGGTTGAACCCAAACAAATGCACCTTTGGGGTGAGATCTGGAAAATTGCTAGGCTTTGTCGTAAGCGACAAAGGTATTCAAGTAGACCCTGCCAAAGTGAAGGCCATACAAGAGATGTCAGCTCCTAAGACAGAGAAAGAAGTCAGAGGCTTTCTAGGACGTTTGAACTACATTGCCCGATTCATCTTGCATCTAACTGCTACCTGTGAACCAATCTTCAAGTTGCTGAAGAAAGATCAAGTAGTACGTTGGAATGATGAATGTCAGGCCGCTTTCGAAAAGATCAAAGAGTATCTCCAAGAACCACCTATTCTTATACCACCGGTTGAAGGGAGACCTCTGATCTTATACTTGACAGTACTTGACAGCTCAATGGGGTGTGTGCTGGGGCAGCATGACGATTCTGGCCGAAAAGAACACGCCATTTATTACCTTAGCAAAAAGTTTACCGACTGTGAGACCCGGTACTCACTGCTCGAGAAAACTTGCTGCGCTTTGGTATGGGCTGCTCGCCGGCTGAGATAGTATATGTTGACTCACACTACTCTGTTGATTTCAAAAATGGATCCAATCAAGTACATTTTCGAAAAGCCCGCCTTGTCCGGAAGAATAGCAAGATGGCAGATGATCTAAACGGAATACGACATCCAGTACACGACTCAGAAAGCAATCAAGGGAAGTGTATTGGCAGACCATTTGGCACATCAGGCAGTGGACGATTACCAGTCGATGAACTTTGAAATTCCATACGAGGATATCATGGTAGTGACTGATTGTGAAGTACCTGGACCGGATGAAGGACCTGAGGAAGGATCCCGATGGTCTATGCACTTTGACGGAGCCTCGAACGCTTTGGGTAATGGTATCGGCGCTGTGATCATATCCCCTAAAGGCACTCATACTCCACTCACCGCCCGACTTTGTTTCAACTACACCAACAACATGGCGGAGTATGAGGCATGCATCATGGGTCTTCAAGCTGCAATTGACCTAAGGATCAAGTTTCTGAGTGTCTTCGGAGATTCCGCTCTCGTGATCAATCAGGTCAAAGGCGAGTGGGATACGAAACACCCAAATCTTATTCCTTACAAAGAGTATGTGTTGACGTTGATTCCCCACTTCGAGGAGATAACTTTTGAACACTTCCCAAGAGAGGAGAATCAGTTGGCGGACGCGTTAGCTACGGTGTCTTCTATGTTCAAAGTCAAATGCGATAACAAGGCTCCCCGGATCATTATCTGGAAGTTGGATGAACCTGCACATTGCTGTGATCTTGAGGCCGAAGAGGTAACAGAAAAACCCTGGTATCATGAGGTGAAGAAGTACTTGGAAGCTCAAGAATATCCCGAGGGCGCATCTGTTAATGACAAGAAGTTTCTGAGAAGGTTCGCAGCAAAGTTCTTCCTCAGCAATGGCATTCTCTACAAGCGAAACCATGATTCAACCTTACTGCGTTGTGTGGATAAGACTGAAGCAGAAAGGATCATGGCGGAGCTACATGAAGGTACCTTCGGAACACATTCCAGTGGACATACCATGGCAAAGAAAATCCTTCGGGCAGGATATTTATGGTCCACAATGGAAGCCGACTGTTATCAGCATTCTCGAACTTGTCACAAATGCCACATCTATGCTGATAAGGTGCACATTCCTCCGGTTCCTCTGAACGTCTTGACAACGCCTTGGCCTTTTGCAATGTGGGGCATTGATATGATCGGCGAGATCCGACCTACGACATCTAACGGGCGTCGCTTCGTCTTGGTAGCGATTGATTACTTCACAAAGTGGGTCAAAGCAGCTTCCTATGCTACCGTAACCAAGAGCGTCGTGGCACGGTTCATTCAGCATAACCTGATCTGTCGATACGGTGTACCTGAGAGGATCATTACAGACAATGGTACCAATCTAAACAACAAGATGATCACTGAGCTCTGCGAGCAATTCAAGATACAGCACCACAACTCTTTACCTTACCGACCGAAGATGAATGGGGATGTCGAAGCGGCGAATAAGAACATCAAGAAGATTGTGCAGAAGATGACAGTGACCTACAAAGATTGGCATGAAATGTTACCGTTTGCTCTGCATGGGTACCGTACCTCGACACGGACGTCAACAGGGGCAACTCCCTTTTGCTTGGTCTATGGCATGGAGGCAGTCTTGCCTATTGAAGTCCAGATACCCTCTCTCCGGATAATGAAAGATGCAGGTTTGAGCGAAGATGACTGGATCCAGACTCGGCTTGATCAATTAAACCTAATTGACGAAAAGAGACTCACTGCTATTTGTCATGGTCAGACGTACCAAAAACGGATGATCAGGGCATTTAACAAGAAAGTCAGACGACAAGAGTATCAAGTTGGGGACCTGGTAATCAAGCGCATCATTCTTCCTCAAAGTGATCCCAAGGGAAAATGGAACCCTACGTACGAAGGGCCATTTATTGTTAAACATATCTTCTCAGGAGGAGCTATGATTCTAACCACCATGGATGGTGACGACCTTCCTCACCCTGCCAATGCAGACATAGTAAAAAGATACTACGCATGAATCAAAGACCCGCTAGGTTGACACACCTAGGCAAAAATAAGGGCTTCCCGGCGAACCAAAAGGGTTCGGGCAAAAATAAGGGGTGAAAAAAAATTTTGTACACCCGGAAAGTCGAAAACCTGAAAAGGCGGCTTGGGCAAAAATGGGTATCCCGGTGGACTGAAAACCCGAAAGGGCGGTCCAGGCAAAAGTTAGGGATAAAGCGTAATACTATGTCTCATTGGATCACCTTGCATCCAGAATTCGGCATCAACTATCGGGCTCAGATAACTCCAATCAATCCGCTTCATCTTCAACTAAGCAGCAAAGTGATGAGACGCTTGAAGACATAAAGGCGATAGCAGAGTTGGAACCCAGTGGGATTATTTTTCACATAGCTGTTTTGTTTCCTTTTCACAAATTTGTATAAACTCTATTTTGCTCGGCGGCGTCCTCTTACTAGGACGTCAGCCTCCTATACATAAAATGCCTATTTACAGGCATATTTCAAAATCAATACAAGTTCAATTTTTCAGACAAATTACCCATTGTTTTTCCTTTTTCTGTTTTGTTTGGCGAAAAACGACCAATGTTCATTTTTGATATATGAATTTGACATTAATTGCTAAATCATGAATATTTGCATGCGAAACAAAGGATTAATTACAGATGACATCAGAAACAGGGGCAATTTAGAATTGTCTAAGCGATCTAGTTACTCTGTCCATCGAGGTACCAAGGTAAGTTCAGCTGAAGAATTTGACCAAAATATCTTCACTCCCCACAGAGTAAGACCAGATTCAGCAATACTTTCCTCAAGCAGAGTTGGTTTCCCATCAGCCCTGAAAAGGCACAATATTCCCCTAGCAAGTCAGCGGTACTCTCCCCAAGCAGTGTTAGTCTACTGTCAGCCTTAAGGAAGTTGGGTATCCCCAGAAGATCTCAACATTCCCCAGCGGAGTATACAGATATTCCTCAGCAAGCATCCCCAGAAGTCTTATTATAAGATTGTTCCCCGGCGGAATCAAGACACTTCAGTGGAACCATTTCCCAGTGCAGTCTGAAGAGTTTCCCCAGGAAAGTGGAATCCATATCCCCAGCAGGTCTTGAGGCTTATCCCCAGTAGATTCTGGAAGCTTATCCCCTGCAGAGTACGAACGTCTCTCCCCGACTTTATTCAGAGGTTATTTCCCCACCAGGGTATAACTGGGTTATCCTCAGCTAATTACCACGGAAAGATCGTCCTCGGCGAAGTTCTTCCTATCCCCAGCGGAGTTCATCAAATTCCCCAACATAACTTATCAGTGGAATCCCTAGCGGAGCTCTCATCAAAACCTCAGCAAAGTATCTCTTCCCACAGAGTAATACCCTGCAGAGTAGTCTCTTCACCTATTTTATTCCCCTCAGAGTAATCTCTCCAACAAGTTTATTCCCCAACAGAGTCATCTTCTCCTACCGGTTTATTCTTGCAACCATCATCCTCAGCGGAAACGAAGAACTCTACTCTTCGACATCAGCCCAGGATTTGAATTCCCGGCACTCGTCAAGGATTTATTTTCCTAGACGAAAATACATTCATAGACATTTCACATTTCATACATCCTGCTTACATACATGATAATGTGCATACAACACTATCTCATTTTGAGCATCATGCCATCATGCATTTCATACATCATGACATTGCATACAACTAATGTTTTGCCTTTTCAGGAAAAGGTCAATCCAAAGATGATTACTATCAACTACCACAATTCCAGATTCGATTCCTGTATCTAGCCAGGGCACATCTGTGAGTGATTTGATTGTAGATTCAACACCTGTATCCAGCCAGGGCATATCTGCATGAAGAGTTTGAAGATCAACCCCTGTAACAGGCCAGGAAATTATCTTTCATTCTCAGATCAGAGGTTTACACCTGTATCCAGCCAGGAAAGCTATCTCTACCAACCTTTTGCAATTCCAAATTCAATTCCTGTATCCAGCCAGGGCATATCTGTAGACAACAATTCCAGATTCGATTCCTGTATCCATCCAGGGCATATCTGTAGACGACGAATTCCAGATTCGATTCCTGTATCCAGCCAGGGCATATCTGTAAACAACAATTCCAGATTCGATACCTGTATCCAGTCAGGGCACATCTGTAGACGACAAATTCCAGATTCGATTCCTGTATCTAGCCAGGGCGTATCTGTGAGCAACTAATTGTAGACTCGATACCTGTATCCAGCCAGGGCACGTCTGTAAGCAACCTTTTGAAGTTCCAGATTCGATTCCTGTATCTAGCCAGGGCACATCCGTGAGCGATTGATTGTAGATTCGATACCTGTACCTAGCCAGGGCATATCTGCATGAAGAGTTTGAAGATCAACACCTGTAACAGGCCAGGAAACCATCTTCCTTTCTCAAAGTACGCAAGTTCTCGCTAAGGAATCCCTTACGCGATCAACACTTCCAAATGGAATCTATAAGCCCATTCCCGACAAGGTTCTGTCACGTCTCCAGATGGCATCTATAAGCCCATCCTCCTATCCACCATCTCTCCAAATGGCATCTATAAGCCCATTCCCGCCATCACATTGCTGATACTCTACTATGCGAGTGCAAATTTCAGGGCACTCTAGTGTCCAATCTCCTTTTACCCTCGAGTCGCGAAAGGCAAGCTTGCCAATCTAACTCTTCAGGTGCAAGAAGATTGAACAGGGGAAACTGTTGTACCCCAAAATTTGCCCTCCCATTTCATCAATATTTTCTCACCACAAAACCGTTGGAGCTCAAGATCCAGTTAGGGTTTGCTCTGCTCAAGACTCCTCCTTGCATTGTTGACCCAAATTAGGGTTTGTGTTTGCACAAAGATGTTTTTACCTAAAAGGCCCAAGATGAATTTCATGCTTCATGTTGGACTCACAAGTTTATCCATACCAAGTTTCAAGCCTTGATTCCAATCTTTGCCCAGTCAATGGGACAGTTGACCTAGAAATCAGCTGTATTGGGGAAAAAGTCAACTGTGGTCAATTGACAGTCAAACTTCATGATTTTTGACCCACGTCAACATTATGAATTCATATGAACCATTTGGTCAAGTTTGGATCACAATTCCACAAGAAATTTAATCAGATCACCAAAAGGGCAAAATGGTCATTTTTAGGGTTTTAACTGCACAAAGGCAATTTTTGACTGTTTGACCTAGCCAATGGCAAACCAAGCTCACATATGGACTCAAGGACTCAATGAAATGGTCTTGACATATTCAACAAGTTCAAAAAATCCCAAATGCACAAGATTGACAGATGAATTTTCCAGTCAACTGAGCCAAATTTGACTGTATACTGAAAAGTCAAACTTTGACTTTTTGGTCAAAATCAAGTGTCAAGATTCATTTTTCATCAAGACATGTCAAATCATGAAACTTGTTCATCAATAAATCAAAAATTACAAATTAGGGTTTGAAATGAAGAAATTTCATAACTTAGAAAATTTCTAAGTTATGAAAATCCCTAATTTTTTTTCTAACTTTGTCCCATCTTTTCATCAAGATGCATTTGGATTCAAGAAAAACTCAAAACATGAAAGTTATAGTCCATTGAAAATATACAACTTTGATTCACAAATTTTCCTCAAAAGAAGCTTGTAGCTCAAGTTACAATTTTTTGAATAGGGGTGCAAAACATTCTTAACTTAGAAATTTTTTGACCTATTCTAGGCAGGATTTTTGCCTAACTTCATGGCCACTTTTCACATGCTTCCACTTGGAATTTCAAATTGCATTACGAAGATGGATTGTAGTACACATTCCAAGCTTTCCAAAATGTCCAAGAACTTCTCAAACACCCTTGTGGTTAGGGAGAATCGAATTTGTCAATATGGGCAAAAGTCACTTTGTTCATGAGCCATTTTCATGTTCATACACTTTGCATTTTTTCAAATCAGCATGTGCAAGCTAGTTACAGGCCTTTTATCTCATCCACACTCAATAATTTAATGCAAATCCTTTGTGTTCAAGCCTTATCTTATGTGTTTAACCATTACATGCCAATTTAATCCATAATTAGAAAAAGTGACTTAGCCATTTTTGAAAAGTTGAACTTTATGTCAAGTTTGCAAATCAAGAGGTACAGGCCAAATCTTTTGGGCACAAGTTCATGAGCAAAGTCCATTGATCAAGAGTGATTTATGCAGCATACTTGAGGGGCCTGTGTTGGCCTAGAAACCAAGTTGACAACTTTTGCTTACAAAGGAAGAAACTTGCATTTTGTACAACATCTCACATTGCTGCAAGAACTAGCCTAAGCAAACATTGTGAACACATTCCATACTCCTCAACTAACCTGAAACACGAGCCAACTACCTTCAATACCTCCCTAAACATCAAAACACCATCCTCTTGCAAAAACAGGGCACCTACTGCAGATTGAGGTCCACAACTCAATCCATTCGTGCGCCTTGGCCAAAAACAGTTCAAACACACTCCCTACCATTCATTGAAACTATCCCAAGCCCTAGCTACAGACTGTAACACCTCTAACCAACTTCACCATTTTCACTTTTTCTGTTTTGCAGGTTGACTTCTATAGCTCGATTCATTTAGTTTCAAAGCAAGCTAAAGGTTGGAGAAGCATCCCTGAACTTCAAGTAAGCTGTACAAGTCCTCAAGTTGCACTGAAAGTACCTCCATTGTCATACACGAATCAAGCTGAACAGGTAAGTTTTTGAACTTCTATCTCTCTATCCAGGCATAGTTAGGTTTAAGTTTGTGAAGAAAACATGTTCTAATCATAGCCCTGAAGCCATCCATATAGTTACTTTTCATTTATGTTGTGTGTGCTAAGAGTATTTTGAACCTGAACATTAGGAAAAAGTTAGGTCAAGAATCGGGGGAGATGAAATTCTCTCTCATTTCTGAGAGTTAGATCAAGTTCTTGGTATGTATGGATTTGTGGTTTGATGCTTGACATTTTTTGTGTTATAAGTTTGTGCTAAAAGTCCAAGAATCAGGATGTTTGAACAAGGTGGGAAAGGCGCGCGTTTTTGACAAAATTGTTGCTGGAGGTTGAAGACAAGCCTTCTTGGGCTGGGCCTGACTTGTTCTTTCTTTTTTCACTTTCATTTTTCACATACACCCCCCTGGCCCATTTTGAGATATATTTGTCATTTTTGATTTTTTCCTTTTGATTTTGATTTTATATTTTTATCCAAACATGAAAAAACATTAAAAATATTTTTCTCACATTTTTTGCATTTTTATTTGATATTTATTTGTTTCATTTAGTTATATATGTAAATAAATACATAATACCTTTTATTTTAAAAGTACAAAAAATAATAAAAATACATTTTATTTTCTGATTTTATTTTATTTTATCTTTTGAAAACATTTTATAAAAAATATACTTTTTTGTAAATAATAAATATTTTATTTTTGTACATATTTAATATATTTAGTAAATAATATAAATACTTATATATTTATTAGAATATTTAGGATAAAAATATAAAAATAATACATTTTTATTTTTATTAATATTTAACCTCAAAAATCACTTTTTTTACAATATACTTCCTTTTTATTTATTTTTTTGTATATAATTAATAAACATTGTATATATTAAATAATAAATACCTTTTATTTGCAAAATTAGGGTTTTGCCCTAAACCAATGAAAATACCAAAAAATAATCTTTTTTTATTTTGTTTATTTGTCACATAAAAAATACCTTTTACATGCATATAAAAATCATTTTTTGCATCTTGCATATTTATTTTATTTTATTTAATTATTGTGCAATTAAATACCTTATAAATTCCATTTGGATTGTAATAGTTTAGATTTAAATTTCTTGCTAAAATATCCCCATTTGAACATTTGTACCCTCCATCCCATATTTGTGTTGTAATAACTTAGGACCTTTAAATTTCGCACTTTAAAGCTTTCTAAATATGCCATGATAAGACTTAGGGTTTTGTATGCAAAAATCAAACAACAAGTAGCTTGACCTAATTCAAAGATAACAAAGCATGAAAATGAACAACACTAATCACACTTGCACCCCTAGGGTTACTCCACTTGTTGCCTTCAATAAATGGGCCATGTTGCATGTTAGGTGTCTTTGGCAAAACAAAAACAATTCAAATGATCATAGTCCCTCGATGACGCTTTCGAAAGTTGCCTAAAAATGATCAAGTCCCTCAAAAGAAAAAGTTGCCAAAGACACTTGGCACTATTGCAATCATGGTCTAAACGATGACCCGCGCCCGTCCCGCTCACATCCTAACACAAGATTGTCCACCAAATACAATGGTGGAACAAAATTGTTAAAAGGGTTAAAAACATAGGAAAGATCTTTGAGAAATTTAGGGTAGATAGCTCTTGGTTACTTGCCAACTTGCAAAACAAAAACACTTGCCTATTTTTCAAAACCACACATCACAACACACTTTCAAAACAACTTTCAAAAACATTGAAAACTTTTCAAAAGATATACATCTTTGTATACATCCCAACATGGATCATTACAAAGGTTGCCACCACATTGGCCTCTTTTCAAAACATTTTCAAACCCACACACAAAGCACCATTTCAAACAATTGAAAACACAAGGCAAGTGATCTAAGCAAGTAACTAAGAGCTCATGGATAGAAAGGGTGTTAATACCTTCCCTTTCTATAATCACCCCCCGAACCCAAGAAAACATCTCAAAGGTTTTTGCTGTGCTTTTTAACCTTTCCTTAGGATAAAATAAAAAGTCGGTGGCGACTCTTGCTCAACCGAAACATTTGCGAAAACAAACGCAAAATCCAAGTCAGTTCTCCCACCGTATCACATAACTGGCGACTCTACTGGGGAATTTTTTAAAGTGGAGTAACCTTAGGGCTTAGATCACCCTCTTGCATGACTAATTGTTTGTTTTGATTGCTTTATATCTCGGTTCTCTTGTTTGGGCTTGAAATCCTACACCTGGATTTGGGGAAACATTCATAGATGCAATACGTTGTGGAAACTGTGCGGGGTATACCGACACGGTTGAAGCAATAGCTATATTAGTGCGACATATTTGTGAGTACCGGTAACCCTTGAGTTCAATCAAGGAGAGTACGGGGCCGCTGAGTGATGTCACTAAGCACTAATGACCTAGAACCTTACTTGACCATCTTGGCCTTTCATTAGGGGTAGTGAGATGACCGGCTTTGGTGCAGTCCGAAGTTGGTAGATACTCGATACTACATTCATTGAGGGTTGTTTTCTTGGAATATTTTGGTCACTAGTTAAGTGGCTAAACCAAAACGATGAACATGGAAAACAATCCAATGATATTGATCTCCTTAGAACCCAGTTACTATTTATAGGACATGTTTTTAAGCCAACTACACTCAAGAGGGTACTTACCTATGAAACCCCATGCAAGCCTGAAACTAGGGTTTTGTGTGATTTGCTTGTACATATGTTTGTGCATACATCATGAGCATCATAAAGCATCATATGCATACACTAACCATTTCAAGGGTTTAGATCTTCATCTTTGTTCTTGTTTTGTAGGTCATGGAAATTCTTCGCAGGAAAACTATCCAAGTCAACCTTGTGAGAATCCCTCCTCAACTCAAGGAGCTCACGTCAAGAATTCTGGAAAGTTCTCCCTTCAGTGAAAGACATGGTAGACTGCTCAGCTTAGTCAACACCAGCATTGAAGAGGACATGGTAAAGGTGTTGTTCCAGTTCTTTGACCCCCTTCACCACTGTTTCACTTTCCCCGACTACCAATTGGTGCCCACTTTGGAGGAATTTTCTCAACTCCTGAGAATTCCTATCCTTAATCAACTACCCTACAACGGTACGAAAAAAGAACCAAAGCCTGAAGATGTTGCTCAAGCACTACACTTGCAACCATCTGACATCAAGGGGCATTGGGAAACTAGAACCGGTGTCAAAGGCTTCTTGGCAAAATTCTTGTTTGAGAAGGCACAAGAGTGTTGGAGTTCATTGGACCTACAAGCCTTTGAAGAAATTGTGGCATTCCTCATTTATGGGTTGGTCTTGTTCCCAAATCCTGACCAGCTTGTAGATGTCAATGCCGTCAAGATCTTCTTATCCAGGAATCCAATACCAACATTGCTTGGGGACATTCTTCACTCCTTTTACACACGAACAATGAGAAAGAGGGGTGTTCTCATGTGCTGTACTCCTCTCCTTGCAAGGTGGTTTATTTTGCACCTTCCACAATCTGTTTTGAAGAATGACCAAGGCTTAAGGTGGTCACAATGGTTGATGACCCTCACTCACTCTGATGTAAATTGGTGTTCTCGGTCCAGAGAAAATGTCATCATCGTCGATCGTTGTGGAGAATTCCCTAATGTTCCATTACTCGGCATTAGGGGAGGCATTACCTACAACCCTTGTCTAGCTTTGAGACAATTTGGATATGCACGGAGGGATGGCCCTCACGACATGTTGATTCCTGACCTAGTTTTTGGCTTCGACAATGATGCGCAAGGACTTCGCCAAAGATTCATCAGAGCTTGGAGGATGCCTAACAAGGTAGACAGCAAGACACTGGGGCACAAGAACTCCATCCCTCTTGAGCCTTATCTCAAGTGGGTACGAACCCGAGCCCAGAGTCTAATGATGCCTTATCCTCATGTTCTCCCTGTGATTAAAGAGCCCGTTAAGGAAGGAGAGGTTTCCTACACCATCCTATATCCTGACATGCCTACATCGTGGGAGGAGATACAGAAGAGTTGGATCCAACTCAAGGAGGAACGGAACACTTTTGAAGCCAGCTTCTACGCCAGTGAGAAGAAGGTTTTGGAGCTTACCTGCCGACTCCATGAGGAAGAGACCCTCAACACCTACATCGCACCAAAGAGGATGCGCAACGTCTTTTTACCTTGAGAAGTTTTTTGTAATATTTGGTCCATGGGGCATTTATGTATTGACAAATTTCTTCTTATTAATATGACGTGTGTTCTTTTTGTTTGCAACAATTTTGAATTTACTAAATCCTTGAATACATTGCATACATAAGCATATCATTCATCATGCGCATAAGCAGGTCTCCACACCAGGTTTCCTTATCTTTCTGCTGTTTATTTCAGTAAGATGGATCTCGAATAGACGGTCAAGGACTTGCAGTCTCAGAACTCACAGTTTCAACATCTCCTGATGACCTTGGCCAAGGGTCAGGAGGATCTGAAAGCCCTGCTTGGGAACAAAGAGCAAGTGAAAAAGAAGAAGAAGAGAGTCGGGGTGGCTACCCTAGGAAGAAGGTTTGAGGGTGAAGCCAGAAGAGTCCTTGAATTTCCCCCTACGTCTGAAGAGGGAACCAGTAAAGGGAATGCGGCTGCGGTACTGTCGGAATCCGAAGCTGAAGAAGGAGAGGCTGAGGAAGACGAAGACTACTCTGAGCAACAATACCCGCCCGCCGATGATAAGTACAAAGGTTTGGAAGACAGGTTGGCAGCTATGGAACTACAGAGAGTTCCCGACTTAGATTTCGAAGATTTGGGATTAGTTGCTGGAATTGTGATCCCCCCGAAGTTCAAAGTGCCAGTTTTTGCAAGATATGACGGGCTGTCTTGCCCTAAAATGCATCTCAGATCATATGTAAGGAAGATCCAACCTTACACTGCAGACAAGAACCTGTGGATCCATTTCTTTCAGGATAGCCTTTCAGGGGCTCAACTCGAATGGTTCTATCAACTGGATGGAGCCAGTATCCGAAACTGGGAGGACTTGGCTACCGCATTTTATAAACAGTATCAGTACAATTCTGACCTTGCTCCCACGCGTACCCAACTCCAGGGTATGTCACTGGGGACAGGCGAAGGATTCAAGGAGTATGCGCAAAAGTGGAGGGACCTGGCTGGCAGGGTGCAACCACCTTTGACTGACCGTGAACTTTTTGATATGTTCCTGGGGACCCTGTCTGGTCCATTCTTCAATCATCTGATTGGTAATTCTTCTGCTGGGTTCACAGACCTGATCTTAACCGGTGAGAGGATAGAAGCTGGTATCAAGTCGGGGAAGATACAGAAAGGTGCCTCCTCGAGTACTGAAAAGAAGCCATTCAAGAAGGAAGCCAGTGCTGTTTATGGTCCCAGAAGACAAATTAAACCGGAACGCTGCCAAGCTGTTAATGCATTGGTAATTTCGAAGCCTGCTGCTGCTCCTCAGCAGTATAACCAACCAAGGGGTGAGAGACCCAAGAGGCAGTACACTCGGCTCAGTATGACCCTGTCTCAGATTTTGCCGCAACTACTGTCAACCAATCTGGTAACTGTCAAAGAAGCTCCGAAGGTAGTGAACACAGCTTCTCCAAAGTACAACCCCAACGCCCGTTGCGCTTATCACTCCGATAGCCCGGGGCATACTACTGATGATTGCTGGGCTCTGAGGAATAAGGTTCAAGACCTTATTGATGCTAAAGAAATACAGTTTGAGGCGCCCGAAAAGCCCAATGTTGTGACTGCTCCCATGCCCCAGCATGGAGTGAATACTGTGGAAGAAGACCCGTATGTAGCCTCCGTGGAAGAGATTGTTACTCCGTTGTTGACTGTCAAGAGGAACCTGTTGCTAGCCGGTTTATTTCCGGGATGTGGTAAAGGTTGCCTTCTATGTGCTGTTTCACCTGTTGGCTGTCCTTTGCTGAAATCAGGTATCCAAAGCCTGATGGATAGCAAAGAAATCTTGTTCGAGAAGTTTACTGTTCCTGCTGTCCCTACTGAAGAAGTTTCTATCGCCACTATTTTCAACAACCCTCCTAAGGCTCCCTCAAAGAAGCCTGTCAAAATCATGTCCACTCAGAAGATTGCTCCTATCATCACCACTGTTCCGAGGCCCCTCCCCTATACATCCGACAAAGCTGTCCCATGGCACTATGGGGCAGATGTTTATGTTCTTGGAGTAAAGCAAGAGTTTGATACTAGTACCGGCGTCAGTAACATCACCGGGCCTGCCAAGATTACTCACAGTGGTAGGCTTTTCTCACCAGATATTGCGCCTCCAACAATTCAGAAACCTCTTACCATCACACCTGCAAGTGTGCCTGCTTCCCTTCCTAATGAAGTTCCTGTTTCTACCCCTGCTGCCGAGTCATCTGACGCTCGGGGCAAAGGGATTGCTACTGATTTGCCTTCCCTGACAGAGGAACCAAAGATAACCACTGTTGAAGCTTCCCAGCAAGAAATGGAAGAGATTCTCAAGATTATCAAGAAAAGTGATTTCAACGTAGTTGGGCAGCTGGGGAACACCCCATCAAAGATTTCTATGCTATCACTGTTGTTGTGTTCAGAGGCCCATGCCAAGGCCCTGATCTCCTTCCTGAAGACGACCCATGTGCCACAAGAAACGTCTGCTGATCAATTTACTGATTGTGTGGCCAACTTGACTGCTGATAATGGTTTGGGCTTCTCTGACGCCAATCTGACTGCTAAAGGAAAGAACCATAACGACGCCCTGCATGTCTCCATTGAATGCAGGGGCACTAATCTTGCCCATGTGTTGGTAGACACCGGTTATTCATTGAATGTATTGCCCAAGAAAGCTTTAGACAGGCTGGATTGTAAGGGTTTAGAGCTCAAGCCGAGTAACATTGTTGTCCGGGCCTTTGACGGTTCGAAAAGGATGGTACATGGGGAAGTTGACATTCCAATCAGGGTTGGTTCTCAAGTTTTTGATTCTACTTTCTATGTGATGGACATCCGACCATCCTATTCTTGTTTGTTGGGTCGTCCATGGATCCACAAGGCTGGAGCTGTGACCTCCACACTACATCAAAAGCTGAAGTACCCAGTCAGAGGGAAAATTGTGACAGTTCAGGGGGAAGAGGAATATATGGTCAGCCACCTTAACTCATTCCGGTACATAGAGATGGATGGGGAATTCATTGAGACTCCATTCCAGCACTTTGAAGAGGTGCCTCAGACACTGGCATCAGCTGAAACTGTGATTGGAGACCCTCCTTTGAAGATGGCTTCCTTGAAGGATGCCCGGGCTGTTATCGAGAAGGGTGAGTGCGCAAACTGGGGCCGACTTCCTGACTTTACTCCGAAGACTGACAAGTTTGGTTTGGGCTTCACTGCAGAGGCTCAGAGGGCTGTTCGTAAAGCAAGGATTGGAAGACCTCCCGTGTTCATCACCAACCCGGGAGTGAATGCTATTGAAGACGACGTGGAGGAATTTGAATTCGACAATTGGATCTACCCAACAACCGACGGTGGACCAAGCAACTGGACTGCCAAAGACTTCACACCTATTACTTTTGTCACTCAGTAATGAACTCTTTTGTTTTCAATTTGTAACAAACAATATGTTGAAACTTTTATGGCTCGGTGCCCTACCCGGGGCACCGTGGCTTCATTTGTGAGGGATTTTGTATGTCATTTTCATATATCATTAATCAAAACATTGGACGTTTGTTGCATTTCAAAATCTTGTGCTCCTTTTCTTTCTTTATTATATATTTGCAAAACAACTATATTTACACACACTCACCTATACAGGTTCTAATCCACTCTGGATCTCACTGGTAACGACTCTGCTACTGCCAGTTATGACTTCAAAAATCCGATCAACTTAGCCGAAGACAAAGGTGAAGATGATTGCGAAGTGCCTGGTGAACTTGCAAGACTGCTACTCCAGGAAGAGAGGGCCATTCAGCCACATAAAGAGCCAGTGGAAACGGTAAATCTGGGTACTGAGACAGACAGAAAGGAAGTCAAGATTGGTGCCAATCTAGAGCTCAGTGTGAAACAACGGTTGATTCAGATGCTGCACGACTATGTGGAAATCTTTTCCTGGTCTTATGAAGACATGCCTGGGTTGGATACCGACATTGTGGTTCATCACCTGCCTACCAAGGAAGAATGCCCTCCGGTAAAACAGAAGGTCCGCCGTATGCGTCCAGAGATGTCCGGAAAAATCAAAGCTGAGGTTATGAAACAATTTGATGCCGGGTTTCTAGCAGTGACTTCTTACCCTCAGTGGGTTGCCAACGTGGTTCCAGTTCCGAAGAAGGATGGTAAGGTCCGAATGTGTGTTGATTACAGGGATTTGAACAGGGCAAGCCCTAAGGATGATTTCCCTCTGCCTCATATCGACGTTCTGGTTGACAACACTGCTCAGCATAAAGTATTCTCCTTCATGGACGACTTCTACGGTTATAATCAGATCAAGATGGCTCCTGAAGATATGGAGAAGACCACTTTTGTTACTCAGTGGGGCACCTTTTGCTACAAGGTCATGCCTTTTGGGTTGAAAAATGCTGGGGCAACCTACCAACGTTCCATGGTTGCTTTATTTCATGACATGATCCACCATGAGATTGAAGTATATGTCGACGATATGATTGCAAGGTCCCAAACCGAGGAGGAACACCTTGACCATCTACGGAAGCTGTTTGACCGTCTGAAGTTGTACAAGCTGAGGTTGAACCCAAACAAATGCACCTTTGGAGTGAGATCTGGAAAATTGCTAGGCTTCGTCGTAAGCGAAAAAGGTATTCAAGTAGACCCTGCCAAAGTGAAGGCCATACAAGAGATGCCAACTCCTAAGACAGAGAAAGAAGTCAGAGGCTTTCTAGGACGTTTGAACTACATTACCCGATTCATCTCGCATCTAACTGCTACCTGTGAACCAATCTTCAAGCTGCTGAAGAAAGATCAAGTAGTACGTTGGAATGATGAATGTCAGGCCTCTTTCGAAAAGATCAAAGAGTATCTCCAAGAACCACCCATTCTTATACCACCGGTTGAAGGGATACCTCTGATCTTATACTTGACAGTACTTGACAGCTCAATGGGGTGTGTGCTGGGGCAGCATGACGAGTCTGGCCGAAAAGAACACGCCATTTATTACCTTAGCAAAAAGTTTACCGACTGTGAGACCCGGTACTCACTGCTCGAGAAAACTTGCTGCGCTTTGGTATGGGCTGCTCACCGGCTGAGACAGTATATGTTGACTCACACTACTCTGTTGATTTCAAAAATGGATCCAATCAAGTACATTTTCGAAAAGCCCGCCTTGTCCGGAAGAATAGCAAGATGGCAGATGATCTTGACGGAATACGACATCCAGTATACGACTCAGAAAGCAATCAAGGGAAGTGTATTGGAAGACCATTCGGCACATCAGGCAATGGATGATTACCAGTCGATGAACTTTGAAATTCCAGACGAGGATATCATGGTAGTGACTGATTGTGAAGTACCTGGACCGGATGAAGGACCTGAGGAAGGATCCCGATGGTCTATGCACTTTGACGGAGCCTCGAACGCTTTGGGTAATGGTATCGGCGCTGTGATCATATCCCCTAAAGGCACTCATACTCCACTCACCGCCCGGCTATGTTTCAACTGCACCAACAACATGGCGGAGTATAAGGCATGCGTCATGGGTCTTCAAGGTGCAATTGACCTAAGGATCAAGTTTCTGAGTGTCTTCGGAGATTCCGCTCTCGTGATCAATCAGGTCAAAGGCGAGTGGGATACGAAACACCCAAATCTTATTCCTTACAAAGAGTATGTGTTGACATTGATTCCCCACTTCGAGGAGATAACTTTTGAACACTTCCCAAGAGAGGAGAATCAGTGCATTGACTTTGTGCATAAAGCTTGCTTTTCAAGAATGGATATGGATATGTTACTTTCTTCCCAAAATGGAAAATTGCTTTGGACAATGCTTGAATCACTTGGAAAAGGGATCAATCAATTTTATAAACTATTAATTATGGAGTGAAACACAAGTTATACGCCTGCAAAGCAAAGATTATGCAGCATGACCAGTGATTTGATCCATTGTTCTTCATAATTCTGCCTTGTAAATCAAGAATGACACCCTAACTTTATCTTTTCGATTCTCCTAGCTCAGGAATGATCTTAATGAGTTCTTTGAAATTTCGGAAAGCTTATAACATCCTATACAACCTTCATTTTTTCCATTTTTTAAGAATCCAATTGGATCTATGTGAAAAGTTGTCATGAAGTTGGTACCAAAAATCTGCCTAACTAGGTTAAATTTTCACTAAGTGTTTTAAGAAAAAGTTCATGACTTTATGGCCTTATAACTCAAAATCTAAGCATTTTTTGTACATGATCCTTATAATAAAAGTTTGTTGAATTCATCAATATCTACAACTTTCATGTTAAAAATTTTCCTTGAATCATCTTGCATCATGGTGAAAAATTGGCATGAAGTCATGAAGAAAAGCATTTATAAAACACTTAGAAAAATTTCTAAGTCTTACAAACTTTGAATTTTCAAAATGAATTTTGACTTTCTTGATTTCTTGATGATCAAGTTTAATATTTGTGCATGTGTTGATGAAATGTGATATTTGAAACTCAATTTTGATCAAAAAGTCAAAGTTTGACTTTTCAGCGTACCATTGTTTTTTTATTAGTTGACCAAATTTCAACTATCAATCAATTGATCTTGAAAAATGAATTGAAACATGCAATTAAGTCAAGATGATGCATTTGAATCCTTGATATCATATTTGAAGCCAATAAGTCATGTATTAGGTCAAAAGTAAAAAAACAAGCCTTCTAAGTTAAAACCCTAATTTTGACCATTTTGCCCTTTTGGTGATTTGATCAATTTTCTTGGGGAGTTGTGATCCAAACTTGATCAATTGATACATATGAGTTCAAAATGTTGATATGGACCAAAAATATTGAAGTTTGGTTGTAAGTTGACCATAGTTGACTTTTTACCCAATAAAGATGATTTTAGGTCATCTGATCAATTGATTGAGCAAACTTGGACTGCAAGACTTGAAACTTGACATGAGAAATCTTGAAGGTCCATAATGATCCATGAAATTCATATGAAGCATTAAAATTCCAATTATCCTTGTGAAAAATCCAACCCTAAATTGAGGTATCAGTGTTGAGGAGATGTCTTGACTTAGTTAATCCTTGTGCAAGCTTGAGTTATTGATGATCTTGTGGGGAATGTTTTTTTGTTTAGAAATGAGAGGGAAAATTTTGGGGTACAACAGCTTCCCTTGTTCAATCTTCTTAAAACTGAAGAGTTAGATTGGCGGGTCTGCCATTCGTGACTTGAAGATGAAAGATGATTGAACACTAGTGTGCCCAGAAATTTGCACTCCATGATGTGTTAGTTGATTATGTCTTAGACATGCCATTTGGAGAAATGATGAAGATTTTGTTGGATATGGGCTTATAGATGCCATCCAAAGTGACTGTTTGTAGAAACTGGAAGAAGTATCAGAATAAATCCTTGGTCGATTTATACTGAAACTGTAGATGTCTTTTGCCTGTCTTTAACTGGGAGAAATAAATCTAACCAGAAGAGGTCTTGTGATGGTGACTTCACTAGGGAAACAAATATAACCAGAAGAGATTTGTTGATTGCCTATCATTAAATTAAAGAATTAAATCTATCCAGAAGAGGACTTTTATTTTGTTGACTGATTTTTCCTTGTTTAGAGTGTTTCCGTTGGGGATTTCGGATTTGTTGTTTGAGGAGAATTCTGATGGGGAACATTGATTTTGCTTGAGAAAAATATGCGGGGAGTGTTGATTTCTGCTTGGGGAATAGAAGTTTAGGAGTTTTAGTTGTCCATTGCTCTACTGGGGAATTATCTCTTGACTGGGAGAATGAAAGTTAGCTGTTATCTGGTCAAAATCCAGGCTTCATAGCAACTTGTTGGGGATTATAAAGTTAACTCTTAACTGTTAACTGGTAGGTTTCTAGGCTTCGCAGCAACTTGTCGGGGAAGATGAAATTAAACGATTATCTACTCAAATTCCAGGCTTCGTAGAAAATTAAAGTTAACTGTTATCTGGTCGGTTTCCAGGCTTCGCAGCAATTTAGATGAAATTAACCTTTATCTGGTCGGATTCCAGGCTTCTTAGAAAATTGAAGTTAAACTGCTATTTGGTCGGATTCCAGGCTTCGCAGAAAATTGAAGTTAACTGTTATATTGTCGGTTTCCAGGATTTGCAACAACTTATATGAAATTAACTTTTATCTGGTCGAATTCTAGGCTTCGCAGAAAATTGAAGTTAAACTGTTATCTGGTCAGATTCCAGGCTTCATAGATACTTGCTTGAAAGGATGAAATTAAACTGTTATCTGGTTAGATTCCAGGCTTCGTAGAAAATTGAAGTTAATTGTTATCTGGTCGGATTCCAGGTTTCGCAGTTACTTGCTTGAAAGGATGAAATTGAACTATTATCTGGTCGGATTCCAGGCTTCGCAGAAAATTGAAGTTAACTGATATATGTTCGGATTCCATGCTTCGCAGTAACTTATAGTAATGACTCCGTTGGGGATTGCAATGACTCTTCTGGGGATTAAGGGGTTTCGTCCATTGATTTGTAATAGTCTGAGAAGCAAACTCAAACTGGGGAATTTTTAGTTTTGTTGGGGAAATAAACCCTGTTGAAGAGACTAGTTGACGATCTACTGGAGAGGTATTTTCTTTAGGAAAAACTCCTGAAGGCTTCTTCTAAAGATCAACTCAGCTGGGGAGAGGGTTTTCGAGAGATTGGAACTCTGAATGAGGAATGCATGGATCCATCTCTATGGGGATCATTTTATTGGAGTAACTCTATGGGGATAATTTTATTGAAGTAACTCTGGGGATAATTTTATTGAAGTAACTCTGTGGGGATATACCAAATCCTTAAGGAGATGCTTGTTATTGTTTTTTTGTATACATTTGTTAATAGTCAATCATGTTCATATGAATATGTTCATTTAATTTTATTCATTGGACGTTTTTGCACTCAAAACAGAAAACAAAATGTTTACACTTCAAAGTATATTTGTATTGATATTTTGCCCATAAATAGGCATTTTTGTACAAGGAGACAGAGATCCTAGTAGGAGGAAATCGTCAAAAGAATGAAAAGAATACAAAATGAAAACAAAAATAATAGCCATGTGGAAGTGATCTCATTGGGTTCCAACTCCGCTATTGCCCCTATGTCTTTGAACATCATCCCTTGTCGTTGAAAGAAGTTGATTGAAATGATTTTAGACCATTAAACTTGGACCTTGGTAATAAATCTTACCGTAGATACTCCACATGTCATAGTCATACGCTTTAATCCTTAACTTTTGCCTGGACTTCCCTTTCGGATTTTCAGCCCACCAAGATACCCATTTTTGCACAAGCCGCCCTTTCAGGTTTTCGACTTACCGGGTGTACAATCTTTTGTATATATCCCTTATTTTTGCCCGAACCTCTTTGGTTCGCCGGGATGCCCTCTTTTTTTTTCCTAGGTATGCCAACCTAGAGAGTTATTTTTATGCGTAGTATTTTTTGACTATGTTCGCGTTCACAGGATGCAGAAAATCTTTGTCGTCTATATTAGTCAGCATCATGGCGCCACCAGAGAAAACTTTCTTAACAAAAAATTTCCCTTCGTATGTGGGATTCCATTTGCCCCTGGGATCTCCTTGCGGAAGAATGATGTGCTTTATTACCAAGTCGCCAGTCTGATACACTCGAGGCTTAATCTTTTTGTTGAAAGCCTTGATAATATGCTTTTGATACATTTGACCATGACAAACAACAACCAGTCTCTTCTCATCAATCAAATTCAAATGATCCAATCTTGTCTGAATTCATTCGTCTTCGCCTAAGTCTGCTTCTTTCATGATTCTTAGGGAAGGGATCTGAATTTCAACAGGCAGGACAACTTCCATGCCATAGACTAAAGAGAAAGGAGTTTCCCAAGTTGACGTTCGAGCTGAAGTACGGTAGTGTTGTACCCCAAAATTTGCCCTCCCTTTTTCACAAGAAAACACAACCCCAGGTTTTTCTCTGATTTTTAAGATCGGCTCGAGAATCGGTCAAACAGACTCTTCTTTATCAGTTAATCTAGAATTAGGGTTTTCACTGATTTTGTTGAGATTGGATCAAGAATAGGTCAGACAAATCTTTCTTTGGCAGTAATCCAGGATTAGGGTTTGCGCTCGCATTTCTCAGAAGAAACTGAATCCTCAGAAATTCAGTTGGCTGTTACATTATTTTTTACGCTTGTTCAAGATTACTGGTTGTTTCTCAAAACCTAAATATCTGGGATAGGAGCTGAGACTTTTTCTTGGAACTTTGAGGCATTTGGTTTGATCAGTGGAGTGAAAGGTTTATGGAATGCTTGTTTGTTTAACTGTACAACGCATATGTTAATTGGAATACCAGGCGTATTGTGATTAATGCAAGGTTGTGCGACGGTAAAGTTTGTTAATTATTTATTTCATCTGGATTAAAGTTATTGGGATACATTTCCAGTGATTTTAATTTAAGAGTCTTAAATAATTAAATAGACAATACAAGGAAAGATTGGTATATTTGACAGTAGAAAATTCTTTTTGATAAAGACTTTTATTTATTTCAAGTGTTGTTACAAATTTTATTCGAATATTGTAAGATTACAACTTATAATATTTACAATGATATTTGTTTACAATAATTGAAAAATAAATCTAGGCCTAAATCTCTTGAAATCTTTGACTTTCTACTGCGTCCTCCATCATCCAACTGGTACTTACCTGCAAAAGACAGAAGAAAAAGAAATCAGTGCAATTAACTGAAAAGAATTTTCAAGCAGATAAATAGAAAAATCATCATTAAAGCTTGTTGGCCGGAATCAGAATGCTTTTGGATTCATCATGTTTTTACTTTTTCTCCTTGCAAATCATAAGAAGATATCTCTTCTTGGTTCACAAAGAGAAAAGTAAAAAAATAAAATGCAAGCATGTCAAACTAGATGCAAAAACATGGTTCAAATACAAAGGTACAAAGCTGCATTAACCAAGTAAACTGAACTGCAAACTGAGTTTCAAAATGCATTAACCAAATGTCAAACTGAGATGCAAAGTTGTCAAAGAAAGTATACAATGCAGAAAATATGGAAAGAAAGTACAACAATGCAGCAAGATAAACCAAGTTACAAGCAAGAAGGCTTGTCAATTTCATCATCATTTTCTGGCCCAACAAGCTTTTCAGAAATATATTTAATAAGCAATTAAAAATTCTTATGGAGAGAGAGAAAAAGGAGAACCAGTAAAAGTTTGCAGTTTTTGGCAAAAGCAGGCTATTGTTCAAGACAATAAGAGAACACAAAATATATAAAAGAGCAAGACTGCATAGCAGTCCAAAAAGAGGACATAGAGCCCACAAAAAAAACAATTCAAACCTGCAGTTTTCAAAAAAAACTACAAAACAACAAGCTCAACAAACATACAGTAGAAGCCACAAACTGTAATTTTAGTCACAGCCTGCTTCCAAAACTACTGCAGAAAACTCACAAATCTGCAAAATACCCTGCATAACTCAAACTAACAGCAAGCCTGCCTTCCAAAACTAACAGCAAGCCTGCCTTCCAAAACTCAACAGCAAGCCTGCCTTCCCAAAACTCAACAACTTGCAAAACTGCAAGCCAAATCCAAACAAGTTCAAAGCCTGCCTTACAAACACAACAAACCTGTAAGCTCAAACCTGCATAAACTGCAAGCTAAAACTAAAACACTCAGTTCAAGCCTGCTTCCAAAACTCAAACTCTCAAAACCAAAATACAAGCCTGCCTCCAAAATCACAAACCTGTGTTACCAACTTGAAAACCTGCACAAAAGCTCAGAACCAATAGCAAACCAGTAGCAAACCTGCATAACAGGCCTGCAGAACTACAACTCACCACAAGCCTGTTTCCAAACTTATTCAAAGCTCTAAAAACCTGTAAAAACTGCATCTCAACATCACCAACAAAAATCTCAGAGGTATTGTTCATCATTGAAAAAACCAGAAAGAGGAAGAGTTTAGAAGCAACAACAATAGCTAATCTCAGAACATCACCATCATTGACATAAAATAACTCACAAAGAGAGAGGAAGAGTGTAGAGGCAAAACAACAAAGAAGTTTCAGAATATAGCTTCATCATCAATGAATCATCAAGCCAACAAAAACATATCAAAAAGGAAGAATTTCATAAATATATCCTTCATCATCAACAAGAGACAAAAGCAAGCAAGGTTCAAACAATATAGTTCTCAGAACAACATCATCATCAGATAATCAGGGAGGAAGAGTGTAGAGACAAAAACAAACAAAGGAGCAAAAGTTTCAGATTATTGTTCATCATCAACTAAAACAAAGAACAAGTAGGTTTTCAGAAGAGAAAGCTCATCATCATCAAACACCATAAAACAACAAATACCAGAAACGCTGTCATCTTCATCCTCCCTCCGCCTAGCCTCCTGAGAAACGCCACCGACCGGCCTCACCATCTTCTCCTTCCGTTTGTAGAACAAAACGCTCAAGGTACGTCCCTCAAGCTCATACTACATGTAAATATCAAAGAAACCATGGATTAAAACGTGCATGCAATAATCAAGCTAAATGAAAACATAACGGTGAAACCCTAAAACAAAGGTTAGCAATTCGTACTGTTACAAGCAAGAATCCTAGACCGCTGCAAAGAGAAGGTAGGAAGCAGATGAAGGCGGCGCTCCGGTGGCTAAGGTAGGAAAGGAGGATTCATCGTTTTGGTTTGAGAAAGGCGAAGAGAAACAAAGAAGAGATGAGAGGAGGTGCCGCTGTAAAACGAAAACTGCAAACCCTAACCAAATGACAAAACCCTAAATTGTTACAACATTCCTAATGGGCCTTTGCCCCAACAACTATAAAGCCCAGCGTTCTTACTAACGCACCCCCCCTGATTTTCGTTCTCCTTATTTTTTATATTTTTGGGCCATAACCCTAGGCCCATCATTCTTCTCTTGTCAATTTTCAAAATAATACCCTTTCTTTTCTTTACTAATTTATTTATTTTCTTTAAAACCAATACTTTTCTTTTTTATTTCTACTCTAAAAAATTTTGTTTTGTTAATAATAAAGAGAACCAATAATAAATTAAAGTTTGTTTTGATATAATTTTCTTTAATATTTGTTATATTTAATTAAATACAAAAAATAATTTTTGTTTAACTAATCTTTTTACATAAGTTCCTAAAAAACATAAAACACAATAAAAATAATAATGATACTTAATCTTTATTAGTTGTTCATTTGTAAATAAATACATGCATCCCATATTTCTTTGATTTTCATTATCTTATACTTTGTTATAATTTTACCTTAAAAAATGCGACAGTTCAATTTGGTTGTAACATATACTTGGACATTATTATTCTGATAAGACTCATCCCCATTTGTAAACATTTGTACCCCATCCCCGAATACTGTTTTGTAATAACTTAGACTTTAAATTCCCGCAATTTATTGCTTTCAATATACTATATAGTAATTAGGGTTTGTATGTGAAGATTCAAAATCAATCGCTAGATAACCTAATACAAGATAAATGCATGAAAATCAAATACACAATTCACACTTGCACCTCTAGGGTAACCTCGCTTGTTGCCTCGGAAAATGCAATCATGTCCCTCGAGTATGAGACACTCTAGAAAATGCCCCTTCGATAAACAAAGATCGTAGTCCCTCGATGATCCTCGATGTTGCCTTCGATAAAACAATCTCGTCTCTTACAAAATTGCTAGAGCGTCTCACAAGTTGCTTTCAATGATTGTATATGATGACCCACACCTGTCCCGTTTAACATCCTAACACAAGGTTGTTCATCAAACACAATGGTGAAACAACACTGTTAAAAAGGGTTAAAAACATGAGAAAGATCTTTGAGTAAAATAGGGTAGACAACTCTTAGTTACTTGATCAAAAACTTGCAAAGCATCTTTCCATTTTTCAAACACACCTCACAACACAACTTCAAAAACAACTTTCAAAACTTTGAAATATCTTTTCAAAAAGACACACACCTTTGTATATATTCAAACAAGAATTATTACAAAGGTTGCCTAGACAAGGCATCTTTTTCAAAACATTTTCAAAACCACACACATAAAGCACCATTTCAAACAATTGAAAAGAAAAGGCAAGTGATCTAAAACAAATAACTAAGAGCCCATGGATAACCATGGATGAAAAGGGTGCTAGCACCTTTCCTTTTCATAATCTACCCCCCGAACCCAAGAAAACATCTCAAAGGTCTTTCCTGTGCTTTTTGACCTTTCCTTTGGATAAAATAAAAAGTCGGTGGCGACTCTTGCTAAACCGAACAAGTGCGAATAAACGCAAAACCTCAAGTCAGTTCTCCCACCGTATCATAGAACTGGCGACTCTGTTGGGAAAATTTCTAAAAGTGGGGTTACCTTATGGTTTTAGATCACCTTTACATGCTTACCTTGATTGCTTTGATTGCTTTACTTTTTGGGTTCCTTGTTTGGGTTTGTTTTAAATCCTACACCCGGATTTTGGGACACCTTTTAGGTAAGTAGCAATAAACTGTGAGGGAACTGTGCGGGGTATACCGACATGGTTGAAGCATTGGCTACGTTAGTGTGACATATTTGTGGGTACCGGTAGCCTTTGAGTCAATCAAAGAGAATACGGGGCCGCTGAGTGATGTCATGAAGCACTAACGAACTCTTATAACCTTACTTGACCATCTTGGCCTTTTTTAGGGGTAGTGAGATGACCGACTTTGGTGCAGTCCGAAGTTGGTAAATACTCGATACTACACTCATTGAGGATTATTTTCTTGGAATATTTTGGTCGCCAGTTAAGTGGCTAAACCAAAACAATGAACACATAAAATAATCCAATGATATTGAGATCCTTAGAACCTGGTTACTATTTATAGGACAGGTTGAGCCAACTGACTTCAAGAGGGTACTTACCTACAAACCCCATGCAAGCCTAAACCTAAGGACTTGTCTGCTTTGTGTTGATGTGATTGTCTGTATATACACTTGCTTACTTTTGCATACCTGTACATAACATCATAACATCATACCATAGCATTTTCAATAACCATTTCGAGGATCTCGAGGGTCTTTGATGCAGGGTCACGTTGAACCAGACGTCTACCAAAGGGCAAGAGGTTTCATTTTCCTCTAAACAAACACCGTCAAAAATCAATTACAACAACTTGAATCGAGGGCTATGACCCACTTGACATGGTGAGCTTGATTCTCGTGGAAAGACATCCACCGATACAAAGTTCTCCAGTCAAAGATGTTGATCAAAGTTCAACCTCTAACATTTTCTTGTGTTTACCCCGAGAGATTCTTGAAAACATGCATCCATATGTCATGCATTGTATCATAACAAGTTTTCCCTTTTAGGTTTCCTTATTCTCCTATTGTTTATTTCAGTAAGAGATGGCTCTAGAGAGAACTGTCGAAGATATCCTGGCTCAGAATGCTCAACTTCAAGAAATGTTCTTGAACCTATCCCAGGGGCAACAAAAAGTGAAGACTCTCCTCACAAGGGGCATGGTCCTAGGAAATCTAGGCGGCGTCAGGAATGATCAATTGGAAGAGCTACAGATTGAGCTGGCAACAATGAAGATCCAGATGATGGGACAGTTGGTAGGCCAGATGGCTCTCATTCAAGACCTGGCTCAAAGACAAGAAGAGCTCAGGGTTCTCGTCAACAAACTGCTTCGAGATAACCAAGTGGGGAAAACAACTAGGGTTGAAGATCAAGTCATCATTCAACCTCCTTTGAGATAAGAGGAAAAGGGAAAAGCTCCTCAACTTGCTTCAGGGTCACAAGCCCAGCAACAACCTCGTCAGCGTCAACGGGGTAATCGGCGTAAGCAAAATATGTCTGGAAGACAATTCACTGAGACCGACATACCATCATCTCTAATACTGGAACGCTTGTTGGAAGTCAATCTGACTGCTTTAAAGGATCCTACTCAGAAGCCCAATACCTCTGCTCCTAGCTATCACCCCGACGCATTTTGTGTATACCACTCCTATAGTCCCGGACATGACACCGACGACTGTTGGACTTTGAAAAACAAGATCCAAGACTTGATTGACAATGGAGTGCTGAAATTCATGCCGGATGGCGAGATGAAAATCTTCCGCTGAGGGTTCTCCACCTGAAATGACAAGTTCGAACTAAGAGGCTTTTGTTTCATTTGAATTTCCAAGTTGTAACTTCTTTTGTTATTCAAACAATTATCTGTTGATGTCAAACTCTGTTTCATTAATGCATTTGCATATGTTTGTCTTGAATTCATCCATTCGTTCTCACTATTCTTGAATTATGCTTTCTACTTTCTTTATCATATTTAACTCTTGATAAAAGTTACAAGTCTTTAGAGGGAGGATGACGAAACAATACCATAATTTCATACAATATGCTTTCGGATAGACCTTGCTGACGATGTACATGCATTTCTTTCAAATCCTAAACACTGGAGTTATAAGGAAGATAATCCCTAGTCCACCCCTTCGAGCCAAATAAGTAGAAGTTTTCTGGTTTTAAACACAAATTGAAACCGTTTAACCTGGGGCAGGGTAGTCTCTCAGTTAATTCAAAAGATGCGCATTGAAGTCGCAAACTCTCAGTTCATAATACAACGAATGACATCAAAAACATTACTTGGGAATCAAATGACAGGAATGGTTCTTTATCTCATAGGCAATAATTATCTCTCGAAAGAGAAAAGCCCCCTGAGCCAAAAACCTACAAATGAGGCTTAAGAAAGCTGGGGCATCCCGCTGACTATAATCTCAAAAATAAGAACAGTCGGGCAAAAATTAGGGATAACAAAATCAAAAGAAAGAGGTCGTTACAAATCCTAAACAACATGAAAAATGTTGCAAAAAAATGATGACTGCCTTCCCACAAAATTCAACTTGTGTGAACCATCACCAAAATGTCGTTCCAAACTCGAATAGAGTTCGACGCACAATTAACTGAGTTTAGGATTGAAGAACATCATGAAGAGCGGGTGGGGACAAATATACTTTGAGCCTTTAGCCTTTGTTTCTTAAACCGTGAACCAAGCCACGTTACAACCTTTCAAAAGTCCTAATTGAAGCATGGGTTAGTTCGAAAGCATACTGTTACAAAAGGTATCCTGACTCCTGTAAGGCTTTGCTCTAAATCTTGTGTTGAATTAGTCTTATAAAAAGTTTTCTGCTAAAAAACGCATTTTTCAAAACTTCGAGACAAGCATAAACTTTGCATTATTTGAATATCGTTGTTTGCACATGATATTTGTTTGACAGCGAAGAAATTCACAACAGTGAATGTTCGGAGGAACAAAAGCTCTCTCAGTGAATAAAATCACTACAAGTGGGATGACACTCCCGTGGCAAAAATCTCCCATCAGCAAAAAGGGACTTGATTTGGTATTGTCCAGTAAATCTGGGGCAGTCCAGTCAAGATTTCAACAAATCTTTCAAAGCCCATTAAACCTAGGGCAGTCCAGTCAAGATTTCAAGAAATCTCTCAATTGCATATTAACCTGGGGAAAGTCTCCCTCACCATCACTTGGGGCATTTAAACGTCAATCTCATCAAAGGGCTACGTACAATCCAAGTTTCCTGGCAGTGCCATAAGCATTTGATACTAGGGGCAGTGACGAATCTCTCCGAAATCTTTCTGAAAAGAAATTCAAGCGTCCTCGAGAAATTCATCACCTCTCTAGCAGACCAACAGTCATGGGTTTATTTCCCCAACATTTGTCAAGGGTTTATTCTCCGAAACAAATTACATTCATAACATACTTAGATTCATCGTCAAAGATTCTTCCATCACCTGTTGGAAGTTACGGTCATCAGAGATTCCTCCATCATCCAGTGGAGTCAAAATTAATCCAAGACCCTCTCTGTTTTGGTCAGATTAACACTAAGATCTCCCTAATTCTTATGCCAATGGAAGATCTTCCGGGTTTTTGATATTTCAGATAAATCTCCCAGCAATTTATTCTGATTATTTTCAGTACCAGAGATGAAGAATCTAACTCTTTTCTCCTTCATCAGCTCGGGATTTATTTTCCCCAGCGAAAGGTCGTCTTGAAAAATATTACACCTTCGTGCATCAAGACATCATGCAACGCGATCTCATTCATTTTGGGAACATCATTGTTTGATATATGCCACTAACCTTTACCTTTCAGGAAAGGTACAGTCAAATTCAAGCGACAAAGCTTTTCTTCAGTCGAGTTACGGACAAGTTCCTAAATCTCGACAAAGCCTTTACTTCAGTTGAATTACGGACGAGTTTCTAAAATTTCAGTAGAAACAACTCACCAACAGAATAATGGACAAATGAAGCTCCTAAAATTCTGTTTCTCTCAAGAATGAAGATTCTCATCCTTGAAACCTCAGAAGATTGGTATACTCCCGACCTTCTGACCCTTAACAGAATGAAGATTCTCATCCTTAAAACCTCAAGAGATTGGTATACTCCCAAGCTCCTGATACCGTTAACAGAATGAAGATTCTCATCCTTGAAACCTCAAGAGATTAGTATACTCCCAAGCTCCTGATATCGTTAACAGAATGAAGATTATCATCCTTAAAACCTCAAGAGATTGGTATACTACCAAGCTCCTGATATCGTTAACAGAATGAAGATTCTCATCCTTGAAACCACAAGAGATTGGTATACTCCCAAGCTCCTGATACCGTTAATAGAATGAAGATTCTCATCCTTAAAACCCCAGTAGATTGGCATACACCCAACCTTCTGACCCAAGACCAGAATGAAGATTCTCATCCTTAAAACCCCAGTAGATTGGCATACACCCAACCTTTTGACCCAAGACCTGAATGAAGGTTCTCATTTTGGCTTCCCCAGTAGATTGGCCTACACCCAACCTCCTGATTTTCCTCGACAGAATGAAGAATCTCATTCTCAATGTGGCATACGACTTGACTTCTGAACTTCCTCCAAACAGGAATAATCCCCTCCAACAGGTTAGCTACTTTTCAACAGTATGGCTATTCCCTACAGGGTTCTTACTCCCCAACAAAATCAAAACTCTCATCCTTGATTCTCCGGAGCTTTCTTTACTCTCGGCTTGAATTTGTCCGAATTTCAAATCCCCTGTAGACCGAAGATTCTCGTTCTTGACTCCTCAACACCAATTCCCCAAGCAGAATGAAGACTCTCATTCTCATTTCTCCACAAAGTTTTCAGATACTCCCCAGCGGAATTCTTCTCAAAAACAACAAAACAGGAATCCCCAGTAGATTGGCATACAACCCAAACTCTTGATTTCCCCAACAGTGGTCCCAGGATTTCTCATTTTCAACGATTAAAGGATTTTCAATCCCCAGCAGCAGTCAGGGATTTACTTTCCCCAACGGCGGTCAAAGATTTTATTATCTCCAGCTATCCAGGATTTATCTTCCTCAGCAAGACGGCTAATCAGCTTACATGCACATTCATTACATTCATATATCATAAGCATTGATATAACACATACATTGCATCATACATCATAACTTTGTGTTTCAGCTAATATTTTACCCTTCGCGGGATAAGTTTAGCAAGTTTCGAACTTCAAGGATTTCTGAAAACAGTTTACGGATGCCTCCCGACACGGATGCTAAATCTGTTGCTTATTCAGACCCCCAGCTCAGAGACGTTCCAAACATGGATACCTTTCTGATACTCATACTCTCACCTACAACATACAGTTCAACAAATATTCCTGGATGGCATCTTTAAGCCCATCTCCGACAAGACTCTGTCACATCTCCAAATGGCATCTTTAAGACCATTCCCTCAACTATGCTTTGACGAGCGCAAATTTTTAGGCACTCTAGTGTCCAATCATCTTTTACCTTCGAGTCGCGAACGGCAAAATTGCCAATCTAACTCTTCAGGTGCAAGAAGATTGAACAGGGGAAACTGTTGTACCCCAAAATTTTCCCTCCCTTTTTCACAAGAAAACACAACCCCAGGGTTTTCTCTGATTTTTAAGATCGGCTCGAGAATCGGTCAAACAGACTCTTCTTTATCAGTTAATCCAGAATTAGGGTTTTCACTGATTTTGTTGAGATTGGCTCAAGAATCGGTCAGACAAATCTTTCTTTGGCAGTAATCCAGAATTAGGGTTTGCGCTCGCATTTCTCAGAAGAAACTGAATCCTCAGAAATTCAGTTGGCTATTACATTATTTTTTACGCTTGTTCAAGATTACTGGTTTTTTCTCAAAACCTAAATATCTGGGATAGGAGCTGAGACTTTTGCTTGGAACTTTGAGGCATTTGGTTTGATCAGTGGAGTGAAAGGTTTATGGAATGCTTGTTTGTTTAACTGTACAACGCATATGTTAATTGGAATACCAGGCATATTGTGATTAATGCAAGGTTGCGCGACGGTAAAATTTGTTGATTATTTATTTCATCTGTATTAAAGTTATTGGGATACATTTCCAGTTATTTTAATTTAAGAGTCTTAAATAATTAAATAGACAATACAAGGTGTGATCGGTGGAAATAGAACTGACTGTTTTAAAGCTGGTTCGCGAAATGTCGCGGTAAGCAAGAGTCGCCACAGTCTTTTATTTTCTCCAACAAGGAAAGGACAAAAGCACAGCAAAGTTCCTTTTCGAGATGTTTCTCGGTTTGGGAGGTAGATTATAGAAAGGGAAGGTGTTAGCACCCTTTCTATCTGTGGTTATCCACGGGCTCTTAGGTACTTGCTCACTATGTTTTCAAAAATTGTTTGCTTTTCAAGTGTTTGTGGGTTTTGAAAAAGTTTAGTTTGAAAAACTTCTAGGTAACTCTTGTATCAGTCCTCAAGAGTGTATGAAGCGTTTGTTTGAAAATTTTTTGAAAGTGTATGTGCGAAAATTTGTTTTTGTTTTTTGAAAGAGCAAGTACCCAGGAGAAATCTACCTACTCTAAGGAATTAAGTTGTGTAAGATTCCTTTAGACAGAACTATCCCACTATTGAGAAGTAGGTAGCACCGTCGTTGGAGTTTGTCGGGTCAATTCGATTATAGGGACATGTGGTCACCAAAGCAATGGTAGGAAGCCTTAGCGGTAACCCTAATGTCCTAGATCCTTTTTATCCGAGGCAACCGTTTCGAGGCAACTGGATCTTTAGACAGGAGGGCGACCTCTAAAACACCCTATACTCAATGACCACGTCGAGGCAACCAAGTGAGGCGTACCCTAGGAGTGGCATGTGCATGTGTGTTGTTTCAGTTTATGTTTATCTTTGAACATGCATCATTGTGAGCTACGGGTTGATTTTATTTGTTCAGACAAGTCTTGCATGCATAATTAACAGTTAATAGTTGCGGGAAATAAATTGCGAAAAATGAATCTACGCTATTACAAGGCGTCAGGTATTTACATCGCCAAAAACATAACCCTTGAAAATAAATGCGGAAAAAATAAAGAAAGCGATAAAAGAGTCCTAATTATCTATTACATCCTCGGAAACAGATACATAAATATGAAATAAAAATAAATATGCGCGCGAAAGGACTGAATCGGGATGTCCTTAGGGTTTTGACCCTTTTTGAGAAAAGAATGGAATTTTGTCCTTTTTTGCAATTAATTAAATATTGAACCTAGTTTACTAATTAATTAATTAATTAATTAAGAGAAAAAAGTATTTTTTTTTGTTTTTTATGTTTTTTTATGTTTTAATGAAAATAAAATAAAAGGAATTAAAATTATCAAAAGAAAAACCCTAATTCTAAGTTTGTTTTATTTATTATGAAAAAGTCAAAATTAAACCTAATTAAAGCAACTAAATTAATTACTTAGAATTTATTTACAAAAATAATAATTAAGGTGAAATTTAATAATAATAATAATGATAATATAAATATTTACTGGATTTATTAGGAAAATAGTAATTTGTGAATTAAATAATAATAATAGTTAATAAAAGAAAACAAAAAGGAAAAAGAATAAAAGAATAAAAAAAAACCAGGGGGGTGTGTTGATCCATTAGGAGGTGAAGCCTGGAATTTCTGGCCCACTAACTCAAGCCTGCGTTGACTTTGATAATTTCCCATGGCACGGTTGACTGGGAACATGGTGTTCAACACCTTATGGCCATTAGATCAATGCTTGAGGACACATGGCGCCTGAGATTGGAAAGAATATGGTAGACATCACTTGAAAGCCTGCACATGATTAGGTTATGAAAAATATGAACAAATATTGGATGGACCTGGGAATTGAACCCAGGTCCCAAGGCACCTTGCACGCTTCCCCCAACCACTCAACCAACGTGTTCCAATCGTTAATGAAATAAACAACAATGATTATATAAGAAAACCAATAAATATGCTAAAAAAAAGAAAAACGCGCGCTCTTTTTGAAATGGCCCAATGATGTATCAACACGGCTTCATCTTCCTCGCTGAACACCTGCAAAACAAATCAGATAGCGGGGGTTTTTAACCCCCCACAAATTGTATCGACCAAAAATAGCGAATAGGCGTAGAATGAATATAAATTGTTCGCGAGGGTTGCATTCAATTCGTCTGGTTGCAACGATTACAACCATATGCATGAGAAGGTCCAATTTTTCCTGTATGGGAAAGCCCCAAAATCAAAGCTTCGGAACCCTAATATTTGTCAATGGTGATTTGTGATTCAGGGCGTTTCAGTCCAATTAACCTATGCCAAAAGCTTTGTATGATTGCTAGCAACACAAAACACACAGAAAATCATGTTAATGATGCATAAATTTAGAGTTACGATTCTGAAAAAGATTGACAAACCGTGGGACTGTTCTTGGTGGTTTTGATAGCTTTAAGGCTTAGTTTTGATTGCAATATGTTCCTTACACCTCCAACAATGTATTGGAAACACTATAATGCTTTGAATTGGCTTGGAATGTGGAAAACTGTTTTAAAATTTTCTTGAGTTTTTTTGGAATTGGTTATGGCTTTTTGCAGCAGCTTTTCACGTGTGTGGCATTAGGTTTAGGTTCTGCATATATAGTAGAATGGATTTAGGTTAAATCTTTGACCAAAAATCCATGGAATTATGGTTTGCATATTTGATTTTCAATCACATCTTTTTGCATCTTTTTGATTGAAAAATCTTGCCAAATTGAGAGATCCTTGTCCCCTTGATGTGCACGAAATTGCCAGCTTGTCTTGAGCTTGTTTGCTTCCCAAAAGATTGAAAAAAACATATCTTTATATTTTCCTACAATTAAATGAATTAAATGAATTAATATTTGATTAAAAATCCAATTAATTAATTAAAAATAAGAAAATAATTCAATTTATGCTTAATGGGTCGTGCATAGGCCTTGTACAAAGTTTCAAGAAGGAATTTGAGGCCCATTAGCAAAAATGATGTGTTTTGAGCAAAGTTGACTTTTGCAAATTCACAAAAATTTCCCAACTTCTCCAATGCATATCTTGCTCAATTTTGATCATATGAACATGTTCCTTGACATTTTGGAAAGGTCTTGAAGTCCTCTAACCAATGACTTTGGTCCCATGTCATTTGGATTTACCAATCTCAAGTTATGGTCTTTTACTTAAAATGCCTTTTTGTTGACTTTTGAAATTGACCTATAATGTAGAAATTGATAACTTTTTGTGAGAGAATTTCTTGGACTTGGAATATGAAGATGAGTTGTAAGAAATGTCATCCCCTTCAAAATGAGCATTGGATGGGATTTTTCTGATGAACCATGAAAAAGTTATGCCTTGGTCAAGATACAATTGACTTTTCTGCTATCCAAAAATAGTAACTTTTGCATCTTTGATGATTTTTGAGCCATGCTTGTGGAATCTTGATCAAGACTTGATAAAATGATGATTATGAGCTCAAAATAAGATGTTGACCAAAAAATTTGACTTTTGACTGTAAAATGACCAATTTACCCCTGTAGTTGACCGTGAATCAAATGAAGCTTTTGACTGTGCAAACTGGCATTGTGAGACTTGAGACTTGACATGTAGATGCTTGGCAATGTATATAGGCATATGAGACTTGATTGAGCCATTAAAAACCTCAAATTCCTTGAAAGAACCAAAACCCTAATTTGGACTGGCTTAGGATGTGGTTGAACTGTGCAATCCTTGAGGAATCTTGAACCATTTGAAGATGATTCTTGACAAACCTTGAAGAATATGGGAGGACAAATTTTGGGGTACAACAGTTGCCCCTGTTCAATCTTCTTAGACCTGAGGATGTAGATTGGCTTGCATGCCTTTCGTGATCCGAAGGTGGAAGATGATTGAACACTAGAGTGCCTAGAAATTTGCACTCGCATAGTAGAATATCAGCAATGTGATGTCGGGAATGGGCTTATAGATGCCATTTAGAGATATGATGGGTAGGAGGATGGGCTTATAGATGCCATCTGGAGGTGTGACAAAATCTTGTCAGGAATGGGCTTATAGATGCCATTTGGAATTGTCGATCGCGTAAGAGATTCCTTAGCGAGAACTTGCGTACTTGAGAAAGAAAGATAACTTCCTGGCCTGTTACAGGTGTTGATCTTCAAACTCTTCATGTAGATAACTTTCCTGGCTAGATACAGGTATAGATCTACAATCAATCGCTCACAGATATGCCATGGCTAGATACAGGTATCGAATCTGGAACTTCAAAAGGTTGATCGAGATAACTTTCCTGGCTGGATACAGGCGTAGACCTCTAATCAGTTGCTCACAGATATGCCCTGGCTAGATACAGGTATCGAATCTGGAACTTCAAAAGGTTGATCGAGATAGCTTTCCTGGCTGGATACAGGCGTAGACCTCTAATCAGTCGCTCACAGATATGCCCTAGCTAGATACAGGTATCAAATCTAGAACTTCAAAAGGTTGATGGGTTGTCTCTACTGACAGGTTATCTCAGAAAATCTTTAGGAACCGATTTAACTGAACCAGGGGAGGTTTTGTCTTCTTTGACGAGTTGTCTCTTTTAACGGGTTGTCCTCATGGACGGGTTGTCTTCACTGACGGATTGTCTTCAATGACAGGTTGTCTTCAATGACAGGTTGTCTTCACTGAGGGATTGTCTTCAATGACAGATTGTCTTCAATGACAGGTTATCTTCACTGACGGGTTGTCTTCAATGACGGGTTGTCTATAATGACGGGTTGTCTTCAATGACAGGTTGTCTTCAATGACAGGTTGTCTTCAATGACAGGTTGTCTTCAATGACAGGTTGTCTTCAACGACGAGATGTCTTCAACGACGGGTTGTCTTCAATGACAGGTTGTCTTTAATGACAGGTTGTCTTCAATGACAGGTTGTCTTCAATGACGGGTTGTCTTCAATGACAGGTTGTCTTCAATGACAGGTTGTCTTCAATGACAGGTTGTCTTCAATGACAGGTTGTCTTCAATGACAGGTTGTCTTCAATGACGGGTTGTCTTTAATGACGGGTTGTCTTCAATGACGGGTTGTCTTTAATGACGGGTTGTCTTCAATGACAGGTTGTCTTCAATGACGGATTATCTTTAATGACGGGTTGTCTTCAATGACGGATTGTCTTCTTTGACTGAATTTAGAGTTTAACTGCATCTTTCCTGAAAGGTAAAGGTCAGTCACATGCAATGCATGATATGGATCAAGCAATGATGTTCTCAACATAAATGAGATTGTATGATATGATACGTATATGCATGTATCATGATGTATGACAATGTGATGTTTATGAATGTATCTTCGTTTGGGAAAATAAATCCTTGACGCATGCCGGGAGCTTGTTAAATCCTGGGCTGATGTTGAAGAGTAGAGTTCTTTGTTTCCGCTGGGGATGATGATTGCAAGGATAAACCGGTAGGAGAAGATGACTCCGTTGAGGAATAAACTTGTTGAAGAGATTACTCTGCAGGGAAATACTCTGCAGGAAGAGATGCTTCGCTGAGGTTTTGATGATAACTCCGCTGGGGATTCCTGTTGATAAATTTTGTTGAGGGATTTGATGAACTCCGCTGGGGATAGGAAGAACTTCTCCGAGGACGATCTATCCGTTGTAATTAGCTGAGGATAACCCAGTTATAGGTTCTGGTGGGGAATAACCTTTGGACATGGTCGGGGAGAGATATTCGTACTCTGCAGGGGACCAGCTTCCAGACTCTACTGGGGATAAGCTTCCAGAATCTACTGGGGATAAGCTTCCAGAATCTACTGGGGATAAGCTTCCAGAATCTACTGGGGAGATGATTCAACTCTCCTGGGAAAACTTTTGGGACTGCATTGGGGAATGGCTCCACTGGGGTGTCTGGTATTCCGCCGGGGAACAATCTTATATTAAGACTGCCGAGGATGCTTGCTGAGGAATATCTATACTCCGCTGGGGAATGTTGAGATCTTCTGGGGATACCCGACTTCCTCAAGGCTGACAGTAGACTAACTCTGCTTGGGGAGAATATTGCTTACTTGCTGGATACTGTGCCTTTTCGGGGCTGATGAGAGACCAACTCTGCTAAGGGGAGAGTATTGTTGATTCTTGTCTTACTCTGCGGGGAGTGAAGGTGTCTTGGTTAATTCTTTAGCTGAACCTACCTTGTACCTGGTGGACATAGCAACTTGTACAGTTCGGACAATTCTTATTGCCCTAGCTTCTGCGGGAGAAGAAGGTCTATGAGGTGCTTGATAGCTGCCGATTGACAAATCTTCTTCTGGTTGGCAAGTGACGAGATGACGGGACATAGTCGTACGCTGTGATCCCTAATTTTTTCCTGGACCGCCCTTTCGGGTTTTCAGTCCATCGGGATACCCTTTTTTTGCCCAAGCCGCCTTTTCAGGTTTTCGACTTGCCGGGTGTACAAATTATTCATTTTCATCCCTTATTTTGCCCGAACCCTTTTGGTTCGCCGGGAAGCCCTTATTTTTGCCTAGGTGTGTCAACCTAGAGGGTCTTTGATTGTGCGTAGCATTTTTTCGACTATGTCCATGCTCTCAGGATGTCGGGAGTTGTCACTGTCGGTAGTGTTGTGTTGCCATACTACCAGAAGATCTTCGTTTGGTCGCGCAAGATTCGTTGCTGGAATTCATGTCCAATGCCCCAAGTGACCCAGGTTGAAATTTGCCCCTGACTATTTGGCATTTTGAGAGATTCTCTGAATCTTGACTGGACTGCCCCAGATTATGGATAATGATCATGCCGTGCCCCTGGATTGGAAGTGTTTTTCCACTTGTTGTGATCCTTTTGTTGAGAAGATTCTTGTTCACTGGATATTCGTCGTGCGAATTTCTCTGCTGTTCGAACAAATAGTCATATGCAAACAATGTTATTTTAAGAATGCAAAGCTTATGTCTGTCTTGAAAATTTTGAAAATGCATTGTTTTTCAGTAAGATAGGAGAATTTTGTAAAATGTGACGTCAACTCAAGATTTTTACAGCAAGCCCTACAGGAGTCAGGATACCTTTGGTAACAGTATGCTTTCGAACTAACCCATGCTTCAGCTAGTACTTTTAAGGGTTATAACGTGGCCTGGTTCACGGTTTAAGAAACAAAGGATAAAGGCTCAAATTTTATTTGTACCCACCCGCTCTTCGTGATGTTCTTCAATCCTAAACTCAGCTGATCGTGCGTTAGACCTTGTTTGAGTCTTTGCTCTGATATTCCAGTGATGGTTCGGATACTGATAGTTTATTTTGAATAGGCAGTCATTTCTTTTTTGTAGAGGATTTGTAGGACCTCTTTCTTTTTAATTTTGTTATCCCTGTTTTTTGCCTGAACTGTTTCTTTTGTGATTACAGTCAGCGGGATGCCCCAGTTTTTTGTAAGTCTCCTTCATAGGTTTTGACTTATTGGGCTTTTATTTTTGAAAGATAACGACTGCCTGTCTTTATGATTACTCAGAACCATCACTGTCTTTTTGTCTCGGAAGGGCTTCTTTGATGCCATTCATTTTGCACCTGGATCAACTGAGAGAACTACCCTGCCCCAGGTTATAGTTAAAGGTTTTAATTTGTGAAGAGAAAAACTCCAACTTCTTTTGGCTCAAAGGGGTTGACGAGGGATTATCTTCCTTATAACTCCACTGTTTAGGATTTGAAACAATGTCTGTACCTCATCAGCGGGGTCTGTTCAAAAGCATACTGTAAAGATCGTGGTATCGTTTTCGTCATCCTCCCTCAAAAGGTTTAGAATTTTAGATCAAGAGTTGAACATCACAAAAATGAAAGCAATTTGAAATATAGTGAATACGAATGGATTAATTCAAAACAGACATATGTAATGCATTAATGAAATAACAACGTTTGACATGAGTAAATGTTTGAGCAATCAAAGAAAAATACAACTTGAACATTCGAATGAACAAAAGTTTTTTCAATCCTAGCCATGCTTTGGCAAGGGAGCAGTGATCACATTGGGAGTCTCGGGCGCTTCGAACTCGACCTCCTTTGCATCGATCAGGTCCTGAACCTTGTTCCTAAAAGTCCAACAATCATCTGTAGCATGCCCCGGGCTGTCAGAATGATAAGCGCAACAGGAATTGGAATTATACCTTAAAGGCGTCTTGTTGGGATTCTTAGGAGGGTCCCTTAGAGTTACCAAATTAGTCTCCAGCAACTGTGGCAATATCTGGGACAAGGTCATGCTGAGGGGAGTGAATTGCCTTCTAGGTCTCTCTTCCCTTTGTTGGTTGCGATGTTGAGGAGCACTTGCCGGTTTTGAAATAACCACCGCGTTGACAGCTTGGCGGTGTTTGGACCTATTCTGCCCTCTTGAACCATAAACAACACTAGATTCTTTCTTGAATGGTTTCTTCTCAGTGTTCGAGGAGTCCCCTTTCTGTATTTTCCCAGACTTGATACCAGCTTCTATTCTCTCACCGGTAAAGATCAGATCCGTAAACCCAGCAGAAGAATTCCCAATCAGATGGTTGAAGAAAGGACCAGACAGGGTCCCCAAGAACATGTCAACGAGTTCACGGTCAGTCAAAGGTGGCTGCACCCTTCCAGCAAGGTCTCTCCATTTTTGAGCATACTCTTTAAATCCTTCACCCGTCCCTAGTGACATACCCTGGAGTTGGGTACGCGTAGGAGCAAGGTCGGAATTATACTGATACTACTTGTAAAATGCAGTAGCCAAGTCCTCCCAGTTACGAATACTGGCTCCATCCAGCTGATAGAACCATTCGAGTTGAGTCCCTGAAAGTCTATCTTGGAAGAAATGGATCCATAGGTTCTTGTCTGCAGTGTAAGGTTGGATCTTCCTTACATATGATCTGAGATGCAGCTTAGGACAGGAAGCCCCGTCGTACTTTGCAAAAGCAGGTATCTTGAACTTGTGTGGGATCACCACCCCAGAAGATAAGCCTAGGTCTCCAAAGTCCAACCCAGGCACATGTTGAATATCCATAGCACTTAAACGATCCTCCAGCTATTTGTATATGTCCTCAGCAGGAGGGTACTGTTCATCATTGTAATCTGTCTCGTTGTCGGAGACCACGGGACTAGGAACCCTTCCCCCTTGGGGACTATCTTTCCCTACAGAGGAAGTAGCCCTATCAGCCTCATTCTGCAGTGTATTCCCATATCTGCGTCCGATGTTAAACAGCACAGTCCTCTTCTTCTTCTTTTTCAGAATCAGAGTCTTCAACTCCTGTTGACCCTGGGCTAATCTCATGACCAGCTCTTGGAACTGGGCGTTCTGGGCCTGGAGGGCCTTGATAGCTTGTTCAGTAGTAGGCTCAGAAGACATGATGATTGCTGAAATAAACAACGAAGAAGATAAGTGACCTGTAAGAAAGGGGTACCTGTTATGATGACATGAAATGCGTATGATTTATGCATGCAATGTTTTCAAGGATCTCGCGGGGTAAACAGAGAAACTTGTTAGAAGTTGAATACGGTAGCTTGATTGAAGGAACTTCATGTTGTGGAGAGTCCTTCTTCAAGAGTCAAAGCTCGCCATATCGAGTGGGTCATAGCCCCTGACTCAAGTTATCAACCTTGGATAGAGGAAAATAAATCCCCTTTGTCCCTTGCTAGACAGTTGGTTCATCATGACCTGCATCACAAACCCTTGAGATCCTTGAAATGGATTAGTCCTTGTGCAAGATGTATGCAATGGTATGATGGTATGATGTTATGCTATGCGTGGAGTGATGTAAGTAAACCCTATTATGAGCCCAGATTAAGGACTGTAAACAAAACCTGCAAGAAACTCATGTTGCCAGATAACAAGAATGTACAAGTAGTTCAAGTTTGAAGGCACACAAGTCACATATAAGAGCCCTTAGATTTCAGGCTGACATGAAGTTTAGGTACTACCCTCTTTCAGTTTCAGTTGGTTAAGACTTGTCCTAGAAAATAGTAACCGGGTTCTAGAGGATCTCAACATCACTGACTACCCTCAATCAGTCATAACTCCAGCGTCGCAATCTTTTCTTGCAGCCAGAACCATCGCGAGAGTTTAGCCTCAATGAGTGTAGCATATTGCTACTGTTCTATGGCCAAGTTGGGTCAATTTAGGGTTCTAAGGTCGGTTGGTGCTTAATGACTCCTCAAAAGACCCATATTCTCCTCGTTGCAACACAAGGGATATTGGTACAGACCAAGGTGTCACACCAATATAGCCACTGCTTCACCCGTGTCGGTCTACGCCGGACAGGTCCCTCACAGCTTATGCTACCTAAAGGGTATTCCCCAGATCCGGGTTAGGATCTATTAAACTCCAAGACAAGCCCACAATATTAAAGCAAACAAAGCAAGCAATTGAAAACAAGAGTGGTCTAATCCTAAGGTACACCTCACTTATTAAGTGTCCCCAGCAGAGTCTCCAGTTCTGTGATCGGTGGAAATAGAACTGACTGTTTTAAAGCTGGTTCGTGAAATGTCACGGTAAGCAAGAGTCGCCACCGTATTTTATTTTCTCCAACAAGGAAAGGACAAAAGCACAGCAAAATTCCTTTTCGAGATGTTTCTCGGTTCGGGAGGTAGATTATAGAAAGGGAAGGTGTTAGCACCCTTTCTATCCGTGGTTATCCACGGGCTCTTAGGTACTTGCTCATTATGTTTTCAAAAATTGTTTGCTTTTCAAGTGTTTGTGGGTTTTGAAAAAGTTTAGTTTGAAAAACTTCTAGGTAACTCTTGTATCAATCCTCAAGAGTGTATGAAGAGTTTGTTTGAAAACTTTTTGAAAGTGTAGGTGCGAAAAGTTGTTTTTGTTTTTTGAAAGAGCAAGTACCCAGGAGAAATCTACCTACTCTAAGGAATTAAGCTGTGTAAGAGTCCTTTAGACAATACTATCCCACTATTGAGAAGTAGGTAGCACCGTCGTTGGAGTTTGTCGGGTCAATTCGATTATAGGGACATGTGGTCACCAAACAATGGTAGGACGCCTTAGCGGTAACCCTAATGTCCTAGATCCTTTTTATCCGAGGCAACCGTTTCGAGGCAGCTGGATCTTTAGACAGGAGGGCGACCTCTAAAACACCCTATACTCAATGACCACGTCGAGGCAACCAAGTGAGGCGTGTAACACCCCTTCTAAATAACCCGCGAATATATTAATTAAATCAGAGTAACATGGAAAACAGGGATGTCACAATTCAGGATAAATATAAAACCTCAAATTTACAGTTGTCATGCTTTACTGAAGGAATTATTATTATAAATATTTAAATCAACATCATGTTCTACACAGCGGAAATATCTCAAAATCGGAATAACTTCGTTTCATAAGTATTCCCAACATAAATTAAACAATAGAAAATAAACTCGTCATTCAAACGTTTCTCCCAGTGTTACAACCTATCAGAGCACGACACTGACACGCGGACTAAAACAACATGACTCTAGAGCCATCCTCACCAACTCCTGAGCTACTAACCTTAATCTGAAATCATTAAAGTAAGGGTGAGATTCCTCATAATTAACATGCATTATAAGTTTCTCAATCAACATTATATCACAAGCATATTATTTCACCCATTTTAGCATAAACTCAGATTCAACACACAGTTCCAATCATACAAGTCATTATGCATAAATCAATAATCAACCAAAGAATTGTAACACTGGAAGACATCCTAACATGTTACAATTCCATGCAAACACAAATGCAGACACAATGCATGTGGTACCAATACGTGACCAAGTCACCCATCACTGATCCATCACACTCGGATACAGCAACCATCGATTCGTCCATCACACTCGGACATGAATCCAGCCGAAGCAATCATTGATTCGTCCATCACACTCGGACATGAATCCAACCTAACCACCCATCATCTCTCGGGTATCGGTTAACGGCAATACAAGTCAAATTCCACACAATGGGAATTAACTTCACCAAAATAATGCATATGCATGTACATCACTAACATGCCACATCAATCAACGGAAGTATGATCACAACATAATTCTAAACAACGCCAGAGCCTATATATCACATGATCACATCTCAATCATAATGGATAGCAGGCACAACACATAAGTATCAGTTCTCATTCACCAAAATTTACAAACATCGGAAATTCGACTCTTTTTAAAATAATTTTCATAAAATAATATTTTTCTCATTTTATAAGATAGAGTATTTAATTTAAGAAATAACTTCCAAAACGGCACTCAAAACGGACTTACGGTTTGAAAGTTATGAATTTTCAAAGTTTAGTATTTTTCAAAAAGTTACAGCAGAACCCGGTTCCTACACATACAGGAACCGGTTCCTACGAAGTTCAGAAAACACCCATTCTGGAAAATGTACTGGAACTCGGTTCCTACCTATACAGGAACCGGTTCCTAAGACCAATTTTGCTAGTTTTCATAACTTAACACAGTGGAACCCGGTTCCTCCCCACTGGGAACCGGTTCCTGCGACCTGAAAAGTCAAAAAACTGCTATTTTGACAGCATTTATTCATTCCAAATCCAGTCCAATTCATGCCCATACAAATCCAATTCACAGCAATGTCAAAACAAGTTATAATACATGGTTCTAATGAGATTATAACACACCATAACATCATACAATTTCCTCATAACCTCAAATTGAATCAAAACATAATTTCATGGGATTGGGGTTTGAATTTCATAAATCCTAAATTGGGATTCCTAACATGCCTAATCAATTCCATTGATCCCAAAATCTATAAGGCATATTAAATAATCAAAATCACCCCTTACCTCGCGATGATCCTTCGAATTCACGGCGTTTGGCTTTTTCCTCTCTTCTCTTCTCTTCTCCAATTTCACGTACAATGAGTTTTTCCAAAACCCTTCTTTTCATTTTTCCTTTTTATTCTTCTTTTTCTTTTCCTTTTATTATTTGCCAAATAATAATAATAGTTAGTAATTATTTTAATAGAGCTTTTTACTACACACACCTCTAATTCAACTTTACACCCCCCGGTCTTCCTTTTTAATTCCATAATTAATTCATCCATTTAATCCAAAATATTATTAATTAAGCCTTTAATTAATTTAATAATTAAATTCCTAATTATTTAACAATTGAATTAAATTGGGGTGTCACAACTCTCCCCTACTAAAAGAGTTTTCGTCCTCGAAAACATACCTTAGACGAACAGTTCGGGATACGAGTCCTTCATCTGGCTCTCCAGCTCCCAAGTGACATTTCCATCTGCTAGTCCTCCCCAAGCCACTCTTACCAACGCAATCTCCTTGCCTCGCAACTGTTTCAACTTCCGATCCTCAATTCTCGCAGGTACCGCTTCCACAGTCAAATTCTCTCGTACCTGTATATCGTCTACACGAATCTCATGAGACGGATCAGCAATGTACTTCCTCAACTGAGATACATGAAAAACATCATGCAAATTTTCAAGTGACGGCGGCAAAGCAATCTGATAAGCAACTTTCCCAACTCTCTTGGTAATCTGAAACGGACCAATAAAACGTGGAGTAAACTTCTTTGACTTCAAAGCTCGACCAATACCAGTCATCGGAGTAACTCGCATAAAAACATGTTCTCCTTCGCTAAACTCAAGATCTTTCCTCCTCTTATCGTGATAACTTTTCTGACGACTCTGAGAAGTCCTCATCTTCTCCTGAATTATCTTAATCTTTTCCGAAGTCTGTTGGACAATTTCCGGTCCAATCACAACACTCTCTCCAGATTCATACCAACACAACGGTGTCTGACACCTCCTACCATACAATGCCTCAAACGGAGCCATACCAATGCTAGAATGAAAACTATTGTTGTAGGTAAACTCAATCAATGGTAGATAACTATCCCAAGCTCCACCTTTCTCCAACACACAAGCTCTTAACAAATCTTCCAACGACTGAATCGTTCTCTCCGTCTGACCATCTGTCTGTGGATGATAAGCGGAACTCAAACGCAACTTAGTACCCAAAGCTTCTTGCAATCCCGTCCAGAATTTAGATGTAAACCTCGGATCTCGATCCGACACAATACTAGAAGGAATACCGTGCAAACTCACAATCTTCTCAACATACAATTCTGCCAACCTTTCCATCGGATAATCCATTCTTATCGGAATAAAGTGAGCAGATTTCATCAACCGATCAACAATAACCCATATAGAATCACAATTCTTCGATGTCCTTGGCAAACCAGACACAAAATCCATAGAGATTCTATCCCATTTCCATTCCGGAACAAACAACGGTTCCATCAATCCTGACGGTTTCTGATGCTCAATCTTCAACTTCTGACAAACCAAACAAGCATACACAAACTCATCAATTTCCTTTTTCATTCTCGGCCACCAAAATAACTTCTTCAAATCATGGTACATTTTAGTAGCACCAGGATGAATACTCAATCCACTATGATGTCCTTCTTCCAAAATACTCTTCCTAATCTCTGCAACATCCGGAACACACACCCTATTACTAAATCTCATAACACCATTCTCATCAATCCGGAACTCGCCTCCTTGACCTTGGTTGATCAATGTCAATTTATCAACTAACCCAACATCGGACTTCTGTCCATTCCGAATTTCTTCCAGAATACCACTAGTCAGTTTCAACATACCCAATTTCACACTATTCGGAGTAGTTTCACATACCAAACTTAAATCTCTGAACTGCTCAACCAAATCTAACTCACGGACCATTAACATCGACATATGCAAGGACTTCCTACTCAAGGCATCCGCAACAACATTTGCTTTACCAGGATGGTAATTCAAACCAAAATTATAATCCTTTAGAAATTCTAACCATCTCCTCTGCCTCATATTCAACTCTTTCTGATCAAAGAGATACCTCAGACTTTTGTGATCACTGAACACCTCAAACCGAGAACCATATACATAATGCCTTCACAATTTCAAAACAAACACAACAGCTGCCAACTCCAAATCATGAGTCGGATAATTCCTCTCATGTACTTTCAATTGTCTCAAAGCGTAAGCCACCACCTGCTTATCTTGCATCAACACACCACCTAATCCCATTAATGATGCGTCACAATACACAACAAAAGACTTAGTCGGATTTGGTAAAATCAAGATCGGAGCACTTGTCAACCTCCTCTTCAGCTCTTGAAATCCTTTCTCACATTCAACATCCCAAATAAACATCTGACCCTTCCTGGTCAACTTAGTCAACGGCAACGCTAATTTGGAAAATCCTTCTATAAATTTCCTGTAATAACCTGCAAGACCCAGAAAACTACGGATCTTAGAAGCATTCTTCGGCGCTTCCCACTGAGATACTGCTTCTACCTTCGTAGGATCCACAACAATTCCATTCTTGGAAATTACATGGCCAAGAAAACTTACTTCACTTAACCAGAATTCACACTTGGACAACTTCGCGTAAAGCTTCTTCTCTTTCAACAATTCCAACACAACTCTGAGATGTTCTGCATGCTCTTCATCGCTCTTTGAATAAATTAGAATATCATCAATGAACACCACCACAAACTTATCAAGATACGGATGAAATATCCTGTTCATATACTCTATGAAAACACCAGGTGCATTAGTAACTCCAAACGGCATAACAGAATACTCGTAATGTCCATACCTCGTTCTAAATGCAGTTTTCTGAATATCTTCCAACTTCACACGAATCTGATGATATCCAGATCTCAGATCAATCTTACTAAATACACAAGCTCCAACTAGTTGATCCATCAAATCATTGATCCTCGGAAAAGGATACCGATTCTTAATTGTAACTTTATTCAGTTGTCTGTAATCAACACATAATCTCATTGAACCTTCTTTCTTCTTAACCAACAACACCGGAGAACCCCACAGCGAAACACTCGGACGAATAAACTTCTTCTCAAGTAACTCCTCCAACTGTTCTTTAACTCCGCTAATTCAGATGCTGACATACGGTAAGGCGCCATTGACACCGGACTAGTTCTAGGAATCAAATCTATAGTAAATTCTACCTCCCTCTCAGGTGGCAATTCACTAACGTCTTCCGGAAACACCTATGGAAACTCATTCACCACTGGCAATCCATCACTCTTTTCTTTTCCCTCCGCTTCTATTGCAGAATACAACATAAATACCACATCACCATCTTTCACAGCTAGGTTCATCTGTTTAACCGACATAGTCACATCTTCGACACCAACCTCTTCAGGAAAAATAACCGTCTTCGCAAAACAGTTGATATGAACCTGGTTGAATTCCAACCAGTTCATTCCAAGGATGATATCAAGTTGCTCTAACGGTAGGCACACCAAATCCATACCGAAACCCCTACAAAAAATCACAATAGGACAATTCCTACAAACATACGAAGTAGTCACTGAACCCGACGCAGGAGTATCAATAACCATACTTTCATCCATATTAGAAATTTCCAAATTCAATCTTTTAGCATAATCCAAAGCAATAAAAGAATGTGTAGCTCCAGTATCAATAATCACAATCAAAGGTATGTCATTAATAAAACATGTACCTTTAATCAGCCGATCATCTGGCTTAGTCTCTGACCCAGACAATGCAAACACTTTAACACCAGCTTGCTCCTTCTTGGGTTTCGTACACTGAGGACGAGTATGACCTTCTTCACCACAGTTGTAACAAGTTATCTTTCTGGCTCTGCACTCAGCAGCTACATGACCAAATTTCCCATAGTTGTTGCACTGCTTTGCATCATTCTTGCACTCATTAGCTCTATGCCCCCTTTCACCACATCTGTAACACTTAATGGAAGAACCAGAGTCTCCCCTACTAGGCTTCCTCCAGCCACCAGATTTCTGATTATTTCTATCATAAGGCTTACCACGATCCATCTGTTGCTTACCCTTCCTATCGACATGCCCTCGAGCATTCGACTTAGTGCTAGCAAGATCCTCCTCTAAAATCCTACTACAGTCAACCAGATCAGGAAATCTTCGGATATGCTGATACCGAATACCCTGCTTAATCTCATCACGAAGACCATTCTCAAACTTGATACATTTGGAAAATTCTCCATCTGCATCGTTAGTATAATGAGCATAATACTTCGCTAACTCAGTAAACTTCGAAGCATACTCACTGACAGTCTTGTTACCCTGCTTGAGTTCCAAAAACTCAATCTCCTTCTTGCCTCTGATGTCCTCAGGAAAGTACCTCTTCAGAAAATCCCTCCTGAACACAGCCCAAGTCAACGCAATACCATCTTCTTCCATTTCAGTTTTGGTAGCAACCCACCAGTCATCAGCTTCCTCTGCTAACATGTGAGTTCCGTATCTCACCTTCATCCCTTCAGCACAGTCAATTACTCTGAAGATCCTCTCGATCTCATTCAACCACTTCTGAGCACCTTCGGGATCATGTGCACCCTTGAACAACGGAGGATTATTCCTCTGAAAATTCCCCAATTGTCGGTCAGCACCAATCACAGCTTCCTGCTGGTTCCCTCTGAGTACTCCAGCCAACATTCCCAATGCTTTAGCAAGAGCATCGTCGTTTCTTCCGTTACCTCTTCCGGCCATTGTTCTGTAACATTACAAAATAACCTCATCAGCACACAAGTATCGACAATGTCATCTTACACTAGTCGCATACAAAAGGGATAACGACACAAGACAAGACCGACTATGCTCTGATACCACTATTGTAACACCCCTTCTAAATAACCCGCGAATATATTAATTAAATCAGAGTAACATGGAAAACAGGGATGTCACAATTCAGGATAAATATAAAACCTCAAATTTACAGTTGTCATGCTTTACTGAAGGAATTATTATTATAAATATTTAAATCAACATCATGTTCTACACAGCGGAAATATCTCAAAACCGGAATAACTTCGTTTCATAAGTATTCCCAACATAAATTAAACAATAGAAAATAAACTCGTCATTCAAACGTTTCTCCCAGTGTTACAACCTATCAGAGCACGACACTGACACGCGGACTAAAACAACATGACTCTAGAGCCATCCTCACCAACTCCTGAGCTACTAACCTTAATCTGAAATCATTAAAGTAAGGGTGAGATTCCTCATAATTAACATGCATTATAAGTTTCTCAATCAACATTATATCACAAGCATATTATTTCACCCATTTTAGCATAAACTCAGATTCAACACACAGTTCCAATCATACAAGTCATTATGCATAAATCAATAATCAACAAAAGAATTGTAACACTGGAAGACATCCTAACATGTTACAATTCCATGCAAACACAAATGCAGACACAATGCATGTGGTACCAATACGTGACCAAGTCACCCATCACTGATCCATCACACTCGGATACAGCAACCATCGATTCGTCCATCACACTCGGACATAAATCCAGCCAAAGCAATCATCAATTCGTCCATCACACTCGGACATGAATCCAGCCTAACCACCCATCATCTCTCGGGTATCGGTTAACGGCAATACAAGTCAAATTCCACATAATGGGAATTAACTTCACCAAAATAATGCATATGCATGTACATCACTAACATGCCACATCAATCAATGGAAGTATGATTACAACATAATTCCAAACAACGCCAGAGCCAATATATCACATGATCACATCTCAATCATAATGGATAGCAGGCACAACACATAAGTATCAGTTCTCATTCACCAAAATTTACAAACATCAGAAATTCGACTCTTTTTAAAATAATTTTCATAAAATAATATTTTTCTCATTTTATAAGATAGAGTATTTAATTTAAGAAATAACGTCCAAAACGGCACTCAAAACGGACTTACGGTTTTAAAGTTATGAATTTTCAAAGTTTAGTATTTTTCAAAAAGTTACAGCAGAACCCGGTTCCTACACATACAGGAACCGGTTCCTGCGAAGTTCAGAAAACACCCATTCTGGAAAATGTAATGGAACTCGGTTCCTACCTATACAGGAACCGGTTCCTAAGACCAATTTTGCTAGTTTTCATAACTTAACACAGTGGAACCCGGTTCCTCCCCACTGGGAACCGGTTCCTGCGACCTGAAAAGTCAAAAACTGCTATTTTGACAGCATTTATTCATTCCAAATCCCATCCAATTCATGGCCATACGAATCCAATTCACAACAATGTCAAAACAAGTTATAATACATGGTTCTAATGAGATTATAACACACCATAACATCATACAATTTCCTCATAACCTCAAATTGAATCAAAACATAATTTCATGGGATTGGGGTTTGAATTTCATAAATCCTAAATTGGGATTCCTAACATGCCTAATCAATTCCATTGATCCCAAAATCTATAAGGCATATTAAATAATCAAAATCACCCCTTACCTCGCGATGATCCTTCGAATTCACGGCGTTTGGCTTTTTCCTCTCTTCTCTTCTCTTCTCCAATTTCACGTACAATGAGTTTTTCCAAAACCCTTCTTTTCCTTTTTCCTTTTTATTCTTCTTTTTATTTTCCTTTTATTATTTGCCAAATAATAATAATAATTAGTAATTATTTTAATAGAGCTTTTTACTACACACACCTCTAATTCAACTTTACACCCCCCGGTCTTCCTTTTTAATACCATAATTAATTCATCCATTTAATCCAAAATATTATTAATTAAGCCTTTAATTAATTAAATAATTAAATTCCTAATTATTTAACAATTGAATTAAATTGGGGTGTCACAAGGCGTACCCTAGGAGTGGCATGTGCATGTGTGTTGTTTCAGTTTATGTTTATCTTTGAACATGCATCATTGTGAGCTACGGGTTGATTTTATTTGTTCAGACAAGTCTTGCATGCATAATTAACAGTTAATAGTTGTGGGAAATTAATTGCGAAAAATGAATCTACGCTATTACAAGGCGTCGGGTATTTATATCGCCAAAAACATAACCCTTGAAAATAAATGCAGAAAAAATAAAGAAAGCGATAAAAGAGTCCTAATTATCTATTACATCCTCGGAAACAGATACATAAATATGAAATAAAAATAAATATGCGCGCGAAAGGACTGAATCGGGATGTCCTTAGGGTTTTGACCCTTTTTGAGAAAAGAATGGAATTTTGTCCTTTTTTGCAATTAATTAAATATTGAACCTAATTTACTAATTAATTAATTAATTAAGAGAAAAAAGTATTTTTATTTTTTTTTATGTTTTTTATGTTTTAATGAAAATAAAATAAAAGGAATTAAAATTATCAAAAGAAAAACCCTAATTCTAAGTTTGTTTTATTTATTATGAAAAAGTCAAAATTAAACCTAATTAAAGCAACTAAATTAATTACTTAGAATTTATTTACAAAAATAATAATTAAGGTGAAATTTAATAATAATAATAATGATAATATAAATATTTACTGGATTTATTAGGAAAATAGTAATTTGTGAATTAAATAATAGTAATAGTTAATAAAAGAAAATAAAAAGGAAAAAGAATAAAAGAATAAAAAGAAAACCAGGGGTGTGTGTTGATCCATTAGGAGGTGAAGCCTGGAATTTCTGGCCCACTAACTCAAGCCTGCGTTGACTTTGATAATTCCCCATGGCACGGTTGACTGGGAACATGGTGTTCAGCACCTTATGGCCATTAGATCAATGCTTGAGGACACATGGCGACTGGGATTGGAAAGAATATGGTGGACATCACTTGAAAGCCTGCACATGATTAGGTTATGAAAAATATGAACAAATATTAGGTGGACCTGGGAATCGAACCCAGGTCCCAAGGCACCTTGCACGCTTCCCCCAACCACTCAGCCAACGTGTTCCAATCGTTAATGAAATAAACAACAATGATTATATAAGAAAACCAACAAATATGCTAAAAAAAGAAAAATGCGCGCTCTTTTTGAAATGGCCCAATGATGTATCAACACGGCTTCATCTTCCTCGCTGAACACCTGCAAAACAAATCAGATAACGGGGGTTTTTAACCCCCACAAATTGTATCGACCAAAAATAGCGAATAGGCGTAGAATTAATATAAATTGTTCGCGAGGGTTGCATTCAATTCGTCTGGTTGCAACGATTACAACCATATGCATGAGAAGGTCCAACTTTTCCTGTATGGGAAAGCCCCAAAATCAAAGCTTCGGAACCCTAATATTTGTCAATGGTGATTTGTGATTCAGGGCGTTTCAATCCAATTAAACTATGCCAAAAGCTTTGTATGATTGCTAGCAACACAAAACACACAGAAAATCATGTTAATGATGCATAAATTTAGAGTTACGATTCTGAAAAAGATTGACAAACCGTGGGACTGTTCTTGGTGGTTTTGATAGCTTTAAGGCTTAGTTTTGATTGCAATATGTAGGTGTTTAGTTATTGGCATGCATTTTTGGTAAAACCAGGTGTGTGAATGTCATGACTGATGTCATAACATTCTAGTTTATTAGGTACTGATTTATTAGGTACCTTTGCAGAAAAATAGTGGCATACAGGTACTGCTGTTTATGAATGTGTATCTGAGCATTTTGCAAAATGATCACATTTACCAAAATCAGTAAACAGGAATTCAGATGTCATAACAAATGTTAAGACATCCTGTACTGATATAACAGTTTTGCAGTTTCGTTAATTCTGAGTTTTTTCAGGAAGTTGAGTCATTCCTTCCAGAACAGAATCCTGCGTGGTCTTTGGGTTAACCTAGCTCAACCCTAATCTGGTTGATAAAGTCTTGTGACCAAGTCTTAAGGTTAAACCTAACTAACCCTAGCTATTTGTGGAAACCCTAACTGAAGAAGCAGCTGCTATATATTCAACAGGGCTGCTGTTTGGAATTCATCCTTTTAGACTGAAGATCATTTAGGAGCTGTATAGTTTTAACTACTGTAATCTAAGCAAGTATCATTGTGATAAGCGACTTGGAATAGGTTTTAATTGTAAGGGTTTTGTATCACTCAAAGCTTTGAAGCAAGAGTGTTTTGTGTCTCTTGACTAAAGCTTTGAAGCAAAGTCAAGTTAGGTTTATGTATCACTCAAAGCTGTGAAGCAAGAGTGTTTGTGTTGCTTGATTAAAAAGCTGTGAAGCATAATCAAGTGTATGTTTTGAAGAGTGTCTTCATTAAATCATTAGTCAATTGTTTTAAGTATCACTGCTGTGATTGAGGGGGAGTGAGTAGGAACTCAGGTTTAAGTTGTACTTAGATTGAAGTTGCATTGGGTAGGTCTTAAGTGAAGGAGATAAACTAGTTGGTTTATTCCTGAATTAATATCTCTTATAGTGGATTTCCTCCCTGGCTTGGTAGCCCCCAGAGTAGGTGTTGTTGCACACTGAACTGGGTAAACAATTGACCGTGTTCTTTATTGTTTTTGTATTTACTGTCTTATAGAAAGTCAGATACGGTGTCATAACATTGAACGTGACATTGAGTATCTGCAGCCAGAATTTCAATTGGTATCAGAGCAGGCACCCTGCCTGTATTACTGGGTGAGATCTAGGGATATCACTTTCTGGCACTATGGACAAAGAAGGAGTTTTTGGAAACAGACCACCCATTCTGGATGGATCAAATTATGACTACTGGAAACCTCGTATGATTGCCTACTTAAAATCTCTGGACAAAAAGGCCTGGAGAGCTGCTGACAAAGGATGGAACCATCCCACCATAACTGAGAAAGATGGGACAATCAGTCTGAAGCCTGAGGAAGAATGGAGTAAAGAAGAAGATGAGTTAGCCCTGGGTAATTCTAAAGCTTTAAATGCCTTGTTCAATGGAATTGATAAAAACATATTCAGACTAGTACATCAATATGAACTGGCCAAGGAAGTTTGGGACACTCTCAAAACTACCCATGAGGGCACTTCCAAAGTAAAAATGTCAAGGCTTCAGATGTTGACTACCAAGTTTGAGAATCTAAAAATGATGGAAGATGAAACCATTCATGAGTTTCACATGAACATATTGGAGATTGCCAACACCTTAGGAGCATTGGGAGAAAAGATGTCAGAAGAAAAACTGGTGAGAAAGATTCTCCGATCCTTGCCTAAAAGATTTGCAATGAAGGTAACAACTATAGAGGAAGCCCAGGATATCAGCAAGTTGAAAGTGGATGAACTCATAGGGCCTCTTCAGACTTTTGAGATGGGGATCACTGAAAATGTTTCCAAAAAGAACAAGAGCATAGCACTTGTATCCAACACTGAAGATGAAAACAAGGAGGATGAAGAAGAAAATATTTCAGAAGCTATAGCCATGCTTGAAAGACAATTCAACAAACTCATCAAAAGAATAGATCCAAAGTCAAGGTCTAATGTTCATAACATCCCATCTGACTTTGACAGTTCCAGCAGAAGACCAAGGTCAGAAGAGAAGGGAAATCAAGGCAGAGGAATTCAATGCCATGGTTGTGAAGGATATGGGCATATTCGAGCTGAATGTCCTACCTTTCTTAAGAAGCAAAAGAAAGGAATGACTGTTACCTGGTCTGACTGTGATTCAGAAAGTAATTCTGAAGAAGAATATGCCAAACTAGTTACTGCACTAACTGGTGTTTGTACCTCTGAAAGTGACACTAGTGATGAGGAAGTAACATTTGAAGAACTGGCTGATACTTACAAGAAATTGTGTATCAGAAGTACTGAAGTCTGTGTGCAAAATGAGAAACAATCAAAACTCATCATAAAGCTGGAGGCTGAAAAAAGGGAAGACCTTGAAACTATAAGTCATCTAGAAGGGGAAGTTCAAATGCTGAACTCAAAACTAAACCAGATGACCAAATCTGTCAAGATGCTGACAAATTGGAAGAAATCCTTCAGGTTGGACAAACTGTGGGAAACAAGTCTGGTCTAGGATTTGTGGCAGCAAAGAAATCAGGTGCAGACAAGAAGATCAGGTCTAATAAACAAATGTCAAAGCAGATGTCTCAACATAACTCTCAACATCAGGAACAGAGACATATGAAGAAAAGGTACCAAAGATGGAGATGTCATCATTGTGGAAGGTATGGCCACATAAAGCCTTTCTGCTTCAGATTGCATGGATACCCTAATCAGAACTCAGGTGTCAAACCTAAGTCTAAAAAGGTACCACATACTCCTAAATGGAAGAAAAAGGCTACTGCCCTGATAGCCCACACTTCCCTGAGGGTCTCTGCAAAGGAAGACTGGTACTTTGACAGTGGGTGTTCTAGGCACATGACTGGAATCAAGAACCTCCTCAATAATGTTAAACCTCACACCACTAGTTTTGTGACCTTTGGAGATGGTGCTAAAGGTGAAATCAAAGGAGTTGGTAATTTGGACTGCCCTGGAGTTCCAAACCTGAATGAAGTACTACTGGTAAAAGGCCTGACTGCTAATCTCATTAGTATCAGTCAATTGTGTGATCTAGGATTCAAGGTCAATTTCTCAAAATCTGAATGTCTTGTAATTAATGAAAAATAAGAAGTTGTAATGAAAGGAGTCGGATCTAAAGACAACTGTTACTTGTGGGAGCCTGAGAACACTAATTTCTCCACTGTGTGTTCCATTGCCAAAGAAGAAAAAGAGGTGAAACTGTGGCACCAGAAACTTGGCCATCTTCATCTAAGAGGAATGAAAAGGATTATCTCCATGGAGGCAGTCAGAGGGATTCCAAGACTGCAAATTGATGAAGGGAGAGTTTGTGGTGAATGTCAGGTTGGTAAGCAGACTAGGATGTCACATCCAAAGTCAAGACATCTGACCACCTCTAAGGTTCTAGAACTTCTTCATATGGATCTGATGGGACCAATGCAGGTGGAGAGTCTTGGTGGAAAAAGGTATGCTATGTTGTTGTGGATGATTTTTCCAGATTCACCTGGATTAACTTCATTAGGGAAAAATCTGATGTATTTGAAGTGTTTAAAGAATTGTGCAAAAGAATTCAAAGAGAAATGGAAGGGTGTATTGTCATAATCAGAAGTGATCATGGCAAGGAATTTGAAAACAACAAGTTTGATGAATTCTGTTCCTCAGAAGGAATTAGTCATGAATTTTCTTCTCCTATAACTCCTCAGCAAAATGGAGTTGTGGAAAGAAAAAACAGGACCATACAGGAATCTGCCAGAGCAATGATACATGCCAAAAGACTTCCTATGTATTTTTGGGCTGAAGCTATGAATACAACTTGCTATGTCCATAACAGGGTCACCTTGAGAAAGGGAACCTCATCCACCATATATGAACTCTGGAAAGGAAGAAAACCAACAGTGAAGTACTTCCATGTGTTTGGTAGCAAATGCTATATTCTGGCAGATCGTGAATAAAGAAGAAAACTGGACCCTAAAAGTGATGAAGGCATATTTCTAGGATACTCCTCAAACAGCAGAGCTTATAGGGTATTCAATTCCAGGACCAAATCCATGATGGAATCAATAAATGTCATAATTGATGATTATCATGAGGAAACAGATGTCCCTTGTAATGTTGAGACATTCTTTGAGACTTCAACTCAACAGAATGATCTACCCAACACCACCACAGAAGAATCTGAATCAAAGGAAGCTAGCAAGATCCCTTCCATCAGAATTCAGAAGGATCATCCAAAAGAGCTCATCATAGGAGATCTCAACAGTGGAGTCATTACAAGATCTAGAGAAATCATCTCAAACTCTTGTTTTGTGTCTAAAATTGAATCAAGAAATGTCAAGGAAGCTTTAACTGATGAATACTGGATTGGAGCAATGCAAGATGAATTGAACCAATTCAAGCAACATGAAGTTTGGGAACTAGTTCCTAGACCTGAAGGAACTAACATCATTTGCACAAAATGGATTTTCAAGAACAAATCAGATGCTGAAGGAGTTGTCACCAGGAATAAAGCACGACTTATTGCTCAAGGATACACTCAGGTTAAAGGGGTTGATTTTGATGAAACCTTTGCACCTGTAGCCAGGCTGGAATCAATCAGACTCCTATTGTCAATTGCTTGTCTTCTGAAGTTCAAGTTATTTCAGATGGATGTGAAAAGTGCCTTTCTAAATGGGTACTTGAATGAGGAAGCTTATGTGGAACATCCTAAAGGCTTTGTGGATCCAAACCACCCTGATCATGTCTACAAATTGAGAAAGGCTCTATATGGCCTGAAACAAGCTTCTAGAGCTTGGTATGACAGGTTAACAAAATTTCTCTTAGACAAAGGATATAGAAAAGGAGGCTTGGACAAAACCCTCTTTGTCAAAACTGAAGGAGGGAAGTTGATGGTAGCCCAAATATATGTTGATGACATAGTGTTTGGAGGAATGTCAGAACCTATGGTTAAACATTTTGCTGACCAGATGCAGGCTGAATTCGAAATGAGTCTCATGGGAGAACTGACTTATTTTCTTGGACTGCAAGTCTCACAGATGGAGGACTCAATCTTTTTATCTCAAAGCAAGTATGCAAAGAACATTGTAAAGAAGTTTGGTATGGAGAATTCCAGTCACAAAAGGACTCCTGCTCCTACTCATTTAAAGCTTTCCAAAGATTCAAGTGGGGTTAAGGTGGATCAAAGTCTGTACAGAAGCATGATAGGAAGCTTGTTGTACTTAACAGCCAGCAGACCTGACATTGCTTTTGCAGTTGGAGTTTGTGCAAGATACCAAGCTGATCCTAAAGTCAGTCATATCAACCAAGTAAAGAGAATTTTGAAGTATGTGAGTGGAACTTACAACTATGGTTTGCTATATTCTCATGGCTGTGAACCAACTCTGACTGGTTATTGTGATGCTGATTGGGCTGGTAGTGCTGATGATAGAAAAAGCACCTCTGGAGGATGTTTCTTCTTGGGAAATAATCTGGTTTCCTGGTTCAGCAAGAAACCGAATTGTGTGTCTCTCTCTACTGCTGAAGCTGAATACATTGCAGCTGGTAGTAGCTGTTCTCAAATGATCTGGATGAAACAGATGCTTACTGAGTATAATGTCACACAAGATGTTATGACATTGTACTGTGACAATATGAGTACAATCAACATTTCCAAGAATCCCATTCAGCATAGTAGGACCAAACATATTGACATAAGACATCACTTTATCAGAGACCTTGTAGAAGAGAAGACAATTAAACTGGAACATGTTGCCACTGAGCTACAGCTGGCTGACATTTTTACCAAGGCACTTGATGCAAATCAATTTGAAAACTTGAGGGGTAAGTTGGGTATTTGCCAACATGAGGAATTGTAGCAATTAATTTTGCTTAAAACAAGGGTTGAAGGAGTAATGCTTGTTAAGTCTGTTCTGATTGGGTTAAACTTATATTTTCCCATTTCCTTCAAATTTTTTAAGAAGTTGAATAGACACTCTTTTTCCTCCTTCCCCTCTCGTCTCCACATCAAAACCCAGTCTCTCAATCAGAATTTTCTCTCCAGTTGCTATTGGTCTTCTAAGACTATCAAAATGTCTCAAACACCATCATCATCCAATACGACTATTTCATCCTCTTCCTCTGATCAAGATTCTAGGGCAATCTCATCTTGCCTGGGTTCTGAAGTCCTGGAGATTGCTCCTCTTAGAGAAGTGGAAACTAACCCCACCAAGGTCAAAGAGCTGAGAACAAGGCATGCAGGAAGGTCCCAAGCTACTGCCTCTGGTAATCCCTCTCATCCTTCTTCTTCTGTTCCCTCTGAAATTGCAAATAGGGAAGGGTCAGCCTATGTTCGTCAAGCAATAGCTAAAATTGTTACAAGAATTCTGAATGAGAACCACTTAGTTCCTGGCATTTCTGTTCCTTTAAATCAAGAAAGTTCAAATGCTGAAACAAATCCAGATGTCTCTAAGGATGTTGAGACATCAGACAAAGAGAAGAATGCTGATATTGCTCACAAGAAAAGGAAGAATCCCGAACCTTCTGAGTCTGATGACAGTGCTTAAAGGTTGGTGGAGTTGATGCTGGTTCCTGGTGGAGTTTGCAAGTGTGTTCAGATTTTAGTTGGTGTTTTTTTTTACTTTTGGGATGACTGTATAACTTTTAAGAACATGTCTCTTTGGCCTATTTGTGGCTAAAGAGGGGGAGATATATTTTGGTAGACATTATTAGACTCTATTTTTCTGCAGTCATATTTATTCTGCTGCTATCTATTCTCTGATTGCTTAGGGGCTTTAGCCAAAAATCTGCCAAAGGGGGAGTTTGTAGGTGTTTAGTTATTGGCATGCATTTTTGGTAAAACCAGGTGTGTGAATGTCATGACTGATGTCATAACATTCTAGTTTATTAGGTACTGATTTATTAGGTACCTTTGCAGAAAAATAGTGGCATACAGGTAATGCTGTTTATGAATGTGTATCTGAGCATTTTGCAAAATGATCACATTTACCAAAATCAGTAACCAGGAATTCAGATGTCATAACAAATGTTAAGACATCCTGTACTGATATAACAGTTTTGCAGTTTCGTTAATTCTGAGTTTTTTCAGGAAGTTGAGTCATTCCTTCCAGAACAGAATCCTGTGTGGTCTTTGGGTTAACCTAGCTCAACCCTAATCTGGTTGATAAAGTCTTGTGACCAAGTCTTAAGGTTAAACCTAATTAACCCTAGCTATTTGTGGAAACCCTAACTGAAGAAGCAGCTGCTATATATTCAACAGGGCTGCTGTTTGGAATTCATCCTTTTTGACTGAAGATCATTTAGGAGCTGTATAGTTTTAACTACTGTAATCCAAGCAAGTATCATTGTGATAAGCGACTTGGAATAGGTTTTAATTGTAAGGGTTTTGTATCACTCAAAGCTTTGAAGCAAGATTGTTTTGTGTCTCTTGACTAAAGCTTTGAAGCAAAGTCAAGTTAGGTTTATGTATCACTCAAAGCTGTGAAGCAAGAGTGTTTGTGTTGCTTGATTAAAAAGCTGTGAAGCATAATCAAGTGTATGTTTTGAAGAGTGTCTTCATTAAATCATTAGTCAATTGTTTTAAGTATCACTGCTGTGATTGAGGGGGAGTGAGTAGGAACTCAGGTTTAAGTTGTACTTAGATTGAAGTTGCATTGGGTAGGTCTTAAGTGAAGGAGATAAACTGGTTGGTTTATTCCTGAATTAATATCTCTTATAGTGGATTTCCTCCCTGGCTTGGTAGCCCCCAGAGTAGGTGTTGTTGCACACTGAACTGGGTAAACAATTGACTGTGTTCTTTACTGTTTTTGTATTTACTGTCTTATAGAAAGTCAGATACGGTGTCATAACATTGAACGTGACATTGAGTATCTGCAGCCAGAATTTCACAATATGTTCCTTACACCTCCAGCAATGTATTGGAAACACTATAATGCTTTGAATTGGCTTGGAATGTGGAAAACTGTTTTCAAATTTTCTTGAGTTTTTTTGGAATTGGTTATGGCGTTTTGCAGCAGCTTTTCACGTGTGTGGCATTAGGTTTAGGTTCTGCATATATAGTAGAATGGATTTAGGTTAAATCTTTGACCAAAAATCCATGGAATTATGGTTTGCATATTTGATTTTCAATCACATCTTTTTGCATCTTTTTGATTGAAAAATCTTGCCAAATTGAGAGATCCTTGTCCCCTTGATGTGCACGAAATTGCCAGCTTGTCTTGAGCTTGTTTTCTTCCCAAAAGATTGAAAAAAACATATCTTTATATTTTCCTACAATTAAATGAATTAAATGAATTAATATTTGATTAAAAATCCAATTAATTAATTAAAAATAAGAAAATAATTCAATTTATGCTTAATGGGTCGTGCATAGGCCTTGGACAAATTTTCAAGAAGGAATTTGAGGCCCATTAGCAAAAATGATGTGTTTTGAGCAAAGTTGACTTTTGCAAATTCACAAAAATTTCCCAACTTCTCCAATGCATATCTTGCTCAATTTTGATCATATGAACATGTTCTTGGACATTTTGGAAAGGTCTTGAAGTCCTCTAACCAATTCCTTTGATCTGATGTCATTTGGATTTACCAATCTCAAGTTATGGTCTTTGACTTAAAATGCCTTTTTGTTGACTTTTGAAATTGACCTATAATATAGAAATTGATAACTTTTTGTGAGAGCATTTCTTGAACTTGGAATGTGAATATGAGTTGTAAGAAATGTCATCCCATTCAAAATGAGCATTGGATGGGATTTTTCTGATGAACCATGAAAAAGTTATGCCCTGGTCAAGATACAGTTGACTTTTCTACTGTCCAAAAATAGTAACTTTTGCATCTTTGATGATTTTTGAGCCATGCTTGTGGAATCATGATCAAGACTTGATCAAATGATGATTATGAGCTCAAAATAAGATGTTGACCAAATTTTTTGACTTTTGACAGTAAAATGACCATTTTACCCCTGCAGTTGACTGTGAATCAAATGAAGCTTTTGACTGTGCAAACTGGCATTGTGAGACTTGAGACTTGACATGTAGATGCTTGGCAATGTATATAGGCATATGAGACTTGATTGAGCCATTAAAAACCTCAAATTCCTTGAAAGAACCAAAACCCTAATTTGGACTGGCTTAAGAGGTGGTTGAACTATGCAATCCTTGAGGAATCTTGAACCATTTGAAGATGATTCTTGACAAACCTTGAAGAATATGGGAGGGCAAATTTTGGGGTACAACACAAGGAAAGATTGGAATATTTGACAGTAGAAAATTCTTTTTGATAAAGACTTTTATTTATTTCAAGTGTTGTTACAAATTTTATTCGAATATTGTAAGATTACAACTTATAATATTTACAATGATATTTGTTTACAATAAATGAAAAAATAAATCTAAGCCTAAATCTCTTGAAATATTTGACTTTCTACTGCGTCCTCCATCATCCAACTGGTACTTACCTGCAAAAGACAGAAGAAAAAGAAATCAGTGCAATTAACTGAAAAGAATTTTCAAGCAGATAAATAGAAAAATCATCATTAAAGCTTGTTGGCCGGAATCAGAATGCTTTTGGATTCATCATGTTTTTACTTTTTCTCCTTGCAAATCACAAGAAGATTTCTCTTCTTGGTTCACAAAGAGAAAAGTAAAAAAATAAAATGCAAGCATGTCAAACTAGATGCAAAAACATGGTTCAAATACAAAGGTACAAAGCTACATTAACCAAGTAAACTGAACTGCAAACTGAGTTTCAAAATGCATTAACCAAATGTCAAACTGAGTTGCAAAGTTGTCAAAGAAAGTATAAAATGCAGAAAATATGGAAAGAAAGTACAACAATGCAGCAAGATAAACCAAGTTACAAGCAAGAAGGCTTGTCAATTTCATCATCATTTTCTGGCCCAACAAGCTTTTCAGAAATATATTATAATAAGCAATTAAAAATTCTTATGGAGAGAGAGAAAAAGGAGAACCGGTAAAAGTTTGCAGTTTTTGGCAAAAGCAGGCTATTGTTCAAGACAATAAGAGAACACAAAAGATATAAAAGAGCAAGACTGCATAGCAGTCCAAAAAGAGGACATAGAGCCCACAAAAAAAAACAATTCAAACCTGCAGTTTTAAAAAAAAACTACAAAACAACAAGCTCAACAAACATACAGTAGAAGCCACAAACTGCAATTTTAGTCACAGCCTGCTTCCGAAACTACTGCAGAAAACTCACAAATCTGCAAAATACCCTGCATAACTCAAACTAACAGCAAGCCTGCCTTCCAAAACTAACAGCAAGCCTGCCTTCCAAAACTCAACAACAAGCCTGCCTTCCCAAAACTCAACAACCTGCAAAACTGCAAGCCAAATCCAAACAAGTTCAAAGCCTGCCTTACAAACACAACAAACCTGTAAGCTCAAACCTGCATAAACTGCAAGCTAAAACTAAAACACTTAGTTCAATCCTGCTTCCAAAACTCAAACTCTCAAAACCAAAACACAAGCCTGCCTCCAAAATCACAAACCTGTGTTACAAACTTGAAAACCTGCACAAAAGCTCAGAACCAATAGCAAACCAGTAGCAAACCTGCATAACAGGCCTGCAGAACTACAACTCACCACAAGCCTGTTTCCAAACTTATTCAAAGCTCTACAAACCTGTAAAAGCTGCATCTCAACATCACCAACAAAAATCTCAGAGGTATTGTTCATCATTGACAAAACCAGAAAGAGGAAGAGTTTAGAAGCAACAAGAATAGCTAATCTTAGAACCTCATCATCATTGACATCAAATAACTCACAAAGAGAGAGGAAGAGTGTAGAGGCAAAACAACAAAGAAGTTTCATAATATAGCTTCATCATCAACAAATCATAAAGCCAACAAAAACATATCAAAAAGGAAGAATTTCAGAAGTATATCCTTCATCATCAACAAGAGACAAAAGCAAGCAAGGTTCAAATAATATAGTCCTCAGAACAACATCATCATCAGATAATCAGGGAGGAAGAGTGTAGAGACAAAAACAAACAAAGGAGAAAAAGTTTCAGATTATTGTTCATCATCAACTAAAACAAAGAACAAGTAGATTTTCAGAAGCGAAAGCTCATCATCATCAAACAACATAAAACAACAAATACCAGAAACGCCGTCATCTTCATCCTCCCTCCGCCTAGCCTCGTGAGAAACGCCACCGGACTGCCTCACCATCTTCTCCTTCCGTTTGCAGAACAAAACGCTCAAGGTACGTCCCTCAAGCTCATACTACATGTAAATATCAAAGAAACCATGGATTAAAACGTGCATGCAATAATCAAGCTAAATGAAAACGTAACAGTGAAACCCTAAAACAAAGGTTAGCAATTCGTACAGTTACAAGCAAGAATCCTAGACCGCTGCAAAGAGAAGGTAGGAAGCGGATGAAGGCGGCGCTCCGGTGGCTAAGGCAGGAAAGGAGGATTCATCGTTTTGGTTTGAGAAAGGCGAAGAGAAACGGAGAAGAGATGAGAGAAGGCGCAACTGTAAAACAAAAACTGCAAACCCTAACCAAATGACAAAACCCTAAATTGTTACAACATTTCTAATGGGCCTTCGCCCCAACAACCATAAAGCCCAGCGTTCTTACTAACGCACCCCCCTGATTTTTGTTCTCCTTCTTTTTTATATTTTTGGGCCATAACCCTAGGCCCATCATTCTTCTCTTGTCAATTTTCAAAATAATACCCTTTCTTTTCTTTACTAATTAATTTATTTTCTTTAAAACCAATACTTTTCTTTTTTATTTCTACTCTAAAAATTTTGTTTTGTTAATAATAAAGAGAACCAATAATAGATTAAAGTTTGTTTTGATATAATTTTCTTTAATATTTGTTATATTTAATTAAATACAAAAAATAATTTTTGTTTAACTAATCTTTATACATAAGTTCCTAAAAAACATAAAACACAATAAAAATAATAATGATACTTAATCTTTATTAGTTGTTCGTTTGTAAATAAATACATGCATCCCATATTTCTTTGATTTTCATTATCTTATACTTTGTTATAATTTTACCTTAAAAAATGTGACAGTTCAATTTGGTTGTAATATATACTTGGACATTATTATTCTGATAAGACTCATCCCTATTTGTAAACATTTGTACCCCATCCCCGGATACTGTTTTGTAATAACTTAGACTTTAAATTCCCGCAATTTATTGCTTTCAATATACTGTATAGTAATTAGGGTTTGTATGCGAAGATTCAAAATCAATCGCTAGATAACCTAATACAAGATAAATGCATGAAAATCAAATACACAATTCACACTTGCACCTCTAGGGTAACCTCGCTTGTTGCCTCGGAAAATGCAATCATGTCCCTCGAGTATGAGACACTCTAGCAAATTCCCCTTTGATAAACAAAGATCGTAGTCCCTCAATGACCCTCGATGTTGCCTTCGATAAAACGATCTCGTACCTTACAAAATTGCTAGAGCGTCTCACAAGTTGCTTTCAATGATTGTATACGATGACCCGCGCCTGTCCCGTTTAACATCCTGACACAAGGTTGTTCATCAAACACAATGGTGAAACAACACTGTTAAAAAGGGTTAAAAACATGAGAAAGATCTTTGAGTAAAATAGGGTAGACAACTCTTAGTTACTTGATCAAAAACTTGCAAAGCATCCTTGCCATTTTTCAAACACACCTCACAACACAACTTCAAAAACAACTTTCAAAACTTTGAAATATCTTTTCAAAAAGACACACACCTTTGTATATATTCAAACAAGAATCATTACAAAGGTTGCCTAGACAAGGCATCTTTTTCAAAACATTTTCAAAACCACACACATAAAGCACCATTTCAAACAATTGAAAAGCAAAGGCAAGTGATCTAAAACAAGTAACTAAGAGCCCATGGATAACTATTGATGAAAAGTGTGCTAGCACCTTCCCTTTTCATAATCTACCCCCCGAACCCAAGAAAACATCTCAAAGTTCTTTCCTGTGCTTTTTGACCTTTCCTTTGGATAAAATAAAAAGTCGGTGGCGACTCTTGCTAAACCGAACAAGTGCAAATAAACGCAAAACCTCAAGTCAGTTCTCCCACCGTATCACAGGTAGTCATGAAGAGAAAACGGTAACATCTGATGCTAATATTTGTAGGTCACCACCATCTTTTGCGCAACATTCTTGATGTTTTTATTGGCGGCTTCCACTGTGCCATTCATCTTAGGTATGTATGGAGAAGAATTGTGATGTTTGATCTTGAACTACGTACATAGTTCCATAATCATAGAATTATTGAGATTGGTTATGTTGTTAGTGATGATCCTTTCGAGGATACTGTAACGGCAGATGAGGTTATATTTGATAAACCTGGCTACAACGTTCTTTGTTACTGAGGCAAATGAGGCAGCTTTGACCCATTTGGTGAACTAATCAATAGAAACAAGGATGAAACAATGTCCATTGGAAGCAGTAGGTTCGATCTCTTCAATATTGTCAATGCCCCACATTGCAAATGGCCAATGAGAAGTCATGACATTCAAAGGAATTGGAGGTACATGAACTTTGTCGGCATAGATTTGGCACTTGTGGCAAGTCCTTGAGTGGTGGTGAAAATCAGTTTCGATTGTGGACCAATAGTAAACAACCCTTAGAATCTTCTTAGACATAGTGTGTCCACTAGAGTGAGTTCCAAAGATACCATCAGGCATGTCTTCCATGATCTTCTCTGCTTCCTTCTTGTCCATACATCGGAGTAGAGTAGAATCATGGTTTCGCTTGTACAGGATTCCATTGCTTAGGAAGAATTTGACTGAAAATCTTCGCAAGAATTTCTTATCGTTGATGGAAGTTCCTTCAGGATACTCTTGTGCCTCAAAATATCTCCTTTCTTCGTGGTACCACAGCTTTTCTTCGTTGGTGTCAATTTTACAACAGTGCGCAAATTCATCAAATTTTTCGGTTGTAATCCTAGGAGCTTCATTGTCCCAATTGACCTTGAACATAGAAGACATTGTTGCCAAGGAATCTACTAACTGATTTTTTCTCTAAGGAAGTGTTCGAAAGTAACCTCCTCAAAGTATGGGATGAGGGTTAGCACAAGATCTTTGTAAGAAATCAGGTTATGATGCTTGGTATCCCATTATCATTTGACTTGAATGATTACTAGAGCAGAGACTCCGAGTACGTCCAAGAACTTGATCCTTAGGTCAATGGAAGCCTTTAAACCTAAGATGCACGCCTCATACTCAGCCATGTTGTTCGTACAATCGAAGCACAATCTAGCGGTGAAGGGTGTATGGAAACCCTTAGGAGAAATAATCACAGCACCGATTCCATTTCCCAAGGCGTTGGAAGCCACATCAAAAACCATAGTCCATTGGGATCCTTGTTCAGGTCCGTCATACGGCCCAGGCTTTTCGCAGCCAGTCACTAGCATGATGTTCTTGTTTGGGAATTCAAAGTTCATGGACTGGTAATCCTCAACATCTTGATGGGCCAAATGATTCGCCAATATACTTCCCTTGATGGACTTTTATGTTGTATATTGGATGTCATATTCAGTCAGAATCATTTACCATATAGTTATTCGTCCAGAGAGAGCTAGCTTCTCGAAGATATACTTGATAGGGTCCATCTTAGAAATCAATAGAGTGGTGTGAGTCAACATATCTGTGTTAGCCGACGGGCATCCCATGCCAGAGTGCAACAAGTTTTCTCAAGCAGTGAATATCTGGTTTCACAGTCGATACACTTTTTGCTCAGGTAGTATATTGCATGCTCTTTTCGGCTAGACTCATCATGTTGGCCCAGCACACACCCCATATAATTCTCTAATACAGTCAAGTACATAATCAGAGGTCTTCCTTCATCTGGAGGAATCATAATATGAGGTTTTTGTAAATATTCCTTGATCTTGCCAAAGGCTGCTAGGCAGCCGTCGTTCCAATTGACTACTTGATCTTTCTTCAAGAGTTTGAAGATTGGCTCACAAGTAGCAGTTAGGTGAGATATGAATCGAGCAAGGTAGTTAAGTCGACACAAGAAGCCTCTGACCTCCTTCTCAGAATAGGGAGTTGGCATTTCTTGAATGGATTTGACCTTCGCAAGATCTACTTCAATACCTTTTCCACTGACAACAAAACCTAAGAGTTTTCCAGATATTACCCCGAAGGTGCACTTATTAGGATTCATCCTTAACTTGAACTTCTTCAATCTTTCAAACAACTTGTGTAAGTGATTGAGATGCTCTTCCTCATTCTGCGACCTGCAAATCATATTGTTGTACCCCAAAATTTTCCCTCTCATGTTTTCAAAGATTGTCTCTTACATGGGTGGTTACAAACACTTGCTTAGAGAAAATATAAATTTTAGAAGATAATCAAGTGTCTTTCGATCGGTATATGAAAAAGGTACTTCGATTGGGCGTTTAGAACTCTTCGATCATTGCTTTGATTAGTAAGCTTCGATTATTTATTTTGCATCCTTCGAGCAAGCTTTGGCCCACATGTATCATTCCAGCAGTGCCCTCGATGCGTGCCTTCAGCGCACTAGGCAAATGCTCCCTTTGTGCGTGCCTTCAGCGCATAAGACAAGAACCCCCTACAAGTTTTCTTTGATTCACCTGCAGTGGACTCCTGCATACAAGCTTTGACTGAGCACTGAGTCTCCTTCGATCAAGCTTAATTCACAAAGCTTACACTGGGCAAAAGGCCCATTCAGCTTGCTATCAACACACGTACACCTCTTCATGCTTTCCTTTGGTCTACTAGGAAAAAGCATCCTCATGCTTGCCTTGGATTCATAAGGAAAGGGACCATCATCTTGCCTTCGATCTGCAAGGCAAAAGGCCCCTTTCACTGGTCTTCGATCCACAAGACAAAAGGCTGCCTCAGACTTACCTTTGATCCATAAGGCCAAGGTCCCTTCAACTTGCCTCTGTGTTTGTTTTCGAACAACAAGAAAATGTCTTCCTCTGGGCTTGCCTCCAATGCACAAGGCAATGGTTTCCCTTAATGCTAGCACCCATAAAGCAGTCGCTTCCTTTCATGTGTGCTTCAATTCATTAAGCAGTTGGCTTCCGTCATGCTAGCTTTGACTCCATATTTTTCCATATTTTGACACCTAGTAAGGTCCATTCGAAGGACACACCAATGGTGCCTTCGAAGGACATGCATGTAGTCCATTCGAAGGATACATAATTGTGGGAAACAAGCTTGTTTTTCCTTTTGATGAGTATTGGTTCAAGATGCTTGCCTTCAGCACACAAGGCAAAGGCTTCCTCTTCAACTGGCCTTTAATTCACCAAGAAAAGCTTCCCTCTTCATGTCGGCCTTCGTTTCACAAACATAGGATTTCCATATTATGAGCACACATTGGTGGCCCATTCGAAGAATGCAAAAGGGCCATTCGAAGGATATACATGTGTTCCATTCGAAGGAGAAACATAGTCATTGGAAATAAGTTTGTTTTATGATGAGTCTTGGTCCAAGAGATTTGCTGACCAAAAGCCAACATGTTGGTAAGCCCAAGCCTCCTGCACAATTACATTTAAAGGAGTTACCAAGAGAAGTTTCGACTGGCCAGAAAAGAGCTTTCGTTTGGGCTAGCTGAATAGGAGCTCAATCGAAGAGGCCCCAGTGATGAGAATTGGAGCCATTTGAAGGAGGCAACCCTGGGCAAATCAAAGAGAAAAGATTGTGGGCATTCGAAGGAGCCAAACATGTCCAGGTTCATCCCAAGACCCAAAAGGGTAGGAATCCCTCAAAAAAGGCAATCCCTTAATGTGTCTGATTTGGCCTTCAAAGCCTGGTTAATGGCTGCCCCTTGCCATTTCTATGCTATGACCCTCTCCCCATCTCCTATAAATACATACAATTTCTACAAGCCAAAGGGGATATACTACAGACGTACGCCCAGATACTACATACATACACCCAGAGACTACACACAGATACTGCCTCATACGCATACGTTGCCTCATAAGCCACACCAAAGTGATCCAAATTGAAGCAATCTTCAATAATACTCCACTCACTCCCTGAAGTTTGCTGGAGGCGTTCCCAAGCACTAGGCAGACCCAACGTACACTTGAACATCACTCACACGATATGTCCGTTGGTAACTTATTTTCGATCTCAAACTAGCTAAGCATGCAATTTTTAAATTCATCTTAATCATGCACTCATGTTATTGCTAATGTTTGTTATTGCTTTCATGTGCTACATGAAAGATTAAGCACAGGGGTTGGGATCGTGCCGTGGCCTGGGCACGATCCATATTTTCTTTCGAATCTCAGGGTTCATGAGGTTGTAAGACATATGAAGTAGCTTTCGATTCAGACCCAGAGGATCTGAATTAGAATTATACAGCCACAGGCTGTCGAATCTAAGACTAGATTCGACCCAAGTCTGGATTTTTATCTTGTTTTCTCTAATAAATTTCCTGCAGGAGTACAACATACACCTCCAACAATATTCTCTGCTGGATCAAAGGCCACGCCCTTCATTGGATCGAAGGCCACCCTTCATTTGAATCGAAAGCCATTTTTCTTTGGATCGAAAGGCTGTTGCTTCTTGTATTTTTATTTTTGCTACTCATTTCTTTTTTAGTTTCCCTTTTAAATTAACATAAAATAAAAAATCATCATAAAAATTAGGATTAGATTTTATTAATTAAATAAATTTCTGAATTAATTAATTATTTAATTTTAACATCTTTTTTCTCAAAAACAATTAAAATAAATTAGAATTTAGGTTTAATTCTATTTTTCTCAATTTATTTTCTTTTCATAAAAAACAAAAATTAACAAAACAAAATGATTTTTATTCTATAGGGTTTTAGACGCCTTTTCCAATTCGCGCGCAATTTTGTTTTAGCATTATCATATTATTGTATCTGCTTCCTGGTTGTAATAGACTATAATTAGGACTCTTTTACTTTACTTCTTTCTTTATTTTCCCCCAAAGTTTGGACATGTAATAATCCCTCTCCCATAAGCTTAGTAATAGCGTAGGATTTACAATTTCCGCATTTAAATTCCTGCAATATTTAAACTGTCTAGATGCATGATAATAGGATTGTATGGCAAGAATAAAAATAAAACGCTAGCAAACCTAACACAAAAGACAAAAATATACGAATAAAACACATTTGTACATATACACCTCTAGGGTATCCCCACTTTGGTTGCCTTCGGAAAACAAAACGGTCATGTCCCTCGAAAGTAGGGACGCTTTAGCAAAGACCCTTGACTCAAAAGATCATAGTCCCTTGATGACCCCACGGTGTTGCCTTTCGGTAAAATGATCTAGTCCCTTCAATAAAATTGCTAAAGCGTCTCTATATGTTGCCTTTATGACTGTAGGACGACCCACGAACGTCGCTTATACATCTAAACGACTATGGGTACCTACTCATTAATAGTAGGCTAGCCTTATCTAAAGGAAAGGAGGAAAAGAACGACCTTTTGAGTAAAAGTAGATAGGTGTTAGATGCTTGCTCAAAAACAAATTTTCACACTTACACAAAACAAATTTCAAAAATATTTTCAAAAGCTTTATCAACACTCTTGAGAACTGATACAAGAGTTATCATAAAGAAAATCGCCGCACTAAGACAATTTCAAAAAACTTTTCAAAAACACACTAAAAGAACAAGGTATTTTTCAAATGAACTAAGCATCTAAGAGCTCGTAGATAACTACGGATGGAAAGGGTGCTAAAACATTCCCTTTCCATAATCTACCCCACATACTCAGAAATAATCTCGAAAGGTCTTTTTCAATTCTTTTCACCCTTTCCTTTGTTGGATAAAAGAAAAGTCAATGGCGACTCTTGTTTACTGCAACATTTGTGAACACAAATGCAAAACTAGTATAACAGTCGGTTCTGCCACCATATCACAGAGCTGGCGACTCTGCTGGAGAAAATAAAAAGTGGGGTTACCTTAGAGCTTAGGTCATTTTAAATTTCTTTCCTTGTATGCTTTGCTTGCTTTATCTTTGAGGGTTTGTTGGAGTATTCTTGTAAGGATCCTCCACCCAGATCTGGGGCACCTTTTATGTATTTAGCAATAGATCATGGGGACTATGCAGGGTATACCGACACGGTTGAAACGATAGCTACGTTGGTGTGACACATTTGTTGGTACTGGTAGCCCTTGAGTAGTCAAGGAGAATACGGGGCCGCTGTGTGGTGTCACGAAGCACCAACTGACCTTAAAACCTTTAATTGAACAACTTGGTCATTAGGAAATAGTGAGATAGCCGACTTTGGTGCAGTCTGAATTTGGTTGATACTCGATACTACACTCATTGAGATCTGACTTCAGGGATATTTCCGTCGCTTATAAAGAGGCTTGCGTTGAAACAATGTCCGGTGAAGAAAGATTAGTGATATTGAGATCCCCTAGAACCCAATTACTATTAATAGGATAGGTTGAACCAACTAATCTTCAAGAGGGTACTTACCTATGGAATCTATGCAAGCCCAAACCTAAGGATCTATTTGTGTGCTTGTATATATATTTGTTGTACATAACATCATAACATGGCATATCATACTAACCATTCTGTTGTACCCCAAAATTTTCCCTCTCATATTTCTCAAGACATTGCAAGAATAATCTCCAAATGGCTCAAGATTGCTCAAGAGTTGGACAGTCAAGCTATCTCCTAAGGCAGTCAATCTCAAATTAGGGTTTTGTGTTGCATCAAGGTCCTTGAATCCAAATGACCTCAAATTATCCCCAATGTCTTAATATGTTCTCAAGTTCATCCATGTCAAATTTCAAGCCTTGCAGAGGAAGTTTGCTCAGTCAATTGCTCAAAGGGTCCAAAAATCGACTGTGCTAGGGCAAAAGTCAACTGTGACCTACAAATAGTCAAACTTCTAGATTTTTTGTCAACATTCTCATTTTGAAGGATATTTCATCATTTGATCAATGGTTGATCATGATTCATCAAGGATTTCTCAAAATTCATCAAGACTCAAAAGTTGCTAAATTAGGGTTTTGTAGGAAAAGTCAACTCAACTTTGACCAAGCACAACTTCCTCATATTTTATGAGAAATGACCCATACAAAGCTCATTTTTAATAGGATGAAATTTCCTACAATCCATCTTCATACCCCAAGATCAAGAAATGCACTCACAAGAAGTTACAAATTTGGACATTATAGGTCATTTTTGAAAGTCAACAAAAACACCTTTATTGCCAAAGCTTATAACTTGAGAATGGAATATCAAAATGAGATGATACAAAAAGTTTGGTTAGAGGACATCTCAAGGTTTCTAAAAAGTCCATGAACACTTCCAAAAGTTCAAAATTGAAGACGTTATGCATTGTTGAAGTTTGGCCTTTTTGCAAAATTGCCAAAAGTCAACTATCCCTAAAACATCAAATTTTGTCAAATGGGACCTTTTTTTTCCACTTGATTTGATCTTTTCACACTACACACGTGTCCTAGCTTCATCCTTATTTCCATTTATTAATTTTTCTATTTTATTTGATTTTTTATTGAATTAATTCATTTTAAATCAATTTAAATCAAATAAAAATCCAAATATTGATTACTTAGGATCATTTTGGTTGTTATAGGTCTTAATTAACATCATGATCAGCATAAAATTCGTATCTCACCATATCATGAACAAAAGATGGATTTTTGGCAAAATTGGAAGGTTTTCAATGGAGGATCAAATCAAATCTCCAAGCCATAATGCACAAGGATTCAGTCCAAAATTGTTGACCTAATGCACTCCTTATTACATATACAATGCAAAGGCACGAGTTTTAGAGGTTAGAAGCTGCGGAATCACCAAGAGCAAACTTGAAAAATTGGCAAAAAGCTTGAAACTGGAACCGTGCATAGAGGCAATTTCAACACCAAATCTCAACGCTAATCAATTGCTGGGCAATCATTGAAGTGAAACCAACTCCTAACAAGTCTCCATACGCACCCCTAAGCAATGTAAGTGTCTCAAAAAATCACCTTTCAGTTGAATTCGTATATCATTGTTCTTGCACTTTTCTTGCAAAATCTTTGCATATTCATGCTTATCGTTCAATTTAGAAGCTTTCTGCATTATTTGATTGCATTTATATAGCCTGTAACCCCCTAACCGAATCTAGGGTTCTTGGTTCGTGTTTTTTGGGTGTTTCGTTTGCAAGAGAAATTGACGCCATTAATGGACATAGACGTGCTCAGAAGGCCTAGACGAGCACAACCATGTGCTTGGAATCAATTTCCATGGCCTAGAATGGATTTTAGGGTTGACCTAGGGATTCAGTTGCGAATATGAATCCGCAGGTAAATAACCAGAGTTGAGCGAGGAAGATGAAGATGTGGCTCTCCCTGGTTGGCCCATTCAAATACTTGGCGCGTGTTTTTAATTTTCTGGCATATTATTGTTTTTCCATTATAATATTTATTGTCCATTATAATAACAAAGGAAGCGTGTTGGTGCAGTGGTAGTGGCGTGTGTTTAGTGACTCACAGGACCTGGGTTCGAATCTCAGGTCCCTCATATTGCTTTGTAGTTTTTCTCTTCATATATTCCAGCGTGTTTCAGGAATTGTGGTCCATCATACTCCCTCAAATTTCCAAACGCCAAATGGCCTCAGGCCAGATCTGGTGGTCCTGAATGAATGCCTACCATGAGCCAAAGTCAGCGCGTATGCATGGAAGCAAGAAAGGTAAACGCAGGTCAACGCAGGCCAACTCAAATGGCCCTTGAACTTGCTAATCAGACCCCCCAATCTGGGCCCAAACCCCCCTGAGTTTTGTTTTCTATTTCATTCTTATTCTTATTTTATTTAATTGTTTTTGTTTATTATTTAATCATTAACCAATTAAAACTTTTCTTAATAAAATTAAAACCACAAAAAATATTTTATATATTAAAATCAAAATTCAGCATTTTATTTTTTGTTAATAAATATTAATTGAATTAATTTAGTTTTAATTAGGAATGACTTTAATTTCTTTTTTGCAATAATTAAAATTAATTTAGACAATTAGGTTTTATTAACATTAATCAATTTATTTTTATTTCTTTAAATATCAAAAACCAAAAAATATTATTTTCATTAATTAATTAATTTGTTTATTAATTTAATAATTTAGCTTAATTTAATTCCTTTTAATCCAAAAAAAAAAACCACTTTATCTAAAAAAGGGTCAAAACCCTAAAAAACTCGCATTCGATTTAATCTCCCGTACGCGTGCCACTTTATTCAATATTGTATCTGTTTCCGGAATGTAATGGTTTAATTAGGACTATTTTTACCGCTTTATTTATTTTCCGCATTTTAATTTCAATGGTTGCTTTTGGTGATGTAAATACACGACGCCTTGTAATAGTTAGTTTTAATTTCCGCGATTTATTTCTATAACTTATAAACTATAAGATGTTTGATAATAGGGAATGCATGACAAGATTAATCGTTCAAAACCTAAAATCAACATAGATCACCCATTGACATGTATAAAGACAAATTAACTAAAAACAACACACTCGCACATGCGCACTCTTAGGGTACACCTCACTTGGTTGCCTTCGAACGTGGTCATTGAGTATAGGAAGTTTTAGAGGTCGCCCTCTTATCCAAAGATCATAGTTGCCTCGAAACAGTTGCCTCGGAAAAATGATCTAAGACATTAGGGTTACCGCTAAGGCGTCCTAACATTGCTTTAGTGACCGCACGCCCCTTAATCAAATTGACCCTTAAAACTCCAACGACGATGCTACCTACTCATCAATAGTGGGATAGCGTTGTCTAAAGGACATTAGCACAGATTGATTCCTTTTTCGAGTAGGTAGATGGTTCTTAAGTACTTGCTCCTTCCAAAATAAAATAAAACTTTTCGCACTTACACTTCTCAAACAAAAACTTCTTTCAAACCCACAAACATAAAGAAAAGCAAATTTTGAAAACACTCTGAGCAAGTACCTAAGAGCCAGTGGATAACAACAGATAGAAAGGGTGCTAACACCTTCCCTTTCTATAATCTACCCCCCGAACCTGAGAAACATCTCAAAAAAGGAATTTATCTGTGCTTTTTTCCTTTCCTTGTTGGATAAAATAAAAGACGGTGGCGACTCTTGCTTACCGCGACATTTTGCAAAAACAAACGAAAAACGCGAACCAGTATTCCAAAAACAGTCAGTTCTCTCCCACCGTATCACAGAATTGGCGACTCTGCTGGGGACCTTAATAAGTGGGGTGTACCTTAGGATTAGATCATCGTGTTTTCAATTGTTTGCTTTATATGCTTTATATTTGTGGGCTTGTATCGGAGTTACTATAGATCCTAACCCGGATATGGGGATACCCTTTAGGTAAGTAGCAATAAACTGTGAGGGAACTGTACGGCGTAGACCGATACGGTTGAAGCAGTAGCTACGTTGGTGTGGCACTTTAGATTGTACCAATATCCCTTGTGTTGGAACAAGGAGAATATGGGTCATCTGAGGGGTCATTAAGCACCAACTCACCTTAGAACCTTTAAATTGACCAACTTGGTCATAGAACAGTAGCAGTATGCTACACTCATTGAGACTAAACTCTCGCGATGATTCCGGTTGCAAGAAAAGGTTGCTAAACTGGAATTATGACCGATTGAGGGTAGTCAGTGATATTGAGATCCTCTAGAACCCGGTTACTATTTTTAGGACAGGTTTAAACCAACTGAACTGAAAAAGGGTAGTACCTAAGCTCCTTGCCAGCCTGAAATCTAAGGGCTCTCTGTGTGACTTGTGTGCCTTTACCATGTTTGCTATTTGTGGATACTTGTGGTGTGCTTTCTTTCATGACATCATGACATTATAACATTGCATACATCTTGCATTGGACTAACCTATTTCAAAGACAGGAAGGATTCATCTTTGTTCTGTTTTGTAGGTCATGATGCCCATGCGTAGGAATACCATCCGGATCAACTTTGTCTAAGTTCCCACTATGCTTAAAGATTTGGTTGCAAAGATGCCTGATACTACCTCCTTCATCAGAAGACATGGGTATCTTCTCAGTTTGGTCACTTCCAAATTGGACGAGCAGATGATGAGTGTTTTGGTCCAATTCTATGATCCGTTGTACCATTGCTTTACTTTTCAAGACTACCAGTTGGTTCCCACCTTAGAAGAGTTCTCTGATCTGCTCGGTATCTCTATTCTAGAGCAGACCCTATTTACTGGTTGGGAGAAGATCCTTAGGCCCGAAGAGATTGTTGCAGCCCTTCATATGACCAAAGATGAGGTAATGGCTAATTGGGAGACTAGAAGCGGTGCAAAGGGATTTATGACTAAGTTCTTGGTTGGTAAGGCTAATTATTTCTGGGATAGTCTAGACTTCAAGGCATTCGAAGATATTATGGCTCTTTTGATATATGGCTTGGTATTGTTTCCAAACTCTGACTCTTTTGTTGATGTGAATGCGGTGAAAATCATCATCTCTCGTAATCCTGTACCCACTCTCTTGGGTGACATTCTTCATCAGCTTTATGCTCGTACAGCTCGAAAGCGGGGAACCTTGATGTGTTGTGCTCCATTATTGGCGATGTGGTTTATTTCGCACCTCCCCAAATCAGTGCTGAAGAACAAAGAAGGTATGGGTTGGGCCTATAGGGTTATGTCTCTCTCTCATAATGACATCATCTGGACTCTCAAGGGTATGGACAAAGTGGCTATTATTGATCGATGTAGGGAGTATCCAAATGTTCCACTGATAGGAACCCATGGAGGAATTTCTTACAATCCATGATTGGCCTTACGTCAGTTCGGGAGAGCCAGAAGAGAAGGACCTCATGAGCTGTTAATGCCTAGTATCATCTTTGATTTTCAAGGGGATAGCGATGAGCAATGCCGCAGATTCATAAGGGCTTGGGATAGAGTTCATAGATCTGATCCACATGAGCTGGGTCCAAAGACTTCTCTTCCAATGGAGCCATATCTCAGATGGGTCCGTATCCGTGCCCAGAAGCTGGGTATGCCGTATGAAGCCGTCTGACCTATAATTGTTGAAGTTGCCAATGAAGATGGGGTTCTTCCTACCATCCTCCATCCTTACGTGCCCACTGACATTGGGGCACTAAAAAGGTCTTGGATGCAGCTGAGAGAAGAACAGGATGCTTACCGAGAAAAGTTCAACGAGCAAGAGCAGAAGATCCAGAAGTTGACTAGGCAGTTGGAGAACGAGCGGATTCTCAATGACTATGTCCGCACCGACAAGAAGAGACCATGGGAGCACTGATTGTCCTTTGTTTATTTCCTTTCCAGTTCTATTTACTTTTCAATATTTCCTTTCTTGTAACACCTTAAAGGCAATTTGTTGAACGATTTGAATTTCAAAAGTTTATCTAATAAAAGTGTGTTTCCTTTTTTGGTTTACAAATTTGAATCTCTCGATTGTCTTTGAAATTATATCATACGCATTTCATCCCATGCACTTCATAACAGGTACCCGTTACAGGTCTCTTATCTTCTTCGCTGTTTATTTCAGCACTCATCATGTCTGCTGAACCATCAACTGAGCAAGCAATCAAGGCCCTACAGGCCCAGAATGCCCAATTCCAGGAGTTGTTCATTAATCTAGCTAAGGGTCAGCAAGATCCGAAGACCCTGATTCTGAAAGAGAAGAAGAAGAAGAAGAGGAAAGTCCTGTTTAACACAGGTCACAGGTTTGGAAACAGGCTACGGGATGAAGTTGATTTGACCACCTCATTTGGAGGGAAAGATAGTCAAGAGGAAAGGAGGGCTCCTAGCCCTGTGGTCTCCGACAACGAGACGTACTTCGATGAAGACCAGTATCCTCCGGATAAGGATAAATACAAGCAACTGGAAGATTGGTTGAGTGCAATGGAAGTTCAGAAAGTTCCTGGTATGGACATTAGTGATCTGGGTCTATCATCTGGGGTGGTAATTCCCCACAAGTTCAAGGCACCAGCCTTTGCCAAGTATGACGGAGTTTCTTATCCGAAGCTGCACCTCCGGTCATATGTAAGGAATATTCAGTCGTACACCGCTGATAAGAACCTATGGATTCACTTCTTTCAAGACAGTCTCTCAGGGACTCAGCTTGAATGGTTCTATCAGTTGGACGGAGCTAGTATCCGCAGTTGGGAAGATTTGGCTACTGCTTTCTACAGGCAGTACCAATACAATTCCGACCTCGCTCCCACGCGTACCCAACTCCAGGGCATGTCAATAGGAACGGGTGAAGGTTTCAAAGATTATGCTCAGAAGTGGAGGGACCTAGCCGGAAGAGTACAACCACCCTTGGCTGATCGGGAGCTTGTGGATATGTTTCTGGGGACCTTGTCTGGTCCATTTTTCAACCATCTGATTGGAAGCTCTTCGTCTGGGTTTACAGAGCTTATTATGACCGGTGAAAGGATTGAGGCTGGTATTAAGGATGGTAAGATACAAAAGGGTGCCTCATCAAGCACCGAGAAAAAGCCTTTCAAGAAAGAGTCCAATGCTGTCTACAGTTCGAAAAGCCAGAATAGACCCGAACGCTGCCAAGCTGTTAATGCGGTTGTTATTTCAAAACCTGCTGGTGCTCCTCAGCACAACAATCAACAAAAGGATGAGAGACCTCGAAGGAAATTCACCCGTCTCAACATGACCTTATCTCATATTCTGCCTCAGTTATTGAAAACCAATCTGGTAATTCCAAGGGAAGCCCCGAAGAATCCAAATACAACATCACCAAAGTATAACCCTAGTGCCCGCTGTGCTTTTCACTCTGATATCCCGGGGCATAATACAAATGATTGTTGGTCTTTGAAGAACAAGGTACAGGACTTAATTGATGCTAAAGAGATTGAGTTCGAGGCGCCCGAGAGGCCTAATGTTGTGACTGCTCCTATGCCCAAGCATGGAGTGAATGCTATAGATGAAGACTTATTTGTGGTTTCCGTGAATGACATTGTTACCCCTTTGATGACTGTGAAGAAGAACCTTTTGCTTGCCGGTTTATTTCTAGGCTGTGACGAAGGTTGCCGTATGTGTTCTGCCTTACCAACCGGTTGCCCACTTTTGAAATCAGGTATCCAACGCCTGATGGATAGTAAGGAAATTATATTTTAGAAGACTGTTGTTCCCCTAGTTCATACTGAAGAAGTTGCCATTATTACCATTTTCGACAATTTTTCCAAGGCTCCCTCGAGAAAGCCTGTTAGAATTACATCTGTTCCAAGAACCGCACCATTGATCATCACTGTTCCTGGGCCTATCCCCTACACCTCTAATAAAGCTATCCCTTGGCACTACGGGGCCGATGTTTATTTTCATGGAGTTAAACAAAAGTTGGATGCTGATATTGACGTCAGCAATATTGTTGGACCTGCTAAAATTACCCGAAGCGGAAGACTTTTCTCACCTGATATCTCTCCACCAACTGCCCTAAAACCTATTGTTATTACACCTGCCAGTGTACCTGCTACCATTCCTGTTCAAGTTCCTATTCTTACCCCTGTCGCCGAGTCATCTAACACTCGGGGCAAAGGGATCACCAGTGAGCCTTCCCAGACGGAGGCACCGAAGATGATTACTGTTGAAGCTTCTAAACAAGAGATGGAAGAGATTCTGAAGATCATCAAAAAGAGTGACTACAATGTAGTTGAACAGCTGGGGCAAACCCCGTCCAATATTTCTATATTGTCACTGTTGCTATGCTCAGAGGCCCATGCCAAGGCTCTGATTACATTTCTGAAGACTGCACACGTACCACAGGAGACATCAGCTGATCAGTTTAAAGATTGCATGGCCAACCTGACTGCTGATAATGGGTTGGGTTTTTCTAACGCTGACTTGACTGTTAAGGGGAAAAATCACAACGATGCCCTGCATCTCTCCATTGAAGGCAGGGGCACTACTCTTGCTCATGTATTAGTAGATACTGGTTCCTCATTGAACGTCTTGCCTAAGAAAGCTTTAGACCGGTTGGATTGTGAAGGGTTGGAGTTGAAACCAAGCAACATTGTCGTCAGGGCCTTTGATGGGTCTAAGAGGATGGTGCACGGAGAAGTTGATATCCCGGTTAAGGTTGGTTCTCATGTTTTCAATTCTACATTCTATGTGATGGACATTCAGACATCTTATTCTTGTTTGTTGGGTCGTCCATGGATCCACAAAGCTGGGGCCGTAACCTCAACACTCCACCAGAAGCTGAAGTACCCGGTCAAAGGGAAGATTGTGACAGTACAAGGAGAGGAGGAGTACATGGTGAGCCACCTCAACTCTTTCTGATATGTAGAGATGGATGGGGAGTTCATTGAGACCCCGTTTCAGCATTTTGAAGAGGTTCCCCAGAAACCGGCGTCAGCTGAGGCTGTTGTTAAAGATTCCCTTATGAAGATGGCTTCCTTTAAGGATGCCCGGGCTGTTGTTGAGAAAGGTGGGTGTGCAAATTGGGGCCGACTCCCTGATTTTACACAGAAGACTAACAAGTTTGGTTTGGGTTTCACTGCAGAAGCTCAAAGGGCTGTTCAGAATGCACGGATAGGAAGACCTCCCGTGTTCATCAGCAACTTGGGAGTGAATGCCATTGAAAATGATGTTGAAGAGTCTGAGTTCGACAGCTGGATCTATCCTACGACTGACGATGGACCAAGCAACTGGACAGCAAAGGACTTCATCCCTATTTCTTTTGTTACCCAGTAATGAAACTTTTTGTTTTGAATTTTTAACAAACAATGTTTGAAACTTTATAGCCTGGTGTCTTACCCGGGGCACTGTGGCTTCATTTGTGAGGGCTTTATGTGTGTCATTTTCATATATCATTAATAAAATCATTGGACGTTTCTTGCATTTCAAATCTTACGCTCCTTGTTTTTCTTTATTATATATTGCAAAACAACTATTTTACACACACTCACATATACAGGTCTACATCCACTCTGGATCTCACTGGTAACGACTCTGCTACTTCCAGTTATGACTTCGAAAATCCGATAAACTTAGCCGAAGAAGAAGGTGAAGATGATTGCGAAGTGCCCAGTGAACTTGCAAGACTGCTACTCCAAGAAGAGAGGGCTATACAGCCACATGAAGAGCCAGTGGAAACAGTGAATTTGGGTACAGAGACAGACAAGAAAGAGGTCAAGATTGGTGCAAATCTGGAGCTTAGTGTGAAGCAACGGTTGATTTAGATGCTGCATGAATACGTTGAAATCTTTGCTTGGTCTTATGAAGATATGCCTGGTTTGGATACTGATATTGTGGTTCATCGCCTACCTACCAAGGAAGACTGTCCTCCAGTGAAACAGAAGGTCCGCTGAATGCGCCCAGAGATGTCTGAGAAAATCAAGGCTGAAGTTATGAAACAGTTTGACGCCGGTTTTCTAGCAGTTACTTCTTACCCTCAGTGGGTGGCCAACGTGGTTCCAGTGCCGAAGAAGGATGGTAAGGTTCGAATGTGTGTTGACTATAGGGATCTGAACAGGGCAAGCCCCAAAGATGATTTCCCTCTGCCTCATATCGAAGTTCTGGTTGACAACACCACTCAGTACAAGGTATTCTCCTTTATGGATGGTTTCTCCGGTTATAATCAAATCAAGATGGCTCCCGAAGACATGGAGAAGACAACCTTTGTTACTCAGTGGGGTACTTTTTGCTACAAGGTCATGCCTTTTGGACTGAAGAACGCTGGGGCAACGTATCAGCGTGCCATGGTTGCTTTGTTTCATGACATGATCCATCATGAGATTGAAGTATACGTCGACGATATGATTGCAAGATCCCAAACTGAGGAAGAACACCTTGACCATCTGCAGAAGCTGTTTGACAGGTTGAAGTTGTACAAGCTGAGGTTAAACCCGAAGAAGTGCACCTTCGGGGTGAGGTCTGGTAAGCTACTGGGTTTTGTCGTAAGCGATAAAGGTATTCAAGTGGATCCGGAAAAAGTGAAGGCTATACAGGAGATGCCAGCTCCCAGAACAGAGAAAGAAGTCAGAGGCTTTTTGGGACGGTTGAATTACATTGCCCGATTCATCTCGCACCTCACTGCTACTTGTGAGCCAATCTTCAAGCTGCTGAAGAAAGATCAAGTAGTACATTGGAATGATGAATGTCAGGCCGCTTTCGAAAGGATCAAAGAGTATCTCCAAGAGTCGCCTATTCTGATGCCACCAGTTGAAGGGAGACCTCTGATCTTATACTTGACAGTACTCGATAACTCAATAGGGTGTGTGTTGGGTCAGCATGACGAGTCTGGACGAAAAGAGCATGCTATTTATTACCTTAGCAAAAAGTTTACCGACTGTGAGACCCGATACTCACTGCTCGAGAAAACCTGCTGCGCTTTGGCATGGGCTGCTCGTCGGCTGAGACAGTATATGTCGACTCACACTACTCTATTGATATCAAAGATGGATCCAATCAAGTATATCTTCGAAAAGCCTGCCTTTTCCGGAAGAATAGCAAGATGGCATATGATCTTGATTGAGTATGACATCCAGTATACGACCCAAAAGGTAATTAAGGGAAGTGTGTTGGCAGACCATTTGGCGCATCAGGCAGTGGATGATTACCAGTCTATGAACTTTGAATTCCCAGACGAGAATATCATGTTGGTAATTGACTGTGAGACACCTGGACCGGATGAAGGACCTGAGGAAGGATCCCGATGGTCTATGTACTTTGATGGAGCTTCGAACGCTTTGGGTAATGGCATTGGCGCCGTGATCATATCTCCTAAAGGCTCTCATACTCTGTTCACCGCCCAAATATGTTTCAACTGCACCAACAACATGGCGGAGTATGAAGCGTGCATCACGGGTCTTCGAGCAGCAATGGACCTAAGGATTAAGTTCTTGAGTGTCTTCGGAGATTCTGCTCTCATTATCAGTAAGATCAAAGGCGAGTGGGATACGAAACACCATAATCTTATTCCTTACAAGGAGTATGTATTGACGTTACTTCCCCACTTCGAAGAAATAACCTTTGAACACTTCCCTAGAGAGGAGAATCAGTTGGCGGACGTGCTAGCTACGATGTCTTCTATGTTCAAGGTCAATTGGGACAACGAGGCTCCCCGGATCATCATCAAAAGATTGGACGAACCTGCACATTATTGTGATATTGAGACTGAAGAGGTAGCGGATAAACCCTAGTTTCATGAGGTGAAGAGGTATCTTGAAGCTCAGGAGTACCCCGAGGGTGCATCTGTTAATGACAAAAAGTTTCTGAGGAGGTTCGCAACAAAGTTCTTCATCATTAATGGCATCCTTTACAAGCATAACCATGATTCGACCTTACTGCGTTGTGTGGATAAAAATGAAGCAGAAAGGATCATGGTGAATTTACATGAAGGTTCCTTTGGAACTCATTCCAGTGGACACACAATGGCAAAGAAAATCCTTCGGGCAGGATATTATTGGTCCATGATGGAAGCCGACTGTTATCAGCATTCTCGGACATGTCATAAGTGCCAAGTCTATGTTGATAAGGTGCACATACCTCATGTTCCTCTGAATGTCTTGACAGCTCCTTGGCCCTTCGCAATGTGGGGCATTGATATGATCGGCGAGATTAGACCTATGACATCCAATGGGCATCGTTTCATCCTGGTAGCGATTGATTACTTTACAAAGTGGGTTGAAGCAGCTTCCTTTGCTACTGTAACCAAGAACGTCGTGGCATGGTTTATTCGGCACAATCTGATCTGTCGATATGGTGTACCAGAGAGGATCATTACGGACAATGGTACCAATCTCAACAACAAGATGATCACTGAGCTCTGCAAGAAGTTCAAGATATAGCATCATAACTCTTCTCCTTACCGACCGAAGATGACTGGGGCTGTCGAAGCGGCTAATAAGAAAATTAAGAAGATTGTGCAGAAGATGATAGTGACATACAAAGACTGGCACGAGATGTTACCATTTGCTCTTCATGGGTACCGTACCTCAGCACAGACGTCAACAGGGGCAACACCTTATTCCTTGGTTTATGGTATGGAGACTGTCTTGCCCATCGAAGTTCAGATACCCTCTCTCCGAATCATGAAGGATGAAGGTTTGAGTGAAGATGACTGGATTCAGACCCGGCTTGATCAACTGAATTTAATCGACGAAAAGAGACTTACTACTATTTGTCATGGTCAGACGTACCAAAAACGGATGATCAAGGCATTTAATAAGAACGTCAAACGACTGGAGTATCAAGTCGGGGATCTGGTTATCAAGCGCATTATTCTACCTCAAGGTGATCCCAGGGGCAAATGGACCCCTACTTACGAAGGGCCATTTGTGGTTAAGAACATTTTCTCAAGCAGAGCTATAATTATAACCAACATGGATGGTGACGACCTTCCTCACCCCGTCAATGTAGACATAGTGAAAAGATACTACGCATAATCAAAGACCCGCTATGTTGATTGGACTAGGCAAAAATAAGGGCTTCCCGGCGAACCAAAAGGGTTCGGGCAAAAATAAGGGATGAAAATAAAATCTGTACACCCGGCAAGTCGAAAACCTGAAAAAGGCGGCTTGGGCAAAAAGGGTATCCCGGTGGATTGAAAACCCGAAAGGGCGGTCCAGGAAAAAATTAGGGATCAAAGCGTAACATTATGTCTCATTGGATCACCTTGCATCCAGACTTCGGTATCAACTGTCAAGCTCGGACGACACTAATCAATCTGATCTACCTTCAACCAAGCAGCAAAGTGATGAGATGCTCGAGGATATAAAGGCAATAGCAGAGTTGGAACCCAGTGGGATTATTCACATAGCTATTTTGTTTTCTTTTCACAAATTGTATAAATTCTATTATTCGGCGGCGTTCTCTTACTAGGACGTTAGCCTCTTGTACAAAAACGCCTATTTACAGGACAAACTTCAAAATCAATACAATTCATTTTTCAAATAAATTTCAAAATATTTTTCCTTTATCTGTTTTGTTTTTCAAAGAACGTCCAATGTTCATTTTTGATATATTCATTTGACATTAATTGCTGCTCATAAATATTTGCACACGAAACAAAAGACGATTACGGGTAATATCAGAAACAGGGGTGTGATACGGTGGGAGAACTGACTTGAGTTTTGCATTTGTATTCGCATTTGTTCGATTTAGCAAGAGTCACCACCGACTTTTTATTTTATCCTAAGGAAAGGTTAAAAAGCACAGGAAAAACCTTTTGAGATGTTTCGTGGGTTCGGGGGGTAGATTATGAAAAGGGAAGGTATTAGCACCCTTTTCATCCATGGTTATCCATGGGCTCTTAGTTACTTGGTTTTAGATCACTTGCCTTTGATTTTCAATTGCTTGAAATGATGTGTGTGTGTGTGTGTTTTGAAAATGTTTTTGAAGAAGACGCCTTGTCTAGGCAACCGTTGTAATGACTCGTGTTTGAGTGTTTTACAAAAGTGTGTATCTTTTCGAAAAGATGTTTCAAATGTTTTTGAAGGTTTGTTTTGAAAGTGTTTGTGGAGTGTGGTTTTGAAAAGTAGGCAAGCGTGTTTTGAAAGTTTGATCAAGTAACTAAGAGTTTGTCTACCCTATTGTACTCAAAGGTTTTTCTCATGTTTTAACCCTTTTAACAATTTTGTTCCACCATTGTATTTGGTTGATAATATCGCATTAGGATGTTTAACGGGACAGGTGCGGGTCATCGTTTAGACCATGATTGCAATGGTGCCAAGTGTCTTTGGGCAATTTTTCCTTTAAGGGACTTGATCATTTTTGGGCAACTTTCGAAAGCGTCATCGAGGGACTATGATCATTTAAATTGTTTTTTTCTTGCCAAAGACACCCAACATGCAACATGGCCCATTATTGAAGGCAACACGTGGAGTAACCCTAGGGGTGCAAGTGTGATTAGTGTTGTCCATTTTCATGCTTTTTGTCTTTTGTTTAGTCAAACTATTGGTTATTTGATTTGCATACAAACCCTAAGTCTATCATGGCATATTTAGAAAGCTTTAAAAGGGGGAATTAAAAGTCCTAAATTATTACACAATAATCATGGGGATGGGGGTACAAATGTCCAAATGGGGATGAGACTTTAATAGGAGAGTGGTATCCTAATATTTATAACCAAATCGAATCAATCGCAAATATAAAATGTATCAATGTACAAGAATAAAGCAATGTGTATGTGTAAATGAATTTGTGTAAATGTATGTGATTTATTTACAAGTGAGATAAAATAAAAAAGATTAATTTTTGGATATTTTCATGTTTAGGGCAAAACCCTAATTTGCTAAATAAAATGTATTTTTTATTTATTATATGCAATATTTATTAATTATATACAAAAAATAAATAAAAAGGAAGTATATTGTAAAAAAGGTGTTTTTGAGGTTAAATATTAATAAATAAATAAAAATGTATTATTTTGTATTTTTATCCTAAATACTCTAATAAATATATAAGTATTTATATTATTTACTAAATATATTAAATATGTACAAAAATAAAGAATATTTATTATTTACAAAAAAAAAGTATATTTTTCATAAAATGTTTTCAAAAGATAAAATAAAATAAAAATCAGAAAATAAAAAATGTATTTTGTATTCTTTTTTAGTATTTTAAATAAAAAGATCTATATGTTATTTATATGTACATATATCAAATAAAACAAATAAATGCCTAATAAATACAAAAAAAAGGTGAAATTTTTTTTTTATATTTTTTATATTTTAACAAAAAATAACAAATCAGAATCAAAAAGAAAAAGTCAAAAATGACAAATATATCATGCAATGGGCCAGGGAGGTGTATGTGTGAAATGAAGGTGCAAACAGAAAAAAGGTCAGGCCCAGCCCAAGGAGGCTTCTTCAACCTCCAGCCATTGTTTGAACACAGAAAAACGCGCGCCCTTACTCAACCTGCTAACTTCTGATTCCTTGATCTTTTGACAAATCTTAAAACATGAAACTTGTAGAGCTTGATGCCACGATTTCAAATATATAAAAAAGTTAATCTAACTCTCAGAAATGAGAGAGAATTTATTCTCCCCCAATTCCTGACCTAGCTTTTTTCGGATATTCAGTTTCAAAATTCTCTCAGTGTACACAATATAAATGAAAAGTAACTATATGGATGGCTTCAGGGCTATGACTAGAACATGCTTTCTTCACAAACTTAAGCCTAACTATGCCTGGATAGAGAGATAGAAGTTCAAAGTTTTACCTGTTCAGCTTGAGTTGTGTACAGCAATGGAGGTGCTTTCAATGCAATGTGAGGACTTGTACAGCTTGCTTGAAGTTCAGGGATGCTTCTCCAACCTCTAGCTTGCTCTGAAACTAGCTGAATCGAGCTATGGAAGTTCACCTGCAAAGTTGAAAACTGAAAATGGCAAATGATGTTAGGGATGTTACAGTTTGTGTTCAATGCTTGGGATAGCTTCAGTGGGTGATATGGAACATGTTTGAACTAACTTTGGCCAAAACGCACGAGTGGAAGTGTTTATGGAAGTCAAGTTGCAGAAGGGACTCTGTTTTTGCAGCAAGAAGGTGTTTCTGGGAATGAGAGGGTATTGAAGATGGTTTTCCCGTGTTTCAGGTCAGGTTTGATGTTTGGAATGTGTTCAAGAAGTTTGTTTTGGTTAGTTGTTGCAGCAAATGAGAGATGTGTTTCAAAATGCAAGTTTTTTCTATCATAAGCAAAGTTTGGCAAGTTGGGTTATAGGTCCATACATGCCCCTCAAGCATGCTGCACAAATCACTCTTGATCAGTGGAATTGGTTCCTGACCTTGTGCCTAGAAGATATGCTTTGGTACTTCTTAGATTTGTGTTTGACATAAAGTTTACCTTTTCAAAAATGGCTAAGTTACTTTTTCTAATTATGGATTAAACTTCCATGTAATGACCAAATGAGCAAAATAATGCTAGAACACAATGGATTGACATTTAATTATTGAGTGTAAATGAGATTAGAGGCCTGTAACTAGCTTGTGCAAGCTGATTTAAAAAATGCAAAGTTATGAACATGTAATTTGGTCATGAATCAAAGTGACTTTTGCCCATATTGACAAATTCGATTATCCCTAACCACAAGGTTTTTTGATGAGTTCTTGGACAATTTGGAAAGCTTGAAATGTGTACTACAATCCATATTTGTAATGCAAATTGAAATTCCAAGTGGAAGCATGTGAAAAGTGGCCATGAAGTTAGGCAAAAATCCTGCCTAGAATAGGTCAAAAAAATTTCTAAGTTAAGAATGTTTTGCACCCCTATTCCAAAAATTGTAACTTGAGCTACAAGCTTCTTTTGAGGAAACTTTGTGAATCAAAGTTGTAGATTTTGCAATGGAATATAACTTTCATGTTTTGATTTTTGTTTGAATCCAAATGTATCTTGATGAAAAGATGGGACAAAGTTAGGAAAAAATTACGAAATTTCATAACTTAGAAAATTTCTAAGTTATGAAATTTCTTCATTTCAAACCCTAATTTGTAATTTTTGATTTCTTGATGAACAAGTTTCATAATTTGACATGTCTTGATGAAAAATGAATCTTGGCACTTGATTTTGACCAAAAAGTCAAAGTTTGACTTTTCAGTATACAGTCAAAAATTGATCAGTTGACTGGAAAATTCATCTGTCAATCTTGTGCATTTGGGATCTTTTGAACTTGTTGAATGTGTCAAGACCATTTCATTGAGTCCTTGAGTCCATATGTGAGCTTGGTTTGCCATTGGCTAGGTCAAACAGTCAAAAATTGCCTTTGTGCAGTCAAAACCCTAAAAATGACCATTTTGCCCTTTTGGTGATCTGATCAAATTTCTTGTGGAATTGTGATCCAAACTTGATCAAATGGTCCATATGAGTTCATAATGTTGATGTGGGTCAAAAATCATGAGGTTTGATTGTCAATTGACCACAGTTGACTTTTTCCCCAATAAAGTTGATTTCTAGGTCAACTGTCCAGTTGACTGGGCAAAGATTGGAATCAAGGCTTGAAACTTGGTATGGATAAACTTGTGAATCCAACATGAAGCATGAAAGTCACTTTGGGCCTTTTAGGTCAAAACATCTTTGTGCAAACTCAAACCCTAATTTGGGTCAACAGTGCAAGGAGGAGTCTTGAGCAGAGAAAACCCTAACTTGATCTTGAGCTCCAAGGGTCTTGTGGTGTGAAAATATTGAGGAAATGGGAGGGAAAATTTTGGGGTACAACAGTTGCCCCTGTTCAATCTTCTTAGACCTGAGGATGTAGATTAGCTTGCGTGCCTTTCGTGATCCGAAGGTGGAAGATGATTGAACACTAAAGTGCCCAGAAATTTGCACTCGCATAGTAGAATATCAGCAATGTGATGGCGGGAATGGGCTTATAGATGCCATTTGGAGAGATGGTGGATAGGAGGATGGGCTTATAGATGCCATTTGGAGGTGTGACAGAACCTTGTCGGGAATGGGCTTATAGATGCCATTTGGAAGTGTTGATCGCGTAAGAGATTCCTTAGCGAGAACTTGTGTACTTTGAGAAAGGAAGATGGTTTCCTGGCTTGCTACAGGTGTTGATCTTCAAACTCTTCATGCAGATATACCCTGTCTTGGTACAGGTATCGAATCTACAATTAGTTGCTCACAGATGTGCCCTGGCTAGATACAGGAATCGAATCCGGAACTTCAAAAGGTTGCTTACAGACGTGCCCTGGCTGGATACAGGTATCAAATATGGAAACTATTCATACAGATATGCCCTGGCTAGATACAGGTGTCAAATCCATAATCAAATACTCACAGATATGCCCTGGCTGGATACAGGTATCGAATCTGGAATTTGTCGTCTACAGATGTGCCCTGGCTGGATGTAGTTATCGAATCTGGAATTGGTCGTCTACAGATGTGCCCTGGCTGGATACAAGTATCGAATCTGGAATTTGTCGTCTACAGATATGCCCTGGCTGGATACAGTTGTCAAATCTGGAAATTATCATCTACAGATATGCCCTGGCTGGATACAGGTGTCGAATCTGGAAATTGTCGTCTACAGATTTGCCCTGGCTGGATACAGGTGTCGAATCTGGAATTGGTCGTCCACAGATATGCCCTGGCTAGATACAGGTATCGAATCTGGAAATTGTTGTCTACAGATATGCCCTGGCTGGATACAGGTGTCGAATCTAGAAATTATCGTCTACAGATATGCCCTGGCTGGATACAGGTGTCGAATCTGGAAATTATCGTCTACAGATATGCCCTGGCTAGATACAGGTATCGAATCTGGAAATTCTTCATGCAGACATGCCCTGGCTGGATACAGGTGTCGAATCTACTCACAGATATGCCCTGGCTAGATACAGGAATCGAATCTGGAATTGTGACAGTTGATAGTAATCATCTTTGGATTGACCTTTTCCTGAAAAGGCAAAAACATCAGTTGTATGCAATGTCATGATGTATGAAATGCATGATGTCATGATGCTCAAAATGAGATAGTGTTGTATGCACTTTATCATGTATGTAAGCAGGATGTATGAAATGTGAAATGTCTATGAATGTATTTTCGTCTAGGAAAATAAATCCTTGACGAGTGTCGGGAGCTTGTTGAATCCTGGGCTGATGTTGAAGAGTAGAGTTCTTCGCTTCCGCTAGGGATGATGGTTGCAAGAATAAACCGGTAGGAGAAGATGACTCTGTTGGGGAATAAACTTGTTGGAGAGATTACTCTGCGGGGAATTACTCTGTGGGAAGAGATACTTCGCTGAGGTTTTGATGAGAGCTCCGTTGGGGATTCCACTGGTAAATTATGTAGGGGAATTTGATGAACTCCGCTGGGGATAGGAAGAAATTCGCCGAGGACGATCTTTCCGTGGTAATTAGTTGAGGATAACCAAGTTATACCCTAGTGGGGAAATAACCTTTGAATAAAGTCGGGGAGACGCGTTCGTACTCTGCAGGGGATAAGCTTCCAGAATCTACTGGGGATAAGCCTCAAGACCTGCCGGGGATATGGATTCCACTTTCCTGGGGAAACTTTGGATTGTACTGGGGAATGGTTCCACTGGGGTGTCTGTATTCCACCGTGGAACAATCTTATATTAAGACTGCCGGGGATGCTTGTTGAGGAACGTCTATACTCCGCTGGGGAATGTTGAGATCTTCTGGGGATACCCAACTTCCTTAAGGCTGCCAGTAGACTAACTCTGCTTGGGGAGAGCATTACTGACTTGCTGGAGATACTGTGCCTTTTCGGGGCTGATGGGAGACCAGCTCTGCTTGGGGAGAGTATTGCTGAATCTTGTCTTACTCTGTGGGGAGTGAAAGTATCCTGGTTACGTTCTTCAGCCGAACTCAACTTGGTACCTTGGTGGACAAAGCAACTAGATCGCTTAGACAATTCTTTATTGCCCCTGTTTCTGATGTCATCTGTAATTAGTCTTTTGTTTCGCGTGCAAATATTCATGATTAGCAATTAATGTCAAATGCATATATCAAAAATGAACATTGGACGTTCTTTGCAAAACAAAAACAGAAAAAGGAAAAATGATGGGTAATTTGTCTGAAAAATTGAGCTTGTATTGATTTTGAAATTTGCCTGTAAATAGGCGTTTTATGTACAGGAGGCTGACGTCCTAGTAAGAGAACGCTGCCGAGCAAAATAGAGTTTATACAATTTTGTGAAAAGGAAACAAAACAGCTATGTGAAAAATCCCACTGGGTTCCAACTCTGCTATCGCCCTTATGTCTTCAAGCGTCTCATCATTTTGCTGCTTAGTTGAAGATGAAGCTGATTGATTAGAGTCATCTGAGCCCGATAGTTGATGCCGAATTCTGGATGCAAGGTGATCCGATGAGACATAGTATTACGCTTTATCCCTAACTTTTGCCTGGACCGCCCTTTTGGGTTTTCAGTCCACCGGGATACCCATTTTTGCCCAAGCCGCCTTTTCAGGTTTTCGACTTGCCGGGTGCATAGATTTTTCATTTCATCCCTTACTTTTGCCCGAACCCTTTTGGTTCGCCGGGAAGCCCTTATTTTTGCCTAGGTGTGTCAACCTAGCGGGTCTTTAGTTCATGCGTATTATCTTTTTACTATGTCTGCATTGGCGGGGTGAGGAAGGTCATCACCATCCATGGTGGTTAGAATCATAGCTCCTCTTGAGAAGATATGTTTAACCACAAATGGCCCTTCATATGTAGGGGTCCATTTGCCCCTGGGATCACTTTGAGGAAGAATGATGCGCTTGATCACCAGGTCTCCGACTTGATACTCTTGTCGTCTGACCTTCTTGTTAAATGCCCTAATCATCCGTTTTTGGTACGTCTGACCATGACAAATAGCAGTGAGTCTCTTTTCGTCAATTAGGTTTAATTGATCAAGCCGAGTCTGGATCCAGTCATCTTCGCTCAAACCTGCATCCTTCATTATCCGGAGAGAGGGTATCTGGACTTCAATAGGCAAGACTGCCTCCATGCCGTAGACCAAGGAAAAGGGAGTTGCCCCTGTTGACGTCCGTGCTGAGGTACGGTACCCATGAAGAGCAAATGGTAACATTTCGTGCCAATCTTTGTAGGTCACTGTTATCTTCTGCACAATATTCTTGATATTCTTATTAGCTTCCTCTACAGCCCCGTTCATCTTCGGACGGTAGGGAGAAGAGTTGTGGTGCTGTATCCTGAATTGCTCGCAGAGCTCAGCGCTTATCTTGTTGTTGAGATTGGTACCATTATCCGTAATGATCTTCTCAGGTACACCGTATCGACAGATCAGGTTGTGCCGATTGAACCGTGCTACGACGTTCTTGGTTACGGTAGCGTAGGAAGCTGCTTCGACCCACTTTGTGAAATAATCAATCGCTACTAAGATGAAGCGATGCACGTTGGATGCCGTAGGTCTGATTTCGCCGATCATATCAATGCCCACGTTGCAAAAGGCCAAGGTGCTGTCAAGACGTTCAGAGGAACCGGAGGAATGTGCACCTTATCAGCATAGATCTGGCATTTATGACAAGTTCGAGAATGCTGATAACAGTCGGCTTCCATTGTGGACCAGAAATATCCTGCCCGAAGGATTTTCTTTGCCATGGTATATCCACTGGAATGTGTTCCGAAGGTACCTTCATGTAGCTCTGCCATGATCTTTTCTGCTTCAGTCTTATCCACACAGCGCAGTAAGGTTGAATCATGGTTTCGCTTGTAGAGAATGTCGTTGCTGAGGAAGAACTTTGCCGCAAACCTTCTCAGGAACTTCTTGTCATTAGCAGATGCGCCTTTGGGGTATTCTTGAGTTTCAAGGTACCTCTTCACTTCATGATACCAGGGTTTTTCTATTACTTCTTCGGTCTCGAGATCGTAGCAATGTGCAGGTTCATCCAACTTCCAGATAATGACCCGGGGAGCCTCGTTATCCCATTTGACTTTGAACATAGAAGACATCATAGCCAACGCGTCCGCTAACTGATTCTCCTCTCTTGGGAAGTGTTCAAAAGTTATCTCCTCGAAGTGGGGAATCAACGTTAACACATACTCTTTGTAGGGAATAAGATTTGGGTGTTTCATATCCCACTCGCCTTTGATCTGATTGACCACGAGAGCGGAATCTCCGAAGACACTCAGAAACTTGATCCTTCGGTCGATTGCAGCTTGAAGACCCATGATACATGCCTCATACTCTGCCATGTTGTTGGATTAGTTGAAACATAGCCGGGCGGTGAGTGGAGTATGAGTGCCTTTATGGGATATGATCACAGCACCGATACCATTACCCAAAGCGTTTGAGGCTCCGTCAAAGTGCATAGACCATCGGGGTCCTTCCTCAGGTCCTTCATCCGGTCCCGGTACTTCACAATCAGTCACTACCATGATATCCTCGTCTGGAAATTCAAAGTTCATCGACTGGTAATCGTCCACTGCCTGATGTGCCAAATGGTCTGCCAATACACTTCCCTTGATTGCTTTTTGAGTTGTGTACTAGATGTCATATTCCTTCAAGATCATTTGCCATCTTGCTATTCTTCCAGACAGAGCAGGCTTTTCGAATATGTACTTGATTGGATCCATTTTTGAAATCAACAGAGTAGTGTGAGTCAACATATACTGTCTCAGCCGGCGAGCAGCCCATACCAAAGCGCAGCAAGTTTTCTCGAGCAGTGAGTACCGGGTCTCACAGTCGGTACACTTTTTTCTAAGGTAATAAATGGCGTGTTCTTTTCGGCCAGAATCGTCATGCTGCCCCAACACACACCCCATTGAGTTGTCAAGTACTGTCAAGTATAAGATTAGAGGTCTCCCTTCAACTGGTGGCATAAGAATGGGTGGCTCTTGGAGATACTCTTTGATCTTTTCGAAAGCGGCCTGACATTCATCATTCCAACGTACTACTTGATCCTTCTTCAGCAGCTTGAAGATTGGTTCACAGGTAGCAGTTAGATGCGAGATGAATCGGGCAATGTAGTTCAACCGTCCTAGAAAGCCTCTGACTTCTTTCTCTGTCTTGGGAGTTGGCATCTCTTGTATGGCTTTCACTTTGGCAGGGTCCACTTGAATACCTTTGTCGCTTACGACGAAGCCTAGCAATTTTCCAGATCTCACCCCAAAGGTGCACTTGTTTGGGTTCAACCTCAGCTTGTACAACTTCAGACGGTCAAACAACTTCCGTAGATGGTCAAGGTGTTCCTCCTTAGTTTGGGACCTTGCAATCATATCATCGACGTATACTTCGATTTCATGGTGAATCATGTCATGAAATAAAGCAACCATGGCACGTTGGTAGGTTGCCCTAGCATTTTTCAACCCAAAAGGCATGACCTTGTAGCAAAAGGTGCCCCACTGAGTAACAAAAGAGGTCTTCTCCATGTATTTAGGAGCCATCTTGATCTGATTATAACCGGAGAAGCCATCCATGAAGGAGAAAACTTTATGCTGAGCAGTGTTGTCAACCAGAACGTCGATATGAGGCAGAGGGAAATCATCCTTAGGGCTCGCCCTGTTCAAATCCCTGTAATCAACACACATTCGGACCTTACCATCCTTCTTCGGCACTGGAACCACGTTGGCAACCCACTGAGGGTAAGAAGTCACTGCTAGAAATCCGGCATCAAATTGTTTCATAACCTCAGCTTTGATTTTCTCGGACATTTCTGGACGCATACGGCGGACCTTCTGTTTTACCGGAGGACAGTCTTCTTTAGTTGGCAAGCGGTGAACCACAATGTCGGTATCCAACCCAGGCATGTCTTCGTAAGACCAAGCAAAGATTTCCACATAGTCATGCAGCATCTGAATCAACCGTTGTTTCACACTGAGCTCTAGATTGGCACCAATCTTGACTTCCTTTCTGTCTGTCTCAGTACCCAGATTTACCGCTTCCACCGGCTCTTCATGTGGCTGAATGGCCCTCTCTTCCTGGAGTAACAGTCTTGCAAGTTCACCAGGCACTTCGCAATCATCTTCACCTTCGTCTTCGGCTAAGTTGATCGGATTTTCGAAGTCATAACTGGCAGTAGCAGAGTCGTTACTAGTGAGATCCAGAGTGGATTGGAACCTGTATAAGTGAGTGTGTGTAAATATAGCTGTTTTGCAATATATAATAAAGGAAGAAAAGGAGCGCAAGATTTTGAAATGCAACAAACTTCCAATGTTTTTATTGATGATATATGAAAATGACACACAAAAAGCCCTCACAAATGAAGCCACAGTGCCTCGGGTAAGACACTGAGCCATAAAAGTTTCAAAATATTGTCTGTTACAAATTCAAAACAAAAGAGTTCATTACTGAGTGACAAAAGTAATAGGTATGAAGTCTTTGGCAGTCCAGTTGCTTGGTCCATCGTCGGTTGTTGGGTAGATCCAGCTGTCGAATTCAGATTCCTCTACGTCGTCTTCAATAGCATTTACTCTTGGGTTGGTGATGAACACAGGAGGTCTTCCAATCCTCGCCTTACGAACAGCCCTCTGAGCTTCCGCAGTGAAACCCAAGCCAAACTTGTCAGTCTTTGGAGTGAAGTCAGGAAGTCGGCCCCAGTTTGCGCACTCACCCTTCTCAATCACAGCCCAGGCATCCTTTAAGGAAGCCATCTTCAAAGGAGAATCTTCTATCACAGTCTCTGCTGACGCCAGTGTCTGAGGCACCTCCTCAAAGTGCTGGAATGGAGTCTCAATGAATTCCCCATCCATCTCTATGTACCGGAATGAGTTGAGGTGGCTGACCATATATTCTTCCTCCCCCTGAATTGTCAAAATTTTCCCTCTAACCGGGTACTTAAGCTTTTGATGTAATTTGGAGGTCACAGCTCCAGCCTTGTGGATCCATGGACGACCCAGCAAACAAGAATAGGATGGTCGGATGTACATCACATAGAACATAGAATCAAAAACTTGAGAGCCAACCCTGATTGGAATGTCAACTTCCCCATGTACCATCCTTTTCGAACCGTCAAAGGCTCGAACAACAATGTTACTAGGCTTGAGCTCCAAACCCTCACAATCCAACCTGTCTAAGGCCTTCTTGGGTAATACGTTCAATGAAGAACCGGTGTCAACCAGAACATGGGCAAGAGTAGTGCCCCTGCATTCAATGGAGACATGCAGGGCATCGTTATGGTTCTTTCCTTTGGCAGTCAGATCGGCGTCCGAGAAGCCCAAACCATTATCGGCAGTCAAGTTGGCCACACAATCGGTAAATTGATCAGCAGACGTTTCTTGTGGCACATGGGCCGTCTTCAGGAAGGAAATCAGGGCCTTGGCATGGGCCTCTGAACACAACAACAATGATAGCATAGAAATCTTTGATGGGGTGTGCCCCAGCTGCTCAACTACATTGAAATCGCTCTTCTTGATAATCTTGAGGATCTCTTCCATCTCTTGCTGGGAAGCTTCAACAGTGGTTGTCTTTGGTGCCTCCGTCAGGGCAGGCAAATCAGTAGCAATCCCTTTGCCCCGAGCGTCAGATGACTCGGCAGCAGGGATAGAAACAGGAACTTGATCAGGAAAGGAAGCAGGCACACTTGCAGGTGTGATGATAAGAGGTCTCTGAATTGTTGGTGGCGCAATATCTGGTGAAAAGAGCCTGCCACTACGAGTGACTTTGGCAGGCCCGGTGATGTTACTGACGCTGGTACTAGTATCAAACTCTTGCTTTACGCCAAGAACATAAACATCTGCCGCATAGTGCCATGGGACAGCCTTGTCGGATGTATAAGGGAGAGGCCCCGGAACAGTGATGATGATAGGAGCAATCTTCTGAGTGGACATGATTTTGACAGGCTTCTTTGAGAGAGCCTTAGGAGGGTTGTTGAAAATAGTAACAATAGAAACTTCTTCAGTGGGGACAGCAGGAACATCAATCTTCTCGAACAAGATCTCTTTGCTATCCATCAGGTTTTGGACGCCTGACTTCAGCAAGGGACAACCAGCAGGTGAAAAACCACATAGATGGAAACCTTTACTACATCCCGGAAATAAACCGGCTAGCAACAGGTTCCTTTTGACAGTCAACAACGGAGTAAAAATCTCTTCCACGAATGCTACATACCGGTCTTCTTCCACAGCATTCACTCCATGTTGGGGCATGGGAGCAGTCACAACATTGGGCCTTTCGGGCGCCTCGAACTGTATTTCTTTAGCATCAATAAGGTCCTGAACCTTATTCCTCAGAGCCCAGCAATCATCCGTAGTATGCCCCGGGCTATCAGAGTGATAAGCGCAACGGGTGTTGGGGTTGTACTTTGGAGAAGCTGTGTTCACTACCTTCGGAGCTTCTTTGACAGTTATCAGATTGGTTGATAGTAGTTGCGGCAAAATCTGAGACAGGGTCATACTGAGCCGAGTGTACTGCCTTTTGGGTCTCTCACCCCTTGGTTGGTTGTATTGCTGAGGAGCAGCAGCAGGCTTTGAAATTACCAATGCATTGACAGCTTGGCGGCGTTCCGGCTTAATTTGTCTCCTGGGACCATAAACAACAATGGCTTCCTTCTTGAAGGGCTTCTTTTCAGTACTCGAGGAGGCACCTTTCTGTATCTTCCCCGACTTGATACCAGCTTCTATTCTCTCACCAGTCAAGATCAAATATGTAAACCCAGCAGAGGAATTCCCAATCAGATGATTGAAGAACAGACCAGACAGGGTCCCTAGGAACATGTCAACAAGTTCACGGTCAGTCAGCGGTGGCTGCACCCTGCCAGCCATGTCTCTCCATTTTTGTGCATACTCCTTGAATCCTTCGCCCGTCCCCAGTGACATACCCTGGAGTTGGGTACGCGTGGGAGCGAGGTCAGAATTGTACAGATACTGTTTATAAAATGCAGTAGCCAAGTCCTCCCAGTTTCGGATACTGGCTCCATCCAGCTGATAGAACCATTCGAGTTGAGCCCCTGAAAGGCTATCCTGAAAGAAATGGATCCATAGGTTCTTGTCTGCAGTGTAAGGTTGGATCTTCCTTACATATGATCTGAGATGCATCTTCGGGCAGGACAGCCCGTCATATCTTGCAAAGATTGGCACTTTGAACTTCGGGGGGATCACAATTCCAGCAACTAATCCCAAATCTTCGAAATCTAAGCCGGGAACTCTCTGCAGATCCATAGCTGCCAACCTGTCTTCCAAGCTCTTGTACTTATCATCGGCGGGCGGGTATTGTTGCTCAGAGTAGTCTTCGTCTTCTTCAGCCTCTCCTTCTTCAGCTTCGGATTCGGAAGGTACCGCAGCCGCATTCCCTTTACTGGTTCCCTCTTCAGAAGTAGGGGAAATTCAAGAACTCTTCTGGCTTCACCCTTAAACCTCCTTCCTAGGGTAGCCACCCCGACTCTCTTCTTCTTCTTTTTCACTTGCTCTTTGTTCCCAAGCAGGGCTTTCAGATCCTCCTGACCCTTTGCCAAGGTCATCAAGAGATGTTAAAACTGTGAGTTTTGAGACTGCAAGTCCTTGACCGTCTGTTCGAGATCCATCTTACTGAAATAAACAGCAGAAATATAAGGAAACCTGGTGTGGAGACTTACTTATGCGCATGATGAATGATATGTTTGTTTATGCAATGCATTCAAGGATTTAGAAAATTCAAAATTGTTGCAAACAAAAAGAACACACGTCATATTAATAAGAAGAAATTTGTCAGTACATAAATGCCCCATGGGCCAAATATTACAAAAAAACTTCTCAAGGTAAAGAGACGTTGCGCATCCTCTTTGGTGCGATGTAGGTGTTAAGGGTCTCTTCCTCATGGAGTCGGCGGGTAAGCTCCAAAACCTTCTTCTCACTGGCGTAGAAGCTGGCTTCAAAAGTGTTCCGTTCCTCCTTGAGTTGGATCCAACTTTTCTGCATCTCCTCCCACAATGTAGGCATGTCAGGATATAGGATGGTGTAAGGAACCTCTCCTTCCTTAACGGGCTCTTTAATCAGAGGGAGAACATGAGGGTAAGGCATCATTAGACTCTGGGGTCGGGTCCGTACCCACTTGAGATAAGGCTCAGGAGGGATGGAATTTTTGTGCCCCAGTGTCTTGCTGTCTACCTTGTTAGGCATCCTCCAAGCTCTGATGAATCTTTGGCGAAGTCCTTGCGCATCGTTGTCGAAGTTAAAAACTAGGTCAGGAATCAACATGTTGTGAGGGCCATCCCTCTGTGCATATCCAAATTGTCTCAAAGCTAGACAAGGGTTGTAGGTAATGCCTCCTCTAATGCCAAGTAATGGAACATTAGGGAACTCTCCAACGATCGACGATGATGACATTTTCTCTGGACCGAGAACACCAATGTACATCAGAGTGAGTGAGGGTCATCAACCGTTGTGACCACCTTAGGCCTTGGTCATTCTTCAAGACAGATTGTGGAAGGTGCGAAATAAACCACCTTGCAAAGAGAGGAGTACATCACATGAGAACACCCCTCTTTCTCATTGTTCGTGTGTAAAATGAGTGAATAATGTCCCCAAGCAATGTTGGTATTGGATTTCTGGATAAGAAGATTTTGACGGCGTTGACATCCACAAGCTGGTCAGGATTTGGGAACAGGACCAACCCATAAATGAGGAGTGCCACAATTTCTTCAAAGGCTTGTAGGTCCAATGAATTCCAACACTCTTGTGCCTTCTCCAACAAGAATTTTGCCAAGAAGCCTTTGACACCGCTTCTAGTTTCCCAATGCCCCTTGATGTCAGATGGTTTCACGTGTAGTGCTTGAGCAACATCTTCAGGCTTTGGTTCTTTTTCCGTACCGTTGTAGGGTATTTGATTAAGAATAGGAATTCTCAGGAGTTGAGAAAATTCCTCCAAAGTGGGTACCAATTGATAGTCGGGGAAAGTGAAACAGTGGTGAAGGGGGTCAAAGAACTGGAACAACACCTTTACCATGTCCTCTTCAATGCTGGTGTTGACTAGGCTGAGCAGTCTACCATGTCTTTCACTGAAGGGAGAGCTTTCCGGAATTCTGGATGTGAGCTCCTTGAGTTGAGGAGGGATTCTCACAAGGTTGACTTGGATAGTTTTCCTGCAAAGAATTTCCATGACCTACAAAACAAGAACAAAGATGAAGATCTAAACCCTTGAAATGGTTAGTGTATGCATATGATGATTCATGATGTTCATGATGCATGCACAAACATATGTACAAGCAATTCACACAAAACCCTAGTTTCAGGCTTGCATGGGGTTTCATAGGTAAGTACCCTCTTGAGTGTAGTTGGCTTAAAAAACCTGTCCTATAAATAGTAACCGGGTTCTAAGGAGCTCAATATCATTGGATTGTTTTCCATGTTCATTGTTTTGGTTTAGCCACTTAACTAGCGACCAAAATATTCCAAGAAAACAACCCTCAATGAGTGTAGTATCGAGTATCTACCAACTTCGGACTGCACCAAAGCCGGTCATCTCACTACCCCTAATAAAAGGCCAAGATGGTCAAGTAAGGTTCTAGGTCATTAGTGCTTAGTGACTTCACTCAGCGGCCCCGTACTCTCCTTGATTGAACTCAAGGGTTACCGGTACTCACAAATATGTCGCACTAATATAGCTATTGCTTCAACCGTGTCGGTATACCCCGCACAGTTTCCACAATGTATTGCTATCTATGAATGTTTCCCCAAATCCGGGTGTAGGATTTCAAACCCAAACAAGAGAGCCAAGATATAAAGCAATCAAAGCAAACAATTAATCATGCAAGAGGGTGATCTAATCCCTAAGGTTACTCCACTTTAAAACAGTCCCCAGCAGAGTCGCCAGTTCTGTGATACGGTGGGAGAACTGACTTGAGTTTTGCATTTGTATTCGCATTTGTTCGGTGTAGCAAGAGTCGTCACCGAATTTTTATTTTATCCTAAGGAAAGGTTAAAAAGCACAGGAAAAACCTTTTGAGATGTTTCGTGGGTTCGGGGGGTAGATTATGAAAAGGGAAGGTATTAGCACCCTTTTCATCCATGGTTATCCATGGGCTCTTAGTTACTTGGTTTTAGATCACTTTCCTTTGATTTTCAATTGCTTGAAATGATGTGTGTGTGTGTGTGTTTTGAAAATGTTTTTGAAGAAGACGCCTTGTCTAGGAAACCGTTGTAATGACTCGTGTTTGAGTGTTTTATAAAAGTGTGTATCTTTTCGAAAAGATGTTTCAAATGTTTTTGAAGGTTTGTTTTGAAAGTGTTTGTGGAGTGTGGTTTTGAAAAGTAGGCAAGCGTGTTTTGAAAGTTTGATCAAGTAACTAAGAGTTTGTCTACCCTATTGTACTCAAAGGTTTTTCTCATGTTTTAACCCTTTTAACAATTTTGTTCCACCATTGTATTTGGTGGACAATCTCACATTAGGATGTTTAACGGGACAGGCGCGGGGTCATCGTTTAGACCATGATTGCAATGGTGCCAAGTGTCTTTGGGCAATTTTTCCTTTAAGGGACTTGATCATTTTTGGGAAACTTTCGAAAGCGTCATCGAGGGACTATGATCATTTGAATTGTTTTTGTCTTGCCAAAGACACCCAACATGCAACATGGCCCATTATTGAAGGCAACAAGTGGAGTAACCCTAGGGGTGCAAGTGTGATTAGTGTTGTCCATTTTCATGCTTTTTGTCTTTTGTTTAGTCAAATTATTGGTTATTTGATTTGCATACAAACCCTAAGTCTATCATGGCATATTTAGAAAGCTTTAAAATGCGGAATTAAAAGTCCTAAATTATTACACAATAATCATGGGGATGGGGGTACAAATGTCCAAATGGGGATGAGACTTTAATAGGAGAGTGGTATCCTAATATTTACAACCAAATCGAATCAATCGCAAATATAAAATGTATCAATGTACAAGAATAAAGCAATGTGTATGTGTAAATGAATTTGTGTAAATGTATGTGATTTATTTACAAGTGAGATAAAATAAAAAAGATTAATTTTTGGATATTTTCATGTTTAGGGCAAAACCCTAATTTGCTAAATAAAATGTATTTTTTATTTATTATATGCAATATTTATTAATTATATACAAAAAATAAATAAAAAGGAAGTATATTGTAAAAAAGGTGTTTTTGAGGTTAAATATTAATAAAAAAAAAATGTATTATTTTGTATTTTTATCCTAAATATTCTAATAAATATATAAGTATTTATATTATTTACTAAATATATTAAATATGTACAAAAATAAAGAATATTTATTATTTACAAAAAAAAAGTATATTTTTCATAAAATGTTTTCAAAAGATAAAATAAAATAAAAATCAGAAAATAAAAAATGTATTTTGTATTCTTTTTTAGTATTTTAAATAAAAAGATCTATATGTTATTTATATGTACATATATCAAATAAAAAAAATAAATGCCTAATAAATACAAAAAAAAAGGTGAAAAAATATTTTTTATATTTTTTATATTTTAACAAAAAATAACAAATCAGAATAAAAAAGAAATAGTCAAAAATGACAAATATATCATGCAATGGGCCAGGGAGGTGTATGTGTGAAATGAAGGTGCAAACAGAAAAAAGGTCAGGCCCAACCCAAGGAGGCTTCTTCAACCTCCAGCCATTGTTTGAACATAGAAAAACGTGCGCCTTTACTCAACCTGCTAACTTCTGATTCCTTGATCTTTTGACAAATCTTAAAACATGAAATTTGTAGAGCTTGAAGCCACGATTTCAAATATATAAAAAAGTTAATCTAACTCTCAGAAATGAGAGAGAATTTCTTCTCCCCCAATTCCTGACCTAGCTTTTTTCATATATTCAGTTTCAAAATTCTCTAAGTGTACACAATATAAATGAAAAGTAACTATATGGATGGCTTCAGGGCTATGACTAGAACATGCTTTCTTCATAAACTTAAGCCTAACTATGCCTGGATAGAGAGATAGAAGTTCAAAGTTTTACCTGTTCAGCTTGAGTTGTGTACAACAATGGAGGTGCTTTCAATGCAATGTGAGGACTTGTACAGCTTGCTTGAAGTTCAGGGATGCTTCTCCAACCTCTAGCTTGCTCTGAAACTAGCTGAATCGAGCTATGGAAGTTCACCTGCAAAGTTGAAAACTGAAAATGGAAAATGATGTTAGGGATGTTACCGTTTGTGTTCAATGCTTGGGATAGCTTCAGTGGGTGATATGGAACATGTTTGAACTAGCTTTGGCCAAAACGCACGAGTGGAAGTGTTTATGGAAGTCAAATTGCAGAATGGACTCTGTTTTTGCAGCAAGAAGGTGTTTCTGGGAATGAGAGGGTATTGAAGATGGTTTTCCCGTGTTTCAGGTCAGGTTTGATGTTTGGAATGTGTTCAAGAAGTTTGTTTTGGTTAGTTGTTGCAGCAAATGAGAGATGTGTTTCAAAATGCAAGTTTTTTCTATCATAAGCAAAGTTTGGCAAGTTGGGTTATAGGTCCATCTAGGCCCCTCAAGCATGCTGCACAAATCACTCTTGATCAGTGGAATTGGTTCATGACCTTGTGCCTAGAAGATATGCTTTGGTACTTCTTAGATTTGTGTTTGACATAAAGTTCACCTTTTCAAAAATGGCTAAGTTACTTTTTCTAATTATGGATTAAACTTCCATGTAATGACCAAATGAGCAAAATAATGCTAGAAAACAATGGATTGGCATTTAATTATTGAGTGTAAATGAGATTAGAGGCCTGTAACTAGCTTGTGCAAGCTGATTTCAAAAATGCAAAGTTATGAACATGTAATTTGGTCATGAATCAAAGTGACTTTTGCCCATATTGACAAATTCGATTCTCCCTAACCACAAGGTTGTTTGATGAGTTCTTGGACAATTTGGAAAGCTTGGAATGTGTAATACAATCCATCTTTGTAATGCAAATTGAAATTCCAAGTGGAAGCATGTGAAAAGTGGCCATGAAGTTAGGCAAAAATCCTGCCTAGAATAGGTCAAAAAAATTTCTAAGTTAAGAATGTTTTGCACCCCTATTCCAAAAATTGTAACTTGAGCTACAAGCTTCTTTTGAGGAAACTTTGTGAATCAAAGTTGTAGATTTTGAAATGGACTATAACTTTCATGTTTTGAGTTTTGTTTGAATCCAAATGTATCTTGATGAAAAGATAGGACAAAGTTAGGAAAAAATTAGGAAATTTTATAACTTAGAAAATTTCTAAGTTATGAAATTTCTTCATTTCAAACCCTAATTTGTAATTTTTGATTTCTTGATGAACAAGTTTCATAATTTGACATGTCTTGATGAAAAATTAATTTTGGCACTTGCTTTTGACCAAAAAGTCAAAGTTTGACTTTTCAGTATACAGTCAAAAATTGATCAATTTACTGGAAAATTCATCTGTCAATCTTGTGCATTTGGGATCTTTTGAACTTATTGAATGTGTCAAGACCATGTCATTGAGTCCTTGAGTCCATATGTGAGCTTGGTTTGCCATTGTCTAGGTCAAACAGTCAAAAATTGCCTTTGTGCAGTCAAAACCCTAAAAATGACAATTTGGCCCTTTTGGTGATCTGATCAAATTTCTTGTGGAATTGTGATCCAAACTTGATCAAATGGTCCATATGAGTTCATAATGTTGATGTGGGTCAAAAATCATGAAGTTTGACTGTCAATTGACCACAGTTGACTTTTTCCCCAATACAGCTGATTTCTAGGTCAACTGTCCAATTGACTGGGCAAAGATTGGAATCAAGGCTTGAAACTTGGTATGGATAAACTTGTGAATCCAACATGAAGCATGAAAGTCACTTTGGGATTTTTAGGTCAAAACATCTTTGTGCAAATTCAAACCCTAATTTGGGTCAACAGTGCAAGGAGGAGTCTTGAGCAGAGCAAACCCTAACTTGATCTTGAGCTCCAAGGGTCTTGTGGTGTGAAAATATTGAGGAAATGGGAGGGAAAATTTTGGGGTACAACAAGGGGCAATAAAAATTGTTCGAACTGTATAGTTGCTCTGTCCACTAGGTACAAAGGTAGATTCAGCTGAAGAATATGGCCAAGATACTTTCACTCTCCGCAAAGTAAGACAGTAATGATAGCTCTCCCCAGCTGATACTTGCAACTATGAACAAATCAGCAATGCTCTCCCCAAGCAGAGTTGATCTACCATCAGCACTAGAAAGGATTGATATCCCCGGCAGTCTTAATATTCCCCAACGGAGTATAAGAATGTTCCCCGACAGAATACAGGATACCCCCCAGTGGAGTCAATATTTCCCCAGCACGGTCTGAAAAAGCTTCCCAGACGGAGTCGAAGCATCATCCCCAGTAGACCCTGGAAGTTTATCCCTAGCAGAGTACAAAATAAATCTCCCCAGCCAAGTTCAAAGGATCATTCCCAGCGAATTCAGAGGATTATCCCCACAAAATTCTAACAGGGTTATCCCTAGCAAGTCACAACTGAAAGATCATCCCCAGCGAAGTTCTTTTCTTTCACATACAGGAATCCAATCCTCAACAGACTCAGTATCACCAGAAATGATAATCCATCCCCAGTAGAGTTTACCGGTGGAATCTTCAGCATAACATCTCTTCCCCACAGAGTAATCTCCTCATCGGTCTATTCCCCCAACGGAGTCATCCTCTCCTGCAGGTTTATTCTCTTCGCTCGCCATCCCCAGCAGAACGAAGAATCCAACTCTATTCTTCAGCAGCTATTCGGGATTTACTTTCCCCAACTAAAACATTACATTTCCATACATCATGATACATGCATATACGCATCATACCATACAATCTCATTTATTTTGAGAACATCATTGCTTGATCCATATCATGCATTGCATATGACTGACCTTTACCTTTCAGGAAAGATGCAGTTAGGTTCTCAGCTATGTCGAAGACCTTGTCTGGTCCAGTTAAATCGATTCCTAAAGATTTTTCTGATGCCGATCCAGTCAAAGTTAATCCAAGACTTCCTCTGGTTCAGTCAAATTGCCGATAAGATCTCCCTGATTCGTATTCCAGTTGAAGTTATTCCAAGACCTTGTCTGGTCCAGTTAAATCGATTCCTAAATATTTTTCTGATGCCGATCCAGTCAAAGTTAATCCAAGACCTCCTCTGGTTCAGTCAGATCGTCGATAAGATCTCCCTGATTCGTATTCCAGTTGAAGTTATTCCAAGACCTTGTCTAGTCCAGTTAAATCAATTCCTAAAGATTTTTCTGATGCCGATTCAGTCAAAGTTAATCCAAGACCTCCTCTGGTTCAGTCAGATCGCCGATAAGATCTCCCTGATTCGTATTCCAGTTGAAGATATTCCAAGACTTTTTGTCTGGTCCAGTTAAATCGATTCCTAAATATTTTTCTGATGCCGATCCAGTCAAAGTTATTCCAAGACCTTGCCTGGTCAAGTTAAATCGATTCCTAAAGATTTTTCTGATGCCGATCCAGTCAAAGTTAATCCAAGACCTTCTTTGGTTCAGTCAGATCGCCGATAATTTATCCCTAATTCGTATTCTAGTTGAAGTTATTCCAAGACCTTGTCTGGTCCAGTTAAATCGATTCCTAAAGATTTTTCTGATACCGATCCAGTCAAAGTTAATTCAAGACCTCCTCTGGTTCAGTCAGATCGCCGATAAGATCTCCCAGATTCATATTCCAGTTGAAGTTTAGACCACCTATCAGGAGTCTCCAAATGGCATTTGTAAGCCCATTCTCGACATCACATTGCTGATACCACTTCATGCAAGTGCAAATTTCAAGGCACTCTAGTGTTCAATCATCTTCCACCTTCAGATCACGAAAGGCCCGAAGGCCAATCTATATTCTCAGGTTTAAGAAAATTGAACAGGGGCAGCTGTTGTACCCCAAAATTTTCCCTCTCATATTTCTCAAGACATTGCAAGAATAATCTCCAAATGGCTCAAGATTGCTCAAGAGTTGGACAGTCAAGCTATCTCCTAAGGCAGTCAATCTCAAATTAGGGTTTTGTGTGGCATCAAGGTCCTTGCATCCAAATGACCTCAAATTCTCCCCAATGTCTTAATATGTTCTCAAGTTCATCCATGTCAAATTTCAAGCCTTGCAGAGGAAGTTTGCTCAGACTATTGCTCAAAGGGTCCAAAAATCGACTGTGCTAGGGCAAAAGTCAACCGTGACCTACAAATAGTCAAACTTCAATATTTTTTGTCAACATTCTCATTTTGAAGGATATTTCATCATTTGATCAAGGGTTTATCATGATTAATCAAGGATTGCTCAAAATTCATCAAGACTCAAAAGTTGCTAAATTAGGGTTTTGCAGGAAAAGTTAACTCAACTTTGACCAAGCACAACTTCCTCATATTTTATGAGAAATGACCCATCCAAAGCTCATTTTGAAGAGGATTCAATTTCCTACAATCCATCTTCATACCCCAAGAAATTCACTTACAAGTAGTTACAAATTTGGACATTATAGGTCATTTTTGAAAGTCAACAAAAACACCTTTTTTGCCAAAGCTTATAACTTGAGCATGGAATATCAAAATGAGATGAGACTAAAAGGGTTGGTTAGAGGACATCTCAAGGTTTCTAAAAAGTCCATGAACACTTCCAAAAGTTCAAAATTGAAGAAGTTATGCATTGTTGAAGTTGGGCATTTTTGCAAAATTGCCAAAAGTCAACTATCCCCAAAACTTCAAATTTTGTCAAATGGGCCCATTCTTTTCCACTTGATTTGATCTTGTCACACTACACACGTGTCCTAGCTTCAGCCTTATGTCCATTTATTAATTTTTCTATTTTATTTTATTTTTTATTGAATTAATTCATTTTAAATCAATTTAAATCAAATAAAATCCAAATATTGATTACTTAGGATCTTTTTGGTTGTTATAGGTCTTAATTAACATCATGATCAGCATCAAATTCGTATCTCACCATATCATGAACAAAAAGATGGATTTTTGGCAAAATTGAAAGGTTTTCAATGGAGGATCAAATCAAATCCCCAAGCCATAATGCACAAGGATTCAGTCCAAAATTGTTGACCTAATGCACTCCTTATTACATATACAATGGAAAGGCACGAGTTTTAGAGGTTAGAAGCTGCAGAATCACCAAGAGAAAACTTGAAAAATTGGCAAAAAGCTTGAAACTGGAATCGTGCATAGAGGCAGTTTCAACACCAAATCTCAATGCTAATCAATTGCTGGGCAATCATTGAAGCGAAACCAACCCCTAACAAGTCTCCATACACACCCATAAGCACTGTAAGTGTCTCAAAAAATCACCTTTCAGTTGAATTCGTATATCATTGTTCTTGCACTTTTCTTGCAAAATCTTTGCATATTCATGCTTATCGTTCAATTTAGAAGCTTTCTGAATTATTTGATTGCATTTATATAGCCTGTAACCCCCTAGCCGAATCTAGGGTTCTTGGTTCGTGTTTTTTGGGCGTTTCGTTTGCAGGTGAAATCGACGCCATTAATGGACATAGACGTGCTCATGAGGCCTAGACGAGCACAACCATGTGCTTGGAATCAATTTCCATGGCCTAGAATGGATTTTAGGGTTGACCTAGGGATTCAGTTGCGGATATGAATCCGCAAGTAAATAACCAGGGCTGAGCGAGGAAGATGAAGATGTGGCTCTCCCTGGTTGGCCCATTCAAATAATTGGCGCGTGTTTTTAATTTTCTGGAATATTATTGTGTTTTCCATTATAATATTTATTGTCCATCATAATAACAAAGGAAGCGTGTTGGTGCAGTGGTAGTGGCGTTTGTTTAGTGACTCACAGGACCTGGGTTTGAATCCCAGGTCCCCCATATTGCTTTGTATTTTTTCTCTTCAGATATTCCAGCGTGTTTCAGGAATTGTAGTCCATCATACTCCCTCAAATCTCCAAACGCCAGATGGCCCCAGGCCAGATCTGGTGGTCCTGAATGAATGCCTACCATGAGCCAAAGTCAGCGCGTATGCATGGAAGCAGGAAAGGTCAACGCAGGCCAACTCAAATGGGCCTTGAACTTGCTAATGAGACTCCCAATCTGGGCCTAAACCCCCCTGAGTTTTGTTTTCTATTTCATTCTTTTTCTTATTTTATTTAATTGTTTTTGTTTATTATTTAATCATTAACCAATTAAAACTTTTCTTAATAAAATTAAAACCACAATAATATTTTATTTATTAAAATCAAAATTCAGCATTTTATTTTTTGTTAATAAATATTAACTGAATTAATTTAGTTTTAATTAGGAATGACTTTAATTTCTTGTTTGCAATAATTAAAAGTAGTTTAGACAATTAGGTTTTATTAACATTAATCAATTTATTTTTATTTCTTTAAATATCAAAAACCCAAAAATATTATTTTCATTAATTAATTAATTTGTTTATTAATTTAATAATTTAGCTTAATTTAATTCCTTTTAATCCAAAAAAAAAAACAAAAAATCACTTTCTCTCAAAAAGGGTCAAAACCCTAAAAAACTCGCATTCCATTTAATCTCCCGCACGCGTGCCACTTTATTCAATATTGTATCTATTTTCAGAATGTAATAGTTTAATTAGGACTATTTTTACCGCTTTATTTATTTTCCGCATTTCAATTTCAAGGGTTGTTTTTGGCGATGTAAATACCCGACGCCTTGTAATAGTTAGTTTTAATTTCCGCAATTTAATATCCGCAACTTATAAACTGTTAGATGTTTGATAATAGGGAATGCATGACAATATTAATCGTTCAAAACCTAAAATCAACATAGATCACCCATTGACATGTATAAAGACAAATTAACTAAAAACAACACACTCGCACATGCGTACTCTTAGGGTACACCTCACTTGCTTGCCTTCGAACGTGGTCATTGAGTATAGGATGTTTTAGAGGTCGCCCTCTTGTCCAAAGATCATAATTGCCTCGAAACAGTTGCCTCGGAAAAATGATCTAAGACATTAGGGTTACCGCTAAGGCGTCCTAACATTGCTTTAGCGACCGCACGTCCCTTAATTGAATTGACCCTTAAAACTCCAACGACGATGCTACCTACTCATCAATAGTGGGATAGCGTTGTCTAAAGGATATTAGCACAGATTGATTCCTTTTTCGAGTAGGTAGATGGTTCTTAAGTACTTGCTCCTTCCAAAACAAAATAAAACTTTTCGCACTCACACTTCTCAAACAAAAACTTCTTTCAAACCCATAAACATAAAGAAAAAGCAAATTTTGAAAACACTCTGAGCAAGTACCTAAGAGCCTGTGGATAACCACAGATAGAAAGGGTGATAACACCTTCCCTTTCTATAATCTAACCCCCAGACCCGAGAAATATCTCGAAAAAGGAATTTTTCTGTGCTTTTTTCCTTTCCTTGTTGGATAAAATAAAAGACGGTGGCGACTCTTGCTTATCGCGACATTTTGCAAAAACAAACACAAAACGCGAACCAGCATTCCAAAAACAGTCAGTTCTCTCCCACCGCATCACACATTCCAAGGACTTTTAGGACTTATCTTTGTGTCTGTTTTGTAGGACATGGCTCCCATTCACAGAAATACCATCCAAGTCAACCTTGTGAGGGTGCCTCCTCAACTCAAAGAGCTGACATTAAGGGTTGCTTAGAATTCCGCATTCACTAAAAAACATGGTCGACTCCTCAGTTTGGTCACCTCAAGCCCTGTTGAAGACATGGTGAAAGTTCTCTTTCAGTTCTTTGACCTTTTACATCATTGCTTTACATTTCCCGTTTACCAGTTGGTGCTGTAACACGGTGGGAGAACTGACTTGGTTGTTTTGCGTTTGATCACAATTGATGCGGATAGCAAGAGTCACCACCGACTTTTCTTTTATCCAATAAGGAAAGGTTGAAAAGAACAAGAAATACCTTTGAGATTATTTCTTGAGTTCGAGGGGTAGGTTATGAAAAGGGAAGGTATTAGTACCCTTTTCATCCGTAGTTATATACGGGCTCTTAGTTGCTTGCTAGATCACTTGCTTTGTTTGAAAATGTTCTTTATGGTGTGGGTTTGAAAATATTTTGAAAACGTCTTTGTAGTGATTCTCGTCTCTATAAGAATGCGTACAAAGTGTTGGTTTTGAAAATAGTTCAAAGAGGTGTTTATGGAAGATGTTTTTTGAAAGGGATTTTGAAAAGAACCTTTATAATGATTCTCGTTTCTATAAGAATGTGTACATAGTATTTTAACTTTTGAAAATGTTTCAATTGAATGTGTAGGTGTGAAAAGGGTTTTTTAGTTGTGAGCAAGCAAGCAAATACGAGCGTCCTACCTACTCAAAAGGTCTAATGTTCTTTTCATCCTCCTTTAGATGTTGCTATCTTACCGTTGATTTGGTAAGAAGCCCCGTCGTTGGATGTGAAGGGATGGGCGTGGATCATTTGTATAGTCATAGAAGGCAACCTATGAGACATTTTAGCAATTTCGTTAGGGACTACATCGTTTACCGAAGGCAACATCGAGGGACATTGAGGGACTACGATCTTTTATCGAGGGTATTTGCTAAAACGCCCATATTCGAGGGACATGGCTATTTTCCAAGGCAACAAGTGAGATTACCCTAGAGATGCATGTGTGCAAAATGTGTTTGATTGCATGCATTTTATCTTTGAATTGGGTTGTCTACTTGTTGGTTTTATCTTGCCATACACCATAATTACTAACATTTGTATAAAGCAATAAAAATTCAGAAAATAAATATCCTACAATATTTCAACCATATTTAATAACAAAAAAATATAAAGAAAATCATAAATAATATAAAAAAGAGAGAAAAAGCGAGTCCTTCGATCCAGGCAGTAGCGCCCCTTCGATTCTGCCCATTCCTGCCTCTTTCGATTTGGGTCTAGAAGTTAGGGTGAGATGCACTCTTTGATTCTGCCTTTTTGCTTCCTTCGATTGCAGGAGCGTTAGTGTGAGCAAGTAACCTTCGATTCACCCTTCTTGCTTCTTCTTTCTATTGGGGCCTGGAAGTCAATGTGAACACCCTGCATTTCTCCCTTCTTGCTCCTTCGTTTGGACTTGAAGCAATATGAGCCTGCAAAGCAGCATGAGTGCGCATCCTCCATTCACGCCCTCTTTGTCTTTTGTTTGGGACTATGAAGAATTAAGGGGGCGAATCCTAAGGCTTCATTTTACACAAAACCTTTTCTTTCGTTTGGGGTCTGTACAAGTTAGTTTTAATGTATACTTGAACAAGAAAAGCATGCAATCAAAAGGACAGGAATAAAAGTGAACAAATTTTATTTACATGTTATGTTTGAAACTAAAAAGCTTAAGGTTAAGAGGACTTACCTTGCTTGACGCTGGAATGTAGGTGTTGGACCTTGAGCTACTGCCCTGGGTGCTCCTAGATTCGAAGGAAAGAAACAAGGGTGGCGTTTCTAGTACTGGATTCGAAAGCCAAGAAGAGTGGAATTTGTATTTGTTGTTTCTGGATTTGAAGGAAAAAAACAAGTGTAGTGTTTCTTTTACTGGATTCGAAAGAAAGAACAAATCATGGGTTTGCTCCTGGATTCGAAAGGGAAAAGAAACATGTGTTGTTTTTCTAGTGTTAGATTCGAAAGGAACAGAAACAAGGGTATGGTATTTTGATTCTAGGTTTGAGAATGTGTTAAGTGTTTGATGATTCTCACACAATCAAAGTTTCTCCAGCTATCAAAAGCCCTATGGATATGTTGACCAGCCCCCTAGATGTGTTATGGAGCCTCTTATTTATAAATGAAGTTGGTTGAGGTTTAGGAGGGAAAACAAAAGAAATTTTGAACAAATTGGGTATATTGTTCTTGTAGCCTTCGAGGTGCAGTATTTGTATGCCAATTTGGTGCAAATGTGGGAGCAGCGTAGCAGGACTGATGTACAATAGTTTTGGAGCATTGTGGCCAGCGTAGCAGGCTTGGACTTGGCAGCGCATTGGACTTTGGTCAGCAAACCTTCGACTAGACTCATTAAGAGACCAAATATTAATTGTGTTCTTCGAATGGACCTTTTGCATATTCCTTGGAATGCAATAAGTTCATGTTATTTGGATGGGCCACCAAATACGTCCTTTGAATGGGACATCCTGGTATGTCTTGCAGGTCCTTCGAATGGTCCACCAAATATGTCCTTCAAATGGGACATCCAGGTATGTCTTGCAGGTCCTTCGAATGGGCCACCAAAGTATGTCCTTCGAATGGAACAACAATTGTGTGTCATAGTGTAGAAATTGTATGTTGAATATTTTCAAGGGTGGAATCAAAGCAAGCTATTTCAAAGGGAGATATTGTCCATTCGAAACTAGTATGAAAATAGCCAATGCATGAGGGAAGTTCCTGCCTTGTGATTTGAAACAAGTAGGAAAGAAACCTTTGCTTCCTGAATCGAAACAAATATTGTAAGGGGACATTACCTTGTGAATCAAAGCGAACATGTAAGGGGTCATTGCTTCAATTGAAGCTTACATGCAGGAGGCCACTTGCTTTATGGGCACTAGCATGAAGGGAAGCCATTTCCTTGTGCAGTAAGACATGTAGGGGGCCTTTGCCTTGTGCATCATGTAGGTGGCCAATGTTGAAGGTGGATTCGAAGAAGACATGAAGGTGAATTCAAAGCAAGCATGAAGGGAGTTATTTTTCCAATCGAAGCTTGTCCAATTGAAACAGGCATGCGGACATCAAATGTCTAATCGAAACAAGCATGCAGGAAACCATTTGTCTAATCGAAACTTGTCCGATTGAACAAACATGCAGGCATCAAATGTCCAATCAAAACAAACATGCACACATCCATTTTTCCAATCGAAGCAAGGGAAATCAAAGCAAACTTGTTGTTCCTGTGCAAGCTTTAATTTTTGAGAATCCTTGTGAGAATTTCCTTGAGAAAAGAGAGGGAAAATTTTGGGGTACAACAGCTGCCCCTGCTCAATCTTCTTAAACATGAAAAGCCAGTATGGAACATTGTCATTCGTAGCTTGAAGGTAGAAGATGATTGAAAACTAGAGTGCCCAGAAATTTGCACTCGATGATGTGGTGGTTGGTTGTGTAGGGAATGTGCTTAAAGATGCCATTTGGAGAGATGATGGAGAGTTTTCGGAGATGGGCTTATAGATACCATCCAAAGTTGATTCTTGATAGAAATTAGACCAAGTCTAAACTTGACTGTAACTGGGAGAAGTGTCAGAATAAATCTTTAGTTGATTTAACTCTGAATGATATGTTGGAATGGACCCATGTTAAGCCGTGTCTGGAAATATATTAGAAGGAATATGTGTAAGATTACTTTATGATGAGCCTGTATAGGACTGCTTTAGGAGATATATGAAAGGGAAGCCTGGGTAGGGCTGCTTCAGGATGAATCCATGTGAAACTTTATCTGGAAATGAGAAGGAAACTGGGTAGGGTTGCTTCATGATGAGTCCGGGTAAAAATGCATATGGGAATGAGAAGGAACATGGATATGGTTGCTTTTTGATGAGTCTGTGTAAAAATTCATCTGGAAATGTATGAGAAGGAACCTGAGTAGGGTTTCTTCATGATGAATCCGGGTAAAACTGCACCTGGAAATGAGAAGGAACCTGGGTAGGGTTGCTTCATGATGAGTCCGTGTAAAACTTCATCTGGAAATGTATGAGAAGGAACTTGGGTAGGGTTGCTTTAGTTGGTCGAGTAGGTAGTTATTCTGTCTTGTTTCAGGAATTTAATCTTTGAAAATTACTGATGATAGCTATCTGTTGATTGATCTTTCCTGAAAAGATAAATAGTTAGTTGCATGCAATGTCATGATGTATGAAATGCATGGTGTAATAATGTTTCTCAAAATAAATGAGATTGTGCTATATGCGTTTCGTATGCATATGCTATGAATGTTGTTGAAATGTAACTTTGTCTTGGAAAATAAATCCTTAACAAATGTTGGGGAGTTTTGGGAAGTTAAATCCCTGGCTGCAATTAGGGATGAAGAGCATGCACACTTTTAGACCTTGTTTTGGAATGTTTCCGCTGGGGATTCCTATTGTTTTGAGGAGAACTCCGTTGGGGAAGATTGTCTTTGGCTTGAGAAATCTTTATGGAGAGTGTTGATTTTTTCTCGGGGAAGAGAGTTCAGGAGTTTTAGTTGTCTGTTGTTCTACTGGGGAGTTATCTCTTGATGGAAGAGAAAGGAAGTAAACAACGTGTTAGGGATAAAAAAGTTAACTGTTATCTGGATGTCTCCTAGGTTTTGTAGTAACTCACTGGGGATTTATAGAAAAGTCTACTGGGGAAGAGGGGTTGTGGTCCCTTGATTTGTAGTAGTCGGAGAGGCAAACTCAAGCTGGGGAATCTGTAGTTTGTTGGGGAAATAAACCTTGTTGCCAATCTGCGGGAGAAGTGTTTTCTTTTGGCAGAACTCCTTGAGGATTCTTCTTGAGACCAACTCAGTTGGGAAGAAGGTTTTCCAGAGATTGAAACTCTGGCTGGGGATTACCCTGTGAAAATAACTTTGTGGGAATTTGTCACTACCCCTAGTAGTAAGTGTTGTAGTACTTTCAAGAAGTGTTTGCTTGGTCGTACGTAACCCTTTGTTGGAATTCATGTTCAATGCCCCCAGTGATTCAAATGGAGACTTGCCCCCGGTTGTGAGAGTTTTCTTAGAATCTTGACTTGACTGCCCTAGATGGGTTGGACAATAATCATGTTATGCCCCTTGATTATGGAAGATTTGTCAATGGAAGTATTTTTCCATTTGAAATGATTTTGTTTCTTGAGAGAATTTTTGGTCATTGGATGTTCGTCATGCGAATTTCTCTATTGTCAAACAAATATCCATATGCAAACAACGATATTCAAATAATGCAAAGTTTTGTCTTGAAGTTTTGAAGATATATTTTAGCAGATAAGAATTTTTGTAAGAACGTGAATTCAAATTCAGGATTTAGAGTAAAGCCTTATAGGAGACAGGATACCTTTTGTAACAGCATGCTTTCGAACTAACCCATGCTTCAATTAGGACTTTTGAAGGGTTGTAGCATGGTATGGTTCACGGTTTAAGAAACAAAGGATAATGATCAAAGTGTATTTGTACCCGCCCGTTCTTCATGATGTTCTTCAGTCCCTAAACTCATTTAATTATGCGTTTGAACTCCAATTGAGTCTGGAATGCCATTTTGGTGATGGTTCAGACAATTCAAGTTTATTGGAAGGCAGTCATTTTTACAAAAAAAAATCATGTTGTCGAGGATCTGTAGTGACCTCTTCTTGATTTATTATTCCTGATTTTTGCCTGACTATTCTCGCTTTGAGATTACGGTCAGCGGGATGCCCCAGTTTTTCTTAAGTCCCCTTCGTAGGTTTTGACTTAGTGGCCTTTTCTCTTGAGAGATAATGACTTCCTATTTGATAGGGAAACATTACCGTCTTTCTGATTCAGAAGGATGTTTTTTGGTCTCATTCGTTGTGTTCAAAGTGAAAGCTTGCGACTGGTGCACACTTGAATTAACTGAGAGACTAACCTGCCCTAGGCTTTGATTAAAGGTTTCAATTTGTGTGAAAAAGAAAATTCCTACTTCCTAGGCTCAAAGGGGTTGACTACGGATTATCCTCCTTATAACTCCAGTGATTAGAAATTGAAACAACACTTGTACATTGTCAGTAAGGTATGTTCAAAAGCATATTGTATGAGATTATGGAATTATCTTCGTCATCCTCCCTCTAAAGTCTTGCAACTTTTAAAACAAGAGTTGAATATCATAAAGGGAGTAAAAAGCATAGTTTAAATGAAATCGAATGGATTAATTAAAAAAAAACATAGGCAATGCATTAATGAAACAAAGTTTGACATTAATAGATAAGTGTTTGAACAACAAAAGAGATTACAATTGAAAATTCAAAAATGAAATAAACACTCTCAATGATTTGGCGTGGGAGCAGTCATCACGTTGGGAACCTCTTGAGGGTCGAACTCATCTCCTTGGCGTCAATCATGTTTTGAATCTTGAATTTCAATACCAAACAATCATTAGTATCATGCCCAGGATTGCCATAATGATAAGCGCATATTGCATCAGGATTGTAGTTAGAAGAAGAAGTTTTAGGGTTTGGATGAGGTTCTATCAACATAATCAGATTCATCCTCAACATGTGTTGTAATGCTTGAGACAGTGGCATGTTGATGTTGGTAAACTATCTCTTGGGATCGTCTTGCCTTCGCTGATTTCCCCGTTGTTGTTGTTGTTGCGATGCAGGACCGAAGATCAGGTCTGCCCCCACATGTTGATCGTAGTTGCTCTTGTTACGACCCTTTTGGCCGTACACAACATCAGACTCTTTCTTCCCATTGTATGGCTTTTTCTGAGTATCAGAGGATGTGCTCCTTGGATCTTTCCGCTTCTGGTTCCATTTTCAACTCGTTCCCCAGTTAGAATCAACTCGGTGAACCCAGCTGAGGAGCTTCCAATCAGGTGGTTGAAAATGGGCCTGTAAAAGTTCCCATGAAGATATCAATCAGCTCCCTGTAAGTTAAGGGTGGCTGCACCCTACCGTTCAGGTCTCTCCACTTTTGGGTGTATTCTTTGAATCCCTTGTTGGATCTCATGGTCATATTCTGTAACTGCACACGAGTTGGTGCAAGATCAGCGTTGTATTGGTAATGCTTATAGAAAGCAGCAACTAGATCCTCCCAGGTGTGAATGTGGGAACTCTCCAATTGATAGAACCACTCAAGTTACGTCCCAGCTAAGCTCTCTTAAAAGAAATGGACCCAGAGCTTCTGATCAGTGGTGTATGGTTGAATCTTGTGGACATAAGATCGCAAATGCATCTTAGGACAAGAGATCGCATCATACTTGGCAAAAGCAGGAATCTTGAATTTCGGTGGGATAACCACTCCAGAAACCAATCCCATTTCTTCAAAGTACAGACCACGTACTCTCTGGATTTCCATGGCATTGTGACGATCCTCCAGTTATTGGTATCTATCGTCTGTAGGAGGATATTGTTCTTCAACGTAGTCAGCCTCTTCTTCGTTAGACCCCAGACTATGGTACCCTTCTTTTTTCTGGTTGTCTCTGTTAGTTGACGGGGTTGCAAATTCTAGAGCTCGCTCTGTTGGTCCTTTGAACCTCCTTCCCAAATTCAGGACGCCCACTGACTTCTTTGTCTTATTCTTCTTGTCTTTAAGAAGAAGAGTCTTCAGGTCCTCTTTCCCTTTAGCCAAAGTCAGGAACATCTGTTGGAATTGAGCATTTTGTGCTTGAAGATCCTTCACTGTTTGTTCCATATCTATCTTACTGAAATAAATAGTAGGAAGATAAGGAAACCTGTGTGTGAGAAACCTGTCATGATATAATGCATGGTATGTGGATGCATGTTTTCAAGGATCTCGCGGGGTAAACACAAGAAGATGTTAGAAGTTCAATTTTTGATCAACCGCTTTTATTGGAGAACTTAGGATAGGTGGATGTCCTTCCACGAGAATCAAGCTCACCATGTCAAGTGGGTCATAGAATTTGACTCAAGTTACCTTGCTTTAGTCTTTGATGACGTTTGATTAGAGAATGAATTCTCTTGCCCCTTGATAGGCGTCTGGTTGAACATGACCCTGCATCATAAGCCCTTGAGATCCTTGAAATGGTTATTGAAAATGCTATGGTAAGATGTCATGATGTTATGTACAAGTATGCAAAGCAAGCAAGTTGTTATGTAAAAATAGTCATATACACACAAAGCAGACAATTCCTTAGAAATAGGCTTGCATGGATTTTGTAGGTAAGTACCCTCTTGAAGTTTAGTTGGCTCAACTTGTCCTAGAAAGTAATCGGGTTCTAGGGGATCTCAATATCACTGATCTTTCTTCATCGGGAATTGTTTCAGCGCAAGCCTCTTTATTAGCGATCGAAATATCTTGAAAGTCCAATCTCAATGAGTGTAGTATCGAGTATCAACCAACTTTGGACTGCACCAAAGCCGTCTATCTCACTACTTCATAATGGCCAAGTTGTTCAATTAAGGTTCTAAGGTCAGTTAGTGCTTCACGACACTACACAGCGGCCCCGTATTCTCCTTGACTACTCAAGGACTACCGGTACCAACAAATGTGTCACACTAACGTAGCCATTGCTTCAACCATGTCGGTATACCCCACACAATTTCCACAATATATTGCTACTTACCTAAAAGGTGCCCCATATCCGGGTAGAGGATCAAAGCAAACCCAAACAAGGAACCATAATGTAAAGCAAGCAAGACAAACAAAGGAAGCAAGTAAAGGTGATCTAGCCCTAAGGTAACCCCACTTTTAAGTATTCCCCAGTAGAGTCGCCAGTTCTATAACACGGTGGGAGAACTGACTTGGCTGTTTTGCATTTGATTGCAATTATTACGGATAGAAAGAGTCGCCACCGACTTTTATTTTATCCAATAAGGAAAGGTTGAAAAGAACAGGAAAGACCTTTGAGATTATTTCTTGAGTTCGGGGGGCAGGTTATGAAAAGGGAAGGTATTAACACCCTTTTCATTTGTAGTTATCTACGGTCTCTTATTTTCTTTCTAGATCACTTGCTTTGTTTGAAAATGTACTTTATGGTGTGGGTTTGAAAATATTTTGAAAACATCTTTGTAATGATTCTCGTCTCTATAAGAATGCATACAAAGTGTTGGTTTTGAAAATAGTTCAAAGAGGTGTTTGTGGAAGACATTTTTTGAAAGGGATTTTGAAAAGTGCCTTTGTAATGATTCTTATTTCTATAAGAATGCATACAAAGTGTTTTAACTTTTGAAAATTTTTTAATTGAATGCGTAGGTGTGAAAAGGGTTTTTTAGTTATGAGTAAGCAAGCAATTATGAGCGTCCTACCTACTCAAAAGGTCTAATGTTCTTTTCCCCCTCCTTTAGATGTTACTATCTTACCATTGATTTGGTAAGAAGCCCCATCGTTGGATGTGAAGGGATGGGTGTGGGTCGTTTGTATAGTCATAGAAGGCAACCTATGAGACGTTTTAGTAATTTCTTTAGGGACTAGATCATTTATCGAAGGTGTATTACCATGATTTTCCCCCTAAGATCCCTTCATCATACCATATTGATTCAATCACAACAAGATCATATTAGGGCTTTTGGTTCTCCTCCCTATCTTTAGCTTTTCTCTTTGAGTAATCACCAAGCACCTTGACTTATTTTTCTTTTGTGATCATGCATGTTTTGTTTTGAATTTCCTTTTAATTAATAAAATGCAATGTTGGTTTGTCTTACTTGCTAATAATGTAGGTAAAGGCAATGTGGCTTAGCAAGTTAATCCATGGGTTCATGAGTTTATTTACATGCCCTAGTCAATAAATCTTAAGAAATTCAAACCTCACCATTGAAGTTGTTTTGGAAGAAATGGCATGGAAAGGTTTATTTTGGTTCACCACATTTCGAAGTTATCAATATTGATTCAAAAGTACAAGGGGTTGATTGAAGAAGTTGTCATGGTTGGACAAGGCCTTGTTCCCATTGGTCACAAGTGCATACTTCTCTCAATTCTAAAGATATGGAAGTGGTTTTGGTTTCTATTAGTTCTCATTATCATCCTCAACAAATCCTATCTATAAAGAAAAATGTTGGTACAAGAAGGTTGTTTAAAATTGTCAAAGTTCCTCAAAGCATTTTCTTTATCTAAGAGATAGGGTTTTGAACTTCAAAGAAGTATATTTTGCTCATATTTTGGTATTTTTGAGTGATTCCAAAAACATCCTTCTCTTCAAAGGGTTATTAACAAATCAATTCAAAATTTTCAAGGAGTTTTCATGTGGAAGAAACTTGATGATGAAGAAAGATTACAAGTCCTCTAGATGAACCCTCAAATCTCTTCATGTGACTTCAAATGATCATAACTTGGTCAATTTTTATCACCTTGAGCCCACTCTTTTTCCACAATGATCTTGAGGATGTTAAATTTATTCCTTCTTTTATGTGAAAAGTGAGAAAATGGATGGAGGATGCCTTAAGAATACAAAATATTATAGGTCATTTCATGAATTTTTGCCAACTTCAACAAGTCAAAATTCTTTCAATTTTCAGAGATTTTGATGGTTCAAGTCTCAAAATGACATTCAAGATACCTACTTCATGCCATCTTTTTTGGTCAAGAAAAAAATTCCAAGTGGAAGGCCGTGTTTGGATGCAAATAATTACAAGTCATTTTTGAAGAAAAACTTAGTAATTTTCTAAGTATGAAAAGTCAACTTCTTTTTTCTAACTTTGACTCATTGCAACTTTCAGCTCAAGAAACCATTTGATTCCATTCTTTTCCCATTGCAAAGCTTGTAATCTCATCTTTCTAAAGCATCAAGAACCATGCCTTAAGGCCCATTGAGTTGAGAATGTCATTGATTTGAATTTGGTAACTTGAAACTGAAGTTTCATCACAAGTCAGATTTTGAAATCTTTGTTTTGGCTTCTAATCACAAGTTTTCCACGCGTTTTTGCTTCTAATCATGTTTAGCAACTTTCCAAAGGCGTTTAGCATCATGAAACACACGATTTGGCTGAGTTTTGATGCTAAACTAGTCACACTTTGTTCATGCTGTAGACCCACACGATTTCCCTCCAAACTTCATCATTTCACACGCTTAAAGATCCCATTCATTCTCCTATAAATAGAGGGTTATATCCTATTCGTTTTCTCAAGCTTGAACAGCCAAAATCACCCTGCCAAACTCATTCCACAACTCACTTTTCTGCAACTTCGAAATCATTGTTAAAGCCTTTTCCAATCCATTTTTTCTATCAATTCACCTTCCTTGATCTTCCCTGAAGCTAACCATACAATTACCTTCAATAATCGTGACTTATATTGATCCATAGAAGTCCAGTTTCAGAGCTCTACAATTTAACTCCAATAGGTAGATTCCTTCACCAATTCTCTCAAACTTTGATACTATTGTGAAGTTCTCATCACCCTGGTTCTAGTCGCAACATTGTTTTTAACTGGAAGCACGTTTTGACCATGAAATTTCAAATCACTTTTCAAAACTTCTTTTCCAAATTGCTTGAGCTACAATTTATATAAAATTTTCGCGAAGGCGTGGTTGTCTTTGTTTTGATGAGACGAAGCGAATGGTACCGGTCTCGTGCTCTAATTTTACAGATTGAGCAACCTAGTTTTGGGACTGGCTGGAGGTTGAAGATGACCAACGTGTCATCCTTCAACCAATGAAACAACGCCATTTGTTTTTTTTTAATTTCTGATTTCATATTAAATCTTATGTTTTATTCAGTAATGACCATGATATGCACAGCGCACCAGATCCCTTGAATTTGATTACTAACGCGTTTTGACTCTCATCCATTGGTCCACATTTTTTTGACTTTATTTTATTTTCTTATTTTTATATTTAAATTGTTTTAAACTTCAAAAAATCATAGAAAATTCATTTTAAGTCCAAAACATTTGAAAAAGTCATGAAAAATATTTTTGATTTTTCACTTTCTGATTTTTATTTTTTCACAATTTTATTTTGTGTTTTGCTATTTTTTTATAAATTTTCACTTTATTTAAATTGTTTTAAATGTTTAAAAATACTTTTATGCATTTTTAAATTCAAAAAAAAATGGAATGATCCAATGATATTGTGACAAATATTGGTTACCTCATTTATTTTTTATTTTTGACTTTGTTATTTTCTATCATTTTTGGTTTATTTTACTCATTTATTTTAATTTTAAAAATAGTTTATGACTTTAAAAAATTACCAAAAATTTTATAAAAATATTTGAGTCCATTTTTGATTTTTCTATGATCTTACTTATTTTTTCTTGACTAATTTGAACATAGTTTCCTTTTTTTCTCTATTATTTTCATTTTAAACCATTTTTAAACCCTTATTCTTTTATTTTAAAATACAATTTAATTTTTGTATGTTTTCTGGCTGATCTTGGATTGAAATTTTAATCATGAACTTTATTAACATCATTGGATCCATGGTGTTGAGTTTAACTCCATAAATATGGATGAATGATTTTAATAATAGTTTGATTAAATTTTGATTCAAATGTGGTTTATTCTCTTTTTTTTCTTTCCCTTCCCTCTTCATCTCATCCCCTTCTTATTGCACTAAGTGTTATTGGAGCATGATCTTTATATCATGTCTCAAAACAAATGGTTCATAGATTGCTATTGACCGGCCTCAAAATAGGTGCAACTTCTATATAAGTCCACATACAATTGCTTAACATAGCGTTAAATTTTGTCCCAATTAGAATAAATGATCATTCGTGGCCCAAACATATGTTTGCAAGCCCAAGTATGTTAATTTGATCTCTTTGATCCAATAACCTTGAGATTAATTGTGTGGAGGCTTTGGTTCTACCAATCCTCTAATGGATCTACATCACTTTTGGTCAACGCGTATCACTTAAACATCGTTGATCATTAAATGGTACTTTTGAGGATTCCAAAATGGATGATTGTTGTACCCCAAAATTTTCCCTTCCATATTCTTCAAGATTTATCAAGAATCATCTTCAAATGGTTCAAGATTTCTCAAAGGATTGCACAGTCCAAATGCCTCCTAAGCCAGTCAAAATTAGGGTTTTGTTTCTTTCAAGGAATTTGGGATTTTTAATGGCTCAATCAAGTCACATATGCCTATATCCATTCTCAAGCATCTACATGTCAAGTCTCAAGACTCACAGTGCCAAATTCCACAGTCAAAAGCCCTATTTGCTCTACAAGTCAACTGTAGGGGTAAAATGGTCATTTTACAGTCAAAAGTCAGAATTTTTGGTCAACATCTTATTTTGAGTCCACAATCATCATTTGATCAATTCTTGATCATGATTCCACAAGCATGGCTCAAAAATCATCAAGATGCAAAAAGTTACTATTTTTTTACAGCAGAAAAGTCAACTGTATCTTGACCAAGGTATAACTTTTTCATGGTTCATCAGAAAAATCCCATCCAATGCTCATTTTGAAGGGGATGACATTTCCTACAACTCATCTTCACATTCCAAGTCCAAGAAATGCTTACATAAAAAGTTATCAATTTCTACATTATAGGTCAATTTCAAAAGTCAACAAAAAGGCACTTTAAGTCAAAGACCATAACTTGAGATTGGTAAATCCAAATGACATGGGACCAAAGGCATTGGTTAGAGGACTTCAAGAACTTTCCAAAATGTCCAAGAACATGTTCATATGATCAAAATTGAGCAAGATATGCATTGGAGAAGTTGGGAAATTTTTGTGAATTTGCAAAAGTCAACTTTGCTCAAAATACTTTGTTTTTGCTAATGGGCCTCAAATTTCTTCTTGAAACTTTATCCAAGGCCTATGCACGACCCATCAAGTTTAAATTGATTTATTTTCTTATTTTTTATTAATTAATTGGATTTTTAATCAATATTAATTCATTTTAACTAATTTAAATTGTAGGAAATATCAAGATATGGTTTTTCAATCTTTTCATGAAGCAAATATGACCTAATAGAGCTGGCAAATTCGTGTGCACATCAAGGGGACAAGAATCTCCCAATTTAGCAACTTTTTCCAATCAAAAAGATTCAAAATTATTTGATTTTCAATCAAATATTAGATCATCAATTTCATGGATTTCCTTGCAAGATTGTAACCTAATTCCATTCTACTATATATACATAAGCTAAACCTAATGCCAGGGACGAGATTTTGCTGCAAGAAAGCCATATGCAACATTGAAAAAATCAAGGAAATTTGAAAACTGATTTCCACATTCTAACGTGATTCAAAGCTTTTTCTTGTTTCTAATACATTGCAGGAACTCCCAGGGACCTTTTGCAATCAAAACCACACGCCAAAGCTTAAGAAATCACTCTACACAGTCGCACGGTTTGCTTGACTTTTCCATAATCGAAACTCATATTCCATGTGCATTTAACATGATTTATTGGTTGTTTTGCATTGCTTGAATCCACGGGAAGCTTTTGGCATAGGTTAATTGAATTATTATGCATTGAATCGAAAGTTGCCATTGGAGAATTCTAGGGTTCTTGAGTTCTTAAATTAGGGCTTTTCAGGTCCGGAAAAATTAGAACCTCTAATACCCATGGTTAGATTCGTGAGAACCAGACGAAGTGAAGGCCATACTCGCAAAATATTTATGTTAATCCTATGCCTATTCGCTATTATTGGTCGTTGCAGGTTGTGGGGGTTAAAAACCCCCGCTATCTAACTTTGCTTTTGCAGGAAACGCGAGGAAGAAGATGACGTGCTGATTCCTGGTTGGAGCATTCAAAAATAACGCGCGTGATTTTGTTTTGTCCAGCATATTGATTATTTCTTAATATTATATTTGTTCATTATTATACTAACAAATGCAAGCGAATGGCCTGGTGGTGGATACGTTGTCCAAGAATCATTGGGACCTGGGTTCGATTCCCAAGTCCACCCAAAACTCTATATTATTTTGTTTAACATGATTGTGTGCAGATTTCCAAGTGAATTCCACCATACACTCTCACATCCCACGTGCCATGTGGCCACAAGCTTAGATCCAAAGGCCAGGAGATGAAGAACACCATACTCCCAGTCAATGAACGTGCAGTTGATCAGAAAAGTCAATGGACTGAATGGCTTAATGGGCTTGAAATGTGCAATCCACACCTCCTAAGGGTCCAACACCCCCCTGGTTCTTTCGTAATTTTTCTTTTTTTATTTTCTTTTACTAATTATTATTATTAATTAATATTATTATTATTTAATTAACTTAACTATTATTTTCATAATAAATTCAGACAATTAAAAAATGTAAATATTTTTATTTTTATTATTTATTAATTTCACTATTAATTATTATTTTGTAAATAAATTCTAACAAATCAATTTAGTTAATTAGGTTACTTTTAATTGTTTTCACAATAAATAAAATCCATGTAGAAATTAGGTTTTGACAGCTTTTAATTCCTTTTATTTTTATTTTATTTTCATATAAACATAAAAAACATAAAAAATACTTTTTATTTTAATTGATTAATTAATTAGTAAATTAGGTTTAATAATTAATTGCAAAAAGGACCAAATCCCATTCTTTTCTCAAAAAAGGGTCAAAACCCTAAGACTTTTCCCGATTCTATTTTTCTCGCGCATATTTATTCTTGATTCCTATTTTGATTATATTTATGTATCTGCTCCGAGAATGTAATAGTTAATTAGGACTTTTATCGCTTTCTTTGTTTTCCGCATTTACTTTTCAAGGGTTATGTTTTTGGCGATGTAAATACCCGACGCCTTGTAATAGCGTAGATTCACTTTCCGCAATTTATTTTCCGCAAATTATTAACTGTTAATTATGCATGCAAGACTTGCCTGAAAAATAAAACCAACTCGTAGCTCACCATAATACATGTGCAAAGATAAATTAACATGAATCCTGACACACTCGCACCTGCCACTCCTAGGGTACGCCTCACTTGGTTGCCTCGAGGTGGTCATTGAGTATAGGGTGTTTTAGAGGTCGCCCTCCTGTCTAAAGATCCAGTTGCCTCGAAACGGTTGCCTCGGATAAAAAGGATCTAGGACATTAGGGTTACCGCTAAGGCGTCCTAACGTTGCTTTGGTGACCACACATGTCCCTATAATCGAATTGACCCGAATAACTCCAACGACGGTGCTACCTACTTCTCAATAGTGGGATAGTACTGTCTAAAGGACATTTACACAGCTTAATTTCTTTAGAGTAGGTAGATTTCTCCTGGGTACTTGCTCTTTCAAAAAAACAAAAACAACTTTTCGCACCTACACTTTCAAAAAGTTTTCAAACAAATACTTCATACACTCTTGAGGACTGATACAAGAGTTACCTAGAAGTTTTCAAAACAAACTTTTTCAAAACCCACAAACACAAGAAAAGCAAACATTTTTTAAAACATAGTGAGCAAGTACCTAAGAGCCCGTGGATAACCACAGATAGAAAGGGTGCTAACACCTTCCCTTTCTATAATCTACCTCCCGAACCGAGAAACATCTCGAAAAGGAATTTTGCTGTGCTTTTGTCCTTTCCATGTTGGAGAACATAAAATACGGTGGCGACTCTTGCTTACCGCGACACTTCGCGAACCAGCATTCCAAAACAGTCAGTTCTATTTCCACCGATCACAGAACTGGCGACTCTGCTGGGGAATTTTAATAAGTGAGGTGTACCTTAGGATTGTACCACTCTTATGTTTTCAATTGTATGCCTTGATTGCTTTAAAATTGTGGGCTTGTTTTGGAGTTTCATAGATCCTAACCCGGATCTGGGGAATACCCTTTTAGAAGTAGCAACAAACTGTGAGGGAACTGTGCGGGGTATACCGACACGGTTGAATCAGTTGCTACATTGATGTGGCACTTTGGTGAGTACCGGTAACCCTTGAGTCAAGTCAAGGAGAGTACGGGGCCGCCGCGTGGTGTCGTGAAGCATCAACTGACCTTAGGAACCTTACTCGACCATCCTGGCCTCTTTAGGGGTAGTGAGATGACCGACTTTGGTGCAGTCCGAAGTTGGTAGATACTCGATACTACACTCATTGAGGGTTGTTTTCTTGGAATATTTTGATCGCCAGTTAAGTGGCTAAATCAAAACAATGAACATAGAAAACAATCCAATGATATTGAGCTCCTTAGAACCCAGTTACTATTCATAGGACAGGTTTTGAGCCAACCAACTTCAAGAGGGTAGTACCTAAACTTCATGCTGGCCTGAAATCTAAGGGTTCTTTTTTGTGACTTGTGTGCCTTCAAACTTGAACTACTTGCCATTCTTGTTATCTGACAACATGAGTTCCTTGCAGGTTTTGTTTACAGTCCTTAATCTGGGCTTATAACAGGGTTTACTTACATCACTCCATGCATAGCATAACATCATACCATTGCATACATCCTACATAAGGACTAATCCATTTCAAGGATCTCAAGGGTTTGTGATGCAGGTCATGATGAACCAACTGTCTAGCAAGGGGCAAAGGGGATTTATTTTCCTCTAGCCAAGGTTGTTTGGAGATCAAAACATGATGACTTGAGTCAGGGGCTATGACCCACTCGATATGGTGAGCCTTGACTCTTGAAGAAGGACTCTCAGCAACATGAAATTCCTTCAATCAAGGTGCCAGATCCAAATTCTAACAAGTTTCTCTCTTTACCCGCGAGATCCTTGAAAACATTGCATGCATACATACATATCATTGCATAACAGGTCACCCTTTACAGGTTTCTCATGTTCTCGCTGTTTATTTCAGCAATGGCTCTCCAACGAGACAACCAGGATCTCCATACTCAAGAGACTCAGTTCAGGGAAATCTTCCTAAACCTATCCAAGGGGCAGGAAGAGTTGAGAACACTCCTCATGGGGAATTTGGTCAATAAGAGTCTTGAAGACAGTAAGGATGAACGGCTGAAACATCTGCAAGCTGAGGTAGATGCAATGAGAACCCAGATGCTGGGGCAGATGGCTCTCATTCAAGACTTATCTCAAAGACAAGGAGAGCTCAGGTTTCTCGTCAACCAACTGCTTCGGGGTAACCAAGTGGTGCAAACATCTGAGGTTGAAGAGCAAGTCATCATTCAACCCCCTTTGAAACAAGAAGACAAAGGAAAAGCTCCTCAGCTTGCTTCAGGGTCACAAGCCCAGCATCAACCTCGCCAGCATCAACGAGGTAATCGGCGCCAGCGAAATACACCTGGAAGACATTTCTCTGAGACTGAGATACCATTATCTTTGATACTGAAACGCCTGTTGGAAGTCAACCTGCTTACATTGAAGGATCCTCCCCGGAATCCCAACACCTCTGCTCCTACCTATCATCCCTATGAAAGGTGTGCATACCACTCTGACAGTCCGAGACATGACACCAACGACTGTTGGACTCTGAAGAACAAGATCCAAGACTTGATCGACGGAAGGGTGCTGGAGTTCATGCCGGATGGCGAGATGAAAATCTTCCGCTGAGAATCCCCCATCTGAGATGACTATTTCCAACGAAGAGACTTTTGTTCATTTGAATTATGAAGTTGTATTTTTCTTTGCTTATACAAACAATTAATGTCATGGCAAACTTTTTTATTTCATCAATGCATTGCATATGTCTGTTTTGAATCAATCCATTCGTATTCACTATATTCAAATTGCTTTCATTTTTGTGATGATCAACTCTCGATTAAAAAATTCTAAACCTTTTGAGGGAGGATGACGAAAATGATACCACGATCTTTGCAGTATGCTTTTGAATAGACCCCACTGATGAGGTACAGGCATTGTTTCAAATCCTAAACAGTGGAGTTATAAGGAAGATAATCCCTACTCAACCCCTTTGAGCCAAAGAAGTCGGAGTTTTTCTTTTCAAAAATTAAAACCCTTAATCAAAACCTGGGGCAGGGTAGTTTTCTCAGTTAATCCAAGTGCACAGTAAAAAGCATCAAAGAAATCCTTCTGAGACAAAAAGACAGTGATGGTTCTGAATAATCATAAAGGCAGGCAGTCATTATCTTTCAAAAAAAAATAATAAGCCCAATAAGTCAAAACGTATGAAGGAGACTTACAAAAACTGGGGCATCCCGCTGACTGTAATCACAAAAGAAACAGTTCAGGCAAAAAACAGGGATAACAAAATCAAAAAGAAAGAGGTCCTACTAACCCTCGACAAAAAAAAAGAAGAAATGACTTCCTATTCAAAATAAACTTTCAGTATCCGAACCATCACCGGAATATCAGGACAAAGACTCAAACAAGGTCTAATGCATGATCAGCTGAGTTTAGGTTTGAAGAACATCACGAAGAGCGGGTGGGTACAAATAAATTTTGAGCCTTTATCCTTTGTTTCTTAAACCGTGAACCAGGCCACGTTATAACCCTTAAAAGTCCTAGCTGAAGCATGGGTTAGTTCGAAAGCATACTGTTACAAAAGGTATCCTGACTCCTGTAGGGCTCGCTGATAAAATCTTGAGTTGACATTACATTTTACAAAAATAACTTGTTTTACTGAAAAATGCATTTTCAAACAAAAAAAACTTCAAGACAGACATAAGCTTTGCATTCTTAAAATAACATTGTTTGCATATGACTATTTGTTTAAACAACAGAGAAATTCGCACGACGAATATCTAGTGAACAAAAAGCTTCACAAAGGATCACCTCAAGTGGAAGAAACACTTCCAACCAAGGGGCAGACATGATCATGGTCCGTCATCTGGGGCAGTTAAGTCAAGATTCAGAGAATCTCTCAAATGCCAAAAAGCCAGGGGCAAATCTCCGCCTGAGTCACTTGGGGCATTGGACATGAATTCCAGCAACGAATTTTGCATGATTAGACATCTTCTGGTAGCATGGCGACACAACACTACTGACAGTGACAACTCCCTGCACTCTGAGAGCACGAACATAGTCGGAAAAAAAGTACTACACATAATCAAAGACCCGCTAGGTTGACAGACCTAGGCAAAAATAAGGACTTCCCGGCGAACCAAAAGAGTTCGGGAAAAAATAAGGGATGAAAATGAAAAAATCTGTACACCCGGCAAGTCGAAAACCTGAAAAGGCGGCTTGGGCAAAAATGGGTATCCCGGTGGACTGAAAACCCGAAAAGGCGGTCCAGGCAAAAATTAGGGATCAAAAGCGTACGACTATGTCCCGTCATCTCGTCACTTGGCTACAAGAAGGAGATTTGTCAATCGGCAGTTATCAAGCTCCTCATAGGCACCTTCTCCCGTAGAAACTGGGGCAATATGAATTGTCTGAACCGTACAAGCTGCTCTATCCACCAGGTACAAAGGTAGATTCAGCTGAAGAATATGACCAAGATACCTTCACTCCCCGCAGAGTAAGACAAGATTCAGCAATACCCTCCCCCGGGCAAAGTTGGTCTCCCATCAGCCCTAAAAAGGCACAGTATCACTAGCAAGTCAACAACACTCTCCTCAAGCAAAGTTAGGCTACTGTCAGCCCCAAGGAAGTTGGATATCCCCAGAAGATCTCAACATTCCCCAGCGGAGTATACAGATGTTCCTTAGCAAGCATCCCCGGCAGTGTTAATATTCCTCGACGGAAATATAAGATTGTTCCCCGGAGGAATACAAGATACACCCCAGTGGAGCCATTCCCCAGTACAATCCAAAAAGTTTCCCCAGGAGAGTTGAACCATCTCCCCAGTAGATTTGGGAAGCTTGTCCCCTGCAGAATACAAATGCATCTCTCCCAGCCATGTTCAGAGGTTATCCTCCACCAGAATCTAACTGGGTTATCCTCAGCAAATTACAACGGATAGATCGTCCTCGGCGAAGTTCTTCCTACCCCCAGCGGAGTTCATCAAATCCCTCAACAGAGCTTATCAACGGTATCCCCAGCGGAGTTATCGTTAAATTCTCAGCGAAGTATCTCTTCCCCACAGAGCAGTTCCCCGCAGAGTAATATCTTCATCAGGTTTATTCCCCAACGGAGTCATCCCCTCTTACCGGTTTATTCTTGCAATCATCTTCGTTCATCATCCCCACCGGAAACGAAGAACTCTACTCTTCAACATCAGCCCAGGATTAACAAGCTCCCGGCATTCGTCAAGGATTTATTTTCCCAGACGAAGATACATACATAATACATGCATATACGCATCACATCACACGATTTCATTTATTTTTGAGAACATCATGACATCATGCATTTCATACATCATGACATTGCATACAACTAATGTTTTGCCTTTTCAGGAAAATGTCGATCAAAAGATATTACCATCAACTTTGAAGTTCCAGATTCGATACCTGTATCTAGCCAGGGCATATCTTTGAGCTATTGATTGTAGATCTATACCTGTATCTAGCCAGGAAAGTATCTGCATGAAGAGTTTGAAGATCAACACCTGTAACAGGCCAGGAAATTATCTTTCATTCTCAGGTCAGAGGTCTACACCTGTAGCCAGCCAGGAAAGCTATCTCGACCAACCTTTTGAAGTTCCGGATTCGATACCTGTATCTAGCCAGGGCATATCTATGAGCGACTGATTATAGGTCTACGCCTGTAACCAGCCAGGAAAGCTATCTCGATCAACCTTTTGAAGTTCCAGATTCGATACCTGTATCTAGCCAGGGCATATCTGTGAGCGATTGTTTGTAGATTCGATACCTATATCCAGCCAGGGCATATCTGTAAGCGACTGATTAGAGGTCTATGCCTGTATCCAGCCAGGAAAGCTATTTCGATCAACCTTGTGAAGTTCCAGATTCGATACCTGTATCTAGCCAGAGCATATCTGTGAGCGATTGTTTGTAGATTCGATACCTGTATCCAGCCAGGGCATATCTGTAAGCGACTGATTCGAGGTCTACACCTGTATCCAGTTAGGAAAGCTATCTCGATCAACCTTTTGAAGTTCCAGAATCGATACCTGTATCTAGCCAGGGCATATCTGTGAGAGATTGTTTGTAGATTCGATACCTGTATCCAGCCAGGGCATATCTGTAAGCGATTGATTAGAGGTCTACGCCTGTATCCAGCCAGGAAAGCTATCTCGATCAACCTTTTGAAGTTCCGGATTTGATACCTGTATCTAGCCAGGGCATATCTGTGAGCGATTGATTAGAGGTCTACGCCTGTATCCAGCCAGGAAAGCTATCTCGATCAACCTTTTGAAGTTCCAGATTCGATACATGTATCTAGCCAGGGCATATCGGTGAGCGATTGTTTGTAGATTCGATACCTGTATCCAGCCAGGGCATATCTGTAAGCGACTGATTAGAGGTCTACGCCTGTATCCAGCCAAGAAAGCTATCTCGATCAACCTTGTGAAGTTCCAGATTCGATACCTGTATCTAGCCAGGGCATATCTATGAGCGATTGTTTGTAGATTCGATACCTGTATCCAGCCAGGGCATATCTGTAAGCGACTGATTAGAGGTCTACGCCTGTATCCAGCCAGGAAAGCTATCTCGATCAACCTTTTGAAGTTCCGGATTCGATACTTGTATCTAGCCAGGGCATATCTGTGAGCGACTGATTAGAGGTCTACGCCTGTATCCAGCCAGGAAAGCTATCTCGATCAACCTGTTGAAGTTCCAGATTCGATACCTGTATCTAGCCAGGGCATATCTGTGAGCGATTGTTTGTAGATTCGATACCTGTATCTAGCCAGGGCATATCTGTAAGCGACTGATTAGAGGTCTACGCCTGTATCCAGCCAGGAAAGCTATCTCGATCAACCTGTTGAAGTTCCAGATTCGATACCTGTATCTAGCCAGGGAATATCTGTGAGCGATTGTTTGTAGATTTGATACCTGTATCTAGCCAGGGCATATCTGTGAGCGACTGATTAGAGGTCTACGCCTGTATCCAGCCAGGAAAGCTATCTCGATCAACCTTTTAAAGTTCAAGATTCGATACCTGTATCTAGCCAGGGCATTTCTGTGAGCGATTGATTAGAGGTCTACGCCTGTATCCAGCCAGGAAAGCTATCTCGATCAACCTTTTGAAGTTCCGGATTCGATACCTGTATCTAGCCAGGGCATATCGGTGAGCAACTGATTAGAGGTCTACGCCTGTATCCAGCCAGGAAAGCTATCTCGATCAACCTTTTGAAGTTCCGGATTTGATACCTGTATCTAGCCAGGGCATATCGGTGAGCAACTGATTAGAGGTCTACGCCTGTATCCAGCCAGGAAAGCTATCTCGATCAACCTTTTGAAGTTCCGGATTCGATACCTGTATCTAGCCAGGGCATGTCTGTGAGCGACTGATTAGAGGTCTACACCTGTATCCAGCCAGGAAAGCTATCTCGATCAACCTTTTGAAGTTCCAGATTCGATACTTGTATCTAGCCAAGGCATATCTGCGAGCGACTGATTAGAGGTCTACGCCTGTATCCAGCCAGGAAAGTTATCTCGATCAACCTTTTGAAGTTCTAGATTCGATACCTGTATCTAGCCAGGGCATGTCTGTGAGCGATTGATTGTAGATCTATACCTGTATCTAGCCAGGAAAGTATCTGCATGAGGAGTTTGAAGATCAACACCTGTAACAGGCCAGGAAATTATCTTTCTTTCTCAGGTACGCAAGTTCTCGCTAAGGAATCTCTTACGCGATCGACACCCCCGGATGGCATCTTTAAGCCCATCCTCCTATCCATCATATCTCCAAATGGCATCTATAAGCCCATTCCCGCCATCACATTGCTGATACAGCACCATGCGAGTGAAAATTTCTGGGCACTTTAGTGTTCAATCATCTTCCACCTTCGGATCACGAAAGGCACGCCAGCCAATCTACATCCTCAGGTTTAAGAAGATTGAACAGGGGCAACTGTTGTACCCCAAAATTTTCCCTCCCATATTCTTCAAGATTTATCAAGAATCATCTTCAAATGGTTCAAGATTTCTCAAAGGATTGCACAGTCCAAATGCCTCCTAAGCCAGTCAAAATTAGGGTTTTGTTTCTTTCAAGGAATTTGGGATTTTTAATGGCTCAATCAAGTCACATATGCCTATATACATTCTCAAGCATCTACATGTCATGTCTCAAGACTCACAGTGCCAAATTCCACAGTCAAAAGCCCTATTTGCTCTACAAGTCAACTGCAGGGGTAAAGTGGTCATTTTACAGTCGAAATTCAGAATTTTTGGTCAACATCTTATTTTGAGTCCACAATCATCATTTTATCAAGTCTTGATCATGATTCCACAAGCATGGCTCAAAAATCATCAAGATGCAAAAAGTTACTATTTTTGGACAGTAGAAAAGTCAACTGTATCTTGACCAAGGCATAACTTTTTCATGGTTCATCAGAAAAATCCCATCCAATGCTCATTTTGAAGAGGATGACATTTCCTACAACTCATCTTCACATTCCAAGTCCAAGAAATGCTCACATAAAATGTTATCAATTTCTACATTATAGGTTAATTTCAAAAGTCAACAAAAAGGCACTTTAAGTCAAAGACCATAACTTGATATTGGTAAATCCAAATGACATGGGACCAAAGGCATTGGTTAGAGGACTTCAAGACCTTTCCAAAATGTCATAGAACATGTTCATATGATCAAAATTGAACAAGATATGCATTGGAGAAGTTGGGAAATTTTTGTGAATTTGCAAAAGTCAACTTTGCTCAAAATACTTTATTTTTGCTAATGGGCCTCAAATTTCTTCTTGAAACTTTATCCAAGGCCTATGCACGACCCATCAAGTTTAAATTGATTTATTTTCTTATTTTTTATTAATTAATTGGATTTTTAATCAATATTAATTCATTTTAATTAATTTAAATTGTAGGAAATATCAAGATATGGTTTTTCAATCTTTTCATGAAGCAAATATGACCTAATAGAGCTGGAAAATTCGTGTGCACATCAAGGGGACAAGAATCTCCCAATTTAGCAACTTTTTCCAATCAAAAAGATTCAAAATTATTTGATTTTCAATCAAATATTGGATCATCAATTTCATGTATTTCCTTGCAAGATTGTAACCTAATTCCATTCTACTATATATACATAAGCTAAACCTAATGCCATGGACGAGATTTTGCTGCAAGAAAGCCATATGCAACATTGAAAAAATCAAGGAAATTTGAAAACCGATTTCCACATTATAACGTGATTCAAAGCTTTTTCTTGTTTCTAATACATTGCAGGAACTCCCAGGGACCTTTTGCAATCAAAACCACACGCTAAAGCTTAGGAAATCACTCTACACAGTCGCACGGTTTGCTTGACTTTTCCATAATCGAAACTCATATTCCATGTGCATTTAACATGATTTATTGGTTGTTTTGCATTGCTTGAATCCACAGGAAGCTTTTGGCATAGGTTAATTGAATTATTATGCATTGAATCGAAAGTTGCCATTGGAGAATTCTAGGGTTCTTGAGTTCTTAAATTAGGGCTTTTCAGGTCCGGTAAAATTAGAACCTCTAATGCCCATGGTTAGATTCGTGAGAACAAGACAAAGTGAAGGCCATACTCGCGAAATATTTATGTTAATCCTATGCCTATTCGCTATTATTGGTCGTTGCAGGTTGTGGGGGTTAAAAACCCCCGCTATCTAACTTTGCTTTTGCAGGAAACGCAAGGAAGAAGATGACGTGCTGATTCCTGGTTGGAGCATTCAAAAATAACGCGCGTGATTTTGTTTTGTCCAGCATATTGATTATTTCTTAATAATATATTTGTTCATTATTATACTAACAAATGCAAGCGAATGGCCTGGTGGTGGATGCGTTGTCCAAGAATCATTGGGACCTGGGTTCGATTCCCAGGTCCACCCAAAACTCTATATTATTTTATTTAACATGATTGTGTGCAGATTTCCAAGTGAATTCCACCATACACTCTCACATCCCACATGCCATGTGGCCACAAGCTTAGATCCAAAGGCCAGGAGATGAAGAACACCATACTCCCAGTCAATGAACGTGCAGTTGATCAGAAAAGTCAATGGGCTGAATGGCTTAATGGGCTTGAAATTTGCAATCCACACCTCCTAAGGGTCCAACACCCCCCTGGTTCTTTCGTAATTTTTCTTTTTTTATTTTTTTTTACTAATTATTATTATTAATTAATATTATTATTTAATTAACTTAACTATTATTTTCATAATAAATTCAGACAATTAAAAAATGTAAATATTTTTATTTTTATTATTTATTAATTTCACTATTAATTATTATTTTGTAAATAAATTCTAACAAATCAATTTAGTTAATTTGGTTACTTTTAATTGTTTTCACAATAAATAAAATCCATGTAGAAATTAGGTTTTGACAGCTTTTAATTCCTTTTATTTTTATTTTATTTTCATATAAACAAAAAAAACATAAAAAATACTTTTTATTTTAATTGATTAATTAATTAGTAAATTAGGTTTAATAATTAATTGCAAAAAGGACCAAATCCCATTCTTTTCTCAAAAAAGGGTCAAAACCCTAAGACTTTTCCTGATTCTATTTTTCTCGCGCATATTTATTCTTGATTCCTATTTTGATTATATTTATGTATCTGCTCCGAGAATTTAATAGTTAATTAGGACTTTTATCGCTTTCTTTATTTTCCGCATTTACTTTTCAACGGTTATGTTTTTGGCGATGTAAATATCCGACGCCTTGTAATAACGTAGATTCACTTTCCGCAATTTATTTTCTGCAAATTATTAACTGTTAATTATGCATGCAAGACTTGCCTGAAAAATAAAACCAACTCATAGCTCACCATAATACATGTGCAAAGATAAATTAACATGAATCCTGACACACTCGCACCTGCCACTCCTAGGGTACGCCTCACTTGGTTGCCTCGAGGTGGTCATTGAGTATAGGGTGTTTTAGAGGTCGCCCTCCTATCTAAAGATCCAGTTGCCTCGAAACGGTTGCCTCGGATAAAAAAGATCTAGGACATTAGGGTTACCGCTAAGGCGTCCTAACGTTGCTTTGGTGACCACACATGTCCCTATAATCGAATTGACCTGAATAACTCCAACGACGGTGCTACCTACTTCTCAATAGTGGGATAGTACTGTCTAAACGACATTTACCCAGCTTAATTTCTTTAGAGTAGGTAGATTTCTCCTGGGTACTTGCTCTTTCAAAAAAACAAAAACAACTTTTCGCACCTACACTTTCAAAAAGTTTTCAAACAAATACTTCATACACTCTTAAGGACTGATACAAGAGTTACCTAGAAGTTTTCAAAACAAACTTTTTCAAAACCCACAAACACAAGAAAAGCAAACATTTTTGAAAACATAGTGAGCAAGTACCTAAGAGCCCATGGATAACCACGGATAGAAAGGGTGCTAACACCTTCCCTTTCTATAATCTACCTCCCGAACCGAGAAACATCTCGAAAAGGAATTTTGATGTGCTTTTGTCCTTTCCATGTTGGAGAACATAAAAGACGGTGGCGACTCTTGCTTACCGCGACATTTCGCGAACCAGCATTCCAAAACAGTCAGTTCTATTTCCACCGATCACAATGATATACTTGACAAAAAGCAAATTCAACTTGTTGCGTGGAGGCTTTGGTTCTACCAATCCTCTAATGAGTTCCAAATGAAAGTTTCAAGATGGTCATCCAACTAACCAATTACTAATAATTGACTTTATTTTGTGTTTTTATTTTATGTTCTTTTATGTTATGCACCATTTACTTTAACATTTATATTTGCATTTACCTTCTTGTCATTTTTATTTTGCTCACTTGAGCTTTTCTTTTTTAAGACACCTAATAATCAACATGAACCATAAAAAACTTTAATGATACTTAGACTATTTGGTTATTATCCTTGGCATTATGGAGTATTGAACTTCTTGGACTTAGGATTAGAAACCTTGGCCTATTTTGGAGACCTTGTAACCTTAATTGATATTTTGTCTGGAGTTCTTGAGGTTTACCTCAAGATATTGGGTTTTTTGTTTGTTTTGTGTGCAGGTTATTGTGATTACATACTTTGCTTTTAATATGGAATTCAACCGTATACAGCCGTTACTCTGTCCAATTTTTGTGAAGACTTAATACATTTGAAGTTTGGTTTTTTCAAGAGGTCTAGTATCTTTGCTTGCTTGGTTTCAATCCAAAGAATGGGAATTCTATCTTGACTCATAATGTCAAGTATTAGCTTCTTGTTGGTTAGATGGTTCTTCTCCCTATCTTTTACCTTATGCTTTAGGATAGTCTCTTCTTCTCCTCCCATCTTCTTTAATTTCAAAAATCTTCTCCCACCTTTTGAAAACTCTTTTTTTTTTAACTTGAACCACTTTCATAATAAACTTGGACTTTGGTCCATGCATTTTCAAAAAAATTTCATAAATAAACTTGTTGTACCCCAAAATTTTCCCTCTCATTTATCAATATTTTCCTCACAAGACTTCTTGGACTCAACACAAGATTAGGGTTTGGTCAGCTCAAGACACCTCATCTTGCACTGATTACCTAAAATTTGGGTTTGAGTTTGCACAAGGATTTTTGTACCATCAATGCTTCATGTGACTTTCATACACCATCTTGGACCCTAAGATTGCTCATGTTAAGTTTCAAGCCTTGAATCATATTTTTGCTCAGTCAATTGGACAATTGACCCAAAAATCAGCTGTATTGGGGAAAAAGTCAACCATGGCCAATTCACAGTCAAACTTCATAATTTTTGATCCACAACAACATTCTATACTCCTATGTACCATTTGCTCAAGTTTGGATCACAACTCTTGAAGAAATTTGATCAAATCATCAAAAGGGAAAAATGGTCAAAATTAGGGTTTTGACTGAGAAAGGGCAATTTCTGATTTTTAACCTAGCCAATGACCAATTGGGTTCAAACATGATTTCAAGGATTCAATGGCATCATCTTGACCTAATTACATGGTTCAAAAGATCTCAAGTTCAATGGATTGACAGATGAATTTTGCAGTCAACTGTACACTGAAAAGTTAAACTTTAACTTTTTGGTCAAAATCAAGTGTCAAGGGTCATAATTCATCAAGATATGTCAAAATATGAAACTTGTTCACCAAGAAAACCAATTTTGAAAATTAGGGTTTTGAATTTGAAAATTTTCATAACTTAGAATTTTTCTAAGTATGGAAATTTTCTTATTTTTCCCAACTTTTCACCACTTTTTCACCATGATGCAATTTGATTAAAAGAAAACTTCCAACATGAAAGTTGTAGTCTTCCATGAAATCTACAACTTTGATTCACAAAGTTTTCCCAAAAGATGCTTGGATCTCAAGTTATGAATTTGTGAATAGAGGTCCATGAACTAAATACCTTGGTGAAAATTTGCCCTAATTTAGGCAAGTTTTTGACCCAACTTCATGGACATTTTTCACCTAGTTCCAAGAGGTATCTCAAAATGAATTTCAAAGATGGATTGCAGAGCACATTGCAATATTTCTAAAATGTCCAAGAACTCTCCAAGATCATTTGTGGTTAGGGAGAATCGAATAAGAGAAATTGGCATTTTATCACTTTTGATCAAGCCATTTTTACAAGGCATCAAGTTGCAAATCCATTCCATGCTGTTTGTAAATTGAATTAAAGGTCCTAAACTCATTCTACACTCCATAATTAAATGCAAACTCAGAGGATAAGGGCTTTATCTTTTCTTTTGGAGCATTGTACAAGAGATTTTTCTATTTTTGGCATAAAGGGCACATTGCTATTTTCATAAAGGCAAGCTTTTGTAACTTTATCAACCTTGAGCCATGGACCTATTCCTTTGGTAAAAACAACTTCCACAGATATCAAGCAATGTATACCAACTCTCTGCAGCTAGCAAGCCAGCTAGTACAAGCATGTTTAGTGTGGTCACTTCACTTTTCTTTAAAAGCAAGAAAAGTTGCAAAAGTCCAAAGGCTTGCACATCTGATGAAGAGTGGACTTTGTATCCATTCTATACATATTCACAAACTTGTCACAAACTAAAACACAAATTGATAGCATCTAAAGCACCCTAAAACTCAGAAACTTCATTTTTTTGCCCAAACATCCAGCTTCTGCAAAATCCTTGTCAACTTCATTTTGGCATTTTTCTTGTTCTTGTTTTAGCATCCCTGATAGCATCCTTGTCAACATTCATGATAGCATCCCTGACCACTATTTGCACCCCCTGATTCTTGTTTTATATTTTTTGCATTTTTCTTTATATTTTCATGTGTATTACTTTTAATCATTTTTTCTGAACATTAAAAATACTAAAAAATAATTAAATATTTTTTTGCAATTTTATTTTATTTTTTATTATTCTTTTACATGGAAAATGGTTTATTTTAATAAATAGAACTTTATTTTCTTAAATAAATTGTAAATACATTTATTAAATACTATACTTTTTTTATTTTATTATTTTCCACATAAAATATTTATTTTCATACATATTTTAATTTTTAATATTTGTATATAATATTATTTATTATTTTCTTGTACAAAAATGGACAAAATAATTAATATAGAACATATATTTTCTTTAATTAAAAAATTAGGGTTTCCCCCTTTCAAAAATAATAATATTATTTTTCCTTATTTTCTAGGGTTAATTAATTTTATTTTCTCATATCTTAAACAAATACAAAACATTTTTTCCATAAATACATTGCATTGCATATTTAAATATTTGTATATTTATTCAATGCACACAATATTCAATTGGGTTGTAATAGTATTTTTAGGGTATATTTTGTGCAATATCCCCATTCAAAAACTTGTATCCCCCTTCCCATAATAATTGTTGTAATAGTTTAGTTTACATTTACGCAATTTATCGCATTTATACCATGTTTAGTAAACTAGGGTTTGCATGACAAGACCAAAAACAAACAAATAGAAAAGACCTAATCCAAGACAAATCAAATGCATGTAAAATGACACACATTGCACATAAGCACCCCTAGGGTTTCTCCCACTTGGTTGCCTAAACAAAAATGGCAATGTTACGCATGCGAAGTATCTTGGCAAAACAAAACAAAAATAAGATCATAGTCCCTCGATGATGCTATCCAAAGGTTGCCTAAAACAAAATGATCTTGGTCCCTCAAACATGCTAAGATACTTGGCAACATTGCTATCATGGTCATACGATGACCCACGCCCGTCCCGTTTAACATCCAAAGATAGGGTTGTTTACCAAATCAATGGTAAATCAACAATGTAAAAGGAATAAAAATGCATAGGAAAGATATTTGAGTAGGTATATAGATTCTAAGTTACTTGCTCCATTTCAAAACAAATCCTTGCTATTTAAAAAAAAAACACACACACACATTTCAAAACATTTTCCAAACACCTTTCAAAACATTGAAACATTTTTCAAAAGACAAACATCTTTGTATACATTCTTACGAACGAGAATCATTACAAAGATTGCCTAAACAAATGGCCTTTTTTCAAAATACTTTCAAAACCACAAAGCACCATTTCAAACAATTTCAAAGCAAAAGCAAGTGATCTAAGCAAGTAACTAAGAGCCCATGGAAAACCATGGATGAAAAGGGTGCTAGCACCTTTCCTTTTCATAATCTACCCCCGGAACTCAAGAAAACATCTCAAAGGTCTTTCCTGTGCTTTTTTACCTTTCCTTTTGGATAAAATAAAAGTCTGCGGTGACTCTTGCTAAACCGCGACATTTGCGACGAAACACAAAACCTCAAGTCAGTTCTCCCACCATATCAAAGAACTGGCGACTCTGCTGGGGAAAATTTTAAAAGTGGGGTTACCATAGGGTTTAGATCACCTTTATTTGCTTACAATTGATTTACTTGTTTGCTTTACACTTTGGTTCTATTGTCTGGGTTTGAATCCTCCACCCGGATTTAGGAAACATTATAGGTAAATAGCAATACGTTGTGGAAACTGTGCGGGGTATACCAACACGGTCTAAGCAATAGCTATGTTAGTGTGACATATTTGTGGGTACCGGTAGCCTTTGAGTCAATCAAAGAGAATATGGGACCGCTGAGTGATGTTATGAAGCACTAACAAACTTCTAGAACCTTTACTTGACCAACTTGGCCTTTTAGGATGTAGTGAGATGACCGGCTTTGGTGCAATCCAAAGTTGGTAGATACTCGATACTGCACTTATTGAGGGTTGGTTCCTTGGAATATTTCGGTCGCCAGTTAAGAGGCTTGAATTGAAACAATGAACAACGAAATAATCCAGTGATATTGAGCTCCTTAGAACCCGGTTACTATTTCTAGGACAGGTTGAGCCAACTAAACTTCAAGAGGGTACTTACCTATGAAACCCCATGCAAGCCTAAACTAGGAACTTGTGTGATTTGCTTGTACATATATACTTGTGCATAACATCATGGACATCTTGAAGCATCATATGCATCCACTAATAATTTCAAGGATTTTGGAAATTCATCTTTGTTCCTGTTTTGTAGGTTATGGTTTCACTTCGCAGGAAAACTATCCAAGTCAACCTTGTAAGAATTCCTCCACAACTCAAGGATATAGCTTCAAGGATTCCTGAGAATTCTCCATTCACCGAGAGGCATGGTCGTCTACTCAACCTAGTCACTTCCAACACAGAGGAAGAGATGATGAAGGTTCTCTTCCAGTTCTTTGACCCTTTGCATCACTGCTTCACATTTCCTGACTACTAGCTTGTGCCTACTTTGGAAGAATTCTCTCAACTCTTGAGGATTCCTATTCTCAATCAACTACCTTTCAACGGTACGGAAAGAGACCCAAAGCCAGAAGAGATCGCTCAAGCTCTGCACTTGCACTCATCTGATGTCACAACACATTTGGAAACTAGAAGTGGTGTCAAAGGCTTCTAGGAAAAGTTCTTGTTTGAGAAGGCCCAAAGCTGCTGGAACTCCTTGGACTTAAAAGCTTTTGATGAGATTGTAGCTCTTCTCATCTATGGGATGGTCTTGTTCCCTAACCCTGACCAACTCATAGATGTTAGTGCTGTCAAAATCTTCATGTCTCGCAACCCGGTACCTATATTGCTTGGGGATATCTTACACTCTTTTCACACTCGTACAATGAGGAAAAGAGGTGTTCTCATGTGTTGCACTTCTCTCCTGGCAAGATGGTTTATTTCGCATCTTCCCCAATCAGTCTTGAAGAATGAGCAAGGTTTGAGGTGGTCACAAAGGTTGATGACACTTATACATTCAGATATTCATTGGTGTTCTCGATCCAAAGAGAATGTTATCATCGTCGACCGTTGTGGGGAATTCCCTAATGGGCTCTAAGACAGTTTGGTTATGCCCGAAGGGATGGCCCACATGACATGTTGATTCAAGGCTTGGTTTTCGACTTCGACAACGACGATCAAGGACTTCGACAAAGGTTCATCCGAGCTTGGAGGATGCCAAACAAGGTAGATAGTAAGACTCTGGGACACAATAATTCCATCCCTCTTGAGCCTTACCTCAAGTGGGTACGAACCCGTGCCCAAAGTCTTATGATGCCTTACCCCTCTGTTCTCCCAGCGATTATAGAGCCTGTTAAGGAAGGAGAGGTTACATACACCATCCTACATCCTGACATGCTAACATCACTCGAATATCTATAAAGGAGTTGGATACAGCTCAAGGGAGAACATGATACTTTCGAAGCCCAATTCTACGCAAGCGAGAAGAAGGTTTTGGAACTCACTCGGTTTCTTCACGAAGAGCAGACTCTCAACACCTACATTGCACCAAAGAGGATGCACAACGTCTTTTTATCTTAGAATTTTGTATTATTTTTCCCAAGGGGCATTGATGTACTCAAATTCTATTTTATTAATATAACGTGTGTTCCTTTTTTGTTTGAAAGAAATTTGAATTTTAAAATCCTTGAAAACATTGCATGAATACATATCATTTATCATGTGTATAAACAGGTCTTTGCAACAAGTTTCCTCATCCCTTTGTTGTTTATTTCAGCAAAATGGATCTTGAACAAACGGTGAAAGACTTGCAAGCTCAGAATTCACAATTTCAACAGCTACTCTTGACCTTAGCCAAGGAGCAGGAGGAGCTCAAGACTCTACTAGAGAAAGAGAAAAAGAAGAAGAAGCCAGCCGGTGTGGTTATCATGGGCAGAAGGTTTGAGGGACAAGCCAGAAGGACCTTAGAATTTCCAACAACCTCTGATGAAGGGGAAAGAAAAGGAAAAGAAACGGCAGTGCCATCAGATTCTGAAGCAGAAGAAGAGGACTACTCCGAACAACAATACCCTCTGGCTGATGACAAATACAAACACTTGGAAGAGCGTCTAGCTGCTATGGAAGTACAAAGAGTACCTGGTCTGGATTTTGAGGAACTAGGGCTGGTGTTAGGAATAGTAATCCCTCCTAAGTTTAAAGTGCCACTATTTTCCAAGTATGATGGGGTGTCTTGTCCCAAAATGCACCTACGATCTTATGTCAGGAAAATTCAGCCACATTCTACTGACAAAGACTCGTGGGTCCACTTTTTCCAGGACAATTTATCAGGAACGCAACTTGATTGGTTCTACCAGTTGGAGAGGGATGATGTCCATAATTGGGAAGACTTGGCAGCCGCCTTCTATAAACAGTATCAATATGTTGTACCCCAAAATTTTCCCTCCCATATTCTTCAAGATTTGCAAAGAGCATGCTTCAAAATCTCCCCAAGGGTTGCACAGTTCAAAGGCCTCCTAACAGGCAAAAACTAGGGTTTTGGTTCTGACAAAGAAATTGAAGTTTTCAAGGGTCCAATCAAGTCCCACATGCCTACAAACATGGTCAAGCATCCTCATACCAAGTTTCAAGACTTACAGCACAAAATTGCACAGTCAAAAACCCTAATTGCACTACAGTCAACTGTAGGGGCAAAATGGTCATTTGACAATCAAAAGTCCAAATTTTTGGTCAACATCTCATTTTGAAGCCACAAATATCATTTGATCAATGCTTGATCATGATTCTCAAAGCTTGGCTCAAAAAGTCTCAAGATGCAAAAGTTTCCATATTTGGACAGTTGAAAAAGTCAACTGTAACTTGACCAAGGCATAACTTCCACATGGTTTATCAGAAAAATTCCATCCAAAGCTAATTTTGAAGAGAAAGACATTTCCTACAACTCCTCTTCATACTTCAAGTCCAAGAGATTCTCTCACAAAAAGTTATCAATTTCAACATTATAGGTCATTTTCAAAAGTCAACAAAAAGGGACTTTAAGTCAAAGGCCATAACTTGATATTGGTAAATCAAAATGATATGGGACCAAAGGCATTGGTTAGAGGACTCAAAGGCCTTTCCAAAATGTCCAAGAACATGAGCAAAGCTTAAAAATTGAGTAAGTTATGCCTTGTGGAAGTTGGGAAATTTTTGGATATTTTGAAAAGTCAACATTGCTTCAAAAGTCTTAAAATTGCTAATGGGCCTCTTTTTCTTCCAAAATCCATCATCCAAAACATGTGCACGACCATTTGGCCCAAAGGGAAGTTTTTTATCATTTTTATTTATTTATTTGGATTTTTAATTATTAATAATTCATTTAATTAAAATAAATAGGTGGAAAATATCAAAGCAAGTCAACCAAATCTTTTTGTGCATAGGATAACTTCAGATTTTCGTGCATTACTAGATAGGGAAAGAATCCATGTGATTGAACATGATTTGGTAGCAAATATGCATGAAAAGATTTGAAAATTATGGCATGGAAAATCAAATATTTTCTTATCAATTCATGGATCCTTTGGACAAAAAACTCAACCCTAATCATTCCATACATAAGCATGAAGCCAACCCTAATGCCAAGGACCAAAAAGCTGCGCCAGAAAAGTACAACAAGGCTTGAGTTTTTTGTCAAAAAAGTGAAAACTAAAAACCCTATTCTAGCACGATTCAGAGGCCAAGAGTAATTCCAATAGCTTGCAAAAGTGTCAAGGAAGCTTCCTGCATTGTTTTTCAACCCTTACACGCCCAGAATTGGTATAGGGGATTCAAACTGTTTTCAATTTTATGCATAATCGTGTTTTAATATTCAAGCATTTCTATTGCATTTTTTTCATGGATTCATACTAATTGGGTGATTCTGAAGCTAACTGCATACTTTGATTGAATTTTCGTGCACCATTGAAGAATTCACCATTAAAGGACATTAGGGTTCTTCAAGTTTTAAATTAGGCGTTTCTAGCTACTGTAAAATTGAGACACCATAATACCATGGTTGAATTCAGAAAGCTTGGACGGTTCTAATGCAATGCTCGCGCCTAATTTATATAGCGCCATGGCCTATTCGCTATTATTGGAAACTGTATGTTTTGAGGGGGTTCAAAACCCCCGCTAACCCTTTTATGTTTCAGGAAAAAACACAGCCAAGGAAGAAGAAGGATATGTGGCAAGCGATGGTTGGTTCATTTAAAATCTTAGCGCGTTTTTTGTGTTAATGCTATTAACGTGTTTTATTCCATATATTATTTGTTGCCCACTAATACTACAAAGAAAGCCAATAGCGCAGATGGTGGATGCGTTGTCATGTAACCACTGGGACCTGGGTTCGATTCCCAGGTCCCTCACCTTGTTCTATATTTTTCGTTTCAGTGTGATCTCATGCAATTTCCCCTCAAAGGCCTACCATACACTCCTCCTCCAGGCGTGCCACGCGCTTAGTGATACCAATCTAAAGGCCTATGATCTGAAGAACATGGTGGACATGAGTCAACGCCTATGCACGCTACCCTGGAAAGTCAATAAGGCCAAGGATAATTGGGCCATAATTGCTACAACAAACCCTCCAATTGGGGACAGAACCCCCCAAGGTTTGCTATTTCTTTTATATTTTTCATTTTTTATTTGATTCAATTATTTCCTTTTTTAATTAATTTCTTTAATTTAGTTTATTTTCATAAAAATATAAAAACAATAGAAAAATCAGAAAAGACAAAAAAAATATATTTTATGTTAGTATTTTGTAAATAAATATCATTAATTAATTTAGCTTTGTAAAATGAGGTTTAATTCAAACATTTTTCAATAAACCTAAAATTGGTAGAATTAGGGTTTCAAGCATTTGTTATCTTTTTTCCTTTTTTCACCATATTAATTATTAATTCTTAATTAGTTATTTTTGTAAATACTTGCAATTAATTAATTAGATTTAATTTTAGGTTAAAGTTTAATATTTTATTAATAAATAAAAGTTGTAGGATTAGGGTTAATTAGTTAATTTCATTTAATTCACATAAAAACCATAAATACAAAAATCTCAAAAAAAAACAATTTCTTTTCATTTTAATTTTATTAATTTAATAATTTAATTTAATTCCATTAAAAAGGGTCCAACGCCCTCGCTTCCAATTTTAATTCCAATTCGCGCATTTTATTTATTTCCTTCTTGTAAATATTAATGTAATTCTCCCAAAGCCTTGTAAACTCGGACATTTTATTTCTCGCACTTTATTTACTTTCTGTCAAATCGGGTCCTGGATTTTAATTTGGCGATGTGGACCCGCGCCTTTGTAATAGTTTAGAACTTTTAATTTCCGCAACCTTTTTTAACTGTTAAATAATTGCATGCAAGAATGAATGGCCTAAAATAAAAACAAACGCATATATCACTTTGACATGAACAAGATAAATGCAAATGAACATGACACACAAATCACACACCACCCCTAGGGTACGCCTCACTGTTGCCTTGCCTCGAAAGGTGATCGTCGAGTAGAGGATGTCTTAGTAAGTCCTCATGATCCGGGAACCTGGCATGAGGGTAGCTTCTAAGGTGTCTTCCCATTGCTCTGGTGATCACCATGTTCCGAACCTCGAATTGACCCGAACACCTCCAACGATGGTGCTACCTACCTCTCAATGGTGGGCTGACACTACTTTAAAGGACATTTACACAGACGAATTCCTTAGGGTAGGTAGACAACTCTAGATACTTGCTCTAAATTTCAAAACAAATCAAAATACTTTTCAAACAGACACCTTTTCAAAAAGCTTTCGAAAGCAATTTTTCAAACACTCTTGAGGACCGATACAAGAGTCGAACTGGAATTTTCAAAGAAACTTTTTAAAAAACCCACAGTTGAAAAGCAAACAAACCAATTTTGAAAACACAAATGAGCAAGTATCTAAGAGCCCATGGATAACCATGGATAGAAAGGGTTCTAACACCTTCCCTTTCTATAACCTACCTCCCGAACCGAGAGCAATCTCTTTAAGGAATTTTTCTATGCTTTTGTCCTTTCCATTTGGAGAAAATAAAAGACGGTGGCGACTCTTGCTTCCGCGACATTTTGCAAACCAGCATAAACAGTCAGTTCCAGATCCACCGATCACACAATACAACACCGATTTGGCACCAATCCGTACTCAACTACAGAGTATGGCCATGGTATCAAATGAGGGCTTCAAAGACTATGCCCAAAAGTGGAGGGATTTAGCCGGAAGGGTGCAACCACCTTTATCTGAAAGGGAGCTAGTGGACATGTTCCTGGGAACTCTATCAGGTCCTTTCTTTAATCATCTGATTGGAAGTTCCTCTACAGGGTTCACTGATTTGATTTTAACTGGCGAGAGGATAGAAGCTGGTATAAGAAGCGGGAAAATTCAGAAAGACACGTCTACCTCTGCTGCTGTAAAAAATCCCTTCACTGGAAAGAAGGAATTGCCTGTTGTCTATGCTCAGAGGAATCAGGGAAGAACTGAGCGTCGACCAATGGTGGGGGCCGTTATGATTCAAAAGTCTGCGTCAGACCAGCCAAGAAATAACCAGCTGAGAAATAACTAGCAAAGGGTGGAAAGGCCAGTACGACAATTCACCAAGATTAACATGACTCCAACTCAAGTCCTACCACATCTTCTAAAGTTGAATTTGGCCATGCTAAAAGAGGCCCCTAAAAATCCCAATACTGCATCTCCCCACTACCATCCGAATGCCAGGTGCGCATACCATTCTGAAAGTCCAGGGCACGACACCGACAACTGTTGGGCTCTGAGGAACAAAATTCAAGATTTGATTGATGCGAAGGAAGTTGAATTTGAAGCGCCTGAGAAACCGAATATTATCTCTGCTCCGATGCCTAGGCATGGATACAATGCTAATGCTGTTGATGAAGACTTATTTGTTGCCATTGTGAATGAACTGATAACTCTACTCCCGACCATCAAGTTGAATCTGTTGAAGGCTGGTATTTTCCTAGGTTGTGACAAGGATTGCCATGTCTACCTATCCTCATCATTTGACTTCCCTCTGTTGAAAAAAGGTATCCAACAACTGATTGATAATCAAGAAATTTTGTTTGAGAAAGCTCATGTTTCACCCGTTCCAGTGAAAGAAGTTTCAATAATAACCATATACGCCAATCCTTCAAGGGTTCCTAAACAACCCATTAGGATTACATTTGCTCCAGTGACTACTCCGCTTAAGATAACAATGACCGGGCCAATCCCATACAAATCAGATAAAATGGTACCATGGAATTATGGTGGAGAAATCTACTACCATGGTGTCAAATAGATTGAACAGACTGTCGAAGAAGATAGCCCCGAAGAGGACAATTCTGACATCAGTAACATTTCCAAAACAAGCAAAATTACCTGCAGTGGGAGAATTTTCTCTCCAGAGATTTCCCCTCCAAAGGCAGTCTTTGGACCCGTGGCCATTCCGAAGATTACCTCTGTACTGGTGATTGTACCTACATGCGTACCTACCGACAAAGAAGACAATACAATTCCTATCCCTACTTCTACTGCTGAGAATAAAGGAAAGAATGTTCAAGAGGAGCCTGTCCTGACGAAGGCTCAATCACTAGTTATTCCTGAAACATCCAAGAAGGAGATGGAAGAAATCCTGAGGACCATTAAGAAAAGTGATTATGATGTGGTTGAACAACTGGGGCAGACCCCCTCCAAAGTCTCTATGTTAGCCTTGTTGTTGTGCTCTGAAGCACATGCTAAAGCTTTGGTAAAATTTCTGAAGACAACTCATGTGCCGCAAGAGACGTCTGTGGATCAATTCCAAGAGTGTGTGGCAAGTTTGACAGCTGACAATGGCCTGGGTTTCTCTGATGCTAGCTTGACCTCAAAAGGGAGAAAACACAACGAAGCACTACATGTCTCGGTGGAGTGTAGGGGGACGACCCTAGCCCATGTCTTGGTATATACCAGATCATCTCTGAACGTCTTGCCAAAGAAAGCTCTGGATAGATTGGATTGTGAGGGGCTGACATTAAAACCCAGCAACATAATTGTGAGAGCATTTGACGGCTCTAAAAGGATGGTCCATGGAGAGGTGGACATCCCGATCAAGGTGGGAACCCAGATGTTCAATTCAACATTCTACATGTGGACATCCGTCCTTCTTACTCTTGTCTGTTGGGACGCTCCTGGATTCACAATGCCAATGCGGTCACCTAACCTTTGCATCAGATGCTGAAGTACCCCGTCCAAGGGAAGATCATAATTGTCCATGGGGAAGAGGAATACATGATTAGTCATATGAATTCTTTCCGATATGTAGAGTTGATGGCGAATTCATTGAAACCCCTTTCCAACATTTTGAAGAAGTCTCTCAGGAAATAGCAGCGACTAAGGCGGTATCCTCAACTCCTATGATCACAAGACCTGCACCTCGGATGTCATCTCTCAAGGATGCAAAGGCAGTAATTGAAGAAGGGGGTGCACCAACTGGGGGAAACTTCTAGAATTTCCCTATAAATCAGACAAATTCGGCTTGGGATTTACTTCGACTGCTCAGGAGGCCGTGCGCCGCGCCCGTGCCGGAGGGCCACCTGTGAAGATCAGCCACCAAGGGGTTAATTCACTAGAGGACAGTGAAGAAGATGGCAGCTTGGAAGACTGGATATTTCCTACTGTCGGTGGAGGACTATGCAACTGGGAAGCCAAAGATTTCATCCCAATTACTTTCATACCGCAGTAATTTATCTTTTACATTTCTGTTGGACTTGTAATAATTCACAAACAATTCGTACTTTTTCAACCTTGTGTCTTACCCGAGGCACAACGGTCCATTTGTAAGGGTTCTTATTTCATTTTCATATGTCATTTCAATGAATCATGGACACTTTTTCATATATAAACCTTTTGTGCTCATTGTATTTCTTTTACATTTTATCGTTTTAATATGGCTATACCCTTACACACACCCACACTCACAAATGCAGGTACCCTTCCATTCCGGAACCCATGGGTAACGATACTGCTATAGCCTTCAGTGAGTCTGAAGATCTGATCTACCAAACCGAATACGAAGGTAAGGAAGATTGTGAGGTGCCAGGAGAATTGGCCAGACTATGACAACAAGAGGAAAGGCCTATTCAACCTCATGAGGAGCTGTTGGATACAATCAACTTGGGTACCGAGGACGATAAAAAGGAAATCAGAGTGGGTGCCAATCTAGAGCCGAGTGTCAAGGAGCTCCTAATTCAGTTGTTGCATGATTATGTTGAGATCTTTGCCTGGTCATACGAAGACATGTCGGGACTTGAAACAGACATTGTGGTACACCGTCTACCCACAAGAGAAGACTGTCCACCAGTGAAGCAAAAAGTCTGCCGCATGAGACCTGACATGTCAGAGAAGATCAAAGCAGAAGTTATGAAGCAGTTCAATGCTGGATTTCTGGCTGTTACTTCCTATCCACAATGGGTTGCTAACATTGTTCCCGTGCCTAAAAAGGACGGCAAAGTGAGAATGTGCATGGATTATAGAGATTTAAACAGGGTCAGCCCTAAAGATGATTTTCCACTTCCGCACATCGACATCCTGGTTGACAATACAGCTCAGCACAAAGTATTTTCTTTCATGGACGGATTCTCAGGCTATAACCAGATCAAAATGGCACCTGAGGACATGGAGAAAACTACATTTGTCACACAGTGGGGTACGTTCTGCTACAAAGTGATTCCATTCGGACTGAAGAATGTTGGGGCAACCTATCAACGTGCCATGGTAGCTTTGTTTCATGATATGATACATCATGAGATAAAGGTCTACGTAGATGACATGATAGCCTGATCATAAACTGAAGAAGAACACCTTGATCACTTGCAAAAGTTGTTTGTCAGGTTGAAGGAGTACAAGCTAAGATTGAATCCAAACAAGTGCATATTCGGAGTCCGGTCTGGTAAACTCTTGGGTTTCATCGTCAGCAACAAAGGCATCGAGGTTGATCCTGCCAAAGTAAAAGCTATACAAGAAATGCCTTCTCCTCGCACTGAGAAGGAGGTCTGAGGTTTCTTGGGACGCCTAAACTACATTGCTAGGTTCATTTCTCACCTAACATCTACTTGTGAACCAGTCTTCAAGCTGTTGAAGAAAGATCAGGTAGTTAGATGGAATGATGACTGTCAGATTGCTTTCGATAAAATCAAGGAATATTTACAAGAGCCTCCTGTCTTGATGCCGCCAATCGAAGGAAGACCGTTAATCATGTATTTAACCGTCTTAGAAAACTCAATGGGGTGCGTATTGGGGCAGCATGACGAGTCTGGCCGAAAAGAGCATGCCAGTTATTACCTTAGCAACAAGTTTACCGACTGTGAAACCAGATATTCACTGCTCGAGAAAACTTGTTGCGCTTTGGTATGGGATGCTCGCCAGCTAAGACAGTATATGGTGACTCATACCACTTTGCTGATATCTAAGATGGATCTGATCAAATACATCTTCGAGAAGCCTGCTTTGTCTGGAAGGATAGCTAGACGGCAGATGATCCTGACAGAATATGACATACAATACACGACCCAAAAATCTATAAAGGGCAGTGTGCTAGCTGATCATTTGGCCCATCAAGCTGTAGAAGATTATCAATCCATGAAGTTTGACTTCCCTGACGAAGACATCATGACATTGGACAATGTTGAAGATTTCAGACCATATGACGAACCTGAACAAGGATCCCGATGGACCTTGTACTTTGATGGGTCATCCAATGCGCTTGGTAACAGTATCAGTGTTGTACTTATATCTTCGGAAGGATGCCATACTCCTTTCACTGCCAGACTTTGCTTCAACTGTACGACCAACATGGCAGAATATGAAGCATGCATCTTTGGACTCAAGGCTTCCATAAACTTGGGAATGAAATATTTAGTTGTGTTTGGGGATTCATCTTTGGTCATCAGTCAGATCAAAAGAGAATGGGATACTAAGCATCCAAACCTCATCCCTTACAGAGAACATGTTTTGACATTGTTACCACATTTCGAGCAGATTACCTTCGAGCACTTCCCGCGAGAAGAAAATCAGCTAGCAGATGCTCTAGCTACAATGTCATCCATGTTTAAACTTAATTAGGATAATGAGGCTCCCCAGATCACCATTGAACGGATGGACGAACCAACGCACTGTCACGAGATTAATACCGAAGAAGTAGTGGACCAGCCTTGGTTCCATGAAGTCAAAAGATATCTCGAGGCTCAAGAATACCCTGAAGGAGCTTCAGTCAATGACAAAAAGTTCTTAAGGAGATTCTCAGCTAAGTTCTTCCTAAGTAATGGCATCTTGTACAAATGCAATCATGATTCTATTCTGCTCCGTTGTGTGGACAAGATTGAAGCTGAAAGGATTATGGCTAAATTGCATGAAGGTACCTTCGGCACTCACTCTAGCGGGCATACGATGGCAAAGAAGATTCTACGGGCAGGCTATTATTGGTCTACCATGAAAGCAGACTGCTATCAACACTCCCAGACCTGCCATAAATGTCAAATCTATGCAGATAAGGTGCACGTGCCTCCGGTTCCTCTAAATGTCTTAACAGCTCCTTGGCCCTTCGCTATGTGAGGAATCGACATGATTGGGGAGATCAAGCCTACAGCCTCCAATGGACACCGCTTCATTCTGGTGGCCATTGATTACTTCATAAAGTGGGTCGAAGCAGCTTCCTTCGCATCCGTTACTAAGAATGTTGTTGCCCGCTTCATCAAGCAGAACCTTATTTGTCGGTACGGTATCCCAGCAAGGATCATCACTGATAACGGTACAAACCTTAACAATACTATGATCACCGCCTTGTACGAGCAGTTCAAGATTCAACACCACAATTCATCCCTCTATCGGCCAAAGATGAATGGTGTTGTTGAAGCTGCGAACAAAAACATCAAAAAGATCATACAGAAAATGACAGTCACCTACAAGGACTGGCATGAGATTCTACCGTTTACTCTCCACGGGTACCATACCATGGCTCGCACATCAACTGGGGCAACACCCTATTCTTTGGTTTATGGCTTGGAGGCTATTTTACCTATTGAGGTTCAGATCCCCTCTTTAAGAATCATGAAGGATGCAGGTTTGAATGAAGACGATTGGATTCAAAACTGACTTGATCAGTTGAACTTAATTGACGAAAAGAGGCTTACTGTTGTTTGTCATGGTCAGACATATCAAAAGCGGATGATCAAGGCTTTCAACAAAAAAGTCATACGCCAAGTGTATCAAGTTGGAGATCTAGTGATCAAGCGCATCATCTTGCCACAAAGTGATCCCAGAGGAAAATGGACTCCTACTTACGAAGGATCATTTGTAATCAAGAACATCTTTTCTGGTGGGGCAATGATCCTAACCACCATGGATGGCGACGACCTGCCACACCCTGCGAACGCAGACATAGTCAAAATATACTACGCATAAAAGATCCGCTAGGTTGACACACCTAGGCAAGACAAGGGCATCCCGGTGAACCAAAAAGGTTCGGGCAAAAATTAGGGATAAACAAAAAAATCTATACACCCGGCAAGTTGAAAACCTGAAAGGGCGACTTGGGCAAAAAAAGGGTTTCCCGGTGAATCGAAAACCCGAAAGGGCGGTTCAGGAAAAAGTTAGGGAATTAAAGCGTATGACTATGTCTCGTCGGATCACTTTAAGGACAATCTCTTCACAGACAAACCTGAAGCTTTTGATCAATCCAATCATCTTCGGACGAAGCAACAAATGGACAAGATATTCAGAGATATGAAGGCTATAGCAGAATGGGAACCCCATGGGATTTTTTACACATAGCTATTTTTCTTTGTATACAATTTTTCTCATTTTTTATGACACCATCCTCTTACTAGGATATCTGTCTCCTTTGTACAAAATACTTATTTAAAGTAAATACAAAGATATCTCCTCAAAGTACAAAAAATTATTTGTCCTTTTCTTTTTACACTTGTGTTTTATTTGCAAAAACGTCCAATGATTCATTAATGAACATATGCATTTGAACATAATTACTGTTTACAAATAAACAGGATGAAAAAGAACAATTACTGACAGGTTGAAAGGTTAGGAAAACATCTTCAGGCTATTCCATGAGCAATCCTTACAGTATGTCATTAAGATCCCCAGCGGAGCCAAAGTTTCAAACTGTTAATCCCCAGCAGAGCCAAAACTTTGAGCTACAAATCCCCAGCGGAGCTGAAATTTCCAACTATCAATCCCCAGCGGAAACCATTCAGTTGCTCCAAATTCCCCAGCAAGTTATTTTGAAGCCTGAAAACCAACCAGACAACAAATTCTGATAACTCCCCAGCAGGATAGCTTTCTTCCCCACAGAGTTTTCATTGCTCCCCAATAAAATGAAGATTATCATTCTTATTTCCTAGCAAAACAAGGATTCCCTTTGTGTAATCCTCAGTAGAAGTCAGCAAAGTTCTCTGGATTCCCCAAGCAGATTACTCAAGCAGTATTTGGCATTACTCTCACAACAGAATTTCTGTCAAAACTCCGACATTAAGACATGAAGGATCCCTGTATCCCCAGAAAAGTCATCAATGATTTTTAATCCCCAACAGTCGCCAAGGATTTCTTATCCTCATCAGTCAAGGATTTATTTTCCTCAATAATACAGCACATCAGCTTACATGCGCATACATTTCATTCATATATCATAAACATTGATAAAGAACATTTATTGCATCATACATTTCATGCAACATAACTTTGTGTTTCAGCTGAGATTTTACCCTTTTCAGGATAAGATTAACAGCTACCATTAACAACGTTCAAAGATTCTAGATACAGTACAGATACACTCCAGACAAGGAAGTCATTCTGTTACTCATTCAGATCTAGCTTTCAGATACAGTACAGATACACTCCAGAAAAGGAAGTCATTCTATTACTCATTCAGATCCAGCTTTCAGATATAGTACAGATACGCTCCAGACAAGGAAGTCATTTTGTTACTCGTTCAGATCCAGCTTTCAGATACAGTATAGATACGCTCCAGACAAGGAAGTCATTTTGTTACTCATTCAGATCCATCTTTCAGATACAGTACAGATACACTCCAGACACGAAAGTCTTTCTGTTACTCGTTCAGATCCAGCTTTCAGATACAGTATAGATATGCTCTAGATACAGATGCCATTCTGTTACTCATTCAGATCCAGCTTTCAGATACAGTACGGATACACTCCAGACACGGAAGTCATTCTATTACTTATTCAGATTCAATTTCGGATACACTCCAGACACAGACGCTATTCTATTGCTCATACAGATTCAGTCTCCAGATACAGTTCAGATACATTCCAGATATGGACACCATTCTGATACTCATTCTTTTGACTTACAACTTACAACTTAACAAACATTATTGGATGGCATCTACAAGCCCATCTCCAACAATATTCTATCACATCTCCAAATGGCATCTTTAAGCCCATTCCCTCAACTACACTTTGACGAGTGCAAATTTACGGGCACTCTAGTGTCCAATCATCTTTTACCTTCAAGTCACGAACGACAAAACTCGCCAATCCAACTCTTCAGGTTCAAAAAGATTGAACAGGGGCAGCTGTTGTACCCAAAAAAATTTCCTCTCATTTATCAAGATTTTCCTCATAATACTTCTTGGACTCAACACAAGATTAGGGTTTGGTCAGCTCAAGACACCTCAACTTGCACTGATAACCTAAAATTAGGGTTTGAGTTTGCACAAGGATTTTTGGACCATCAATGCTTCATGTGACTTTCATACACCATCTTGGACCCCTAAGATTGCTCATGTTAAGTTTCAAGCCTTGGATCATATTTTTGCTCAGTCAATTGGACAGTTGACCCAAAAATCAGCTGTATTGGGGAAAAAGTCAACCATGGCCAATTCACAGTCAAACTTCATAATTTTTTATCCACAAAAACATTCTAGACTCCTATGTACCATTTTCTCAAGTTTGGATCACAACTCCTCAAGAAATTTGATCAAATCATCAAAAGGGCAAAATGGTCAAAATTAGGGTTTTGACTAAGAAAGGGCAATTTCTGATTTTTAACCTAGCCAATGACCAATTGGGTTCAAACATGGTTTCAAGGATTCAATCGCATCATCTTGACCTAATTACATGGTTCAAAAGATCTCAAGTTCATTGGATTGACAGATGAATTTTGTAGTCAATTGTACACTGAAAAGTCAAACTTTGACTTTTTGGTCAAAATCAAGTGCCAAGGGTCATAATTCATCAAGATATGTCAAATAATGAAACTTTTTCACCAAGAAAACCAAATTTGAAAATTAGGGTTTTGAATTTGAAAATTTTCATAACTTAGAATTTTTCTAAGTATGGAAATTTTCTTATTTTTCCCCAACTTTTCACCACTTTTTCACCATGATGCAATTTGATTCAAAGTAAACTTACAACATGAAAGTTGTAGTCCTCTATGAAATCTACAACTTTGATTCATAAATGTTTCCCAAAAGATGCTTGGATTTCAAGTTATGAATTTGTGAATAGAGGTCCATGAACTAAATAACTTAGTGAAAATTTGCCCTAATTTAGGCAGGGTTTTGACCCAACTTCATGGACATTTTTCACCTAGTTCCAAGAGGTATATCAAAATTCATTTCAAAGATGGATTGTAGAGCACATTGCAAGATTTATAAAATCTCCAAGAACTCTCCAAGATCATTTGTGGTTAGGGAGAATCGAAGAAGAGAAATTGGCATTTTATCACTTTTGATCAAGCCATTTTTACAAGGCATCAAAGTTGCAAATCCATTCCATGCTGTTTGTAAATTGAATTAAAGGTCCTAAACTCATTCTACACTCCATAATTAAATGCAAACTCAGAGGATAAGGGCTTTATCTTTGCTTTTGGAGCATTGTACAAGAGATTTTTCCATTTTTGGCATAAAGGGCACATTGTTATTTTCATAAAGGCAAGCTTTTGTAACTTTATCAACCTTGAGCCATGGACCTGTTCCTTTGGTACAAACAACTTCCACAGATATCAAGCAATGTATACCAACTCTTTGCAGCTAGCAAGCTAGCCAGTACAAGCATGTTTAGTGTGGTCACTTCACTTTTCTTCAAAAGCAAGAAAAGTTGCAAAAGTCCAAAGGCTTGCACATCTGATGAAGAGTGGACTTTGTATCCATTCTATACATATTCACAAACTTGTCACAAACTAAAACACAAATTGATAGCATCCAAAGCACCCTAAAACTCAGAAACTTTATTTTTCTGCCCAAACATCCAGCTTCTGCAAAATCCTTGTCAACTTCATTTTGGCCCGTGCGTTTTGCCTTTTAACCTTTGAAACACTTCATCCACATCATACCAAAGCTATCCAAGCCCTTGTCCAGGTTCTGTGAGCTCTCTTTCAGCCATTACCATTTTCACTTTGGAAGCTTGCAACTTGACTTCTATAGAGAGTTTTGGCCATCCACAAAGCAAGCTAGGCATTGGAATAACTTGAAGGAACTTCAAGGAAGCTCACACGATCCTCAGGCCTCACTCAAAGTCCCCACATTGTCATATCCAAATCCAGCTGAAGGAGGTATTTTTCAAAACTCTATCTCTCTATTTAGACATCCTCAAGCCACGATTTGTGAAGAAAAAATGTAGTCCTTAACTTGGTGAAGCTGTACATATGCATACTTGTCATTTATATTAACTGTGCCATGAGAATTTGAAGCTTGAAGTTCATGAAATAATTAGGTCACGAATTAGGGCTGACAAAATTCTCCCTAATCTTTGAGAGTTATGTTACAAATTTTATACCATTGGAATCGTGATATTAATTGCTACATGTTACAAGTTTTTGTTTTTATGCAAGCATTTGAGAGTTACAGTTTGAAGGAAAATACGCGTGCAAGGAGGAAGCTGGAGGACAGGGATGAAGTGCCTGGGCCTTGGGCGCCTTGGGCCTTCTGTTTTTGATTTTTGCACCCCCCCTGACCACTATTTGCACCCCCTGATTCTTGTTTTATATTTTTTGCATTTTTCTTTATATTTTCATGTTTATTACTTTTAATCATTTTTTCTGAACATTAAAAATACTAAAGATTAATTAAATATTTTTTTGCAATTTTATTTTATTTTTTATTATTTTTTTACATGGAAAATGGTTTATTTTAATAAATAGAACTTTATTTTCTTAAATAAATTGTAAATACATTTATTAAATACTATACTTTTTTTATTTTATTATTTTCCACATAAAATATTTATTTTCATACATATTTTAATTTTTAATATTTGTATATAATATTATTTATTATTTTCTTGTACAAAAATGGACAAAATAATTAATATAGAACATATATTTTCTTTAATTAAAAAATTAGGGTTTCCCCCTTTCAAAAATAATAATATTATTTTTCCTTATTTTCTAGGTTTAATTAATTTTATTTTCTCATATCTTAAACAAATACAAAACATTTTTTTCCATAAATACATTGCATTGAATATTTAAATATTTGTATATTTATTTAATGCACACAATATTCAATTGGGTTGTAATAGTATTTTTAGGGTTTATTTTGTGCAATATCCCCATTCAAAAACTTGTATCCCCATTCCCATAATAATTGTTGTAATAGTTTAGTTTACATTTATGCAATTTATCACATTTATACCATGTTTAGTAAACTAGGGTTTGCATGACAAGACCAAAAACAAACAAATAGAAAAGACCTAATCCAAGACAAATCAAATGCATGTAAAATGACACACATTGCACACAAGCACCCCTAGAGTTTCTCCCACTTGGTTGCCTAAACAAAAATGACCATGTTACGTATGCGAAGTATCTTGGCGAAACAAAACAAAAATAAGATCATAGTCCCTCGATGACATTATCCAAAGGTTGCCTAAAACAAAATGATCTTGGTCCCTCAAACATGCTAAGATACTTGGCAACATTGCTATCATGGTCATACGATGACCCACGCCCGTCCCATTTAACATCCAAAGATAGGGTTGTTTACCAAATCAATGGTAAATCAACAATGTCAAAGCAATAAAAGTGCATAGGAAAGACATTTGAGTAGGTATATAGCTTCTAAGTTACTTGCTCCATTTCAAAACAAATCCTTGCTATTTTTAAAAAAACAAACAAACACACACACACATTTCAAAACATTTTCCAAACACCTTTCAAAACATTGAATCATTTTTCAAAAGACAAACATCTTTGTATACATTCTTACGAACGAGAATCATTACAAAGATTGCCTAAACGAATGGCCTCTTTTCAAAATACTTTCAAAACCACAAAGCACCATTTCAAACAATTTCAAAGCAAAAGCAAGTGATCTAAGCAAGTAACTAAGAGCCCATGGAAAACCGTGGATGAAAAGGGTGCTAGCACCTTCCCTTTTCATAATCTACCCCACGAACTCAAGAAAACATCTCAAAGGTCTTTCCTGTGCTTTTTTACCTTTCCTATTGGATAAAATAAAAGTCGGTGGCGACTCTTGCTAAACCGCGACATTTGCGACGAAACGCAAAACCTCAAGTCAGTTCTCCCACCGTATCAAAGAACTGACGACTCTGCTGGGGAAAATTTTAAAAGTGGGGTTACCTTAGGGTTTAGATCACTTTTATTTGCTTACAATTGATTTACTTGTTTGCTTTACACTTTGGTTCTATTGTTTGGGTTTGAATCCTCCACCCGGATTTGGGAAACATTATAGGTAAATAGCAATACGTTATGGAAACTGTGCGGGGTATACCAACACGTTCTTAGCAATAGCTATGTTAGTGTGACATATTTGTGGGTACCGGTAGCCTTTGAGTCAATCAAATAGAATACGGGGCCGCTGAGTGATGTCATGAAGCACTAACGAACTTCTAGAACCTTTACTTGACAAACTTTGCCTTTTAGGATGTAGTGAGATGACCGGCTTTGGTGCAGTCCGAAGATGGTAGATATTCGATACTACACTCATTGAGGGTTGGTTCCTTGGAATATTTCGGTCGCCAGTTAAGAGGCTTGAATTGAAACAATGAACAAGGAAATATTCCAGTGATATTGATCTCCTTAGAACCCAGTTACTATTTCTAGGACAGGTTGAGCCAACTAAACTTCAAGAGGGTACTTACCTATGAAACCCCATGCAAGCCTAAACTAGGAACTTGTGTGATTTGCTTGTACATATATACTTGTGCATAACATCATGGACATCATGAAGCATCATATGCATCCACTAATCATTTCAAGGATTTTGGAAATTCATCTTTGTTCCTGTTTTGTATGTTATGGATTCACTTCACAGGAAAACTATCCAAGTCCACCTTGTAAGAATTCCTCCACAACTCAAGGAGCTAGTTCAAGGATTCCTGATAATTCTCCATTCACCGAGAGGCATGGTTGTCTACTCAACCTAGTCACTTCCAACATAGAGGAAGACATGATGAAGGTTCTCTTCCAGTTCTTTGACCCTTTGCATCACTGCTTCATATTTCCTGACTATCAGCTTGTGCCTACTTTGGAAGAATTCTCTCAACTCTTGAGGATTCCTATTCTCAATCAACTACCTTTCAACGGTACAGAAAGAGATCCATAGCCAGAAGAGATTGCTCAAGCTCTGCACTTGCACTCATCTGATGTCACAATACATTGGGAAACTAGAAGTGGTGTCAAAGGCTTCTTGGAAAAGTTCTTGTTTGAGAAGGCCCAAAGCTGCTGGAACTCCTTGGACTTAAAATCTTTTGAGGAGATTGTAGCTCTTCTCATCTATGGGATGGTCTTGTTCCCTAACCCTGACCAACTCATAGATGTGAGTGTTGCCAAAATCTTTATGTCTCGCAACCCGGTACCTACATTGCTTGGGGATATCTTACACTCTTTTCACACTCGTACAATGAGGAAAAGAGGTGTTCTCATGTGTTGCACTCCTCTCATGGAAAGATGGTTTATTTTGCATCTTCCCCAATCAGTCTTGAAGAATGATCAAGGTTTGAGGTGGTCATAAAGGTTGATGACACTTACACATTCAGATATTCATTGGTGTTCTCGATCCAAAGAGAATGTTATCATCATCGACCGTTGTGGGGAATTCCCTAATGTCCCTCTACTTGGCATTAGGGGAGGCATCACTTACAACCCCTGCTTGGCTCTAAGACAGTTTGGTTATACTCGAAGAGATGGCCCACATGACATGCTGATTCAAGGCTTCATTTTCGACTTCGACAACAACGATCAAGGACTTCAACAAAGGTTCATCCGAGCTTGGAGGATGCCAAACAAGGTAGATAGTAAGACTCTGGGACACAATAATTCCATCCTTCTTGAGCCTTACCTCAAGTGGGTACGAACCCGTGCCCAAAGTCTTATGATGCCTTACCCCTCTGTTCTCCCAGTGATTATAGAGCCTGTTAAGGAAGGAGAGGTTCCATACACAATCCTACATCCTGACATGCCAACATCACTCGAAGATCTACAAAGGAGTTGGATACAGCTCAAGGGAAAACGTGATACTTTCGAAGCCCAATTCTACGCAAGCGAGAAGAAGGTTTTGGAACTCACTCGGTTTCTTCACGAAGAGTAGACTCTCAACACCTAGATTGCACCAAAGAGGATGTGTAACGTCTTTTTATCTTAGAATTTTATATTATTTTGCCCAAGGGGAATTGATGTACTAAAATTCTATTTTATTAATATAACGTGTGTTCCTTTTTTGTTTGAAACAAATTTGAATTTTCAAGTTCTTGAAAACATTGCATGAATACATATCATTTATCATGTGCATAAACAGGTATTTGCAAAAAGTTTCCTCATCCCTCTGTTGTTTATTTCAGCAAAATGGATCTTGAACAAACGGTGAAAGACTTGCAAGCTCAGAATTCACAATTTCAACATCTACTCTTGACCTTAGCCAAGGGGCGGGAGGAGCTCAAGACTCTTCTAGAGAAAGAGAAAGAGAAAAAGAAGAAGAAGCTAGACGGTGTGGTTATCATGGGCAGAAGGTTTGAGGGACAAGCCAGAAGGACCTTAGAATTTCCAACAACCTCTGATGAAGGGGAAAGAAAAGGAAAAGAAACGGCAGTGCCATCAGATTCTGAAGCAGAAGAAGAGGAAGAAGAGGACTACTCCAAACAAAAATACCCTCTGGCCGATGACAAATACAAACACTTGGAAGAGCGTCTAGCTGCTATGGAAGTACAGAGAGTACCTGGTCTGGTTTTTGAGGAACTAGGGCTGGTGTTAGGAATAGTAATCCCTCCTAAGTTTAAAGTGCCACCATTTGCCAAGTATGATGGGGTGTCTTGTCCCAAAATGCACCTACGATCTTATGTCAGGAAAATTCAGCCACATTTTGCTGACAAAGACTTGTGGGTCCACTTTTTCCAGGATAGTTTATCAGGAACGCAGCTTGATTGGTTCTACCAGTTGGAGAGGGTTGATGTCCATAATTGGGAAGACTTGGCAGCCTCCTTCTATAAACAATATCAATACAACACTGATTTGGCACCAACCCGTACTCAACTATAGAGTATGGCCATGGTATCAAATGAGGGCTTCAAAGACTACGCCCAAAAGTGAGAGATTTAGCCAGAAGGGTGCAACCACCTTTATCTGAAAGGGAGCTAGTGAACATGTTCCTGGGAACTCTATCAGGTCCTTTCTTTAATCATATAATTGGAAGTTCCTCTGCAGGGTTCACTGATTTGATTTCAACTGGCAAGAGGATAGAAGCCGGTATAAGAAGCAGGAAAATTCAGAAAGACGCGTCTACCTCTGCTGCTGTAAAAAAGCCCTTCACTAGAAAGAAGGAAGTGCCTGCTGTCTATGCTCAGAGGAATCAGGGAAGAACCAAGCGCTGACCAACGGTGGGGGCCGTTATGATTCAAAAGTCAGCGTCAGACCATCCAAGAAATAACCAACCGAGAAATAACCAGCAAAGGGTGGAAAGGCCAGTACGGCAACTCACCAAGATTAACATGACTCCAGCTCAAGTCCTACCGCATCTTCTGAAGTTGAATTTGGCCATGCTAAAAGAGGCCCCTAAAAATCCCAATACTGCATCTTCCCACTACCCTCCGAATGCAAGGTGCGCATACCATTCTGAAAGTCCTGGGCACGACACCGAAAATTGTTGGGCTCTGAGGAACAAAATTCAAGATTTGATTGATGCGAAGGAAGTTGAATTTGAAGCGCCTGAGAAACCGAATGTTATCTCCGCTCCGATGCCTAGGCATGGACGCAATGCTAATGGTTTTGATGAAGACTTATTTGTTGCCACTGTGGATGAACTGATAACTCTTCTCCTGACCATCAAGTTGAATCTGTTGAAGGCTGGTATTTTCCCAGGTTGGGACAAGGATTGCCATGTCTGCCTATCCTCATCATTTGACTGCCCTCTGTTGAAAAAAGGTATCCAACAATTGATTGATAATTAAGAAATTTTGTTTGAGAAAGCTCCTGTTTCACTCGTTCTAGTGAAAGAAGTTTCAATAATAACCATATACGCCAATCCTTCTAGGGTTCCTAAACAACTCGTTAGGATTACAGCTGCTCCAGTGACTACTCCGCTTAAGATAACAATGCCCGGGCCAACCCCACACAAATCAGATAAAACGGTACCATGGAATTATGGTGGAGAAATCTACTACCATGGTGTCAAACAGATTGAACAGACTGCCGAAGAAGAGATCTCCGAAAAGGACAATTCGGACATCAGTAACATTTCCAGAACAAGCAAAATTACCCGCAGTGGGAGAATTTTCTCTCTAGAGATTGCCCCTCCAAAGGCAGTCTTTGGACCCGTGGCCATTCCGAAGATTACCTCTGTACCGGTGATTGTACCTGCAAGTGTACCTACCGACAAAGAAGACAATACAATTCCTATCCATACTTCCACTGCTGAGAATAAAGAAAAGAATGTTCAAGAGGAGCCTGTCCTGACGAAGGCTCAATCACTAGTTATTCCTGAAACATCCAAGAAAGAGATGGAAGAAATCCTGAGGATCATTAAGAAAAGTGATTATGATGTGGTTGAACAACTGGAGCAGACCCCCTCCAAAATCTCTATGTTAGCCTTGTTGTTGTGCTCTGATGCACATGCTAAAGCTTTGGTAAAATTTCTGAAGACAGCTCATGTGCCGCAAGAGACGTCTGCAGATCAATTCCAAGAGTGTGTGGCCAGTTTGACAGCTGACAATGGCCTGGGTTTCTCCGATGCTAACTTGACCTCTAAAGGGAGAAAACATAACGACGCACTACATGTCTCGGTGGACTGTAGGGGGACGACCCTAGCCAATGTCTTGGTTGATACCGGATCATCTCTAAACGTCTTGCCAAAGAAAGCCCTGTATAGATTGGATTGTGAGGGGATGACATTAAAACCCAGCAACATAATTGTGAGAGCATTTGACGGCTCTAAAAGGATGGTCCATGGGGAGGTGGACATCCCGATCAAGGTGGGAACCCAGACGTTCAATTCAACATTCTTCGTGATGGACATCCGTCCTTCTTACTCTTGTCTGTTGGGACGCCCCTAGATTCACAATGTCGGTGCGATCACCTCCACTTTGCATCAGATGCTGAAGTACCCTGTCCAAGGGAAGATCATAATTGTCAACGGGGAAGAGGAATACATGATTAGTCATCTGAATTCTTTCCGATATGTAGAGTTGGATGGAGAATTCATTGAAACCCCTTTCCAACATTTTGAAGAAGTCTCTCAGGAAATAGCAGCGACCAAGGCGGTATCCTCAACTCCTATGATCACAAGACCTGCACCTCGGATGTCATCTCTCAAGGATGCAAAGGCAGTAATTGAAGAAGGGGGTGCACCAACTGGGGGCAACTTCTAGAATTTCCCTATAAATCAGATAAATTCGGTTTGGGATTTACTTCGACTTCTCAGGAGGCCGTGCGCCATGCCCGTGCCGGAGGGCCACTTATGAAGATCAGCCACCAAGGGGTTAATGCACTAGAGGACAGTGAAGAAGATGGCAGCTTAGAAGACTGGATATTTCCTACTGTCGACGGAGGACTATGCAACTGGGAAGCCAAAGATTTCATCCCAATTACTTTCATACCGCAGTAATTTATCTTTTACATTTCTGTTGGACTTGTAATAATTCACAAACAATTCGTACTTTTTCAACCTTGTGTCTTACCTGAGGCACAACGGTCCATTTGTAAGGGTTCTTATTTCATTTTCATATGTCATTTCAATGAATCATGGACGCTTTTTCATATATAAACCTTTTGTGCTCATTGTATTTCTTTTACATTTTATTGTTTTAATATGGCTATACCCTTACACACACCTACACTCACAAATGCAGGTACCCTTCCATTCCGGAACCCATGGGTAACGATACTGCTATAGCCTTCAGTGAGTCTGAAGATCTGATCTACCAAACCGAATACGAAGGTGAGGAAGATTGTGAGGTGCCAGGAGAATTGGCCAGACTATGAGAACAAGAGGAAAGGGCTATTCAACCTCATGAGGAGCTGTTGGATACAATCAACTTGGGTACTGAGGACGATAAAAAGGAAATCAGAATGGGTGCCAATCTAGAGCTGAGTTACAAGGAGCACCTAATTCAGTTGTTTCATGATTATGTTGAAATCTTTGCCTGGTCATACGAAGACATGACGGGACTTGATACAGACATTGTGGTACACCGTCTACCCACAAGAGAAGACTGTCCACCAGTGAAGCAAAAAGTCTGCCGCATGAGACCTGACATGTCAGAGAAGATCAAAGCAGAAGTTATGAAGCAGTTCAATGCTGGATTTCTGGCTGTTACTTCCTATCCACAATGGGTTGCTAACATTGTTCCCGTGCCTAAAAAGGACGTCAAAGTGAGAATGTGCATGGATTATAGAGATTTAAACAGGGTCAGCCCTAAAGATGATTTTCCACTTCCGCACATCGACATCCTGGTTGACAATACAACTCAGCACAAAGTATTTTCTTTCATGGACGAATTCTCAGGCTATAACCAGATCAAAATGGCACCTGAGGACATGGAGAAAACTACATTTGTCACACAGTGGGGTATGTTCTGCTACAAAGTGATGCCATTCGGGCTGAAGAATGTCGAGGCAACCTATCAACGCGCCATGGTTGCTTTATTTCATGATATGATACATCATGAGATAGAGGTCTACGTAGATGACATGATAGCCCGATCACAAACTGAAGAAGAACACCTTGATCACTTTCAAAAGCTGTTTGTCAGGTTGAAGGAGTACATGCTAAGATTGAATCCACACAAGTGCACATTCGGAGTCCGGTCCGGTAAACTCTTAAGTTTCATCGTCAGCAACAAAGGCATCGAGGTTGATCCTGCCAAAGTCAAAGCTATACAAGAAATGCCTGCTCCTCGCACTCAGAAGGAGGTCAGAGGTTTCTTGGGACTCCTAAACTACATTGCTAGGTTCATTTCTCACCTAACATCTACTTGTGAACCAATCTTCAAGTCTCTATAAGTCTCTATAATCCACGCACATTCTCACTTTAGGGTTGGCCCTGTTTAAGTCACAGGTAGATGTTAGGTGAGAAATGAACCTTGCAATGTAGTTTAGGCGTCCCAAGAAACCTCTGACCTCTTTCTCAGTGCGAGGAGCAGGCATTTCTTGTATAGCTTTGACTTTGGCAGGATCGACCTCGATGCCTTTGTTGCTGACCATGAAACCCAAGAGCTTACCGGATTGGACTCCAAATGTGCACTTGTTTAGATTCAATTTGAGCTTGTATTCCTTCAACCTGACAAACAGCTTTTGCAAGTGATCAAGGTGTTCTTCTTCAGTTTGTGATCGGGATATCGTGTCATCTACGTAGACCTCTATCTCATGATGTATCATATCTTGAAACAAAGCTACCATGGCGCGTTGATAGGTTGCCCCGGCATTCTTCAGTCCGAATGGCATCACTTTGTAGCAGAATGTACCCCACTGTGTAACAAAAGTAGTTTTCTCAATGTCCTCAGGTGCCATTTTGATCTGGTTATAGCCTGAGAATCCGTCCATGAAAGAAAATACTTTGTGCTGAGCTGTGTTGTCGACCAGGATGTCAATGTGCGGAAGTGGAAAATCATCTTTAGGGATGGCCCTGTTTAATTCTCTATAATCCACGCACATTCTCACTTTGCCGTCCTTCTTAGGCACGGGCAAAATATTAGTAACCCATTATAGATAGGAAGTAACAGCCAGAAATTCAGCATTGAACTGCTTCATCACTTCTGCTTTGATCTTCTCTGACATGTCAGGTCTCATGCGGCGGACTTTTTGCTTAACTGGTGGACAGTCTTCTCTTGTGGGTAGACGGTGTACCACAATGTCTGTATGAAGTCCCGGCATGTCTTCGTATGACCAGGCAAAGATCTCAACATACTCATGCAACAACTGAATTAGGCGCTCTTTCACACTCGGTTCTAGATTGGCACCCACTCTGATTTCCTTCTTGTTTTCCTTAGTACCCAAGTTGATTGTATCCAACAGCTCCTCATGAGGCAGAATAGCTCTTTCTTCTTGTTGCGGAAGTCTGGCCAATTCCCCTGGGACCTCACAATCTTCCTCACCTTCGTATTCGGCTTGGTAGACTAGATCTTCAGAGTCACTGAAGGCTATAACAATATCGTTACCCATGGGTTCCGGAGTGGAAAGGTACCTGCATTTGTGAGTGTGGGTGTGTGTAAGGGCATAGCTATCTTAAAACAACAAAATTTAAAAGAAAGACAATGAGCACAAAAGGTTTTAATATGAAAAGCGTCCATGATTCATTAAAATGGCAAATGAAATGAAGATAAAGACCCTTACAAATGGACCTATGTGCCTCGGGTAAGACACACAGTTGAAAAAGTACGAATTGTTTGTGAATTATTACAGTCCAACAGAAATGAAAAGATAAATTATTGCGGTATGAAAGTAATCAGAACAAAGTCTTTTGCTTCCCAGTTGCACAGTCCTCTGCCAACAGTAGGAAAAATCCAGTCTTCCAAGCTACCCTCTTCTTCACTGTCCTCTAGTGCATTAACCCCTTGATGGCTGATCTTCACAGGTGGTCCTCCGGCACGGGAGCGGCGCATGGCCTTCTGAGCAGTTGAGGTAAATCCCAGGCAAAACTTGTCTGATTTGAAAGGAAAGTCGGGAAGCCGCCCCCAGATAGTGGATCCTCCTTCTTCCACTACTTCCCTTGCATCCTTTAGAGAAGACATCCGAGGTGGTGGTCTTGTAATCACAGGAGTTGAAGATACCGTTTTGGTCGCTGCTATTTCCTGAGAAAATTCTTCAAAATGTTGGAAAGGGGTCTCAATGAATTTTCCATCCAATTCTACATATCGAAAAGAATTCAGATGACTAATCATGTATTCCTCTTCACCATGAACGATTATGATTTTCCCTTGGACGGGGTACTTGAGCATTTGATGCAAGGTGGAAGTGACAGCTCCGGCATTATGAATCCAGGGACGTCCCAACAGGCAAGAGTAAGAAGGACGGATGTCCATCACGTAGAATTTTGAATTGAACGTCTGGGTACCCACCTTGATTGGGATGTCCACCTCTCCATGGACCATCCTTTTAGAGCCGTCAAATGCTCTCACAATGATATTGCTGGGTTTCAGGGTTAGGCCTTCACAATCCAACCTATCCAAGGCTTTCTTTGGCAATACATTCAGAGATGATCCAGTATCAACCAAGACATGAGCAAGGGTTGTTCCCCTAGACTCCACCGATACATGTAGTGCATTGTTATGTTTTCTCCCCTTGGAGGTCAAGTCGGCATCGAAGAAACCCAGGCCATTGTCAGTTGTTAAACTGGCCACGCACTCTTGGAATTGATCAGCCGAAGTCTCTTGCGGCACGTGCGCTATCTTCAAAAACTTGACCAAAGCTTTAGCATGTGCCTCAGAGCACAACAACAGGGCTAACATAGAGATTTTGGAAGGGGTCTGCCCCAGTTGTTCAACAATATAATAATCACTTTTCTTAATGATCCTCAGAATTTCTTCCATCTCTTTCTGGGATGTTTCAGGAATGACTAGTGATTGAGCCTTCGTCAAGACAGGCTCCTCTTGAACATTCTTTCCTTTTTTCTCAGCAGCGGAAACAGGGATGGGAATTGTATTGTCATTGTTGGCGGGTACACTTGTAGGTGTAATCATTGGTACAACTGTAATCTTCGGAACGGGTCCAGAGACTGCCTTTGGTGGCGCAAACTCTGGAGAGAAAATTCTTCCACTACGAGTAATTTTGCTTGTGCCAGCAATGTTACTGATGTCGGAATTGTCTTCTTCAGAACTCTCTTCTTCGGCAGTTTGACACCATGATAGTAGATTTATCCACCATAGTTCCATGGTACCATTTTATCTTATTTGTATGGGGCAGGCCCGAGCATTGTTATCTTCAACGGAGTAGTCATAGGAGAGGATGTAATCCTAACGCATTTTTTAGGAACCCTGGAAGGATTGGCGTATATGGTTATTATTGAAACTTCTGAAACTGGAATGGGTAAAACAGGAGCTTTCTCAAACAAAATTTCCTTGTTATCAATCAATTGTTGGATTCCTTTCTTCAACATAGGACAGTCAAATGGGGAGGATAGACAAGAATGGAAATCTTGGTCACAACCCGGAAACACCCCCGCTTTTAACAAATTCAACTTGATGGTTAGGAGAGGAGTCAACAGTTCATCCACAGTAGAAACAAACAAATCTTCTTCCACAGCACTGGCATTGTGTCCATGCCTAGGCATTGGAGCGGAGATAACATTTGGTTTTTCAGGAGCTTCAAATTCAACTTCCTTAGCGTCTATCAGATCTTGGATCTTGTTCTTCAGAGCCCAACAGTTGTTGGTGTCGTGCCCTGGACTTTCTGAGTGGTATGCGCACCCGGCATTCGGATGGTAGTATGGAGATGAAGTATTAGGATTTTTAGGGGCCTCTTTTAGCATGGCCAAATTCAACTTCAAGAGATGGGGTAGGAATTGAGCAAGAGTCATGTTTATTTTGGTGAATTGTCTTATAGGCCTTTCCACCCTTTGCTGGTTATTCCTCGGATGATCATTTCTAGGCTGATTATTTCTTGGCTGGTCTGATGCAGACGTTTGAATCATAACGGCCCCCACAGTTGGTCGTCTTTCGGTTCTTCCCTGATTCCTCTGAGCATAGACAGCAGACACTTCCTTCTTTCCTGTGAAGGGCTTTTTGGCAACAGCAGAGGTAGACGCATCTTTCTGAATTTTCCCGCTTCTTATACCGACTTCTATCCTCTCGCCAGTTAGAATCAACTCAGTGAAACCTGCAGAGGAGCTTCCAATCAGGAGATTAAAGAAAGGACCTGACAGAGTCCCCAAGAACATGTCCACTAGCTCCCTTTCAGATAATGGTGGTTGTACCCTTCCGGCTAGATCCCTCCACTTTTGGGCGTAGTCTTTAAAGCCCTCATTGGACACCATAGCCATACCCTAGATTTGAGTACGGGTTGGTGCCAAGTCGGCGTTGTATTGATACTGTTTATAGAATGCGGCTTCCAAATCTTCCCAATTATGCACATCAGACCTCTCCAACTGGTAGAACCAATCCAGCTGCGTCCCCGATAAACTGTCCTGGAAAAAGTGGACCCACAGGTCTTTGTCAGAAGAATATGGTTGAATTTTCCTGACATAAGATCGTAGGTGCATCTTTGGGCAAGAAACCCCATCGTACTTAGCAAACAGTGGCACTTTAAATTTAGGAGGGATTACAATTCCAAAAACCAGCCCTAACTCCTCAAAATCCATCCCCGGTACTCTTTGTATCTCCATGGCAGCTAGACATTCTTCCAAGCTTTTGTATTTGTCATCGGCCGGAGGGTATTGTTATTCTGAGTAGTCCTCATCTTCCTCTTCTTCAGCTTCAGATTCAGATGGTACTGCAGTTCCTTTACCTTTTCCTTTCCCCTCTTCAGATGTTGATGGGAATTCCAAAGTCCGTCTGGCTTGTACTTCAAACCTTCTGCCCAAGATAGCCATATCGGCTCGCTTTTTCTTCTTTTTCTCTTTCTCTTTCTCTAGCAGAGTTTTGAGTTCCTCTTGCCCCTTGGCCAAGGTCGGGAGTAGCTGTTGAAATTGTGAATTCTGAGCTTGTAAGTCTTTGACCGTTTGTTCAATATCCATCTTGCTGAAATAAACAGCAGAGAGATGAGGAAACTTGGTGTGAAGACCTGTTTATGCTTATGATGAATGATATGTATTCATGCAATGCATTCAAGGATTCAAAAACTCAAATTTGTTTTAAACAAAAAAGAAACACACGTCATATTAATAAGATAGAATTGTTAGTACATCAATGCCCCTTGGGCAAAATAATACAAAATTCTAAGGTAAAAAGATGTTGCGCATCCTTTTTGGTACAATGTAGGTGTTGAGAGTCTTCTCTTTATGAAGTTGACGAGTTAGTTCCAAAACCTTCTTCTCGCTTGCATAGAATTGGACTTCAAAAGTATCGCGTTCTCCCTTGAGCTGTATCCAACTCCTTTGCAGATCTTCGAGTGATGTTGGCATGTCAGGATGTAGGATGGTGTATGGAACCTCTACTTCCATAACAGGCTCTATAATCACGTGGAGAATGGGGGGGTAAGGCATCATAAGACTTTGGGCGCAGGTTCGTACCCACTTCAGGTAAGGCTCAAGAGGGATGGAATTCTTGTGTCCCAAGGTCTTACTGTCTACCTTGTTTGGCATTCTCCAAGCTCGGATGAACCTTTGTCGGAGTCCTTGATTATCATTGTCGAAGTCAAAAACTGTCTGGAATCAGCATATCATGTGGGTCATCCCTTCGGGCATAACCAAACTGTCTCAGAGCCAAGCAAGGGTTGTGGTAGCAATGTCAAGACATGTTCTTTGTAAGGGATAAGGTTTGGATGCTTAGTATCCCATTCTCCTTTGATCTGACTGATGACCAAAGCTGAATCCCCAAACACAACTAAAGATTTGATTCCCAAGTCTACGGCAGCCTTGAGTCCAAAGATGCAAGCTTCATACTCTGCCATGTTGTTCGTACAGTTGAAGCAAAGTCTGGTGGTGAAAGGAGTATGGAATTCTTCTGGAGATATAAGCACAACACTGATTCTGTTACCAAGCGCATTGGAGGCCCCATCAAAGTACAGGGTCCATCGGAATCCTTGTTCAGGTCCGTCATATGGTCTGAAATCTTCAATATTTTCCAATGTCATGATGTCTTCGTCGGAGAAGTCGAACTTCATGGATTGGTAATCTTCTACAACTTGATGGGCCAGATGGTCAGCTAGCACACTCCCCTTTATGGCTTTTTAGGTTGTGTACTGTATATCGTATTCCGTTAGGATCATCTGCCATCTGGATATCCTTCCGGACAAAGCAGGCTTCTCAAAGATGTACTTTATCGGATCCATCTTAGATATCAACAAAGTGGTATGATTCAACATATACTGCCTTAGCCAGCGAGCAGCCCATACCAAAGCGCAGCAAGTTTTCTCGAGCAGTGAGTATCTGGTCTCACAGTCGGTAAACTTTTTGCTAAGGTAATAAATGGCATGCTCTTTTCGGTCAGACTCGTCATGTTGGCTCAATACGCACCCCATTGAATTCTCTAGGACGGTCAGATACATGATTAGCGGTCTTACTTCGACGGGTGGCATCAAGATAGGAGGTTCTAGCAAATACTCCTTGATTTTATCGAAAGCAACTTGACAGTCATCATTCCATTTAACTACCTGATCTTTCTTCAACAGCTTGAAGATTGGTTCACAGGTAGATGTTAGGTGAGAAATAAACCTTGCAATGTAGTTTAGGCGTCCCAAGAAACCTCTGACCTCTTTCTCAGTGCGAGGAGCAGGAGTTTCTTGTATAGCTTTGACTTTGGCAGGATCGACCTTGATGCCTTTGTTGCTGACAATGAAACCCAAGAGCTTACCAGATCGGACTCCGAATGTGCACTTGTTTGGATTCAATCTGAGCTTGTATTCCTTCAACCTGACAAACAGCTTTTGCAAGTGATCAAGGTGTTCTTCTTCAGTTTGTGATCGGGCTATCATGTCATCTACGTAGACCTCTATCTCATGATGGATCATATCATGAAACAAAGCTACCATGGCGCGTTGATAGGTTGCCCCGGAATTCTTCAGTCTGAGTGGCATCACTTTGTAGCAGAACGTACCCCACTGTGTGAGAAAATTAGTTTTCTCCATGTCCTCGGGTGCCATTTTGATCTGGTTATAGCTTGAGAATCTGTCCATGAAAGAAAATACTTTGTGTTGAGCTGTGTTGTCGACCAGGATGTCAATGTGCGGAAGTGGAAAATCATCTTTAGGGCTGGCCCTGTTTAAGTCTCTATAATCCATGCACATTCTCACTTTGCCGTCCTTCTTAGGCATGGGCACAATATTAGCAACCCATTGTGGATAGGAAGTAACAGCCAGAAATCCAGCATTGAACTGCTTCATCACTTCTGCTTTGATCTTCTCTGACATGTCAGGTCTCATGCACCGGGTTGTGAGACATGAAGATTTTAACAACACTGACATCTATGAGTTGGTCAGGATTGGGGAACAAGACCATCCCATAGATGAGAAGAGCTACAATCTCCTCAAAAGCTTATAAGTCCAAGGAGTTCCAGTAGCTTTGGGCCTTCTCAAAGAATAACTTTGCCAAGAAGCCTCTGACACCACTTCTAGTTTCCCAATGGGTTGTGACATCAGATGAGTGCAAGTGTAGGGCTTGAAAAATCTCTTCTGGCTTTGGATCTCTTTCCGTACCGTTGATGGGTAGTTGATTGAGAATAGGAATCCTCAAGAGTTGAGAAAATTCCTCCAAAGTGGGCACAAGCTGGTAGTCAGGAAATGTGAAGCAGTGATGCAAAGGGTCAAAGAACTGGAAGAGAACTTTCAGCATATCCTCCTCAGTGTTGGCAGTGACTAAGTTGAGAAGACGACCATGCCTCTCAGTGAATGGAGAATTCTCAGGAATCCTTGAAGCTAACTCCTTGAGTTGTGGAGGAATTCTTACAAGGTTGACTTGGATAGTTTTCTTGCGAAGTGAATCCATTACCTACAAAACAGGAACAAAGATGAAGATCCAAAATCCTTGAAATGGTTAGTGGATGCATATGATGCTTCATGATGTCCATGATGTTATGCACAAGTATATATGTACAAGCAAATCACACAAGTTCCTAGTTTAGGCTTGCATGGGGTTTCATAGGTAAGTACCCTCTTGAAGTTTAGTTGGCTCAACCTGTCCTAGAAAATAGTAACCGAGTTCTAAGGAGCTCAATATCACTGGATTGTTTCCTTGTTCATTGTTTCAATTCAGCCTCTTTACTGGCGACCGAAATATTCCAAGGAACCAACCCTCAATGAGTGTAGTATCAAGTATCTATCAACTTCAGACTGCACTAAAGCCGGTCATCTCACTACATCCTAAAAGGCCAAGTTGGTCAAGTAAAGGTTCTAGAAATTCGTTAGTGCTTCATGACATCACTCAGCGGCCCCGTATTCTCTTTGATTGACTCAAAGGCTACTGGTACCCACAAATATTTCACACTAACATAGCTATTGCTTAGACCGTGTCGGTATACCCCGCACAGTTTCCACAACGTATTTCTATTTACCTATGAATGTTTCCCAAATCCGGGTAGAGGATTTAAACCCAAACAATAGAACCAAAGTGTAAAGCAAACAAGTCAAACAAGATAAGCATGTAAAGGTGATCTAAAACCCTAAGGTAACCCCACTTTTACAATATTCCCCAGCAGAGTCGCCAGTTCTGTGATACGGTGGGAGAACTGACTTAAGGTTTTGTGTTTGTGTTCGCAAATGTTTCAGTTTCGCAAGAGTCGCCACCGACTTTTATTTTATCCAAAAGGAAAGGTAAAAAAGCACAGGAAAGACCTTTGAGATTGTTTTTGGATTCGGGGGGTAGATTATGAAAAGGGAAGGTTCTAGCACCCTTTTCATCCATGGTTTTCCATGGGCTCTTAGTTACTTGTTTAGATCACTTGCTTTGCTTTGACAGTTGTTTGAAATGGTGCTTTGTGTGGTTTTGAAATTATTTTGAAAAGAGGCCTTTGTTTAGGAAATCTTTGTAATGATTCTTGTTTTTAAGAATGTATACAAAGATGTTTGTCTTTTGAAAAATGTTTCAATGTTTTGAAAGTTGTTTGGAAATGTTTTGAAAATGTGTGTGTTTGTTTGAAAATAGCAAGGATTGTTTGCAAATTGATCAAGTAACTAGAAGCATCTACCTACTCAAAAGTCTTTCTTGTGCATTTTTATTCCTTTGACATTGTTGATTTACCATTGCTTTGGTAAACAACCCTATCTTTGGATGTTAAACGTGACGGGCGTGGGTCATCATATGACCATGATAGCAATGGTGTCAAGTATCTTTAGCATTTTGAGGGACTAAGATCATTTGTTTTAGGCAACCTTTTGATAGCGTCATCGAGGGACTATGATCTTTTGTTTTTTTTTGTTTTTTTTGCCAAGATACCTAGCATGCATACCATGGCCATTTTGTTTAGGCAACCAAGCGGGTGAAACCCTAGAGGTGCTTGTGTGCAATGTGTTGTCATTTTTCATGCTTTTTGTTTGTCTTGAATTAGGTCATGCTATTTGTTTTGATTTTTGTCTTATCATACAAAACCCTAGTTTTTACTAAACATGGATATAATGCGATAAATTGCGTAAAGTAAATCTAAACTATTACAACAATATTATGGGAAGGGGGATACAAGTTTTGAATGGGGGATATTTGCACAAAATAAAACCCTAATTCACTATTACAACCCAATTGAATTTATTGTACAATAAATAAATAAGCAATTATTTAAATATGAAATTAAATGTATGTATGCAAAAATGTTTTGTAATTGTTTTATGTATGTAAAATAAATAAATTATTTAAGTTCTAAAAATAAGAAAAAATAATATTATTATTTTTGAAAGGGTGGAAAAAAACCCTAATTTTTGTTTAAAAGAAACATATTCTATATTATTCATTTTATTCATTTTTGTTCAAGAAAAATAATAATAATATGTGCAAAATGTTAAAAAAAATGAAATATGTATAAAATAATATTTTAAGTGTGAAAATAATTTAAAAAATGTATGATATTTTTATATTATTTACAAGTTATTTTAAGAAAATGATTTCTATTTATTAAAATAAAACTATTTTTATATGCAAAAAAATAAGATAAAAAAATAAAATAAAATGCAAAAAATTAAGAAAATATTTTTGGGATTTTTTAATGTTTAGAAAATAATAATAAAGTCAAAAATATAAAATATGCAAGAAAATACAAAATATAAAAAATAATAAGTCAGGGGGTGCAAAAGTAAAATGAGGGGTATGAAAAGTAGAAACAGTCAAGCTCAAGCGCGCCAGGCCCAGGACAGCTTCGTCCCTGTCCTCCAGCGTCCCCTTATGCGCGCGTTATTCAAATCTGCAAACTCTCACATACTTGCACAAAAGCAAAAACTTACAACATGAAAATTATAGCATTTTTAATCATGATTTCAACCATATCCATTTTGTGACCTAACTCTCAAAGGACAGAGAGAATTTTAATGGCCCTAATTTCTGACCTAGTTTTTTCATGCACTTCAAGCTTCAAATTCTCACTACTCAATTAATATAAATAAAAACTATGCATGTGTACAGCTTAAGCAAGTTAAGGACTACATCTTTGCTTCACAAATCTAAGCTTAAGGATTCCTAAATAGAGAGATAGAACTTTGAAAAATACCTTGTTCAGTTGAGTTTGGAAATGACAATGTGGGGACTTTAAGTGAGTCCTGAAGATCGTGTGAGCTTCCTTGAAGTTCCCTCAAGCTATCCCAATGTTCAGCTTGCCTTGAAGTTGCCTGAAACTCCTTGTAGAAGTCAACCTGCAAACTCTAAAAATGAAAATGGTGAAGCTTGAAACAAGGGTTACAGTTGCAAGAGAAAGGCCTGGATAGTTTAGGTAGGAGGTATGGAATGTGTTTGAAGCCTTGAAACAAGAAACGAACGAGCAAAATATGATTTGGCTTGAGTTTTGCAGAAGATGCCTTGTTTGGGCAGAAAAATGTGATTTTGGTGTTTGAGAGTGTTTGGAATGTTGTGAATTCTTGCCATAGGCTTGTAACAAGTTTCTGAAGTTGTTTCAAATGAAGCCAAGCCATGACTTTATCAGATGGACAAGTTAACTTGACTTTTGCAAGTTTGCTTGCTTTTGAAGAAAGTTGAAGTGACAATGCCCAAAATGATGTACTTGCTAGTTCTAGGGCTGCAAGGAGTTGGTATACTTTGCCTGATGTTTGTGGATCTTGTTTGCAACAAAAGATCAGGTCCATGGCTCAAGAATTGCAAATTTGCAAAAAGCTAGCTTTATGAAAGTAGTATTATGAACTTTATGCCATTTTTGGATTAAACTCTGTACAATGCTTCATAGGTAAGAATAAAGCCAATATCCATTAAGTTTGCATTTAATTATGGAGTGTAGAAGGGATTAGGACCTGTAATGAAAGGTACAAGCATGCTAGGACATATTTGCAACTTGAAGCATTTGTAAACATGGCTTGAACAAAAGTGACAAATTGCCATTTTCCTTTCTTCCATTCTCCCTAACCACAAATGATCTTGGAGAGTTCCTTGACTTTTTGGAAAGCTTTTAACATTATCTACAATACATATTTGAAATTCATTTTAAGGTACCTCTTGGAACTAGGTGAAAAAATTCCATGAAGTTAGGTCAAAAACCTGCCTAAACTAGGGCAAAATTTCACTAAGTTAAAAAGTTTATGGACCCCTATTCACAAAATCATAACTTGAGATCCAAGCATCATTTGGGAAAACTTTGTGAATAAAAGTTGTAGATTTCATGGAGGACTACAACTTTCATGTTGCAAGTTTTCTTTGAATCCAATTTCATCATGGTGAAAATTTTGGGAAAAGTTGGGAAAAAATAAGAAATTTTCAACACTTAGAAAATTTCTAAGTTATGAAAAATTTCAAATTAAAACCCTAATTTGCAATTTTGGGTTTCTTGATCAACAAGTTTCACATTTTTACATATCTTGATGAATTATGACCCTTGGCACTTGATTTTGACCAAAAAGTCAAAGTTTGACTTTTCAGTGTACAGTTGACTTTTGATCAGTTGACTGGAAAATTCATCTGTCAATCCTATGCATTTGAGATTTTTTGAACCTTGTGATTAGGTAAAGATGATGCCATTGAGTTCTTGAAACCATGCTTGAACCCAATTGGTCATTGGCTAGGTTAAAAATCAGAAATTGCCCTTTCTCAATCAAAACCCTAATTTTGACCATTCTGCCCTTTTGATGATTTGATCAAATTTCTTGAGGAGTTATGGTCCAAACCTGATCAAATGGTACATAAGAGCCTATAATGTTGTTGTGGATCAAAAATTATGAAGTTTTACTGTAAATTGGCTATGGTTGACTTTTTCCCCAATACAACTGATTTTTAGGTCAACTGTCCAATTGATTGGGCAAAAATGTGATTCAAAGCTTGAAACTTGACATGGGAAATCTTAGGAGTCCAAAATGGTGTATGAAGGTCACATGAAGCATTGATGCTCCAAAAATTCTTATGCAAACTCAAACCCTAATTTCAGGTCATCAGTGCAAGGTGAGGTCTTGAGCTGAGCAACCCCTAATCTTGTCTTGAGTCCAAGAGGTCTTGTGAGGAAAAATCTTGATAAATGAGAGGGAAAATTTTGGGGTACAACACACTGTAAAGAGAATATGAACCCTCATGTGTTGCACTCCTCTGTTGGATAGGTGGTTTATTTCGCACCTACCCCGATCTGTGTTGAAGAATGAGCAAGGCATGCGGTGGTCTAATAGGTTGATGTCTCTCACGCATTAGGATATTCACTGGTGTCCTTGATCTGTGGAAGATGTTACCATCATTGATCACTGTGGGAAATTCCCTATTGTCCCTCTCGTAGGAGTTAGGGGAGGAATCACTTATAACCCTTTTCTGGCGTTGCAAAGGTTTGGGTATGCTAGGAGAGATGGTCCTCATGATGTATTGATTCAGGGAATTGCATTTGACTATGAGAATGATGTACAAGGGTACCGTCTGAGGTTCATCCGATCTTGGGGCATGGTGAACAGAGTGGATAGCAAGACATTGGGGCATAATAACTCCATCCCTTTTGAGCCTTAACTTAAGTGGGTGCAAGCACGCGCTCAAAATCTCATGATGCCTTACCCCTCCATCCTACCAGTCATCAAGGAACCTATCACCGAGGCAGGTGTACCTCATATTATTCTTCATCCTGACATGCCGACTACTCTCGAGGAATTGCAAAGATCTTGGATTCAACTCAAAGAGGAACGAGACACCTTTGAAACTCAGTTCTACGCAAGTGAGAAAAAGGTTTTGGAACTTTCAAGACAACTACATGAAGAACAGAGTTTGAATGCCTACATTGTACCAAAGAGGATGCGCTCATGGGAAGCTTGAGTCCTGTTTGATTTAGGAGTTTTGTTTATCTTTGTTCTTCCATTGTAATCCCAAGGGGCATCATTGTAATCATTTAAAATTATGAATGCAATTAATGTTTGTTCTCTCTTTGGCTAAGCAAATTTAAGATCTTAAAAGTCCTTAAAAACATTGTATAAACATTATCATGCATATCATTACATTAAGTAGGTATTTCGAGACAGGTTTCTTATCTTTTCAATGTTTATTTCAGCAAAATAAATGGCTCTTTAACTAACAGTGAAGGACCTTTAAGCTCAAAATGCTCAGTTCCAACAAATATTCCTGGCTCTGGCCAAGGGGAAGGAAGATATGAAATCTCTGATCGTCAAGGAGAAGACTAAGAAGGCAAAGAAACAGCTGGTGTCCTAAATTTGGGAAGAAGGTTCAGAGGACCGGCTAAGCGAGCTCTAGATTTCGCAACCCCTTCAAATGAGGGGGAGAATCAAGCGGAGAAGACAGCGGAAGAAAACAACAACCCAGGGTCTGAGAAAGATGAAGCTGACTATTCTAAGGAGCAGTATCCTCCTGTTGATGATAAATACAAACAACTGGAGGATCGTCTCAATACTATGGAGATCCAGAGGGTACCCGGGCTACATTTTAAAGATCTAGGGCTGATCTTAGGGGTGGTCATCCCACAGAAATTCAAGGTCCTCACCTTTACCAAGTACAATGGTGTATCCTGCCCTAAGCTGCACTTAAGGTTATATGTCAGGAAGATTCATCCCCACACTACTGATAGGAATTTTTTGGTACATTTCTTCCAGGAAAGTTTTGCAGGGACTCGGCTGAAATTGTTCTATCAACTGGAAAGAACCAACATTCGTAATTGGGAAGATTTGGTTGTTGTTTTCGACAAGCAGTACCAATATAACGCTGACCTCTCCCCAACTCATACACAATTGCAAAATATGTCTATGGGTTCCGGCGAAGTTTTTAAAGATTATGCCCAAAAATGGAGATACCTTGCGGGAAGAGTCCAACCTCCTTTGTCTGATAGGGAGTTGGTAGACATGTTCTTGGGCACGTTGTCTGGTCCATTCTTTAACCATCTGATTGGAAGCTCTTATACTGGGTTCACTAAACTGATACTGACTGGTGAACGGGTAGAATCTGGCATCAAAAGTGGTAAAATCCAGAGAGATACATCCTCCAGCACAGCAAAGAAATCTTTCACTGGAAAGAAGGAGGTCAGTGCTGCTTATGGCCAAAGAAATTAAAACAAAACTGAACGTCGTCCAAGGGTAGGAGTTGTTATAATTTCCAATCCTGCCTCAAACCAATAACTAAATAATCAGCGTAGACCAGATGCACCCAGAAGACAGTTTATGCAGATCAACATGATATTATCACAGGTTTTGCCACACCTGCTGAAGTCCAACCTGGTGACCCTAAAGGAGGCTCCTAAGAATCCTAATACTGCATCTCCCCTCTACAACCCAAATGCTCGATGTGTCTACCATTCTGAAAGTCCCGGACATGATACAAATGATTGTTGGACTCTGAAGAACAAAGTGCAAGATCTCATTGAGGCGAAGGAGATTGAGTTTGATACTTCCAAGACCCCCAGCGTCATAACTGCACCAATGCTCAAGCATGAACCGAGAATCAGTGCAATTGATTTTGTTTCTGCTACAGAGGATGCTGAAAGTGACTACGACGTGGACAAGTGGATATTCCCAACCATCAGTGGTGGACTCAACAATTGGGAGGCCAAAGACTTTGTTCCTATTGCTTTTATTCAAGAGTAATTGCCTTTTGTTTCTTTTTTCTGGATATGTAATATTTAAATAATTGAAACATTAAAGCCTTGTGTCTTACCCAAGGAACAATGGTCTATTTTGTGAGGGTTATTGATTCATATTCATATGCCATTAATAAATCATTGGACATTTTGCATACAAATTTTATGCTCTCTGTTTTTCTTTTCTACTTTTTTTACTTTATTAAAAATAGCTATGCTCTTACACACACCCACGTATCAAACTGCAGATCCACATCCACTATGGATCCCATTGATAACGGTATTACTATTGTCAATTATGACTTTGAAAATCTGATCTACAAAGCCGAGGACGAAGGTGAGGAAGATTGTGAAGTACCAGGAGAACTTGCCAGACTGTTACAACTTGAAGAAAGGGCAACACAACCCCATGAAGAGTCGGTTGAGACAATAAACTTGGGTACTTAAAAGGATAATAAGGAAGTCAAGATAGGTTCCGACCTGGAGCATAGTGTCAAGGAGCGGTTAATACAAATGCTACGTGACTATGTTGAGGTTTTTGCCTAGTCATATGAAGACATGCCGGGACTTGACACTGATATTGCGGTCCATCACCTTCGGATAAAAGAAGACTGCCCTTCCGTGAAACAGAAGGTTCGTCGTATGCGACCAGAAATGTCAGAAAAGATCAAAGTCGAATTCATGAAATAGTTCAATGTCGGTTTCTTAGCTGTCACCTCTTATCTACAATGGGTTGCCAATGTTGTTCTAGTACCTAAGAAGGACGGTAAGGTACGTATGTGTGTGGATTACAGAGACCTGAATAGGGCAAGCCCCAAGAATGACTTTCCGCTTCCCCATATTGATGTTTTGGTTGACAACACCGCACAACATAAGGTATTCTCCTTCATGGATGGTTTCTCCGGGTCCAATCAGATCAAAATGGCACTTGAATATATGGAGAAAACAACTTTCGTCATGCAGTGGGGTACTTTCTGCTCCAAAGTTATGCCATTTGGGTTAAAGAACACCGGGGCAACCTATCAGCGTGCCATGGTAGCTTTCTTTCATGATATGATCCATCAGAAGATAGAGGTTTATGTCGATGATATGATAGCAAAGTCTCAGACTGAAGAGGAGCACCTTGATCACCTGCAGAAGCTGTTTGAAATACTGAAAAAGTACAAACTGAGACTGAACCCGAATAAGTGCACTTTTGGGGTAAGATCTGGTAATCTCTTAGGCTTCGTTGTCAGCGGCAAAGGTATTTAAGTAGACCCTGTAAAGTTAAACCCATACAAGAAATGCCAACTCCTCGCAATGAGAAGGAGGTTAGGGGATTCTTGGGACGTCTAAACTACATTGCAAGGTTCATTTCCCATATGACCGCTACTTGTAAGTCAATCTTCAAGTTACTGAAGAAAGATCAAGCAATGAAGTGGAACGGTGATTTCCAGATTGCCTTTGACAATATCAAGGAATATCTTCAAGAGCCTCCAATCTTGATGCCTCCAGTTGAAGGAAGACTTCTGATCATGTACTTAACGGTATTAGAGAACTCAATGGGGGTGTGTGATGGAGAAGCATGATGAGTCTGGTCGAAAAGAGCATGCAATATACTACCTTAGCAAAAAATTTACCGACTGTGAAACAAGATACTCACTGCTCGAGAAAAATAGTTGCACTTTGTCATGGGCTGCTCGGCGACTAAGACAGTACATGTTGACTCACACTATATTATTGATATCTAAAATGGATCATATCAAGTGCATCTTTGAGAAGCCTGCTCTCTCCTGAAGAATAGCAAGATGGAAGATGATCCTGACCGAATATGACATTTAGTATACAACCCAGAAAGCAATTAAGGGAAGTGTATTACCTGATCATTTAGCTCATCAGGCTGTGGATGACTATCAATCCATGAATTTTGAGTTCCCGGACGAGAACATCATGTTAGTTACTGATTGTGAAGAACATGGACCGGATGAAGGACCTGAAACTGGATCCCGATGGACTATGGTTTTTGATGGAGCTTCTAACAAACTTGGAAATGGCATCAGTGTTGTGATCATATCTCCCGAAGGCTTTCATACTCCTTTCACTACCAGGCTATGTTTCAATTGCACCAACAATATGGCTGAGTATGAAGCATGTATTATGGGTCTCAAGGCTGCTATCGACTTGAGAATTAAATTCTTGAGTGCATTTGGAGACTCGGCCTTAGTGATCAGTCAAATTAAAGGAGAATAGGACACGAAGCATCCTAATCTTATCCCTTACAGAGGGCATGTGTTGACACGGATTCCACACTTTGAAGAAAATATCTTTGAGCATTTTCTACGAGAGGAAAATCAACTAGTGGACGCGTTAGCGACGATGTCATACATGTTCAAGGTCTGGTGGGATAACGAAGCTCCTCAAATCATTATTAATAGAATGGATGAACCAGCATACTGTCATGAGATTGAAGAAGTGATGGACAAACCATGGTTCCATGAAGTCAAAATACATCTCAAATCCCAAGAGTATCCTGAGGGAGCTTCAATCAATGATAAGAAGTTCCTAAGAAGGTTCTCTGCCAATTTCTACCTCAGTAACATAATCCTCTACAAGCACAACCACGAATCTACCTTGCTTCAGTGTGTAGACAAGGGTGAGGCAGAAAAGATTATGGATGATTTGCACGAATGTACTTTTGGAACCCATTCTAGTGGGCACAAGATGGCTAAAAAGATCCTACGGGCAGGATACTATTGGTCCATTATGGAAGCAAATTGTTATCAGCATTCGCGAACTTGCCATAAATTCCATATCTATGCTGATAAAGTATATGTACCTCTGGTTCCTCTAAACGTCTTGATTGCTTCCTGGCCATTCGCAATGTGGGGCATCGGTATGATTGGAGAGATCATACCTACAGCTTCTAATGGGCACCAGTTCATCCTCATCGCCATTGATTATTTCACAAAATGTGTCGATGCAGCCTCATTTGCTTTTTTTACTAAGAACGTTATGGCTCGATTCATCAGACATAACCTTATCTGTCGGTATGGTATTTCAAAGATAATCATTACGGATAATGGCACCAATCTCAATAAAACTATGATCATCGAGCTCTGCACACAATTCAAGATCCATCATCATAACTCTTCTCCTTATCGGCCGAAGATGAATGGCACTGTAGAAGCTGCTAATAAAAACATCAAGAAGGTCATCCAGAAGATGACGCTGACATATAAAGACTGGCACGAGATGTTACCATTTGCTCTTCATGGTTATCAAACCATAATGTGCACATCAATAGGGGAAACTCATTTCTCTTTGGTATACAATATGGAAGTTGTCCTACCCATAGAATTCTAGATCCCTTCCTTGATAATCCTGAAGGATGCAGGTTTGAACGAAGATGAATGGTTTCAGGCTCGACTTGACCAATTAAACTTGATTAACGAAAAGTGGCTCGCTGTTGTCTGTCACGGTCAGATGTACCAAAAACTTATGATCAAAGCTTTTAACAAGAAGGTCAGACGTCAGGTATATCAGGCTGGTGATCTGGTAATCAAGTGCATCATACTACCGCAAGGTGATCCCAAGGGCAAATGGACTCCCACATACGAAGGGCCATTTTTAATCAAGAACATATTTTCTGGTGGAGCCGTGATCTTAACCATTATGTACGGTGATGACCTTCTACACCCGGTAAACGTGAACATAGTTAAAAGATACTACGCATAAATAAAGACCTCCTAGGTTGACTGGCCCAGGAAAAAATAAGGGCATCCCGGAGAACCAAAAGGGTTCGGGGAAAAATTAGGGATATATATATATATATATGAAAAAAAATTGTATACCCGACAAGTCGAAAACCTGAAAAGGAGGCTTGGGCAAAAAAGGGTATCCCGGTGGACTGAAAACCCGAAAGGGCGGTCCAAGAAAAAGTTAGGGATTTAAAGCGTATGACTATGTCTCGTTAGATCACCTTACAGTCAGTATTCAGTATCAACTTTCAAGCTCAAATGGTACTAATCAATCCAGTCAGCTTCAGACAAGCAGCAAAGAGATGAGACGCTCAAAGATATAAAGGCAATGGCAGAATGGGAACCCAATGGGATTAATTCACAAAGTTGTTTTTCTTTGTACACTATTTTGTATTAGTTTCATTCTTACGACGATATTCTCTTACTAGGATGTTCGTATCCTTGTACAAAAACGCCTATTATAGGCACAAATTCTTCAAATAAATACAAAAACAATCCCTTTGAAAGTGCAAAACTATTTGTTTTTATTTTTCTGTTTTGTTTGCGAAAACGTCCAGTGATTATTTTTAAACATATGCATTTGAATGTGATTACTGTTTACCAATATACACATAAAAAATAAAAAGACAGTTACTAATGGCTTTAAGAAACGGGGCAATGTCTAAGGGCCATCCACGAAATCCCCGCAGATATTTTTCTCCAACAGATACTTTCCCCAGAAGTTACAGAAGCAGGGGCATCCTATTATAAAGTCCCTTCCATATCCACAACATACAACCTAATGATGTCAGGTGTTCACACATCACCAACAGAGCAAAAACTCCAATTACTGCTCCAAAAAATTTTCCCCAGTGAAGTACCCAAACTTCTCAGGATTCCCCAGTAGGATTTCACAAAATCCCCAAACATTGCATGGATTTTTTCCTTCCCCAATAACGTTTCTGTCTCTAACAACGAAAAATCATCTCCTAGCATTTCAACTACAACAAAATCTGAAGATTTACATTCTTCACCCCCAGCTACAATCAGGGATTTATTTTCCCTAATTCGACAACACTGCAATAGAACAGATGACACGTTCATACATTGCATTCATACATCATTTTACAAACATCATAGTGTTGTACCCCAAATTTTGACCTAAGATACCATCTCCCATCTGCACCATTACATTACAAGTGTTTTGATCTATTGATTTTTAAAAATTCATAACTTTTTCGGCCGAGAGCTATTTATTTTGAACACTAAATTATTTAATCGATTCATGCTAAAACCATGTTTATTAATTATTTATTATCTTAAATTTAAATAATTGGAACTTGTTTTCAATTATTATATAATTTAAAGATGTATAGATAATAAAATAAATATTAGAAAAGAGGCGTATTAATCGTGCAGACAGTATTTATTTATTATTCACTATCTTAAATTTAAATAACTGGAATTTATTCTCAGTTATTACATAATTTAAAGATTTATGAATAATATAATAAATATTCGAAAAAGTTCATTAATTGGTCAATAATGATTATTTAATTATTTATCATTCTAAGTTAAAATAATTGAAATTCTATTTTAATTATTATAAGTTAGAAAATTATGAATAATGAATTAAATAATTGAAACTATTAATTGATCAATGACATTATTTATTTATTTGTTTATTATTATGGATTTAAGTAATTGAGATTTATTTTCAATTATTATACGATTTAAAGAATTGTAAACGATAAAATAAATAATTAGAGAAGGAAGAAATTAATTGGCAAATATTGGAATTTTATTCATTTTTCTTCTAATTGTACAATTATTGTGTAAATATTGTATTTATTACAACGAATTTACAATAATAATTTTACAAAGTTAAAATGAAATAAAAACTAATCTAATGTTTTCTAATTCTAAATCTTCTATCCAATGCCTTTTTGTCTGCTCACTTGATTTTACCTGCAAAACGATTAAAAGAAAATTAGAATTGAACAAATAATTAAAAGCAAAAAATTATTTTATGTTCATCATTAAAAGCAACGGCTGGAATCAGTTTACCCTTTTTTGCAAATCACGGGATTTCTCCCGGTTCACAAAAAAGGGAGGAATTTTTTATTTCATAAATGAATGCACAATTGTGAAACATGCACAAAATTCATTTCATTTTTAAAAACTGCATAATTAAAAAATCCATTGCATTTTTCAAAGACCCATGCATATTTCAAATATACACAGCATATGCAAGCACAAAAAATTCCAACGTAAACCTACATGCCATGCACATAGTAGAAGCCAAAATAATAGGCTCTACTGTTGCATTGGAAGTCAAAGAAAGATGCAGTTCAAAACCATTATGCAAGCAATAATATTTCCTCATTCATCATATTCCAGCTCTGTTACAATTTCAGAAAAATAGTACACATCATTTTATGTATCAATGTACTTGAGAGAGAGAAGAGAGAAAGAAAATTGGTTTTTGCAGGTTTTGGTTTAGGCAGGAAGAGATACAAGACAAACTGCAGTAACACAGTCAGTAGGAAGTAAAAACATGAAATAGGAATAGAGACAAACCATATGGAGCAGTAAGGGTGCAGAAGTACCAAGAATATATTAAAAATATATCAAAGCCCTCAACGGAAACCTGAAGGCCAAAGTGGTTATAACATAACAAAAAATCACTACACACAATCAATCGATCTCCAAGCAAAAAACTATCAAAAAGAAAAAGCTTTTTTCCTCAAGCCCTCCTAAACCTGTTACTGCATAAACCTGCAATCTGCATAGAACCATTGTAGAACCAGACCACAACATGGCCTAAACCATTCAACTACATCATCAAAAACCTCAACCATTTGATACACCAAAAAACCATAGCCTACTGTCAAACGCCAAACCCACGTAAATCAAACAATATGGCCTAAACCTCAGAAAACCTGATTGAGCCATCAAAGCCAATATCACCATTTCAAAACCAACAAAGGATAAATCATTGAAACCACAAACATATGTCATAAACCATAAGCCTGCATATTACCAAAACCTTATGGCCTAACAACGAAAACCCATTCCCCTGTTTCCATCAACCATACACAACCAACATACCGTTAACCTTCAATAAACCTACTGCATTACTAGAACCAAAACCACATATCAAAACCTTCATGGCCTAAAACTTTTCCTACTGTATCAAACCATTCAAAACCCAGCATACTGCATAAACCCTCAAAACAACATGTCCCCAAACCGTGTCAAAATAATAGCATCATAAGGCAACAGTAACAAGACAAGGAGGAGAAGAAGAGGGAGCTAATCAAAACAAAGTGTTCCAATATAGCATATTCAAGGCAACCGGAAAAGTCTCAGCATAGCATCAACGTCCTAAGCAAAAGCATACAGAATACCAAAGCAAGAAGAAGAAGGACACAAATACAAAACCAGGGTCCAGTAGTCCGAAGCAAGCTCGCGCCTGTCCTTCCTTGCCGTGGCCTCCGTCGCACCCAACTGTTCCTCCTCCATCTCCGCCTCTAGGTAACGATTCCCCTTCCCCCTTTTACTTTCATAACACCTCCCACAAATAATAAAACGAAATCAGAATCAAAGTGGATCAAAGATTACAACATGCATTTACAATGAAACCCTAAAACGAGTGATAAAACGAAATGTGTACCGTGAAATCCGTCGCCCCCTTAACGTTTGGCTGGAGGGAAGAGGACAGTGGGAGCTGGTGGCCATCAGACAGGAGGAGATTTCAGAAGCGATTGAAGAGGATAACGCGCGAAGATGAAGAAGACGAACAACAAGGAGCGTCGTTTCTGTCCAGAAACCTTAACCCTAATTTGCTTTCCCTAAACTTTGTTTAACCCCCTAAAAGAAACAACTTATGAAATGGGCCTTACCCCATTTTACTGCCTAAGCCCAACGATTTGCTTCATCCACCCCCCTATCCTGCTTCTGATACTATTAAGCTTGGGCCTCCTAAAACCCCTTTTGGCCCATTTTGTTATTTCCTGTAGTTTGTTTTAATAAATCAGCTTAATTCATTTTTGTTTCTAATTAGTAATAATAAACAACCTTTTAATATAGTTAATTAAATATATTTATTCTTAATGGTATTAATGACTAATGAACAATTTTGTTATATTAATTAAGGCCTTTTATAAAATTAGTTAAAAATACTCAATTTAGTGTAGGCCATTAAGTCATCTTGTAATAATACTTTATATTAAAAAAAGAAAACATATTAAATTTAGAAACATATGGAAATGAAAATTATTTTATTTAATTAATTCACTCGTTTTAGTTAAATATTAATACAAATATATAAAAAATATAGAGACTTAAAAAACTAAAAAAAATATTTGACTCCTTTAATTGATCCTCATGCTTTTATCCATATTAAAAAATGCGTAAAAATTGAAAATTATTAAAAATACTTTCTTTTCATTAATATTAAACAAAAATCATAAAAATGCATTATTCACATCATTTAGTCTATCATTTAATTATTGTTATTTAATCATTATCCGCATAATTTTTCTGTTTATTTATTTCATATTTATTTGTTTATTCTGTTTACGTTTAAATCCAAGGGAAAAACAATAAATTTGTTGACTTCATATCCTCAAGTCTAATTGCGCGAACTTTCGCATTTCATTAAAACTTAGGATAATTTTTCTTCAAATATTCAATCTTTTCGAAACTTATACCCTTTAAGCAAAAACTTCGACGTTAGGTCGTCGTATCCTCAAAAAACCCGTCCGTACCCCTTTTCGGCCAAAACAATTCATTTTTTAATCAAGCGATCAATTTTTACATAAACAGATATTTCAAAAGGTTCCTATAGAGTACTATAGATACATTGGGTGCTAATACCTTCCCATTGTATAACCAACCCCCGAACCATAGATCTTTTCAAAAAAAACGCCTTGTATTTTCATTACTTTTAAAAAGTATTATTTACATTGCACATTTAGGGTTTTATTTCGCTCTTTTCCCTTTTCCTTTGGAAACAATAAAGCGCGGTGGCGACTCTTGCTTTTGTGAGACGAATTAATCAATAATTCGATCTCCGATTAACCCCACTACATTTTTTATCGCTACAGAATTGGCGACTCTGCTGGGGAGAGATTGACCTCTTGCTGGTCCATCCCTAAGTGGGTTAAGCCTAATTTGTCTTATCTGTTTTACTATTATTTGATTTGCTTGATTATGTGTTTAAATTGGGGTGCTTGGGTTTTTTGTAAAGGACGAATCCTATACCCGGATTAAGTAACACTTAAGGAATAGGACGGGCGGTATAGTCATGTTAACTTTGAGGGAGTAATCCCGAAGAAGGAGGCATGAGACCCCCCACTCAATGGAAGGCCCTCTTGAACTTAATATTTGTTTATCGAGTAATCGGGAAGACATTATTATTTTCGACCTAGGAGCCCGAGAAGTTGAGGACCGTAGAACCCTAACCCATCTTGGCCTTTTTAGGAGTAGCGCGGAGACTATAACGGAGTAATTCGGAAGTAGTTGTTACGCGATGCTACGCTCGGACGAGTTTCTCTTGAGAATATTGCTAATTATTGAGTAATCAAGACGTTGGTAATATCCGAAGGAGGAATGTAGACTCTGGGAACTCTTAGAACCTTGTCTTACAGGCGTGATTGAACCGTTAGTACATACCTTTAGGTGGGCTTTACCCTCGACTCCATGCTGAACGTTGAACCCTTGAACCCCATGTTTGCAAGCTTGTGTGTGACTGTTGCATTATCATTCATTCATGCACTCATTGGCATCCTTGTAAAAAAAAAAACTTGTTTTTCAAGGAACTTCGGAATGATTTTTGCAGACATCTCAGGTTATTATGGAACTTGGAAGGAGAAATACTCGAAGCTTTAGTTTCAAGGAGCCTGAGATTGAAGAACTGAAGAGTTTGATTCCGAAGATCGAGAGTCCGACGGATTTTCAGAAGAAATATGGGTCCATCGTACCGCTCATGAAGCGCAAGATGAAGAAAGGCATCCTCAACATGTTGGTTCAATTCTATGATCCCTTGTACCGATTTTTCACCTTTCCGGATTATCAGTTGATGCCCACTTTAGAGGAGTACTCCTATATTCTTGGTTTGCCGATCGCTGACCGTGTTCCTTTTTCTGGATTAGAAGAGGAGCCCAAATCTCACGAGATAGCAGCCATCACCCACTTAAAGAAGTCATAGGTAGAGGAGAACATGACTACGAAAGGGGGAATCCGGGGTTTGTCGGCGCAGTTTTTGTTGAAGAAAGCTCGTCATTTTGCTGAGACAAAGGATACTGTTGCCTTCGAAGACGTGTTTTCTCTACTCGCGTATGGTCTATTCTTATTCCCTAACGTTGATAAGTTTGTGAATATCAACGCCATCAGAATTTTCCTGATTGGAAATCCGGTCCCTACGCTGCTAGGAGATACATACTACTCCATCCATCTTCGAAACTCTTATCAAGGAGGGATGATTATTTGTTGTGTACCGTTGTTGTATCAGTGGTACGTCTCGCATCTACCTGGGTCTGATGCTTTCTGGGATCTCGAGAAGGAACCGCATTGGGCGCTAAAGATTATGGCTCTCACTCATTTCGACATTGACTGGTATAATCGAGTTTACCACGACGTGAAGATCATCGATAGCTGTGGTGCTTTTCCTAACGTGCCTCTTCTCGGTACGAGTTGTGGAATCAACTATAACCCTGTTCTAGCACGCCGTCAGTTCGGGTACCCGATGAGAGATAAACCAAACAACATCCATGTGAGTGGTTTCTTTCTTCAGGAAGGACAGGATCATCAGGCAGCTAAGAGGGAGATCGAAGGAGCTTGGCGCCACATCCATAAAAAAGGGAGAGATACGTTGGGACATAGGGGTGCCGTTTCTTTGGAGCCTTACTTACAGTGGGTGCGTGCTAGGGCTTGTGTTCTCAAGATGCCCTATAAACTTGAGAAACATTTATTCCCTGCCATTGCACCATCATCTGTTGTTATCCCTATCGCGGATGTAGGAGAGTACCAAGGGAATCTGGCTAGGATGAAGTCCGAGAGGGATGCTTGGAAGGAAAAGTACCATATGTTTGAATATGAGAATCGAGTCCTGACTCGACAGTTAAAAGAGAAGGAGGAGTTGTTGTTTATTCAAGACGGCCGGTTCATTGATCATGATGAGAAGCTTCGTCAGAAGGATGCCTTGCTGAAGAAGTATGCTAGTGAAAGGAAGAGAAAAAGGGAAGGTTCGGTAAGCGTGGCTCTCGTTCCTAATCTGCAGAAGGAAGTCATTGATCGACTGATAGCTGAGAAGAAAGAGATGGAAGACTTTTATGAAGAGAAGATCAAGAAGCTCCGGTTATAGCTGGTGTTTGGTCCTTCATCTGAGGATTCCGAGTGATCTTTAGCTTTTAGTTCATTTTATTGATGTCATTTTGTAAAAACTATGTAAAAGGGCTTCATACTCCGAAGTTGTAATTTATTGCTTTATTATGGGCTCCATGCTCCAAAGTTGTAATTTTTTGCTTTATTTTAGATTTCGTGTTTTAAAATTGTAATTTATTATTTTATTATGGATTTCATGTTTCGAAGTTGTAATTCATTGCTTTCATTATTGGATTTGTTATCCCAAAGTTGTAATTTACTGTTTTGATATTCCAAATTGTAAGTTGTAATTTATCGCTTTCGATTAATGGATTGAGTTTTTGTTGTTCCAAATTCCTTTACCATTGATGTATGCAAAATTATTAAAGTTCCTTGAAAAACTTTTAAAATGAATCATCATTTGCATCGCACATCATGCATCATTCCACATTCCACTTCACATGTTTTCTAGAGTCTTATCCTTGTTCTTTTTCCACTCCCGAAGGTTGTCAAGCTGTCTCACCAATACGACACTCGGGCCAATCGTCAGAGGAAAATGGAAGATTTGGAACAGGAAAATCATGAGCTTCGTGGGGAAGTTGCTACACTTCGTGTCGAGATGGAAAAGTTAACTGCGTTAGTGGAAAGTTTGGTGGCTGTTCAGAATCAGCCATCGACTACAGCTGCCGAGATTCAGACTTCAACTCCAGTGGTTTCTGAGATTGTCACCGTTCCTGCCTCCGTGACTCAAATCAACTCTCCGCTTCAACATCAGATGCCGAAAGGTTTTCCGTGGGGAATGCCTTACAACTTTGTGCCAGAGGGGTATCAGCCTGCCGTACAACCTTTATTTCAACATGCTTTGTCTCTTCCTCAACCAGAGACAACTTCCATGCCGCCAGTAATTCCGTCTGTAACACCTTTTCCGCAACCGATTATGACAACCGTTGCTCCTGTGGTCCACTCCGTGCCTTACTTGAATGAACCTACTTATCCTGCTGAGCCTGCTGAAAGTTTGGGTCTCTTTGATAGAATGGAAGAATTCCAGGATCAGTTCCAGGAAATGCAGAAGGAGCTTAGAGCATTGAAAGGGAAGGATTTGTTTGGGAAGAACACGCTTGACCTTTGTTTAGTTCCAAATGTCAAGATTCCAGCAAAATTCAAAGTGCCAGACTTTGAGAGATATAAAGGTGATTCGTGTCCTAGAAGTCATTTGATAATGTACGTGAGAAAGATGTCTACGTATTCCGATGATCATGACTTGTTGATTCATTATTTTCAAGATAGTTTGACGGGTGCTGCTCTAAAGTGGTATATGGGTTTAGACAGTATTTGGATCCGCAACTTTAACGACCTTAGCGAAGCCTTTGTCCATCAGTACAAGTACAACGTTGACATGGCGCCGGACCGGGATCAACTCCGGGCGATGTCGCAGAGAGACCGGGAATCTTTTAAGGAATACGCCCAGAGGTGGCGTGAAATTGCTGCTCAAATCTATCCACCTCTTGAGGAGAAAGAGATGACGAAGATATTTTTGAAGACTTTAGGTTCCTTTTACTATGAAAGAATGATAGCCAGCGCACCCAGTGACTTCACCGAAATGGTAAGCATGGGTATGCGATTAGAGGAATGGATTCGCGAGGGGCGTTTGGTTAAAGAAGGGAGTTCGTCTAGCAGTGCGAAGAAGTTTGGAAGTGTTTTCCCGAAAAGAAAAGAGCAGGATGTCAGCGCTTTGTTCCCAGGTAGACCTAGGAGAGGTTACTCTCATGTTGCGGCAGTCACTCCGGCTGTCCGCCCAGCTTTGATGACCCCAGCTCATCAAACTCCACCAACTCAACAATGGCCTTTTCAGCAGCAGCCTCGACAACAGGCTTATCCATTCAACAATCAGAACCGTTCACCCTGAAAACCACAGTTCGATGCCATTCCTATGACTTATACTGAATTGTTCCCTGCTCTTATCAGAAAGAATCTCATCACGACAAAGCCTCCTCCTGTCGCACCGAATAGTACTTCTCCGTGGTACAAGGCGGATCAGTTTTGTGAATATCATCAAGGGTCACCGGGGCACAACCTTGAGAATTGCTTTGCTTTGAAGGCGGACGTACAGAGATTGATTAAGAATGGTATCTTGTCTTTCAAAGATGTTAATCCAAATGTTAGAGATAATCCTTTGCCTCGACATGGGGCAGCTTCAGTGAATATGGTGGAAGGTTGTCCGGGGAAGTTCCGAGTTTTTCAAGTTGAACATATAAGGGAGTCGTTGATCAGGTTACATCAGAGTTTGAGAAGACTTGCCTTTGTTAGGCACCAGCATGATTATAATGTTTTTGAATTTTGTTCCAGAGAGGATGATTGTCCTATTGTGAAGGAGGATATTCAGAAGTTGCTAGATCAGAGAGTTATCACTATTACCTATGACCGAAATCCGGAGGATGAAGTGAATGTTATCATACCACAATTCAATTTGCCTGAATCAGTAGAGATTGCTTACGACAGTCAGACTGCACCTGTTGATCCTTTGATTATTTACCCACCTGGTCCTGTGCCTTACAACTCGGACCAAGCTGTACCGTATAAGTATAATGCCACAATGATTGAGAATGGGGTAGAAGTCCCTATACCAACAAGACCGTCTTTTGTTAACATTGCTGATGTGAGTAGAGTTACAAGAAGTGGACGTGTTTTTGCAGCAGTACCTTTGAAGAGACCAGAAGTTCAAGTTAGGAGGCCCATACCGGCGGAGATTCCAGTAAGAAATGTTGAACCAAGGGTTGAGATAGGCCGATCCAGTGAACCTATCCCTCACCCTGAGGATGATGAGATTCTGAAGCTTATCAAGAGAAGTGAATATAAGATCGTGGACCAACTTTTGTAAACACCTTCCAAGATTTCCTTGCTGGATTTACTGAGAGATTCTGGTGCCCATAGAGAAGCTTTGATGAAGGTCTTGGACCAGGAGTTCGTGGATCATGATGTGACGGTTGACCAGTTCGATGGAATTGTGGGAAATATAACTTCGTGTAACAATCTTGGTTTCAGTGATGAAGAACTCCCGGAGGAGGGGAGAAACCATAATATGGCTTTGCATATCTCAGTAAGCTGTGGAAATGATACCTTATCAAGTGTGTTGGTGGATACAGGTTCGTCGTTGAATGTGATGCCCAAGACTACATTATCTCGGCTTTCATATCCAGGTGCTCCTATGAGACCCAGTGGAGTAATTGTTAAAGCGTTTGATGGTTCTAAGAAGACAGTCATTGGTGAAGTGGATCTTCCTATAGTGATTGGTCCCCATACTTTTCAAATCACTTTCCAAGTGATGGATATCCGTGCTGCCTACAGTTGTTTATTGGGTCGTCCCTGGATCCATGATGTCGGGGCAGTCACCTCTACGCTTCATCAGAGACTAAAGTTTGTAAGGCATGGGAAGCTAGTGATGATTGGGGGAGAGCAAGCTATGGTGGTAAGCCATTTATCATCATTCTCTTTTATTGATGCGGACGAGGATGTTGGAACCCAGTTCCAAGGTTTTTCTGTTGCTAAGAATACAGTGAAGAAGCAAGGGGCATCCATCTCTTCTTTTGAGGATGCGCGGCGAGTGGTGGAAAGTGGTTCGGCCGAAGGATGGGGCCAGGTGTTGACGTTACCCGAGAACAAGTCTGGGGAAGGTCTGGGTTTTCATCCAGTGTCTGCAAGAGTCAAGAAGGAGGTGGTTGTTCGTCCGATTCAAGAGGTTTTCCGAAGTGCAGGGTTTGTACATCCTGAGGTTGATGCTATCATAGATGATGATTCCGAGGAAGATTTGCCCGTTTTTATGACGCATGGATTGGCTTGCCAAAACTGGATAGCTGTTGATGTTCCTGTGGTTATGCACATTTCCGAGTAATGTTTTGTTTATTTTTCTTTGGAAAAATTCGCTCTGCCCAAGGCGAAACGTATTTTGTGTCGGGCTATGAAAAATAATTCCTTTTGCTCTGCCCAAGGCAAAAGAGAAATGTCTGGGCTCTTTGTTTCAAGTATTTCCCTTTAATGAATAAAACGTTATTTTGTCCACTATTGTTTTATTTTTCACTTTTTCAGGGAAATAGTAATGAAAATTAATTAATAACCTTTTGTTTTATTTGCACAAATCGATTTCTAAAATAAAGCATAATCATATGTGCAGATTAATCCATGACTTAACCATCGAAAACAATGATCCTATGCCCTCTCCCAACTTTGAATTCCCTGTGTTCAGAGCCGAAGAAGAGGATGATGAAGAGATTCCTGTTGAGATTTCCCGTTTGCTTGAGCATGATGAGAAGATTATTCAACCATTTGAAGAACCTGTGGAGTTGGTCAATTTGGGTGATGAAGAAGATAGAAGGGAAGTCAAAGTCGGAGCATTGCTTATCCCGGAAGTTAAAGAGAAAATGTTGGAGCTTCTCAAAGAGTATGTTGACGTGTTTGCTTGGTCCTACCAAGATATGCCAGGTTTGGACAATGACATTGTGGAGCATCGTTTACCGTTGAGACCTGAATGTCCGCCGATCAAGAAGAAGTTGAGAAGGACTCGTCCCGACATGGCTGACAAGATCAAAGAGGAGGTTCAGAAACAGATTAACGCAGGTTTCCTTGTTACATCAGTCTATCCTCAGTGGTTAGCCAACATAGTGCCTGTTGCTAAGAAAGATGGCAAGGTTCGGATGTGTGTAGACTACAGAGATCTGAATAGAGCTAGTCCGAAGGATGATTTCCCATTACCTCATATTGACGTATTGGTCGACAGTACCGCCAAGTTCAAAGTCTTTTCTTTCATGGATGGTTTCTCTGGTTACAATCAAATCAAGATGGCGCCGGAAGATATGGAGAAGACCGCTTTCATTACACCTTGGGGAACTTTCTGTTATCGGGTTATGCCGTTTGGTTTGAGGAATGCTGGCGCAACATACCAAAGGGCCATGACTGCTTTGTTCCATGACATGATGCATAAGGAGATCGAAGTGTATGTGGATGACATGATTGCCAAATCACAGACTGAGGAAGATCATTTGGAACATTTGTTGAAGTTATTCCAGCGTTTGAGGAAGTACAAACTCCGTCTGAATCCCAACAAGTGCACTTTTGGTGTTCGTTCTAGAAGACTCCTGGGTTTCATTGTCAATCAGAAAGGTATTGAGGTAGATCCTGATAAAGTCAAAGCTATTCGAGAAATGCCCGCACCCAAGACGGAAAAACAAGTAAGAGGATTCCTTGGGAGACTGAATTACATTTCTAGGTTTATATCTCATATGACTGCTACCTGTGGGCCGATTTTCAAGCTTCTCCGAAAGAACCAAGGATGTGTGTGGACAGAAGATTGTCAGAGAGCTTTTGATAGCATCAAAGAATATTTGCTTGAACCTCCCATTTTGATTCCTCCAGTGGAAGGAAGACCTTTGATTATGTACTTGACTATATTGGAAGATTCCATGGGATGTGTGCTTGGTCAACAAGATGAGACTGGAAGAAAGGAACATGCTGTATATTATCTGAGTAAGAAATTCACAGACTGTGAGTCTCGATACTCATTGCTTGAGAAAACCTGTTGTGCTTTAGCTTGGGCTGCTCGCCGTCTGCGCCAGTATATGATTAACCACACTACTTGGTTGATCTCCAAAATGGACCCGATCAAGTATATCTTTGAGAAGCCCGCCTTATCTGGAAGAATAGCCCGTTGGCAGATGTTGTTATCTGAATATGACATTGAGTATCACACTCAGAAAGCAATCAAAGGAAGTATTTTAGCCGATCATTTGGCTCACCAACCAATTGAAGATTATCAATCCATCAAGTTTGATTTCCCAGATGAAGATGTTATGTACTTGAAAGCTAAAGATTGTGAAGAGCCGTTACCTGAAGAAGGACCTGATCCTGAATCGCATTGGGGTTTAATTTTTGACGGAGCTGTGAATTCCTATGGAAATGGAATTGGGGCAATCATCGTCACCCCCCGAGGTACTCATATCTCGTTCACGGCAAGACTGAAGTTTGACTGCACGAACAACATGGCGGAGTATGAGGCATGTATTATGGGTCTCGAAGAAGCAGTGGATCTAAGGATTAAGATTCTTGATATTTACGGAGATTCGGCATTGGTGATTAATCAAATCAAAGGAGAATGGGAGACTCGTCATCCTGGTTTGATCCCTTACAGAGACTATGCTAGAAGGTTGTTAACTTTCTTCAACAAGGTGGAATTACATCATATCCCTATAGATGAGAACCAAATAGCTGATGCTTTGGCTACTTTGTCTTCAATGTTTCAAGTGAATGATTGGAACGATGTGCCTACAATCAGAGTTATGCGCCTCGATAGACCTGCTCATGTGTTCTCAGTAGAAGAGGTTACCGACGACAAACCGTGGTTCTATGATATTAAACGTGTTCTTCGAACTCAAGAGTACCCGCCTGGGGCATCCAATAAAGATAGGAAGACGTTGAGAAGATTAGCAAGCAGTTTCTTTCTCAATGAAGAAGTTTTGTATAAGAGGAATTATGACATGGTTTTGCTCAGATGTGTGGACAGACGTGAAGCAGACATGCTGATGCAAGAAGTACACGAAGGATCCTTTGGCACTCATGCCAACGGACATGCAATGGCTAGAAAGATGTTGAGAGCTGGTTACTATTGGATGACGATGGAATCTGATTGCTGTAAATATGTGAAGAAGTGCCATAAATGCCAGATTTATGCGGATAAGATGCACGTGCCACCGACCCTCCTCAATGTTATTTCTTCACCTTGGCCTTTCTCTATGTGGGGCATTGATATGATTGGAATGATTGAACCCAAAGCTTCAAATGGTCATCGTTTCATCTTGGTAGCGATCGATTATTTTACTAAATGGGTGGAAGCAGCATCTTATGCTAATGTAACCAGACAGGTGGTAGTCAGATTCATCGGGAATCAGATCATTTGTCGATACGGTATCCTGAGCAAGATCATCACTGATAATGGTTCGAATTTGAATAACAAGATGATGAGAGAGCTTTGTGAAGAGTTCAAGATCGAACATCATAATTCTTCTCCTTACAGACCAAAGATGAATGGGGCTGTTGAAGCTGCAAACAAGAACATCAAGAAGATTGTCCAGAAGATGGTGGTAACTTATAAGGATTGGCATGAAATGCTTCCGTTTGCTTTACATGGGTACCGTACTTCCGTTGGAACTTCAACAGGCGCGACCCCTTTTTCCCTAGTTTATGGTATGGAAGCAGTACTCCCCGTGGAGGTTGAGATTCTGTCTCTGAGAGTGTTGATGGAAGCTAAACTTTCTGAGGCGGAATGGTGTCAAAGTAGGTATGATCAGTTGAATTTAATTGAAGAGAAGAGATTGACAGCGTTGTGTCACGGTCAATTATATCAGCAGAGGATGAAGAAAGCTTTTGATAAGAAGGTTCGACCGCGCGAGTTCAGAGAAGGTGACCTTGTGCTCAAGAAGATATTATCTTTCCAACCTGATTCTAGGGGCAAGTGGGCTCCGAATTATGAAGGACCGTATGTCGTTAAGAAAGTTTTCTCTGGAGGTGCCTTGATTCTCACCAATATGGACGGTGAAGAACTCCCGCGTCCCTTGAACGCCGATGCAGTCAAGAAGTATTTCGCTTAGGCAAGTTTTTTAGTCATCCCGGCCGTGGCATCTGAGCACATTTTGGAATTCAAAGTTGTTAGGGAGAATAGTGATCATTGTTTTTGTGTAACCTTTTATTTCATGTACTATTTCCCAAACTTTTGTAAACTGTTGGAGGCGCATTGTTAGCGAACCACCAGCTTATTAATGAAATTTGAGCATTACCTTTTGTGGGCAAAATTTTAATTTTTACGGCAATATTTGAAACAAAGTATTTAAAATATTCTTATTTCTAAAATGTGTCGTGAATAACGAAAGGAATATTAACAGTCGTTCCGAAGATGGTCAAGTCATGAAATGCAAAACAGTACAGTAATTTATACTTGTATGATGAGCTTGTTTTCTTTCAAAATCGTCATGAAGTGTTGGTTGTGTGCGCGCTTGGTTATAGTGGTGCTAAGTTGGTGACTCCCCAGTTGTTCCAATTAAGTGTTGTTTTGGCTACCTTTGTTTGGAAATTTTGAAGTGCGGTACACTTCGTCTCATGCCAGTGGTTTATTGGTATTGTAAGTTTGGATTTGGATGCTTTTCTCCTCAGAAGACTTGAGCCTTGTAGCGTTACGCTCCGACGTTGCTTTGTGTTTCCAGTTCCGGTTATCTTCCGTCTTTTCAAGATTGGCCGAGTATCTATTTTGCTGTGACATCTTATTATCTTCAAGATATTCCATCTGTCTGTTTTGTCAGTATAACATTCATTTACTCATTTACACTCATATCAGCATGCATATCCACATTTGCCGTTGATTTTGGGTCGTACTTTGTTTGTTCAAACAACGTACATATTTCTTTCCAAGTAGAAGGTTAGCTTAGGCAGAGAATGTGCTTCCTTTCTAAATTCCCCAACTGAGCTAATCCTCGTGGATGATTTTTGATTCAGCTTACCTTGTCCATTTCTGGATAGGATGAATCCCCAATCGAATTACTTTCTCATTGGGTAGAGTCTTGTTTGATTGTCTCCTCTCTGGTTTATTCCTGGATGAAGTTGTTGCCTCTTGCATAGGCTATCTCATGATTTTCCCCAGTGAAGTCGCGACCTAGACGAATGGTGCATTTATTTTGCACATTTAAGTATGTGATCTCCTCGGGAAGGATTGATTCATGGTTCTCTTTGACGAGGATTTTATTCTCTGCCAATATCATCGCAATTTCCTTCTGAATTGATTTTTGGGAAAACGACAAGCGGAAGCTCTTCACGAGCAACTTGTGCGTTATTATGATTTTGGGAAAACGACAAGCGGCAGCTCTTCACGAGCAACTTGTGCGTTATTATGATTTTGGGAAAACGACAAGTGGCAGCTCTTCACGAGCAACTTGTACGTTATAATGATTTTGGAAAACGACAAGCTGCACCTCTTCACGAGCAACTTGTGCGTTATTATGATTTTGGAAAACGACAAGCGGCAGCTCTTCACGAGCAACTTGTGCGTTATTATGATTTTGGAAAAGGACAAGCGGCAGCTCTTCACGAGCAAATTGTGCGTTATTATGATTTTGGGAAAACGACAAGCGGCAGCTCTTCACGAGCAACTTGTGCGTTATTATGATTTTGGGAAAACGACAAGCGGCAGCTCTTCACGAGCAACTTGTGCGTTATCATTATTTTTGGAAGACAACAAGCGGCGGTCTCTTTATTTGAGCAACTTGTACGTATTATTACATCGGAGAACGGCAGCAGCAGCTCTTCACGAGCAACTTGTACGTTGTTTTTATCTTCGGAAAACGACAAGCGGCAGCTCTTCACGAGCAACTTATGCGTTATCATTATTTTTGGAAGACGGCAAGCGGCGGTCTCTTTATTTGAGCAACTTGTACGTATTATTACATCGGAGAACGGCAGCGACAGCTCTTCACGAGCAACTTGTACGTTGTTTTTATCTTCGGAAAACGACAAGCGGCAACTCTTCACGAGCAACTTGTGCGTTATCATTATTTTTGGAAGACGGCAAGCGGCGGTCTCTTTATTTGAGCAACTTGTACTTTATTACTTTTCCGGAATACAGCAAGCGACAGCTTCTTTATTTGAGCATCTTGTATGTTATTGGTATTTTCTTTGGACAACAGCAAGTGGCAGCTTCTTTATTTGAGCAGCTTGTATGTTATTGGTATTTTCTTTGGACAACAGCAAGTGGCAGTCTCTTTATTTGAGCAACTTGTATGTTATTGGTATTTTCTTTGGACGATGACAAGCGGCAGTTTCTTTATTGGAACAACTTGCGTATCTACAACCTTATTACTTCATCATTAATTGGTGTATCTCCGGAAATCTCGCAGAGAAAGTTTGTTATGAGTCTTTACCTTCGGAAGTAGGTGATCAGTTATCAGCAATTTGATACTCTCTGTCTATCATTGACCTTGAGTTGCAAACTCACTGTTTTGGGTCAATAATCTGTTATGGCCTATGCAAGATGCTCTCTTTGTTAGGGTCAGAGGTCGTATCCCCTCAATTTTGTTCACTGTCAGGAGTCTGTCATTTAAAGTCGATAGCTCGTTTCCCCAGTAATGTATAATCCATGTCTCTGTGTTTTGTTGGTATTCGATTCCTCCAACATTGTCTTGTTTCATACAATATCTTTCTCTGTGAGTTCAATCACTGCATTCATATCAACTTGATGACGGCATCTTAGGACAAAATTTGCGTAATTATGTATTTAAGTACCTTCAATCTCGTCGAAACGAAGATTTTGATCTTCATATCTCCGGATAGAAGAAACTTAAATAGGGGCAGCTGTTGTACCCCAAATTTTGACCTAAGATACCATCTCCCATCTGCACCATTACATTACAAGTGTTTGGATCTATTGATTTTTAAAAATTCATAACTTTTTCGGGCCGAGAGCTATTTATTTTGAACACTAAATTATTTAATCGATTCATGCTAAAACCATGTTTATTAATTATTTATTATCTTAAATTTAAATAATTGGAACTTGTTTTCAATTATTATATAATTTAAAGATGTATAGATAATAAAATAAATATTAGAAAAGAGGCGTATTAATCGTGCAGACAGTATTTATTTATTATTCACTATCTTAAATTTAAATAACTGGAATTTATTCTCAGTTATTACATAATTTAAAGATTTATGAATAATATAATAAATATTCGAAAAAGTTCATTAATTGGTCAATAATGATTATTTAATTATTTATCATTCTAAGTTAAAATAATTGAAATTCTATTTTAATTATTATAATTTAGAAAATTATGAATAATGAATTAAATAATTGAAACTATTAATTGATCAATGACATTATTTATTTATTTGTTTATTATTCTGGATTTAAGTAATTGAGATTTATTTTCAATTATTATACGATTTAAAGAATTGTAAACGATAAAATAAATAATTAGAGAAGGAAGAAATTAATTGGCAAATATTGGAATTTTATTCATTTTTCTTCTAATTGTACAATTATTGTGTAAATATTGTATTTATTACAACGAATTTACAATAATAATTTTACAAAGTTAAAATGAAATAAAAACTAATCTAATGTTTTCTAATTCTAAATCTTCTATCCAATGCCTTTTTGTCTGCTCACTTGATTTTACCTGCAAAACGATTAAAAGAAAATTAGAATTGAACAAATAATTAAAAGCAAAAAATTATTTTATGTTCATCATTAAAAGCAACGGCTGGAATCAGTTTACCCTTTTTTGCAAATCACGGGATTTCTCCCGGTTCACAAAAAAGGGAGGAATTTTTTATTTCATAAATGAATGCACAATTGTGAAACATGCACAAAATTCATTTCATTTTTAAAAACTGCATAATTAAAAAATCCATTGCATTTTTCAAAGTCCCATGCATATTTCAAATATACACAGCATATGCAAGCACAAAAAATTCCAACGTAAACCTACATGCCATGCACATAGTAGAAGCCAAAACAATAGGCTCTACTGTTGCATTGGAAGTCAAAGAAAGATGCAGTTCAAAACCATTATGCAAGCAATAATATTTCCTCATTCATCATATTCTAGCTCTGTTACAATTTCAGAAAAATAGTACACATCATTTTATGTATCAATGTACTTGAGAGAGAGAAGAGAGAAAGAAAATTGGTTTTTGCAGGTTTTGGTTTAGGCAGGAAGAGATACAAGACAAACTGCAGTAACACAATCAGTAGGAAGTAAAAACATGAAATAGGAATAGAGACAAACCATATGGAGCAGTAAGGGTGCAGAAGTACCAAGAATATATTAAAAATATATCAAAGCCCTCAACGGAAACCTGAAGGCCAAAGTGGTTATAACATAACAAAAAATTACTACACACAATCAATCGATCTCCAAGCAAAAAACTATCAAAAAGCAAAAGCTTTTTTCCTCAAGCCCTCCTAAACCTGTTACTGCATAAACCTGCAATCTGCATAGAACCATTGTAGAACCAGACCACAACATGGCCTAAACCATTCAACTACATCATCAAAAACCTCAACCATTTGATACACCAAAAAACCATAGCCTACTGTCAAACGCCAAACCCACGTAAATCAAACAATATGGCCTAAACCTCAGAAAACCTGATTGAGCCATCAAAGCCAATATCACCATTTCAAAACCAACAAAGGATAAATCATTGAAACAACAAACATATGTCATAAACCATAAGCCTGCATATTACCAAAACCTTATGGCCTAACAACGAAAACCCATTCCCCTGTTTCCATCAACCATACACAACCAACATACCGTTAACCTGCAATAAACCTACTGCATTACTAGAACCAAAACCACATATCAAAACCTTCATGGCCTAAAACTTTTCCTACTGTATCAAACCATTCAAAACCCAGCATACTGCATAAACCCTCAAAACAACATGTCCCCAAACCATGTCAAAATAATAGCATCATAAGGCAACAGTAACAAGACAAGGAGGAGAAGAAGAGGGAGCTAATCAAAACAAAGTGTTCCAATATAGCATATTCAAGGCAACCGGAAAAGTCTCAGCATAGCATCAACGTCCTAAGCAAAAGCATACAGAATACCAAAGCAAGAAGAAGAAGGACACAAATACACAAACCAGGGTCCAGTAGTCCGAAGCAAGCTCGCGCCTGTCCTTCCTTGTCGTGGCCTCCGTCGCACCCAACGGTTCCTCCTCCATCTCCGCCTCTAGGTAACGATTCCCCTTCCCCCTTTTACTTTCATAACACCTCCCACAAACAATAAAACGAAATCAGAATCAAAGTGGATCAAAGATTACAACATGCATTTACAATGAAACCCTAAAACGAGTGATAAAACGAAATGTGTACCATGAAATCCGTCGCCCCCTTAACGTTTGGCTGGAGGGAAGAGGACAGTGGGAGCTGGTGGCCATCAGACAGGAGGAGATTTCAGAAGCGATTGAAGAGGATAACGCACGAAGATGAAGAAGACGAACAACAAGGAGCGCCGTTTCTGTCCAGAAACCTTAACCCTAATTTTCTTTCCCTAAACTTTGTTTAACCCCCTAAAAGAAACAACTTATGAAATGGGCCTTACCCCATTTTGCTGCCTAAGCCCAACGATTTGCTTCATCCACCCCCCTATCCTGCTTCTGATACTATTAAGCTTGGGCCTCCTAAAACCCCTTTTGGCCCATTTTGTTATTTCCTGTAGTTTGTTTTAATAAATCAGCTTAATTCATTTTTGTTTCTAATTAGTAATAATAAACAACCTTTTTATATAGTTAATTAAATATATTTATTCTTAATGGTATTAATGACTAATGAACAATTTTGTTATATTAATTAAGGCCTTTTATAAAATTAGTTAAAAATACTCAATTTAGTGTAGGCCATTAAGTCATCTTGTAATAATACTTTATATTAAAAAAAGAAAACATATTAAATTTAGAAACATATGGAAATGAAAATTATTTTATTTAATTAATTCACTCGTTTTAGTTAAATATTAATACAAATATATAAAAAATATAGAGACTTAAAAAACTAAAAAAAATATTTTGACTCCTTTAATTGATCCTCATGCTTTTATCCATATTAAAAAATGCATAAATATTGAAAACTATTAAAAATACTTTCTTTTCATTAATATTAAACAAAAATCATAAAAATGCATTATTCACATCATTTAGTCTATCATTTAATTATTGTTATTTAATCATTATCCGCATAATTTTTCTGTTTATTTATTTCATATTTATTTGTTTATTCTGTTTACGTTTAAATCCAAGGGAAAAACAATAAATTTGTTGACTTCATGTCCTCAAGTCTAATTGCGCGAACTTTCGCATTTCATTAAAACTTAGGATAATTTTTCCTCAAATATTCAATCTTTTCGAAACTTATACCCTTTAAGCATAAACTTCGACGTTAGGTCGTCGTATCCTCAAAAAACCCGTCCGTACCCCTTTTCGGCCAAAACAATTCATTTTTTAATCAAGCGATCAATTTTTACATAAACAGATATTTCAAAAGGTTCCTATAGAGTACTATAGATACATTGGGTGCTAATACCTTCCCATTGTATAACCAACCCCCGAACCATAGATCTTTTCAAAAAAAACGCCTTGTATTTTCATTACTTTTAAAAAGTATTATTTACATTGCACATTTAGGGTTTTATTTCGCTCTTTTCCCTTTTCCTTTGGAAACAATAAAGCGTGGTGGCGACTCTTGCTTTTGTGAGACGAATTAATCAATAATTCGATCTCCGATTTACCCCGCTACATTTTTTATCGCTACACATAGCATATGCAACACAAATGCATATATCACGATCTCATTTGAGAGCATCATGCAATTCATACATCATGACATCACATGAAACTGGTTTTACCTTTTCAGGTCAAACACTATTAACTTATACATCAGGTCAAATATTAATGCCCGAAACTAGACGAGGAACTATCTATGTGACCAACATTTTCAAGTTCCAGATTAATACATGTAACAAGCCAGGACAACTATCTGTGGACGACTGATTGTAGATTAATAACTAAAACCAGATATGACAACTATCTACATGAGCAAACTGAAGATTAATACCCGAAACTAGACGGAAAAACTATCTTCCTTTCTAAGGTCAGAGATTAATATATGAAACTAGCCAGGACAACTATCTCAACGACCAACAAAAGCAGGTTCCAGATTAATACCTGAAACTAGACAGGACAACTATTTGTGAATGATTGATTGTAGATTAATACCTGAAACCAGACAGGAAAACTATCTACATGACCAGATGAAGCAATCTTACACGGGTTTCTTCTCATGATCTCTAGATGCAGTGTAACATAGACTCATCCTGAAGAAATCTTACACGGGTTTCTTCTCATGATCTCCAGATGTGGTCTAACACAGACTCATCCCGAAGAAATCTTGCACGGGTTCCTTCTCATGATCTCCAGATGCAGTCTAACACAGACTCATCCTGAAGCAATCTTACACGAGTTTCTTCTCATGATCTCTAGATGCATTCTAACACAGACTCATCCAGAAGAAATATTACATGGGTTCCTTCTCATGATCTCCATATTCAGTCTAACACGGACTCATCCTGAAGCAATCTTACACGGGTTTCTTCTCATGATCTCCAGATGCAGTCTAACACAGGCTCATCATAAAATAATATTACATGGATTCCTTCTTGATTTCCAGATGCATTCTAACACGGACTCATCCTGAAGCAGCCCTACACAGGCTCCTTCTAATACATTTCCAGATAGCAGTTAAATTCATCCTCTCCAGCAAGTTACTGTGAAGCCTGAAACTCAACCAGAAAACAACAAACTTTCATCTCTCTAGTCCGAAGATAACTCCTCAGTAGAGTCATGGACAACTGAAGTTCCTAGACTATATTCCCCACATAGTTTTTCTCAAGCAGGAGAACAATAGAAACCAACCTTCCCTAGTGGACCTCTCCTCATACATCAGGAACAGGAATTCCCCACAAAGGGACCTCTTATGAAGTCAACATCTACTTTGGATGGCATCTTTAAACCCATCTCCAACAACTTTCAGTCATCTTCTCCAAATGGAATCTTTAAGCCCATTCCCTACACAGTCAACCATCACATCATTGAGTGCAAATTTTTGGGCACTCTAGTGTCCAATCATCTTCCACCTTCAAATCACGAAAGGAAAATAAGCCAATCTAAATCTTCAGGTTCAAGAAGATTGAACACGGGCAGCTGTTATACCCCAAAATTTTCCCCCTCATGTTTTCCAAGATTGTCTCTTACATGGGTGGTTACAAACACTTCCTTAGAGAAAATATAAATTTTTTGAAGATAATCAAGTGTCTTTCGATTGGCATATAAACAAGGTACTTCGATTGAGCGTTTGGCAGTCTTCGATCATTGCTTTGATTAGTAAGCTTCGATTGGGTATTTTGCATCCTTCGAGCAAGCTTTGGCCTACAAGTATCATTCTAGCAGTGCCCTCTACGCGTGCCTTCAGCACACTAGGAAAATGCTCCCTTTGTGCGTGCCTTTAGCGTACAAGACAAGAACCCCCTACAAGTTTGCTTCGATTCACCAGCAGTGGACTCCTCCATACATGCTTCGACTAGGCGCTGAGTATCCTTCGATCAAGTTTAATTCACAAAGCTTCCACTGGGCAAAAGGGACCTTAGCTTGCCATCAGCACACGTACACCTCTTCATGCTTGCCTTTGGCCTACTAGGCAAAAGCTTCCTCATGCTTGCCTTGGATTCAGAAGGAAAAGGCTCATCAGCTTTCCTTTGATCTACAAGGAAAAAGGCCCTATTCACTGGTCTTCGATTCATAAGACAAAAGGCTGCCTCAGACTTTCCTTTGATCCATAAGGCCAAGGTCCCTTCAACTTGCCTCTGTGTTTGCTTTCGACCTACAAGAAAATGACTTCCTCTGGGCTTACCTCCAATGCACAAGGCAATGGTTTCCCTTCATGCTAGCACCCATAAAGTAATGGCTTCCTTTCATGTGTACATTGATTCATTAAGCAGTAGGCTTCCCTCATGCTAGCTTTGACTCCATAGTTTTCCACATTTTGACACCTAGTAAGGTCCATTCGAAGGACACACCAATGGTTCCTTCAAAGGACATGCATGTAGTCCATTCGAAGGATACATAATTTTGGGAAACAAGCTTGTTTTGCCTTTTGATGAGTATTGGTTTAATACACTTACCTTCAGCGCACAAGGCAAAGGCTTCCTCTTCGACTGGCCTTTATTTCACCAAGCAAAGATTCCCTCTTCATGACCGTTTCACAAACATAGGATTGCCACATTATGAGCACACATTGGTGGACCATTCGAAGAATGCAAAAGGGCCATTTGAAGGATATACATGTGTTCCATTCGAAGGAGACACATAATCATTGGAAGCAAGTTTGTTTTATGATGAGTCTTGGTCCAAGAGATTTGCTGACCAAAAGCCAACATGTTCTTAAGCCCAATCCTCCTGCACAATTGCATTCGAATGAGTTACTAAGAGAAGTTTCGACTGGCCAGAAAAGAGCTTTCATTTGGGCTAGCTAAATAGGAGCTCAATCGAAGAGGCCTCAATGATGAGAATTGGAGCCATTTGAAGGAGGAAACCCTGTGCCAATCGAAGAGTAAAGATTGTGGGCATTCGAAGGAGCCAAACATGTCCAAGTTCATCCCAAGACCCAAAAGGGTAGGAATCCCTCAAAAAAGGTAATCCCTTAATGTGTCTAATTTGGCCTTCAAAGCCTAGTTAATGGTTGTCCCTTGCCATTTCTATGCTATGACCCTTTCCCTATCTCCTATAAATACATACCATTTATACAAGCCAAATGGGATATACTACAGACATACGCCCAGATACTACATACATATTCCCAGAGACTACACACAGATACTGCCTCATACGCATACACTACCTCATAAGCCACACCAAAGTGATCCAAATCGAAGCAATCTTCAACAACGCTCCACTCACTCCCTGAAGTTTGCAGGAGGCACTCCCAAGCACTAGGCAGACCCAACGTACACTGGAACATCACTCACACGATATGTCCGTTGGTAACTTATTTTCGATCTCAAACTAGCTAAGCATGCAATTTTTAAATTCATCTTAAACATGCACTCATGTTATTTCTAATGTTTGTTATTGCTTTCATGTGCTACATGAAAGATTAAGCACATGGGTTGGGATCGTGCCATGGCCTGGGCACGATCCATATTTTCTTTCGAATCTCAGGGTTCATGAGGTTGTAAGACAAATGAAGTAGCTTTCGATTCAGACCTAGAGGATCTGAATTAGAATTATACAGCCACAGGCTGTCGAATCTAAGACTAGATTCGACCCAAGTCTGGATTTTTATCTTGTTTTCTCTAATAAATTTCCTGCAGGAGTATAATATACACCTCCAACAATATTCTCTGCTGGACCGAAGGCCACGCCCTTCGTTGGATCGAATGCCACCCTTCATTTGAATCGAAAGCCATTTTTCTTTGGATCGAAAGGCTGTTGCTTCTTATATTTTTATTTTTGCTACTCATTTCTTTTTTAGTTTCCCTTTTAAATTAACATAAAATAAAAAATCATCATAAAAATTAGGATTATATTTTATTAATTAAATCAATTTCTGAATTAATTAATTATTTAATTTTAACATCTTTTTTCTCAAAAAAATAAATTAAAATAAATTAGAATTTAGGTTTAATTCTATTTTTCTCAATTTATTTTCTTTTCATAAAAAACAAAAAAAACAAAAACAAAAAGATTTTTATTCCATAGGGTTTTAGACGCCTTTTCCAATTTGTGCGCAATTTTATTTTAGCGTTATCATATTATTGTATTTTCTTCCTGGTTGTAATAGACTGTAATTATGACTCTTTTATTTTACTGCTTTCTTTATTTTTCCCCAAAGTTTGGACATGTAATAATCCCCCTCCCCGAAGCTTTGTAATAGCGTAGGATTTACAATTTTCACATTTAAATTCCTGCAATATTTAAACTGTCTAGATGCATGATAATAGGATTGTATGGCAAGAATAAAAAGAAAACTATAGCAAACCTAACACAAAAGACAAAAATAACTGAATACAACACATTTGCATATTTACACCTCTAGGGTATCCCCACTTTGGTTGCCTTCGTAAAACAAAATAGTCATGTCCCTCGAAAGTAGGGACGCTTTAGTAAAGACCCTCGAATCAAAAGATCATAGTCCCTCGATGACCCTACGGTGTTGCCTTTCGGTAAAATGATTTAGTCCCATAAATAAAATTTCTAAAGCGTCTTTATATGTTTCCTTTATGACTGTACTATGACCCAAGAACATCCCTTATACATCCAAACGACTATGGCTACCTACTCACTAATAGTAGGCTAGCCTTGTCTAATGTAAAGGAGGAAAAGAACGACCTTTTGAGTAAAAGTAGATTGCTGTTAGATGCTTGCTCAAAAAAAATTTCACACTTACACAAAACAAATTTCAAAAATATTTTCAAAAGCTTTATCAACACTCTTGAGGACTGATACAAGAGTTATCATAAAGAAAATCGCCGCACTAAGGCAATTTCAAAATACTTTTCAAAAATACACAAAAAGCACAATGTATTTTTCAAATGAGCTAAGTATCTAAGAGCCCGTAGATAACTACCGATGGAAAGGGTGATAACACCTTCCCTTTCCATAATCTATCTCCCTTACTCAGAAATAATCTTGAAAGGTCTTTTTCTGTTCTTTTCACCCTTTCCTTTGTTGTATAAAAGAAAAGTCAGACGCGACTCTTGCTTACCGCAACATTTGCAAACACAAACAAAAAATCAATATAACAGTCGGTTTTGCCACCGTATCACACATATCATCCACATAGACCTCTATCTCATGATGGATCATGTCATGAAATAGAGCCATCATAGCTCGTTGATAGGTTTCCCCTGCATTCTTCAAATCGAATGGCATGACCTTGTAACAAAAGGTTCCCCATTGTGTAACAAAGGTGGTCTTCTCCATATCCTCGGGAGCCATCTTGATTTGATTGTAGCCAGAGAAACCATCCATGGAGGAGAAGACCTTGTGTCGAGTCGTGTTATCCAACAAGACGTTAATATGTGGTAGAGGGAAATCATCTTTGGTGCTTGCCCTATTCAATTCCATATAGTCTATGCACATACGGACCTTCCCATCTTTCTTCGGCACCGAAACCACATTTGAAACCCATTGAGGATATGATATGACAGCCAAGAAACCTGCATCGAATTGCTTCATTACCTGACCTTTATCTTTTGAGACATGTCTGGCCGCATACAATGCATTTTTTGTTTGATCGGAGGGCAATCTTCTTTTGTTGGTAGACGATTGTTGTACCCCAAAATTTTCCCTCTCACTTATCAAGATTATTTTCACAAGATCTCTTTGACTCAAGACTGGATTAGGGTTTGACCAACTTAAGACCTCTCATCATGCACTGATCACCAAAAATTAGGGTTTGAGATTGTACAAAGATTTGTGGACTATCAATGCTTCATATGACTTTCAAACATCATTATGAACCCCTAAGATTACTCATGACAAGTTCCAAGCCTTGAACCACATTTTTGATCAGTCAATTGGACAGTTGACCTAAAAATCAGTTGTATTGGGGAAAAAGTCAACCATGGCCAATTTATAGTCAAACTTCATAACTTTTTATCCACGTCAAAATTTTAGACTCATATGTATCATTTGATCAAGTTTGGACCATAATTCCTCAAGAAATTTGATCAAATCATCAAAAGGGCAAAATGGTCAAAATTAGGGTTTTGATTGAGAATGGGCAATTTCTGATTTTTGACCTAGCAAATGACCAATTGATTTTAAGCATGATTTAAAGGGTTCAATTGTATCATCTTAACCTAATAACAGGGTTCAAAACATTGCAATTTCATTGGATTGACAGATGAAATTTGCAGTCAACTGATCAAAAGTCAATTATATACTGAAAAGTCAAACTTTGACTTTTTGGTCAAAATCAAGTGCCAAGGATCACAATTCATCAAAACATGTCAAAATGTGAAACTTGTTCATCAAGAAATCAAAGATTGAAGATTTGGTTTTGAAATTTGAATTTTTCTTAACTTCGAAATTTTTCTAAGTATAGAAAATTTCTTATTTTTTCTCAACTTTAAGCCATTTTTTCACCATGATACAAGATGATTCAAAGAAAGTTACCAACATGAAAGTTGTAGATCTCCATGAAATCTACAACTTTTCTTCACAAATTTTTCCATAAAGATGCTTGGATCTCAACATATAATTTTGTGAATACATGCCCATGAACTAAAATAACTTAGTGAAATTTTGCCCTAATTTAGGCAGGTTTTTGACCTAACTTCATGGAAATTTTTCACCTAGTTCCAAGAAGAATCTTGAAATGCATTTCAAATATGAGTTATAGAGAATATTACAAGCTTTCTAAAATGTCCAAGAAATCCTTGAGATCATTCTTGAGTATGGAGTATCGAAGAGATGAAGTTGGCAATTTCTCACTTTGATTTCAAGTCATTTCATGAAGAACAAAATTCAAATCTGAAACTATGTTGCCTAATCCTTGCTTTATAGGTCTCAAACTTGTTTCTCACTTCATAATTTAATGCTTACACAGATGATAAAGCCTTAATACAAGCACAAGAGTCTTTGTCCAAGATTTAATTCTATAAATGGCACAAAGTTGTCATTGCCATTTTGGAAAAGCATAACTTTTGCAACTTTTCACTTCTTGAGTATTGGACCTGTTTTCTCTGCACACACAAGTCCTATAAACCAAAAACAAGTTTCCTAGAACTTGTACCAACTCCAAGCAGGCATGTACAAGCATGTAGAGACTTGTCTCCTCATTTTGCTTCAAAAGCAAGAAAAGTGCAAAAAAGCCTAGAACTAAAAAAATCTGTTGTGGAGCTGACTTGAAACCTTCTCTATACTAATAAACAAACATATTACAACTTAGAACATGATTGCTCAAGGCCAGAAACACTCCAAAACTCCCTATCACCAAAAACCTGTCAAAATTGGCAGTTTGAGACCAAGCATAGCAATCCATAAATTTACTCGTGTGTTTCAACTTTTAATCACTCAAACACTTTACCTACCTCATATCTAAGTGTTCCAGACCATCATCCCTTCACTGTAACTCCTCCTTCTTCATCTGCCGTTTTTGTTTTTCAAGCTTGTATGTTGACTTGGATAGAGAGATTCAGGCACTTTCAAAGCAAGGTAAGGATTGGAACACACTCAGGGAGGTTCAGGCAAGCTAAAGGAATCTTCAGGCCTTCATAAATCTCACTCAAACTCCATTCACGATCTCAGCTGAAAGATGTAAGAACTCCAACTTCTATCTCTTCATATAGACATCCATTGGCCATGATTTGTGAAAGGAAAATGTAGATATTATTGTGCTAAAGCCAACCATGTGCAAAAATTTCATTTATATTCATTGTGTATAGAGAATTTCATAGTTCAAATTTCTGTAAAAATTAGGTTTAAAATTAGGGCCTTTGAAATTCGCTTTGATCTTTGATTGTTATTTTACATGAGTTACATGGTTGAAATCATGGGAAAGAGTACTATCATTTTCTTGTCGGAAGTTTCCATTTTCATGGAGAAATGAGAAAGATACAGGGGTTCTGGGTAGTTTGAGGAAGAAGATGAAGTACAGGGCTAGGAGTTGTTTTGTGTTATGTATATTTTATTTCATATGAACTAACGGATGTACAGCCACCCCAGTGGCAAGGTAGCATGCTGGAAATGCATAGGTCATGGGTTCGAACCTTGGCGCTACCTTTTGTTTTTTTTCATTTTTGGCCATTTTTGCAGCGTGGGCTCAACTACTGAGCTTCACATTTTTTCTGATACTTACCTCCTGTTTGCTCAGGATACCCCCTGGCCCATGCATTTTATTTCTTTGTTTTTATTTTCATTTTTATTTTATTAAACATTTTCTTTAGTATAAAAAAATCATGAAAAAAATAAAATATGATAAATATTGCATCTTGATTTATTTTATTTTTATTTTCACATAAAAAATATTTTTATTTAATTATATACTAATTATTTTTCTTAAACAAACTTTTAAAATAAAATAAACTTAAATATATTTTATTCCTTTTCCTTCATACTTGTAAATATTTATTTTGATATATAAAAAGACTAAATATTCCACAAAATATTATCTATTATTTTTAATACAAAAAATAAACAAATATAATACTTAAAGAATTTTATTTTCTTTTAAAATTAGAAATTAGGATTAACCATATTTTCAAGAAATATTTTCCTTTTCTTAAATTATTAGGATTAGGTCAAAACTCTTTTGCATATGAAAAACAAAGCAAAAACTTTTTTCTTGCATATTTAAATTATATTGTATATTGTTTATTCAAATACTTGTACAAATTCGATTTGGTTGTAATAGCTTAATTAGACTTACATTATTGCAAATCCCCATTCATAATTTGTAGTCCCCCCTCCCATAAAATGTTGTAATAGCGTAGTAATCTTTAAATTACGCAATTTACCGCTTTTATATACCATTCTAGTAATTAGGGTTTGTATGGAAAGATCAAAACAAATCAAATAGAAAACCCTAATCCAAGACAAAATCAAGCATGAAAATAACACGCTTGCACACAAGCATCCTTAGGGTTTCTCCACTTGGTTGCCTTATACAAAAAATGGCTATATTACGCATGCGAAGTATCTTGGCAAAACAAACAAATATAAGATCATAGTCCCTCGATGACGCTATTCTAATTTGCCTTACAAAATGATCTTAGTACCTCAAAAAAATGCTAAGATACTTTGCAACATTGCTAATCATGGTTATACGATGACCCATGCCCGTCCCGTTTACATCCAAAGATAGGGTTGCTTACCAAATCAATGGTAAGACAACAATATCAAAGGAAAAGGAAATGAACGAGAAAGACATTTGAGTAGGTAGATTACTTCTAGTTACTTGCTCCTTTTCAAAGCAATAATCCTTGCTACTTTTTCAAAACAAAACACACACACATCCAAAACATTTTTACAAACATTGAAAACATTTTCAAAAAGACAAACATCTTTGTATACATTCTTACGAACGAGAATCATTACAAAGATTTCCTAAACAATGGCCTCTTTTACAAAATACTTTCAAAAACCACACAAAGCACAATTTCAAAACAAAAAGCAAGTGAGCTAGCAAGTAACTAAGAGCCCATGGATAACCATGGATGAAAAGGGTGCTAATACCTTCCCTTTTCATAATCTACCCCCTGAACTCAAGAAACAATCTCAAAGGTCTTTCTTGTGCTTTTTCACCTTTCCTTTTGGATAAAAGAAAAGTCGGTGGCGACTCTTGCTAACTGTAACATTTGCGATAAAATGCAAAACCCTCAAGTCAGTTCTCCCACCGTATCACAACGATGAACCATTATGTCAATATCCAAACCTGGCATATATTCGTATGACCAAGCAAACACTTCAACATAGACATGTAGCATCTGAACCAATCTGATTTTGACACCGTCTTCCAAGTTGGCGCTGATCTTGACCTCTTTCTTGTCTATCTCGGTACCTAGGTGGATTACTTCAACTGGCTCTTCATGTGGTTGAATGGCTTTTTCTTCTTGCATCAGAAGTCTGGCTAGTTCCCCTGGTATTTCATAATCTTCCTCGCCTTCGTCTTCGGCTTGGTTGATTGGATGTTCAAAGTCATAGATGGAAATAGAAGAGTTATTGGCAATGAGGCCCGAAGTGAATGAGGACCTGCAAATGCATGTGTGTGCGTGTGTATGTAAGATACATAGAATTTTGAAAATGAAATAGAGTGAAAGAAAGACAAGGATCACAAAGTTTGAATGCAAAAGTGTATAATGTTTTTCATTAAATGATCATATGGCGTATAGAAATGAACAAACCCTTAACAAATGGACCATGGTTCCTCGGGCCTGGCACATGGCTTAAAATCATTGTTTCAATAGAATTACAAACAAAGTTATTAATAAAACAATAAATGGTAATTAATACTTGTTAAAGGAGATAGGAATGAAATACTTGGCACACCATTTGTTGAGTCCTTCACCGCAGTCGGGTAGATCTAGTCACTAAAATCACAATCATTGTCGGAGTCTTCAAGAGCATTCACTTCATTATTACTGATGTGAAGAAGTGATTTTTCTATGCAGGCACGTCTAACCTCATTTTGAGCTTTGGAAATAAAACCCAAACCACATTTGTCTAACTTGAAAGGTATGTCAGGGAGTTTCCCCCAAATGGTACAACCTCCATCTTCAATCACAGCACGAGCATCTTTAAGGGAAACCATCCTTGGCTCATCTTTAACAGCTTTTGGAACATCAGGAATTGTCTTGGCAGCAACAACCATGGGAGAGACCACTTTGACAGCTTGATAAGGAGTTTTTATGAACTCTCCATCCATCTTAACATATTTAAACGAGTTTAAATGGATAACCATAAACTCCTCTTCACCACAGACGATAACAATCTTTACCTTAACTGGATACTTAAATTTTTTATGAAGAGTGGATGTCACCGCTCCTGCCCCATGTATCCAAGGGCGTCCAAGTAAACAAGAGTAAGTAGGACGGATGTCCATCACATAGAAAGTCGAGTTGAAATTTTGATACCAACCTTGATGGGGAGGTCTGCTTCTCCGTGGACCATCCTTTTAGATCCATCAAAAGCCCTTACAACTATGTCACTTGGATTCAACACCAGACCTTCGCAATCCAACCGATCTAAGGCACCTTTGGGAAAAACATTTATAGAGGACCCAGTATCTTCCAATACATGGGCCAGAGTAGTTTCTTTGCATTCAATGGAGACACGCAAGGCCTTGTTATGATTTCTTCCCACTGGAGTCAAATCAGCATTAGAGAATCCCAATCGATTATTGGAAGTCAAACTCGCCACATAATTTTCGAACTGATCCGTTATAGTCTCTTAAGGAACATTTGCTTTCTTCAAAAATTTGATCAATGCTTGAGCATAAGCATCAGAGAAAAGTAATAAAGATAACATAGAGATCTTGGAGGGGGTTTGCCCTAGCTTCTCTACTATTTTAAAATCACTCTTCTTTATGATCTTCAAAATCTCCTCTATTTCTTGGGTGGAGGGTTCCTCAGTAGCAATGTATTTGGAAGGCGCCTCTATCCTAGCAGGCTCAACCATCTTTTCTTTCCCCTAGTGTCAGTACTAGGTTTTTCCATGGTAATGCGAACTGGTGCAGTTGTAGTAGTTGGAGGTTAAATGTTATGAGAGAAGATTCTCCTCGTCCTTGTCACCTTGCTAGAACTAGCAATATTGGTAATATCATCAATCTTGTCTTCATCAATCTAGGAGTCTTGCTCAATTCCATGGTGGTATACTTCAGCGCTATAATTCCAAGGTACTACCTTATCGGAAGAATAAAGAATTGGCCCTGGTGCGGTAATTATCAAGGGGGTAATCGTTGGTTCGTTGGAAATCCTAATAGGACCTTTTGAAGAGATCCTAATAGGTTTGTTGGATATGGTGATGATTGATATATATTTAACTTCTTCAATTAAACTTTTTATGGCCAGAGTTCTTTCAAACAGGATCTCATGACTATCTATTAGGTGTTGAACACCTTTTTTCAGCCATTCGCATCCATTCTTTTGTAGAGTACAATAATTACAGTCTTTTAAACAACCAAGGAAAACCCCAGCTCTTAATAAATTTTCTTTAACAATAGTCAGTGGAGTAGTGAACTCTTCAACATAGGAAACAAAATCAATGCCTTCAATTGAATTGACACATTTTCCATTATTTGGAATTGGTGCAGTTATAACATTCAGTTGTAGGTGGATCAAACTCAATGGTCTTGTTGTCGATGAGGTCTTGAATTTTTCATTTCAAAGTCCAACACTGATCAGTGTCATGTCCGGGGCTATTGGAGTGATAAGCATATTTGGCATTAGAATTGTACTTTGGTGATGAAAGATTGGGATTTGATTGTGGATCATGCAATGTTACCAAGTTAGTCTTCAACAGGTGTTGCAAGGCTTGATATAGTGACATGTTGATCCTTGTAAATTGTCTTCTTAGAATATCAGGTCTTTGATGGTTGGCTTGTTGTGGTTTTCTTTGAGTAGAGGCTGGATTGGAGATCAAAACAGCATTGATAGATTGACGTTGATCTTTCTTGATATGGTCCCTTGACCCATATACGACATTAGTTTCTTTCTTGCCGATGAAGGGTTTATTCATAGTGTTTGATGTATAGGCAGAAGCCATGGGTATTTTTCCACTTTTGATATCGTTCTAAACTCTTTCATGAGTCAAAATTAACTCAATGAAAGCAGATGATGAGCTCCCAATTAGCAAGTTGAAATATGGTCCAGTTAATGTTCCCATGAACATATCCACCAGCTCCCTATCAGTCAGTGGTGGTTGCACTCTACCAGCAAGGTCTCTCCATTTCTGCGTATACTCTTTGAAACCTTCATTGGAACCCATGGTCATTTCTTGTAACTGAACTCTAGTCGGTACCAAATCAGCGTTGTACTGATATTGACGGTAGAAAGTGGTGGCCAAATCTTCCCAAGTATGAATGTTGGAACCCTTCAACTGGAAAAACCATTCTCACTGAGTCCCAGACAGACTCTCTTAAAATAAGTGTACCCATAGCTTTTTGTCAGAAGTATGTGGTTGTATTTTGCGGACATAGGACCTTAAGTGAAGCTTTGGGCACGAAACCCTATCGTACTTAGCAAAGATTGGAATTTTTAACTTGTGGTGGATAACAACCCCAGGTACCAAGCCCAAATCAGTAAAATCCAAGCTAGGCACGACTTGAATTTCCACAGCTTTCAACCTATCTTCCAGTTGCTTGTACTTATCCTCAGTCGAGGCATATTGTTCGTCAAAGTAATCTTCATCCTCAGAAGCTTGATTGTTTTCACCCCTAGCACGGGTGCTCCTTCCATCTTCGTCTTGGTTCTCATCCTCCTCGGACGACTCTTCAACCACTTGTACTTGACGGACAGGGCCTTTAAACATTTTCCCCATGTTGATCAGGGCCTTCTTCTTGGTCTTCTTTTTAAGTGGCATCAGCTCTTGTTGTCCCTTGGCCAAGGTGAGAAAGGTTTCTTGTAATTGAGAATTTTGCGTCTGCAAGTCCTTCAATGTCTTCTCGAGATTCATCTTACTGAAATAAACAACAGAAAGATGAGTAAACCTGTGTCGAAAAACCTGCTCATGTTATGATGCATGAAATGCGTATGCAAATGATTTCAAGGACCTTTAAGATTTAAATTTATTTAAACAAAGAAAGAACATACATTAATTGTATTAATAAGTTCAAATGATTACAAAAGGTGCCTCTTGGGCTTACAATGGAAGAAGCAAAAATAATATAAAGTAAACTCCTAGAACAAAAAGGGACTCAAGCTTCCCATGAGCGCATCCTCTTTGGTGCAATATAGGCATTCAAACTCCGCTCTTCATGAAGTTGTCTCGCGAGCTCCAAAACCTTCTTCTTGCTTGTGTAGAACTGGGCTTCAAAAGTGTCATGATCCCCTTTGAGTTGGATCCATAATCTTTGTAACTCCTCGAGAGTAGCAGGCATGTTAGGGTGAAGAATGGTGTAGGGAACGTCTCCTTCGATAATAGGCTCCATAATGATAGGTAGAATGGCTTCATATGGCATCATGAGGTTTTGAGAGTGAACTCGCACCCACTTGAGATAAGGCTCCAAAGGAATGGAGTTCTTATGCCCCAATGTCTTTCTATCAACTTTGTTCACCATGCCCCAAGCTCGTACAAATCTTTGACAATAACCTTGAGCATCATTCTCATAGTCATAAACAATTCCTTGGACAAGTGCATCATGAAGACCATCCCTCCTAGCATACCCAAGTTTTATCAAAGCCAATCAAGGATTATAAGTGACACCTCCAATAATTCCAAAAAGAGGGACATTAGGGAATTCACCACAACGATCAATAATGGTAATTTCCTCCAAAAAGCAAGAACGCCAATGAATATGCGAATGTGAAAGTGACATCAACCTACTAGACCATCTCATGCTTTGTTCATTCTTCAAAATAGATCGAGGTAGGTGTGAAATAAATCACCTAGCCAACAAAGGAGTGCAACACAAAATAATTCCTCTTCTCTTCATGGTGCGAGTGTGAAGAGAATGCAAGATATCTCTAAGTAAGGTAGGCATCGGGTTACGAGATAGAAAAAATTTGACCGCATTCACATCTATGAGTTGATTCGGGTTATGAAATAGTACCATCCCATATATGAGAAGAGCCAACACTTCTTCAAAGGCTTGTAAGTCCAAATCATCCCAAAAATGTTGAGCCTTCTCAAACAAAAACTTGGCTAAAACCCCTTAACACCACTTCTTATTTCCCAACTTAGAACAACGTTAGACCGTTGAAAATATAAAGCTCGATCAATCTCCTCAAGTCTTGGATCTTTCTCAATACCGATGAAGGGTAATTGATCAAGAATAGGAACTCCCAAGATTTAAGAAAACTCCTTTATGGTAGGCGCCAATTGGTAATCAAGAAATCTAAAGCAATGGTGCTTAGGATCAAAGAATTGGAAAAGCACATGTACCATATCCTGTTCAAAGTTTATTCTAACCAAGTTGATGAGACGACCATATTTCTTGGTGAATGGATAATCATTTGGAACCCTTGACGCTAACTTCTTAAGTTGAGGAGGCACTCTTACAAGGTTGATTTAGATAGTGTTTCTTCACATGGAATCCATGTCCTACAAAATAGTACAAAGATAAATCCCAAAGTCCTTGAAATGGTTAGTACAAAGGAAATGGTATGATGTTATGATGTTATGTACATATACACAAAATAAAACAAGTCCTTAGGTTTAGGCTTGCGTGGGATCATTGGTAAGTACCCTCTTGAGGTTTCGTTGGTTAAACCTGTCCTAGAAAGTAATCGGGTTCTAGGAGATCTCAATATCATTGATCTTTCTTCATTGGGCATTGTTTCAGCGCAAGCCTCTTTTTGGCAACCGAAATATCCAAAAAGTCCGACCTCAACGAGCGTAGTATCGAGTATCAACCAACTTTGGACTGCACCAAATCCGACTATCTCACTACTTCCTAACGGCCAAGTTGTTCAACAAAAGGCTCTCAGGTTCGTTAGTGCTTCATTACACCACACAGCAGCCTCGTATTCTCCTTAATTCGCCATAAGGGATACTAGTACCCACAAATGTGTCACACTAACATAGTTATTGTCTCAACCATATCGGTCTATGATGTACAGTCTCCATAATATTTTCTATTTACCTAATGGTGTTCCCAGATCCGGGTAGAGGATCAATACAAACCCAAACAAGGACCCATAAATGTAAAGAAAACAAGTCAAACAATGAAAGCATTTAAAGGTGATCTAGTCTCTAAGGTAACCCCACTTTTAATCTCTCCCCAGCAGAGTCTCCAGTTCTATGACACGGTGGGAGAACTGACTTGGTTGTTTTGCATTTTATCGCAATTGTTGCGGATAGCAAGAGTCGCCACTAAATTTTCTTTTATCCAATAAAGGTAAGGGTGAAAAGATAAGGAAAGACCTTTTGAGATATTTTCTTGAGTTCGGGGGGTATGTTATGAAAAGGGAAGGTGTTATCACCCTTTTCATCTGTAGTTATCTACAGGCTCTTTGTTGCTAGCTCACTTTGAAATGCTTTGCTTGAAATGTGTTTTTGATTGATATTGAAATTATTTTTGAAAAGTGCCTTTGTTTTGGCGAACTTTGTAATGATTATCGTCTCTATAAGAATGTATACAAAGTGTGGACTTTTAAAAATATTTCATTTGAAAGTGTTGGTGTGTTTGAAAGATGTTTGGAAAATGGTTGTGAGTAAGCAACTACGAGCATTCTACCTACTCAAAAAGTCTTTGTTCATTTCCTCCTCCTTTAGATATCTCTATCTTACCATTGATTGGTAAGAAGCGTTATCTTTAGATGTAAAGGGACAAGCGTGGATCATCGTATAGTCATAGAATGCAATGTTGTAAGATACTTTAGCAAGTTTTGTAAGGGGCTAAGATCAGCTATGAAGGCAACATTTGGAGGATCATCAAGGGACTATGATCTTGTATTTGATTATTTTTTGCTAAAGTATCTCACATGCGAAACTTGACTATTTTTCTCAAGGAAACAAGTGAAGTTAACCCTAGAGGTGCAAGTGTGCGAAGTGTTTGTTTTCATGCTTTTGTTCTTGAATTAGGGTTTGCTACTTGTTGATTTTAGTCTTGCCATACAAACCCTAATTACTAGCATTTATATTGAAAGCGATAAATTGTGGAAATGTAAATTTCTATGTTATTACATCATTTGGAGATAGGGGTATAATTTACAAATGGGGAGATAAGAGAAATTAAACTTAATTACTTTTAGAACCATATTGAATTTGAGTAATAACGTACAAGGATGAATAAATATATAAGAATGAATAAATGGAAAAGAAAATTGGTTTTTTGTTTGTGTTTTTGTTAAGAAAAAGGTTTTGACCTAATTAAATCAAAAGAAAGTAATTAAATTAAGAAAATTAAACCTAAGTAAATTAAGAAAAGGAATTGGATTTGACTAAAGAAATAAGTTTTTTAGGGTTTTATGAAAAGGTTTTAATATTAATTAAACTAGTATAAAAAGTTAATTAATCAAAGAAATCTAAGTTCTAAATTAATTTTAATAAAAAAATAAAATAAACCTAAGTCTAATATTTATTTAATTTTAAGAAAAGAAATTGAATTTAATAAGAAAAAAATGTTTTTTTTTGTCTTTTTTTGTTTTAAAAGAAATAAAATATAAGTACAAAAAATAAATAATAAATAAAAATATTTTTTGGTTTTTTCTTTTTAATACAAATAATAATAATAATAATAATAATAAAAATAAAGCAAAATAAAATACAAAAATTTTAAGTTAGGGGTGTGAAAACAGTTTAAGGTGTAAGTGAGCAAAAAAACAGATTTGTTAGGCCCAATATAATTTTTTGTTTGGAATCAGAAAAAAATAATAATAATGGGCTGCGTGGCAAAGTGTAATGGGGGGTTAATCAGAAAAATAACACAAGGCCCAGTGGAAGGGAGGCTCAAGCGCACTGGTTGTGACAAAAAGAAAAAAATAATGAAAATTTTTTTAGGAAAAAGGGCAGCGCTGGGGCTCGAACCTAGGCCCTTAGCAATAACGCGCGCGCTCTCTACCACTGGTGTGGCTATACATCTGTTGTCTATATCAAACCATAAATATGTATTACAAAATCAGTTCTAATGATAAATTCGATCTTCTTCCTCGCGCCAGCCAGAGCCCCTACAACTCATTTACTCTCAACCATTCTCAAAAGTATGCACATCAAACTTGTTAGAAATTTCACCATGATTCCAGAAATGCAAATAACTTAAACAAAGGCTCAAAGATGAGCATGGATTTTGACTAGTACCAATTCTAACCTAATTTTTCAGAAAGTTCAAACTTAAAATTCTCACTACTCAAGCAATATATATGAATTCTAAGGACATGGTCAACTTCAGGGCAATGATGTCTACATTTTATCTTTGAAAATGGAAACTAATAATGCCTATGTAAAGAGATTGAAAATCGAAAAACTTACCTCAAAACTGGATTTCGTGTTTTGAGTTTGAGTTTTCTTCAAGGTGTTTTAATGGCCTGGTTAGCTTCCTTGAACCTCCAGGAAGCTATTCCAATAGTTACCTTGAGCTGAGAGTGCTTGAACTGTTTTAGAGAAGTCCAAGTGCAAACCTTTGTTTTTGAAAATGGAAGATGGTGATGGAGGTGTTACAGAACTGTAACAGGGAAGCTTCTATATGAAGTAAGGAAGCTTTGTGAATGGTTTGGCCAAGAAACACACGAGTAGATTTTGAGTTGGGTGTTCAAAGTCAGAAATGACACAAAAATGGAGGTTTTATGCAATTTTTGGCTTGGGGGGGGGGGGGGGGTTGAGGGTGTTTTTGTGCTTGTAATCTCGTGCCTTAGCTCATATATAGTGTCTTTATTTATAAGCAAAAGGTTTGGAGTGCTCAAGTTGATCTGAATTCAAAATCCATGTTTAAGCTCAACATGTGATTTTCTTGACAAAACAAGTTTCTATGCTTGGTACCTTTGTTCATAGAGTTATTAACCACTTTAAACACAATTCCTCTGACTTTGTAGATGGAGTGTAATCAGTTTAAACAAGTTAGGAGCTTAATGCATTGACTTTGTGCATAAAGCTTGCTTTTCAAGAATGGATATGTTACTTTCTTCCTAAAATGGCAAATTGATTTGGACAATGCTTGAATCACTTGGATAAGGTCTCAATCAATTGTGTAAACCATTAATTATGGAGTGAAACAAAAGTTATAGGCCTTCAAAGCAAATATTATGCAGCATGACTAGAGATTTGACCCATTGTTCTACATAATTCTGCCTTGTAAATCAAGAATCAAACCCTAACTTTATCTCTTCGATTCTCCTAGCTCAAGAACGATCTTAATGAGTTCTTGGATAGTTTTGGAAGCTTGTAACATCCTCTAAAACCTTCATGTTTTCCATTTTTGAATAATCCAATTGGAACTATATCAAAAGTTGTCATGAAGTCGGTACCAAAAATTTGCCTAACTAGGTCAAATTTTCACCAAGTGTTTTACAAAAAAGTTCATGACTTTATGGACTTATAACTCAAAATATAAGAATTTTTTGGACATGATCCCACTATTACAAGTTTTTTTAATTTATCAAGATCTATAACTTTCGTGTTTAAAGTTTTCCTTGAATCATCTTGCATCATGGTGAAAAATTGGCATGAAGTCATGATGAAAAAAGCATGTATAAAACACTTAGAAAAATTTTAAGTCTTAGAAACTTTGACTTTTCAAAATGAATTTTGACTTTATTAATTTATTTATGATCAAGTTTCATATTTTTGCATGTCTTGATGAAATGTGATCTTTGAAACTCAATTTTGATCAAAAAGTCATAGTTGATTTTTCATCAGTTGACCAAATTTCAACTATCAATCAATTGATCTTGAGAAATGCATTGAACCATGCAATTAAGTCAAGATGATGCAATTGAATCCTTGATATCATGTTTCAAGCCAATAAGTCATGTATTAAGTCAAAAGTCAATAATCAAGCCTTCTCAGTTAAAACCCTAATTTTGACCATTTTGCCCTTTTAGTGATTTGATTAATTTTCTTAGGGAGTTGTGATCCAAACTTGATAAATTGAGACATATGAGTTCAAAATATGGACATGGACCAAAAATCTTGAAGTTTGACTGTAAGTTGACCATAATTGACTTTTTACCCAATACAATTGATTTTAGGTCATCTGATCAACTGACTGAGCAAACTTGAACTGCAAGACTTGAAACTTGACATGAGCAATCTTGAAGGTCCATAATGATCCATGAAAGTCATATGAGGAATTAAAAGTCCAATTTTCCTTGTAAAAACTCAAACCCAAATTTGAGGTATCAGTGTTGAGGAGATGTCTTGACCTAGTCAATCCTTGTGCAATCTTGAGTTATTGAAGATCTTGTGGGAAATACAACACACTAAAAACAACATATACAAAACCCTAACGAAGAACCCTAAACAACGAGATTCCGAAACACATATCATTCTCAATACGAAGATGATATGTATTTAGGACTCTCGTTTGATACTTATAATAATGAAAGAACTAAATCATATTTTTCACTTGTTTATCACAGATCTGGTAAGTCAAACATCATTATTCATGTTACATTACTATTGTTGTTGTTGTTGTTTATTGTTGTTGTTGTTGTTGAGACCCGAAACTCTAAGGGTTTAATCTTGTTGTTATTGTTTACACTAAGATTGATGTTATAGATTTATTATTGATGTTGTTGTAGTTTTGTTGAGATGTTGTTTTTTAAGTTATTGTTTATTATAAGTTGTTGTTTTTGAGTTATTGATCTTATTGTTGTTGTTGTTGTTTAGTTGTTCTACTTACCAAGTTTTTGAAAAGCTATATGTTGTAGTTTAGTTTTTGTTATTGGGTTTGAGTTTGAGATCATATTTTTGTGATTATTTGTGCAACTCTCATCTGTCGAACATGTTATGAAGACATTGTAGTGACATAAAATACAATTGAATTTATTATATTTAATGTCGATTGTTTGTTTCACTAACTCCTATTTGAATATATATATATATATATATATATATATATATATATATATATATATATATATATATATATATATATATATATATATATATATATATATATAAGTTATTAAATTAATTTTGGAATAAATAATATGGAAATTATATTGTATTTTGTTGTACCCCAAAATCATCTCTCATATTTCTCAAGACATTTCCCACAAGATCTTCAATAGTTCAAGCTTGCACAAGGATTGGCTAGGACAAGACATCTTCTCAACACTGATACCTCAAATTAGGGTTTGAGTTTTCACAAGGACAAATGGAATTTTAATGCCTCATATTACTTTTATGGATCATTATGGACCTTCAATATTTCTCATGTTAAGTTTCAAGTCTTGCAGTTTAAGTTTGCTCAGTCAATTAATCAGATGACCTAAAATCAATTGTATTTGGTTAAAAGTCAACTGTGATCAACTTATAGTTAAACTTCAATATTTTTGGCTCATATCAACATTTTGAACTCATACGTATCATTTGATCAAGTTTGGATCACAACTCCCCAAGAAATTTGATCAAATCACCAAAAGGGCAAAATGGTCAAAATTAGGGTTTTGACTGAGAAGGCTTGATTTTTGACTTTTGACCTAATACATGATCTAGTGACTTGGATCACAATCTCAAGGATTCAAATACAACATTTTGACCTAATTTCATGGCTCAATACATTTCTCAATGTCAATTGATTGATAATTGAAATTCCAGCAACTAATGAAAAGTCAACTAATACACCAAAAGTCAAACTTTGACTTTTTGATCAAAATTAAGTTTCAAAGATCATATTTCATCAAGACATGAAAAAACATGAAATTTGATCATCAAGAAATCAAGAAAGTCAAAATTTATTTTGAAAAGTCAAAGTTTTTAAGACTTAGAAATTTTTCTAAGTGTTTTATACATGCTTTTTTTCATTACTTCATGCCAATTTTTCACGATGATGCAAGATACTTCAAGGAAAACTTTCAAAAAGAAAGTTGTAGATATTGATGAATTATAAAAACTTGTATTATAGGGCTCATGTCCAAAAAAGGCTTATATTTTGAGGTATAAGGCCAGAAAGTCATGAACTTTTTCTTAAAACACTTAGTGAAAACTTGACCCAGTTAGGCAGATTTTAGGTACCAAATTCATGACAACTTTTAACATAGTTCCAATTAAATTATTCAAAAATGGAAAACATGAAGGTTGTAGAGGATGTTAAAATATTTCCAAAAAGTCCAAGAACTCATTGAGATCATTCTTGAGCTAGGAGAATCGAAGAGATAAAGTTAAGGTTTCAAACTTGAATTACAAGTCAATTTTGTGATGAACACTTGACAAAATCCATAGCCATGCTGCATAATATTTTGCTATTCAGGCCTCAAACTTTTGTTTCTCTCAACAATTAATGGTTTACACAATTGATAGATTCATTGTCCAAGCAATTGAGTCCTTATCCAATGCATCATTCCATTTTTGGATGAAAGTAACCGTTACCATTCTTGAAAAGCAAGTTTTATGCAAAGTCAACTTGTCTTGAGCATTGCACTTGTTCTTTCTGCACAAGCATCCTCTTCACAATCAGAACGAGCATTTTTAAAGTTGCTAGCCACCCAACCTTGCCTTGAAACCATGTTAGTCCAAGCTTGCTTAAAAAAAAGTCAAAATCCATAACATGTGATTTTGTACTTCTGACTTCTACAAGCTTCTAAACTCTTTGCCTATAAATTAAACCTTCATTTTCAAGCATAGACACGATATTACAAGCCCTCAAACACTCCCAAACTCCCTCAAGCCAGAAATTGCCCAAAACTCCCATTTTTGTTTCATTTCTGACTTTGCACACCCATCTCCAAATCCACTCGTGGGTTTTCATTTCTAATCCATCACAAAGCTTCTAATACACATATAGAAGTTATCTCAATCCCTATTTTCAAACTGTAACATCATCTTCTTCATCGTCCATAACCAAAAACCGAGGTCTGCAACTTGACTTCTCCAGGCCATTTTAGCTACTCTCAACTCAAGCTAAGCATTGCATTAGCTTCCTAGAGAGTCAAGGAAGCTAACTTGATCATTGCAGCACCTTGAAAGTTGCTCAAACTCAAAACACGAATTCCTTTTTCAAGGTCTGTTTTCTAACTTTTGAACTCTTCATATAGGCATTGTTAGATTTCTATTTGTGAAGATAAAATGTAGACATCATAGCCTTGGAAATGACCATGTCCTTAGATTTCATTTATATTGCCTGAGTAGTGAGAATTTTAGAGTTGAACTTTTTGAAAAAATTAGGTCAGGTTTGGTACCATTCAAAATTCATGCTCATCTTTGATTTATAGCTTTAATTATTTATATGAATGAACTCGTGATGAAATTTGGAGCAATTTTCATATTTGTACTTTTGCAAATGGTTGAGAGATGAAGAAGTTACAGGATTTAAGTTCATGACTGGTTATGGCGCGAGGAAGAAAATGAAGTCATTTTCCGGAACGTGTTTCAAATATGTATTTATGGTTTTGTTTATAATACCGAATGTATCACCACCCCAGTGGTTAAAGCGTGTGCGTTTCACCTTTAGGACCTGGGTTCGAGCCCTAGCGTCCGTTTTGTTATTTTTCATACTTTTTTTTTTGCAGATAGCGTCCTGGGCTTCAGCATTGGACCATCATTTTTTACTCCCTCTCACCCCCTGTCTCATACATGCTACGCAGCCCATCTCACTTTTTTTTTTGCTGATTATAAAAATTACCTTTGGGCCTAACAAACAAAAATCTGTTTCTTCACACTTACACCTCACATTATTTTCACACCGCTTGACTTAAAATTTTATGTTTATATTTTATTTTTCTTTTTTCCATATTATTTTTATTATTATTATTATTATTATTATTATTATTATTATTATTATTATTATTATTATTATTATTATTATTATTATTATTATTATTAATATTATTTTATTAATTAAAAATATCCAAACGAAAATATTATTATCTATTTATTTATATATTTCGTATATTTATATTTTATTTCTTTTTTAAAAAACTAAAAAGACCAGAAACATTTTCTATTTAAATTTAATTTCTTTTCTTAAATTTAAATAAATATTAGACTTAGGTTTATTTTCCTTTTTTAAATTAAAATTAATTTAGAACTTAGATTTTTTTTATTAATTAACTTTTCATACTAGTTTATTTAAGATTAAAACTTTTTCTTCATAAAAACTCTAAAAAATATTTGTTTTCCTAATTAATCCATTTTCTTTTCTTAATTAAATTAGGTCTAGTTCTCTTAAGATAACTTAATCAATTAACTACTTTCTTCCTAGTCTAATTAGGTTTGAAAAAACTTTTTCATAATAAAAACTCAAACAAAACAATTTCTTCTTTCTTTATACCTTGCCTTTACATTCTTGTACATTATTATTCATTCAATATGGTTGTAATAGTAACTTAGGGTTTACTTTCTTTTTTTCCTCATTTGTAAATTTGTACCCCTATCTCCAAATGATGTAATAGCGTAGAATTTTACATTTCCGTAATTTATCGTTTTCAATATCAATGCTAGTAAATTAGGATTTGTATGGAAATACATAAAATCAACAAGTAGAAAACCCTACTTCAAGACAAACAAGCATGAAAACAAACACTTTGCACACTTGCACCTCTACGACTAACCTCACTTGTTGCCTAAAGATAAAATAGTCATGTCCCTCGAACGTGGGATACTTTAGCAATGACCCTCAAATACAAGATCGTAGTCCCTCGATGACCCTTCAATGTTGCTTTCGGTAAACGATCTTAGACCCTTACAAAAATTGCTAAGATATCCTACAATGTTGCTTTCTATGACTATACGATGACCCACGCCCGTCCATTCACATCCAATAATAGGGCTTTTTATCAATCAATGGTAAGGTAGCAATATCTACAGGAGAAAGAAAATAACTAAGACTTTTTTTTAGTAGGTAGAATGTTCATAGTTTCTTGCTCACAATCATCTTCAAAACAAACATCTTTTCAAATACACCAATACATTTCCAAAGAAAATATTTTCAAAAGTCAACACTTTGTATGCATTCTTATAGAGACGAGAATCATTATAAAGTTCGCCTAAATGAATGCACTTTTCAAAAACACTTTCAAAACCAAATCATAAACACATTTCAAAGTGAGATAGCAACTAAGAGTCTGTAGATAACTACAGATGAAAAGGGTGATAACACCTTCCCTTTTCATAACCTACCCCCGGAACTCAAGAAAATTATCAAAATGTCTTTCCTGTTCTTTTCACTCTTTCCTTTATTGGATAAAAGAAAATTCGATGACGACTTTTGTTATCCTTAACAATTGTGATACAACGCAAAACACCCAAGTCAGTTCTTCCACCGTATTACATATTTAAAAATATCTTACTTTAATTAATGTTTTTCTAACATTCTGCAACTCATCATTCATCTCATATTCTTTAATAGTAAAAATCTCTGTCATACTTCAAAATTTTGCTCAACTTTCTTCCATACTTGTTCATTTTATAAAACATCAAACTTTATGCTTTCAAGAATAAATTAGTAGAAAAGGAAGTGTTGAATAAAGAATTTGAAATACTGAAAAGATTCTAGCCATTAAAAATCGTGAGATAAATGATGGGTTACATGATGCTCGAAACCATTGATTAGTGTTAGTTTTTCTTCAAATATAATATAATTGGTCATATAATTATTTTCCTACCCGACTTGAGAAGTTTTATGTTCAGTTAGGGCTTAGTGAAATAAGAAATTCACAGTAGATATAATAAACTCAATCATGCTTTACTCGTTGGTGAAATGTCAAAACCGGGAGAAAGATTTATTCGCCATTTAAAATTTTCAAAAATCATATACCTGAGAATCAAACTCATGACCTTTACACATTACACATCGGTGGAAATAAAACCGAAAAATAATGTGGCACAATTTTTATGACATCCTTCTTTACCTTGCAATTGAAACCAGGATAACACCTCATATCTAACCGAAATTAAATGCATTTTGTGTTGTAATATATATATATATATATATATATATATATATATATATATATATATATATATATATATATATATATATATATATATATATATATATATATATATATATATATATATATATATATATATATATATATATATATATATATATATATATAAAAGAAAAAGGGCGATATGTTAACAGTACAAAATAATTTTACAATGGCAATCAATCGCAACCATGTATTCAATTTCATCATCTTTTTATTTTAAATTTTTGGCTTAATTGTAACGTTGGTCTTCATATTTTGCCTTTTTCATGATTTTGATCCCTCTATTTTAAAAACCATTATTTTAATCCTTTTTATAAGTTTTCTGTTGAATTTTCGTCCCCTTTCAAATTTGGGGTAAATTTTAATGAGATGACGTTATTTTTGCTTATGTGTCATTGTCAACTCAATACTTTTAATAAAGTTTAATACTTTTTGTTTTTATTTTTATTTTTTTCAAAATAACTTATTATTATTTAATAATTTTAATTAAGTTTTATTATTTCTTGATTTTTTCCAAAATAAAATATTATATAATAATTTTAACTAAGTTTTTTTAATATAATTAAAATCATAACATTTGGAGATACAATCCATTAGTCAACCCATGAATCTAGACAATGTTAGACTTTTATAAACACTAAAGTTATTTGTTATCCAACCAATGTGAAACTTCCTTCTTCATGTGAAGAAAAACCCAAGTTTAAGAAAAACAACTACAACTCCACATCAACATATCATCCAACACTTTTAAAGCCTCATCGACCCTCCCTATCTTGCAAAATCTATTGATAATTATGTTGAGGATAATCACATCAGTCTAACACTGGCTCTCAAGCATAAACACAAGCACATTTAAAAGCTATGTAGAATTGTTTACAAGACAAAGAGCTCTCATTTTTTCTCATAATCTTGTAATTCATCATCTTAAATTAACCTTCATATCTTTAACTAATCATATGGTGTTTTAATCACTGAATTGTGAGCTCAAATTTGAAAATACTGAATTAATTATAGCAGGAATCTCATGAATCTATTCTTTTTATGATTCTTAAAGTTGAAGTAAAGGTTGAATTAATTGTAGCAGAAAATGTATGAAATGAATCTGATGCTAAACGTAGTAATAAATAACAAAATGGAAGCACAAATTAGCTGACAACTAGACCTATTCCAGAACTAAAGGTAGAGGGTTTGATTCCTTGTGTAGTAACACACATGTTTTGGTTTTAATTGTTTTCATAATTTAAATATAATATAATTTATTATATTATATTAAAAATATAATATACACACATGGACAGATTTACAACCCAACGAGCGGACTCAAACCCTCCTTTTATTGTATACCCCCTACCTAATAATGATTTATATATAAAATCAGAGATAAATTAGTAATTTTTAGACAAAATCAAGAGCAAAACTAGTAAAATCAAAGTGTGAAAATTAAAACAGATGAATAACCAATAGTCCAACCCAATTATTTATTTATTAGTCAAAATAGAAATTAAAAAAAAAACTTCCTTAAAACAAAACAAACTAATCATAAAAAATCTCCCTTAAAACAAAACAAACTAATCATAAAAAATCTCCTTTAAAACAAAACAAACTAATCATCCTCCCTCCTCGTACACAAGTTTTTTAAAAAAATAAAATCCATCATCTCTTCGTATCTCCTCTCTCCTCTCTTCAACGAGTCGCTGTCGTATCCTTTCTGCCGAGTCCGATCACAACAAGTGCATCTTGTAAGAGAAATGATACTTTGACGGAGGCACAACACCCAGATATTTTGAATAGACTTAAGAGTGGTGTGATATCTCAAGGAAAGGACTTGCACCAATCATATAGTCTCGCTAGACTCGGGGATACTAGACGGGGTTCACATTATACTACCTTGATTCGTTTGGATCAAATATGGTCCACCGTGTTACAGATGTTTAGTATTATTGATGAAGATGGACGTGGATCATCTCAAGCGGCAGGTTTGATAGAAACAATGGAGAACTTTAAATTTGCTTTCATTTTGAAGCTTATGTTAAAGTTGTTTGGTATCACAAATGAACTTTCCAAAATCTTGCATACAAAAGATCTTAATATTGTGCTTGCTATGGAATTAATTGATGATGTTAAAGCTCGGTTGACTACATTGAGAAAGAGTTGTAGGGATGATTTATTTATTGATGCCCACGAATTTTATGTTGCTCAAAGTATTCCGGTATCAAATATGGATGAAGAAATACTGGTTCAGGATCGTTTAAGAAGAGAAGAGAGGACTGTCACTAATCTTCACCATTACCGTGCAGAAATTTTTTATGTTTCTATTGACAAAATATGTGTGGAGATGGATCACCGGTTTAGTGAAGGAAGTAACGTTGTGTTGGACTGCTTCTCGTGTCTTGACCCCAATAATTTTTTTTTCAAGTTTGATGTTGATAAGCTTGCTTGTCTTGCTAATATTTATCATGTAGACTTTTCTGATGTGACCGTGGAACAATAAGGGAGCAACTTGAGACTTATGTACATCAAGTGAAAATGCATGCTTCCTTTACTTCTTATGAAGATGTTCAAAGTATGACAATGAAGATGGTTCAAGCTGAGAAATACTTAGTATTTCCATTGCTCTACAAACTCATTGAGTTAGCTTTTAATTTACCGGTATCGACATCATCCCTTGAAAGAGCTTTTTCAACAATGAAGATTATCAAGTCTAATTTGCACCACAGAGTCAACAATGTGTGATTCAATGACTTGATGATATGTTACACTGAGCGAGAGATATTCAAGTTACTTAAAGATGTTGATATTATTCGAACATTCACCGCAAAGAAGTTTCGGAGAGTGCATTTACCTCATAATTTTATTTAGCATACTATTCAAAAATTAGGTTTTATCTCTTTTATATAACACACTTTATGACTATTTATATATTGTATCACGTGTAATTTATGATATATATATATATATATATATATATATATATATATATATATATATATATATATATATATATATATATATATATATATATATATATATATATATATATATATATATATATATATATATTTGAAGATTTTGTCTCTTAGTAATATCAATATATTCTATTCTAAGAGGCCACACCCTTTGAAAAAAGTGGATGGAAATTCACTATATTCCAATACTGAATAATTGATCATTTATCTTATCTTTCTTATTATAATTATGAAACGTACGATTAATTTAATCACTTTTTCAAGTTGGCCAAATAATTTGAAACAATCTTTATGAATCAAAAGAAAAGCACTAGCCAAATGTTTCTTAAGAACGAATCAAAACAACAGAATATCCATGTGCAAGCGATCACTGGAAAAGTCAAAAATGAAGTTAAGAATAAGATTACGTGCATGAGATGCCAATCTATAAAAGTAGTAGCGCATGATGAAGCTTAACAAATTTGAATTGACCTTTCCTTGTCGACTCTTGTTGATACCCTAATCATTACTATTAACGAAGCTTCACCTCTCTTTATTAGAAATATTTTTTCAAACTAATTAAATATTTATTTTTAATATTAAAAATTAAAATTTTAAATTATAAAAAATGTTAGTGTATGAGGCACTTTTAGTGAGGAGAAAATGAAAATAATAAAGGAAATAAGGATTTTATTATTCAAGTGTACAAATAATGATACACAGTATGACTAATTATATATAACCTTAATTGAGTTTGGGCTAACACAACTTGGATTATATTAAATATTAAATCTAATCAAATCTAATTTAATATTTCAACACACCCCCATAATCCAAGTTGTCGAACATCCTAAAAAATAGTCAATCTCAACTATTCCTAATTTCTTTCTCAAATTCAGGAATTTGTCGATCTTCAATCCTTTGGTGAAAATGTCGGTCAACTGTGCTTCACTTGAGCAATGTCTAACTTCAAGTTCACCTTGGTTTACTTTTTCCCACAAGAAGTGAAACCATGCTTCAATAAGTTTACTTCTTTCATGCAGAACTGGATTCTTCGCCAGATTTATGGCTGACTTGTTGTTGATTTGCAATACTAGAGGTTTCTTCACTTCGACAGTCATTTCTTCAAGTACAGATCTGATCCAAATTGCTTGACATGCAGCATAGGATCCTGCTATATATTCAGCTTCACACGATGACAATGCCACCACAGGTTGCTTCTTCGAACACCATGAAATTGGGGCACCAAATACTTGAAAGAAATATTCAGTTGTGCTTCTTCGATCTTCCTTATCTCCACACCAATCAGCATCTGAAAAACAATTAACTATTGCTTCTTTGCCTTCAGAATCTCTTCAAAATAGTATTCCATAATTTATTGAACCCTTCAAATATCGAAGGATTCTTCTTGCAGCCTTCATATGTGACACTCTTGGTTCACCCATATATCTGCTTACTAATCTGACTGCGAAACCTATATCAGGTCGACTATTGCACACATACCTCAGAGATCCCACAATTTTCTTGAACAAAGTTGCATCGACTTTGTCTTCCTTTCCATTCTTCTCCAACTTCACATTTGGTTCGACAGGTGAGGATGCAGGATTCAAATCATCCATTATGAATCTCTTAAGTATCTCTTTGACATATTTTCTTTGATGTAGCACCATACCTTGCTTCGACATTTGAAATTCCATGCCTAGAAAATAAGACAAATTTCCCAGATCCGACATTTCAAATTCCTTCGTCATCAGCTCTTTGAACATCGACAAGTTCTCCAAACTATTTCCAGTTACTAGCAAGTCATCAACATACAAGCAGATGATTGTTATATCTTGTGCTACAACCTGAACATAGACACCATACTCTGATTTTCATTTGACAAATCCTAATTCGACTAAGTATGAGTCGATCTTCTTGTTCCATTCCCTAGGTGCCTGCTTGAGGCTATAGAGCGCTTTGTGAAATCTATATACTTTACTCGCTTCCTTCTGAATCACAAACCCAAGAGGTTGTGTGACATAAACTTCTTCTTCTAAAGGAAGATTCAGAAATGCTGATTTCACATCTAGATGGAATGTTGACCAGCCTTGATTGCATGCCAATGCTACTACTAGTCGAACAGTCTCTAATCTTGCTACTGGAGCAAATACTTCTGAGTAGTCAAGTCCTGCTCTTTGAAGAAAACCTCGAGCTACTAATCTTGCTTTATGTCTTTCTATTGACCCATCTGCATTGTGTTTCAACTTGAACACCCACCTTACTTTGATAGCTTTTGTATATGTTGGTGTTGTACCCCAAAATTTTCCCTCTCATTTATCAAGTATTTCCTCATAAGATCTCCTTTGGTTCAAGATTGCACAAGGGTTGATCAGCTCAAGACATCTCCTTAAGCACTGATGATTGAAATTAGGGTTTGAGATTGCACCAGGATAATTGAGCTTTTAATGCCTCATATGACTTCCATGGATCATTATGGACCCCCAAGATTTCTCATGTCAAGTTTCAAGTCTTGGATCCCATTTTTGCTCAGTCAATGGATCAATTGACCTAAAAATCAGTTGTATTGGGGAAAAATCAATTGTGGCCAATTTACAGTCAAACTTCATAATTTTTGGTCCATATCAACATTATAAACTCATATGAATCATTTGATCAAGTTTGGACCATAATTCCTCAAGAAATTTGATCAGATCATCAAAAAGGCAAAATGGTCAAAATTAGGGTTTTGACTAGGAAAGGGTAATTTATGATTTTTGGCCTAGCAAATGGTTAATTGGTTTGAGGCATAATCTAAAGAGTTCAATTGCATCATTTTTACCTAATGGAATGACTCAAAACATTTCTCAAGGTCATTTGATTGATAATTGATTTTCAGTCAACTGATCAAAAGTCAACTGTACACTGAAAAGTCAAACTTTGACTTTTTGGTCAAAATCAAGTGTCAAAGATCACAATTCATCAAAACATGTCAAAATATGAAACTTTTTCATCAAGAAATCAAAAAGTCAAGATTTCATTTTGAAAAGTCAAAGTTTCCAAACTTAGAAATTTTTCTAAGTGTTGAAAACTTCATGTTCTTTCACAACTTTGAGCCAATTTTTCACCATGATACAAGATGATTTAAAAGAAACTTTCAACATGAAAGTTTTAGATCTCCATGATATCTAAAAGATTTCTTTACACAACTTCTCCTAGAAATGCTTGGATATCAAGTTATTAATCCATGAAGTCATGGTCATGAAACTAAACACTTAGTGAAAATTTTGCCCTAGTTTAGGCAGGATTTTGACCTGACTTCATGGCAATTTTTCATATAGTTCCAAGGGGAATTTTAAAAATTGATTTAAATAGGGGTAGTGGAGCACATTATAAGCTTTCTAAAATATCCAAGAACGCCTTGAGATCATTCTTGAGCAAGGAGAATCGAAGAGAGGAAGTTAGGGTTTCAAACTAAAATTATAGGTCATTTTCATGATGAACAAAAATGCAATTTCAATGTCAGGCTGCACAATATTGCTTTGTAGGCCTTCTAACTTGTGTATCTATCCATCATTAATTTATTACACAAATTTTTGAGCTTTAATCCAAGTGGTTTAAGTTTATCCAATCCACATTTCCATTAATGGCACAAAGTGAACACTTCCATTTTGGAAAAGTAAGCTTTATGCACAAAGTCAATTCTTGAGGCTCTAACTTGTTCCCACAGATCACACTCCATCTACAAAGTCAGAGGCAAGTGTGTTTAAAGCATAACCACTCTGTGATCGGTGGAAATAGAACTGACTGTCTTTTGAAATGCTGGTTCGCGAAATGTCGCGGTAAGCAAGAGTCGCCACCGTCTTTTATTTTCTCCAACAAGGAAAGGACAAAAGCACAGCAAAACTCCTTTTCGAGATGTTTCTCGGGTTCGGGAGGTAGATTATAGAAAGGGAAGGTGTTAGCACCCTTTCTATCTGTGGTTATCCACGGGCTCTTAGGTACTTGCTCACTATGTTTTCAAAATGTTTTGCTTTTCTTGTGTTTGTGGGTTTTGAAAAAGTTTAGTCTGAAAACTTCTAGGTAACTCTTTTATCAGTCCTCAAGAGTGTATGAAGTATTTGTTTGAAAACTTTTTGAAAGTGTAGGTGCGAAAAGCTGTTTTTGTTTTTTGAAAGAGCAAGTACCCAGGAGAAATCTACCTACTCTAAGGAATTAAGCTGTGTAAGAGTCCTTGAGACAGTATTATCCCACTATTGAGAAGTAGGTAGCACCGTCATTGGAGTTATTCGGGTCAATTCGATTTTTAGGGACATGTGTGGTCACCAAAGCAATGGTAGGACGCCTTAGCGGTAACCCTAATGTCCTAGATCCTTTTTATCCGAGGCAACCGTTTCGAGGCAACTGGATCTTTAGACAGGAAGGCGACCTCTAAGACACCCTATACTTGATGACCACCTTGAGGCAACCAGTGAGGCGTACCCTAAGAGTGGCATGTGCACATGCGTTGTTTTTCAGTTAAGATTATCTTGTACATGTTATTCGTGAGCTACGGATTGATTTTATTTTTCATACAAGTCTTTCATGCATTTTTAAACAGTTAAGAGTGCGGAAAATAAAGTGTGGAAAAGGTAAATCTAGCTATTACAAGGCGCGGGTATATACATCGCCAAAAACAAAATCCGTTTGGAAAATAAATACGAGAAAGTAAATAAAGCGATAAAAGCCTAATTAACTATTACATTTCCGGAGCAGGTACATAAATATAATGAATTAAAATAAATATGCGCGCGAAAGGTTGAATCACGACGTCCTTAGGGTTTTGACCCTTTTTGAGAAAAGAATTGAATTTGGTCTTTTTTTGTAATTTAAATTAAATATTAACCCTAAAACTAATTAATTAATTATTTAAAGAAAAAAAAGTATTTTTTTATGTTTTTTAATGTTTTTAATAAAATAAAAGAAAAAGGAAATTAAAAGTCAAAAGAAAAACCCTAATTCTAATATTTTTATTTATTGTGAAAAATAGTCAAAATTAATCTAATTAAACTAAATCAATTTGGTTAGTATTTATTTACAAAATAATAATATGAAATTAATAAATAATAATAATAATATATATTTACTGAATTTATTATAAAAAATAATTTGTTAATTACTAATGATAATAATAAATAATAAAGGAAATTAAAAGTAAAAAGAAAATAAAAGGAAATAGTAAACCAGGGGGGGTGCTGGCCCAGGTATGGAGGTTTGGTCCCATTTGTTGGCCAGTCCGTTTGGACTTTTGAGATCAGCTATGCCTGCGTTGACTGAGGATTATTGTGGTCCTTCAACATGAGCCATGGGATTTGCATTGGAGACACATGGCTGGCTGATACGTGGGATGCATGATAGAACCCTTCTTTGAAGCCTGCATGAGATTATATAAGAAAAAATGTGAAGCAAAGGTTTGGGGGACCTGGGAATCGAACCCAGGTCCCAATGGTGACCGGACACATCATCTTCCACTAGGCCATTGCGTTGCATCTGTTAATAGAATAAACAACAAATATAATATAAAAACATAACGCCTATGCTGGAAAGAGAAACAAGCGCGCGTTATTTTTTGAATCGTCCAATGGCACGCTTCCACGTCCTTCGTCTTCCTCCCTGAATACCTGTAAAATAAATCAAATAGCGGGGGTTTTTAACCCCCACAAACTGAAAAAGGAAAAATAGCGGTTAGGTATGTGCGCAATATAAATTCATCGCGAGGGTAGCTTTAGGTTCGTCTTGATCTCCTGAGTTCAACCATGGGCATCATGAGGCCTAATTTTCCCTGTGCTGGAAATACCCAATTCGAGACCTCAAGAACCCTAAAAATCTTCAATGGTGATTCAAGATTCTGTACATGATAATGTAATTAACCAATACCAAAAGCTTTGTAAAGGTTCAAGCAATGCAAATTAATGATTAGAATATGTTAATGATGTATAAAATATGAGTTTCGATTCTGCAAAAGTGAAGCAAACCGTGGGTCTGTGAATGGTGATTCCTTGAGTGTTAGCACGTGGTTTTGATTCCAAATCACCCCTGAAGCTTCCAGCAATATGTTTTAATCACTCTAAGGCTTTGAATTGGTCTGAAATATGAAAAACAGTTTTGGCTTTTTTCTTGATTTTTCAATATTGGTTATGGCTCTTACAACAGCTTTTTTTCGTGAATAGCATTAGGGTTAGCTTCCTTGCATATATGGCAATAGAATTAGGTCAGCAGCTGGGCCTTAATCCATGTGCATTGAAGTCTTGAGATCTTGTTGACCACTATTAAAGAACTTTCCATGTTTGGAGCAAATCTTGGATTTTATGCACAAAAAGGCTTGGCACGAATTTGGTAGCTGGCATATGACATATAAAAGCTATTCAAACCAAAAGATGTTATTCCATTAATTTTTTAGATTTTATTTGAATTATTATGGATTTAAAATGAATTAAATCAATAAAAATTAAATAAAATAGAAAAATAAATGTTTGATCTTGAAATTAAGCATGGGACACGTGTGTGGCATGACAAGGTTGAATCAAGTGGAAGAAAGTGGGCCCTTTTGTCAAAATTGAAGTTTTAAGGATAGTTGACTATTGCACATTCATGAAAAGTTTCCAACTTCTTCAATGCATATCTTGCTCAATTTTGATCATATGAAGATGTTCTTGGACATTTTGGAAAGGTCTTGAAGTCCTCTAACCAATTCCTTTGGTACCATGTCATTTGGATTTACCAATCTCAAGTTATGGTCTTTGACTTAAAATGCCTTTTTGTTGACTTTTGAAATTGACCTATAATGTAGAAATTGATAACTTTTTGTGAGAGCATTTCTTAGACTTGTAATGTGAAGATGAGTTGTAGGAAATGTCATCCCCTTCAAAATGAGCATTGGATGGGATTTTTCTGATGAACCATGAAAAAGTTATGCCCTGGTCAAGTTACAGTTGACTTTTCAGCTGTCCAAAAATAGAAACTTTTGCATCTTGATGATTTTTTAGCCATGCTTGTGGAATCATGATCAAGACTTGATCAAATGATGATTGTGTGCTCAAACTAATATGTTGACCAAATTTTTTTACTTTTGACTGTGAAATGACCATTTTACCCCTGTAGTTGATTGTGAACCAAATAGGGCTTTTGACTGTGCAATTTGATGCTGTGAGACTTGAAACTTGACATGTGGATGCTTGACAATGTATATGGGCCTATGGGACTTGATTGAGCCCTTGAAAACCTCAACTTCCTTGAAGGAACCAAAACCCTAATTTTGACTGGCTTAGAAGATGTTTGACTGTGCAATCCCTTGAGAAGTCTTGAACCATTTGAAGATGATTCTTGACAAACTTTGAAGAATATGGGATGGAAAATTTTGGGGTACAACACACTCTATCTTAGCAAGTATACAAGACTTTGAAACTTGGATTTCTCAAAAATCACATGTTATGCTTAAACTTGTGATTTTGAATTCTGATCAACAACAAGCTTCCAAACTTGTTGCTTATAAATAGAAGCACTATTTATGAGCTAGAGGATGAGCTGAAGCACCCTGAAACACTCCCAAACTCCCTCAAATCAGAAACTGCCCAAAAAACTCCATTGTTGCATAGTTTCTGACCTTGAACACCAAACTCATATTTCCCTCATGCGTTCTTTGGCCTTTTAGTTCCTAAAGCTTCCTTACATCAAATACAACTCATCCCTGTTCTTGTTACACGACTATAACTCCATTTCCATCATCCTCCATAGCCAAAAACAGAGCACTGCACATTGACTTCTCCAATCCATTTCAGCCACTCTCAACTCAAGCTAACCATTGCATTAGCTTCATGGGAACTTGAGGAAGCTAACCTGATCATTGCAACACCTTGAATCAAGCTAATTTGCATTTCACGATTTCCAGTTTTAAGGTATTTTTTCTTGAACTTCTATCTCATTACCTAGGCATTGTTAGGCTTGCATTTGTGAAGATAAAATATAGACATCATTGCCCTGAAGTTGTACATGTCCATAGATTTTATTTATATTGATTGAGCTAAGAGAATTTTAGGTTTGAACCTCTGAAAGTAATTAGGTCAGAATTTGGTGCTTTCAAAAATTCTCATTCATCTTTGATTTATAGTTTATGATATTTATATGGTTGGATTCGTATGGAAAAATGGAGCAACTTTCATGTTTGCATTTTCCATTTTTGTTGAGAAATGAATGAGATACATGTGGTCTAACTGGAGGTTAAAGATGAAGTGTATTCATGCCCCATTTTACATTATGTATTTATCATTTCAGTTAAGTTAATGGATGTATGGCCACCCCAGTGGTAAGGCAGCACGCTGGTAACCAAGAGGGCATGAGTTCAACACCCAGTGCACTGCCTTTTGTATTTTTTCACATTTTTTGACATTTTTTGTTTCAGGAAGCGCTTGGGCCTCCATCCCATGGGCCTGACTTTTTTTGTTAACATTACCCCCCTGTTTCAACTTTAACCTCCCTGACTTTTCTTTATATTTTATTTTTATTTCATTTTCTTTATTATTTTTATTAATATTATTATTATTATTATTATTATTATTATTAATAAAAAATCCCAAAATATTTATATGTTATTATTTATATTTATTTAGTTTATTTTTCTTCATAAATACTAAAAGAACAAAAAACATTTTTCTTTAATAAATTAATTTCTTTTTAAATACTTAGATAATTAGTCTTAATTATTATTATATTATTTTGTAAACTAAAATAGATTTAGAACTTGAGACTTTTATTTTATTTACTAGTTTAATAAAATTCACAAAAAAACCTTAAAAAAATTATTTTCTTTAATAAATTAATTTCTTCTATTGACTTAGTTTAATTTTCTTACTTATAAGTTAATTATTTTAAGTTAACTAGGTCAAAAACCCTTTTCATGAAAGTCAAACAAAAACCACATTTCCTTTTACATTTACATTCTTGCATTTTTACTTATTTATTTCTGTACATTTATTCAAATTCAATATGGTTGTAATAGATAATTAGGGTTTTAATTTCTTGAAATTCCCCATTTGTAAATTTGTATACCCCCTCCCCTAAATGATGTAATAGCTTAGTATTTTTATTTTTTCGCAATTTAATGTTTTATATACAAATGCTAGTAATTAGGGTTTGTATAGAAAGATTAAAATCAATGCTTAGAAAATCCTAATCAAGACAAATCAAACATGTAAATCAAACACATTTGCACACTTGCATCCTTAGGGTAATCTCACTTTGTTGCCTTATAAAATGACCATATTATGTATGTGAGGTATCTTAGCAAAAACAAACAAAATACAAGATCATAGTCCCTCGATGACGCTATCAAAGTTGCCTTTCAAAATGATCTTAGTCCCTAAAGAATATGCTAAGATATCTTACAATATTTCTAATCATGGTTATACGATGACCCTTGCCTGTCCCTTTTACATCCAAAGATAGGGTTTCTTACCAAATCAATGGTAAGATAACAATGTCAAAGGAAAGAGGAAATAAATATGAAAGACTTTTGAGTAGGTAGATTACTCCTAGTTGCTTGCTCAATTTCAAAATCAAAACATCCTCGCTATTTTCAAAACAAACACCAAACACTTTCAAAAACATCTTTCTAACTTGAAAACATTTTCAAAAGATCAACACTTTGTATACATTCTTACAAACGAGAATCATTACAAAGTTTGCCTAAACGATGACATCTTTACAAAATACTTTCAAAAAACCACACAAAACATATTTTCAAACAAAAGCAAGTGATCTAGCAAGTAACTAAGAGCCCATGGAAAACCATGGATGAAAATGGTGCTAATACCTTCCCTTTTCATAATCTACCCCCTAAACTCAAGAAAACATCTCAAAGGTCTTTCTTGTTCTTTTCAGCCTTTCCTTTTGGATAAAAGAAAAGTCGGTGGCGACTCTTGCTAAACTGCAACATTGGCGATCAAACGAAAAACAACCAAGTCAGTTCTCCCACCGCGTTACAGCTGGCAATTCGACTAACTCCCATGTGTTGTTTCTTTCGATTTCCTGTAACTCTTCGACCATAGCTAACTTCCACTTGTTAATCTTCAAAGCTTCGCTATAGTTGATTGGTTCAGCACCTACAAGTAAAGCAAAATGAACTAATTCCCCATCTAATGTGATTCCATCATCACCCACCACTTCGTAATCATGAAGTCTTGTTGGAAAAACTCTATTTCTTTGAGGTCTTTGGCTTGTTTTAGCCACAACCTCTCCGACTTCGACTGTGGCGGGAGTGTCAGCAATCTCTTCTTCTTCGACTTCGACTGGATTCTTAACAATTCCTTCGACCTCTACTTCATTAGTTTCTTCATCGAAATCAAATTTCATTAATGATTTGTTAATTGAATTGCTAGAATTCCAATCCCAGGCATAATTTTCATTAATCATAATATCTCGACTCAGCACAATCTTCTCATTAACTGGATTAAATAGTCTGTATGCACCAGTTTTATGATATCTTACCAGAATCATAGGTTCACTCTTGTCATCAAGCTTCCTTCTCCTTGCATCAGGAACATGCTTGTAACACATATAGCCAAACACCTTCAAGTGATTTACTGATGGTCGTTTTCCACTCCACACTTCTTCAAGAACCTCGCTCTTCAATATCTTAGTAGGACACCTATTCAAAATATAAATTACAGTTGAAATAGCTTCTCCCCATAAAGATTTTGGCAAATTCTTTTGCTTCAGCATGCATCTCTCCATATCTAATATGGTTATATTTCTTCTTTCATCAATTCCATTATGTTGAGGTGTGTAAGGAGCAGTTATCTCATTATCAACACCATGTTCTGCACAGAAATCTTCAAACATCTTGGATGTGTATTCGTCACCTCCATCTGTTCGCAGAATTTTGATCTTCTTCTCACTCTGGTTTTCAACAAGTATCTTGAATCTCTTAAAGATTTTGAATACTTCGTCCTTTCGTTTGATCACATAGATCCACAGCTTTCGACTAAACTCATCGACAAATGAAACAAAATATCTGTTTCCATCAATTGTATGTTCTTTGAATGGACCACATACATCTGAATGCACCACTTCGAGAGTGCAGGATGATCTCATTAACATAGTCGAAACGAAAGAATTTCTGGATTGCTTTCCCACTAAACAACCTTCACAAAGTTTTTCAGGCATCTCAAGGCTTGGAATACCAGTAACCATATCTTGAGTAATTAGTTGATTAAGTGATCGAAAATTCAAATGTCCAAACCTCAAGTGCCACAACCAACTATCCTTGTGTTCGACAACAGTTTTCAAGCACTGAACTTCTGTCGAATTGATCATAGTCTTAAATGTCCTACTCTTCGACAATGGAGATTTTAAGACCAAATTGTTCTTTGTGTCGAACAATTTTAAAACTCCATCTTTCATGACAGCTGAGAAACCTTTTTCGACTAGTTGTTCAACACTTAGCAAGTTTCATTTCATTCCAGGTACATAGAGCACATCTTTGATCATAATTTTCCCTCCATTACTCATTTCAAAGACTATGTTACCAGTACCTTCTGCTTGCAACAAACTATTATCAGCAAGTTTTACCTTGCTCTTCTTCGACTCGTCAAAATCTATTAACCACTCCTTTCGACCAGTCATGTGGTTCGAGCAACCTGAGTTGAGAAATCAGATATTGGATTCAACGTGGTTATCTGCAACTGCAGCCATAACCATCACACCACCTTCAGAATCATCTGAATCTTGGCATGCAAGATTCGCTCTTTTGTCCTTGCCTTTTGATCCCTTTTCTTTTCTGTACCAACAATTCTTGGCCAAGTGTCCCCATTTCTCACAGTTATAACACTGCATACCTTTCTTATCTTCTTTGTCCTTTTGATAGTTTCCTCCTCCTCTTTTCGAGGATTGAGAAGATCTATCTTCGACCTTATTCTTATGGGGATTCGACCAAGACTTCTTGCCATGAGTCTTGTCATACTTGCCTTTGAATTTGTTGGAACCACCATCTTTTTCCATGATTGAGCTTGCAGTTCCTGTATCGAGTCCTGAACTCCTTTCCTTTCAACAATCCTCATCTCATGCGTCTCTAACGAACCAACCAAATATTCTACTTTAGTGGTTTCAAGATTGTTGGATTCTTGAATAGCTACGATAAAGTGATCAAAGTGAGAGGTCAACGTTCTCATTACCTTCTCAATTATCATCTTATCAGTAATGGTTTCACCACAACTCTTCATGAGATAGACGAGTTTCTGAATCTTCGACACATATTCTACAACTTTTTCATCTTCTTCTATCGACAACAACTCATATTGTCGATGCAAGATTTGTAATTTGACAACCTTGACTTTTTCACCTCCTTCAAAATACTTTATCAGAATATCCCATGTCTCCTTCACCGTTCCAGCATGAGAGATTTTGTCGAAGTTAGCAGCATCGACAGCCGTTTGAATGGAATAAACAACCTTGCAATCTTTCTTCTTGACTTTGTTGTGGGCTTTTTTCTATTCGTCGGTTGCATTTGCAGCCAATGCAGGAACGCCGTCGGTAACCACTTCTAGGGTTTCATGGAAGCCAAACAAGGATTGCATCTGTTTTTTTCATCGGATCTAATTTTTACCGTCAAGCATTGAAAGAGAATTTGGAGTGCCCTTATCACTAGCCATCTTCGCAGCGGTTGATTTACTTGCCCTAGAAAAATAATCTCTTACGTGAAATTCTTGAAAACTTGATCAAGAACAGTAACCGGAAGCTCTGATACCAATTTGTTAGTGTGTGAGACATTTTTAATGAGGAGAGAAAGAGAGAATAATAAAGAAAATAAAAAAATTTATTATTCAAATGTACAAATAATCATACACACTATGACTATTTATATACAACTCTAATTGAATTTGGACTAACACATCTTAAATTATATTAAATATTAAATCTAATCAAATCTAATTTAATCTAATTTAATATTTCAAAAAAAAAAAGACTACAAATAAATATAGCTAACATATTTTATTGTAAAAATTATATTCAACATTTTTAAATTATATTAAACTGCACTAATTCTTCACGTGTAGTGAATAATTTTTACAGTACGTAGATCATTTAGGGTGTCTTAGCAGCCTTTAGCTCAACCAGCATCTTTCAATTATTTTCATAATCACTGTTGATCAGAGGGTGTGGTTTATGTTTTCGGTTGGTAGCGTCATTGCCATGTGCAACTTTAGAGGACGATTGCTAACAGTATACGTTATGATTCATATGCTTAATAATGTTTGTGTTAAAACGGATTAAAAAAGAAATAATAAATAATGTACGAGTTGTTATTTTAATAATGATTTTTATCACCGACAGTTTATCATAACCTTATTTTACAAAGTCTATCGTAACTCATGACTATTATTTTATGAGTGAATACTAATCTAGTAGTACTAGATTTGGAGTTTTGTAGGATGTGTGTTGTAAAATTATGGCTACTATACAGTTCGATCAACAATTTCTAACATGACATCATTTCAGACATAAGTAAAAAAGTCATATAGTGTAACCACAACTCTGAGGCTCGTACTCGTCCATAACACATATATTTAATTCATCGATGAATATTATCCAACGGTTCTCGCATTTTACGCCAGGAAATATGGAGCATCTCTAATTATCTCTCGTATATAAAGTATTTTTCGAGAGATTTGAGATATGTTATAATTATAATTTATTTTAATTTCTTTTACTTGAACGTCAAAGTGTTAATATTACAAATTTATTCTTTTTCTGTTGCATTAGAAACTTGTTATACCGCACCAAGATTTTGTACCACCATTTCATTATATATCTCTGGTTTACTAATAGAACACAAAACAAGTTATATGGAAAATAGCCTAAAGATTTCATGAAAAATGTATCTCATATGCGCAAATCCTACATTGCACAATGGGCCTTTTCGATATAAAATTGTGTTGGACCAAGAATGCAAAACAGATTAGAATAGAGAGAAATACACAAATTTTGTTCACGTAGCTCGGCTAAATTGCCTACGCCCGCAACTATATAGTAGCTATAGTCTTTTTTATTAATTCGTCCTCCAAAATTCAGAAGATCCATTAATGTTCTTTGGAAACCTCTTTCTCCTAGTTGGATTGAATGTAACTGTTGAATATGACTCATATTATTGACATAATTAGGAATTGTTGAGATGAGTATGGGTTATTGAGAGTATAACTCATGTTGTTGAGATAATTATGGGTTGTTGAGATAATTATAGGTTGTTGAGAGAAGAACTCATATTATTGAGATAATTATGGGGTAGAGATAATTTTTTGTTGATGGAAATTAGGGATTAGGGTTTTAGATAAACTAAATTTTTTGTTATATATATATGACTTGCAACATTGTAATCAAAGTATGCAAATTCAAAAGATATAAATAAAGTGAACTATACCTACTTTATAGTCACTGATGTGGGTAATTTGGTTAAACTACATGAACAAAACTTTTATGTGTTTCTCTCTACTCTGATATATATTCGTGTTTCTGGTCTAACAATTGGTATCAGATGATGCTTAATCCTGGAGGTGCGAAATTTGAAGTGATTTAGTTCGGCAGAACATGCAACTTCAATTTATGGCAAATGAGGGTTAAGGATTTGTTGGCTTACCAAGCTTTATAGAAGGAGCTTTGTGATTAGAAACTAATGGACATCGCAACCGTTGATTGGAATAAGATGAAGGAAAATGCCACAACTTTGATAAGACTTTGTGTTTCTGATGATGTAATGAATCATATCCTAGACCTTACAACTTTGAAGGATGTCTGGAATCAATTGGAAAATCAGTACATGTCAAAGACGCTCATGAACTAATTATTTGCGAAGTAGCGCCTATATAGTCTGGAGATATAAGAAGGAGGCGATTTTTAGAATTATGTCAACATTTTCAACAACATCCTCTCTTATTTGGCGTGGAATAGTGTGAAGGTTGACGATGAGGATAAATCCATTTTATTTTTGTTCTCTTTACCAAGCTCTTATGATCATTTGGTGACTACTCTCATACATGGGAAGGAAACAATTACACTGGATTCTATTTCTTCTACTCTTTTGCAACACACATAACATCGCGAAAGTGTAGAGGAATGTGGAGGAAGTTCAGGTGAAGGTTTTTTTGTGAAGGGGGGGGGGGGGGGGGGGTCAGGACTGAGGTAGAGGCAAGGGTAAGGCAGTGGATTCTAGAAGGAAAAAGAGGTTCAAGTCCAAGGATAGAAAAATACCATAGTGTTATGGTTTCAGGAAAATTGGCCATTCGAAGAGGGACTGTCTAGACAAGTCAGACAACAATAGTTTAGCAAATGTAGCTTAGTCTGATGATTCTTGCAATGAAGAAGATTTGCTTTGCGTATCATCTGCAAAGTGCACTAATCCATGAATCCTTAATTATGGGTGCTCATATGATGTTGCATTGAGAATGGTTTAACTCTTTTAAATCAGGTGATTTTGGTTTTATCTATTTAGGTGATGATAAAACTTGTACCATCACTAGAAAGGGGAAAATTAAAATTGCTTTGGATGATGGTAGCGTGCACACGTTGAGTGAGGCACATTATATTCCAAAATTAAGAAGAATTTGATTTCTCTGGGTACTCTTCAAGTGAATGGTTATTTATTCATGTAAGATGGAGATAAAGACATCATGAGGGTTAGAAAGGGTGCAATGATAGTGATGACAACAAGGAGGATTGAAGGAAACATTTATAAGTTGTTAGGGGCAAAATTATGGGTGATGTAGCATCTGCTTAAACTGATAATGATGCAACCAAACCGTGGCACGTGTGCTTGGGTCATATCAGTGAACGTGGGACCATGGAATTACATAAATGGAATTTGTTGAAGGGTGTTCGGAGTTGCACAATTGGATTGTGCAAGTATCGTGTTCTTGGGTAATAGTGTAGAGTTTGTTTTAAAACTGGGAAACATAAGACCGAGGAATTCTTAGACTATGTCCATTATGATGTTTGAGAGCTTACAAAAGAGCCCTCCGTTGGAGTTTATAGGTACCTTGTAACATTCAATGATGATTTTTCGCATAAGATCCGAGTTTTATGATATATAAATATGAGGTCTTTGCCAAATTCAAATTGTGGAAGGCAGAGGTTGAGAACCAGACAGGGAGAAAAATAAAGTATTTGCGGTCTGATATTGGAACTGAATACATTGACAAGAAGTTGATGCATTTCTGTGAGGAGAATGGAATACATAGGAACTTTTCTGTGAGGAAGACACCACAATAAAATGGTGTTGCATAGAGGATGAACAAGACTCTGAAGGAGAAGGAAAAGTGCCTCCAGTTGAATGCTGGTCTTTCAAAATGTTTTTAGACAGCAGTGTTGCACCCTAAAATTTGCCCTCCTAATTTTAATTTTATCTGGCTTAGGCTTAGAATTGCATTCACATATTTTCATTAGGTCATTTGTACTAACATAACATGCATTTCATTCAAAAAAGGCACCTGAGGTTTAAAATATCAGTAGTGGTGCAAGCTAGGGTTTTCACAGTATTTCAGTGGAAGATTGGTAAAGGTTATATGATCATCATCACTTCTATTGCTTCAAGTCTTATCTTCTTCAAGGTTTCCATCAAGGTCATTAGCCTCGTGTTGGGGTCATTGGCTTTCAAGTTGAGATGTTTTGTGGATCAAACTGTTAAAACTTTGAAGCATGGCATATGATGTGAAGTCGTGGTTCCTTTGTGGACAATGCTTTTTCCTATGTGAGTTATCTTGGTTAAGGATTTACTTTGAGATGTTTCTTGATTGATTGAGATATGGAATGAGGATATTTGTCATTCATTTGTCAAAATTGGAATTAGTTACTTACTTACAATTGGATTTGTATTTATGGACTCAATTAAGATCCATCTTTAGGCATACAAGATCAGAAGAGTCGTTCATGGTTCATTTCTTTGGAAATAAGTGACGAGGTTACTAGACTTACTCGAGATTTAGTTCAAGTTAGTATTCAAGTTACAAGGATACCTCATTCAAGTTTCAAGGTCCATATCGATTCACCAAATTTCATCCATCACCTTAATTTAAAATATAAGATCAGAGGAAACACTTGGAATTTTAGAGCTCAAATTGAAAGAAGTCTTGTTCATTCATGTCTGCAATTACAAGTCACAAATCCATTTCTTTACAAGGAGAATTTCCAAGACCGTACAATATCATCATCATGTTCAAAGTATAGTCCATTTTTACCATTACAAAACCGTCATTATTACATGTACAAAAGCATTTATAAGCAAAAACCTAAATTGATGTTATACATGACCCAAATTCCAACTTTGCATTACATATCCTCACCAACTTTTGAATTAGATTCCAACCTCAATCATGCTCGTACCGTACAAGATCATGCCATGTCTGAAAGTGCTGCAACCAATTCCCCATAAGCTCTTCCAAGCTCTTCCAAGCTCTACATGTCCCTGGGTCTTCATGCCCACAGTTCAGAACTATAATGGACATTTTCCAATCAGCCAACTCCCAATACAACACATTGCTGCCACCAAAATCATCTCTGACATATCAAAAGCAGATGAGGTTATACCAAGAATGGTTTCACTTAAAGAAGCTCGTTCCGTGGTCGAAGATGGAAGGTGTACTATCCGGGGACAACTCCCCGAAATTCCGTTTAAAGCAGACAAATTTGGGTTGGGTTTCACTCTCAAAGCTCAGAAAGAGGTCAGGCGCGCTCGCGGAGGAAAGCCACCTCTTCACATTGGAAATCATGAAGTAAACATTGTGGAAGACTCTGACGATGAATGTGCTTTTAAAGAATTGATCTACCCTACTGCAGGAGAAGAGCTCAATAACTGGCATGCAAAGGATTTCATTCCCATCTCCTTCAGCGAGGAGTAATTACAATTTACTATTTTGTCAATTCAAGAACTTTTGTCTATAATTTTATTTCCAAACAATGAATCTAAACCATGTGCCTTTTCCGGGGCACCATGGTCAATTGGGTAAGGGTTTGTTCATTTCCATATGCCATATGATCATTTAATGAAAAAATATTGGACCTTTTCCATTCAAAATTTGTGCTCATTATCTTTCTTTTTCTTATTTGCATTTTAAAAATAGCCATGCATCTTACATGCACACACACACACACACACACACACACACTTGCAGATCTTCATCCACTCCGGATCTCATTGCCAACGACTCTACTATTATCGTCTATAACTTTGAGCATCCAATCAACCAAACCAAAGACGAAGGCGAGGAAGATTATGAAATACCAGGGGAACTAGCCATACTTCTAATGTAAGAGGAGAAATCTATTCAACTTCATGAATAGCCAGTCGAAGTTATCAACCTAGGTACTAAGACATACAAGAAAGAGGTCAAGATCGGCGCCAACTTAGAAGACAATATCAAGAGCAGGTTGGTACAAATACTACTTGACTACGTTGAAGTGTTTGCTTGTTCGTATGAAGATATGTGTAGTGGTGGAAGAACTGACTTTGTTGTTTTGCGTTTGATTGCAAATGTTGCGGTTAGCAAGAGTTGCCACCGACTTTTCTTTTATCCAAAAGGAAAGGTTGAAAAGAATAGGAAAGACCTTTGAGATGTTTTCTTGAGTTCGAGGGGTAGATTATGAAAAGGGAAGGTATTAGCACCCTTTTCATCGGTAGTTATCTACGGGCTCTTAGCTGCTTGCTAGATCACTTGCTTTTGTCTGAAAATGTGCTTTGTGTGGTTTTTGAAAGTATTTTGAAAAGGCGCCATCGTTTAGGCAAACTTTGTAATAATTCTTGTTCATAAGAATGTATACAAAGTGTTGATCTTTTGAAAATGTTTCAAGTTTGAAAGATGTTTTTGAAAGTGTTGGTGTTTGTTTTGAAAATAACAAGGATGTTTGTTTTACAACTAGGAACATTCTACCTACTCAAAAGTCTTTCTTGTTTATTTCCTCTTTCCTTTATATTGTTATCTTACCATTGATTTGGTAAAAAATCCTATATTTGGATGTAAAAGGGACGGGCAAGGGTCATCGTATATTCATGAATAACAATGTTGTAAGATATCTTAGCATTTTCTTTGAGGGACTAAGATAATTTTTGAAAGGCAACATTGATAGCGTCATCGAGGGACTATGATCTTGTATTTTTTTTATTGCTTTTACTAAGATACCCCACATGCATAATATGACTATTTTCATAAGGCAACAAAGTGGATTTACCCTAAGGGTGTAAGTGTGCAAGTGTATTGATTTATATACATTGTTTTGTCTTTAAATTAGGGTTTTCTAAGCATTGATTTTATCTTTCCATACAAACCCTAATTTACTAGCATTTATATATAAAGCATTAAATTGCGGAAAATAAAAATACCAAGCTATTACATCAATAGGGGAGGGGGTGTACAAATTTACAAATGGGGATTGAAAAGAAAATTAAATCTAATTAACTATTACAACCATATTGAATAAATGCACAAGAATTGAATAAAAGTGTACAAATGCAAATGAAAAAGAAATATGGTTTATTTGTTTGGTTTTCATGAAAAGGCTTTAACCTAAACCTAATTAAGAAAAATGATTAATAAAAATTAAATAAAATTAACTTAAACTAAATAAGAAAAGAAATTAACTAAAAGAGGATTTTTTAGGGTTTTATTTATGAAAAGGTTTTAAATTAATAAAAATAATATGAATATTAATTAATTAAAAGAAACCTAAGTTCTAAATTAATTTTAATTACAAGAAAATAATATAATAGTTAAACCTAAACCTAAATATTAATTATTAAGAAATAAATTAATTTATTAAGAAAATGTTTTTGTTCTTTTAGTTTTATAAAACAAATATACTAAATAAGTGTAAAAATAATAAATGAAATATTTTTGGATTTTTATTAATAACAATAAAAATAATATTAATAATAATAATAATAATAATAATAATAATAATAATAATAATAATAATAATAATAAAGGAAAGAGAAATAAAATAAAATAAGAAAAAGAAAATAATAATGAAAATTGGACCAGGGGGTGCTGAAGTAAGGCAGGGAGTTAGAAGCCAGCAAAAAGAAAAAAGGCCCAATGTGGAGGCCCAGACGTGTTGTGTGATAATAAAAAGAGAAAACGTGAGAAATGAAAAAAAGGTAGCATGCTGGGTGTTGAACCCACGCCCTCTTGGTTACCAGCATGCTGTCGTACCACTGGGGTGGCTATACATCTGTTTACTTATATCAAATCATAAATATATATTACAAATCAAGTTCATGGCCTGAACTTCATCTTCAACCTCACGCCCAGCCAGACAACATGCAACTTGTTCATCTCTCAACAAAAATGGAAAGTACAAACATGAAAGTTGTGACGTTTTTTCCCACGAATCCAACCATATAAATAACTAAAGCTATAAATCTAAGATGAGTGAGAATTTTTCTGGCCCTAATTTAAAACCAAAAAATTTCAGAAAACTTCAACTTCAAAATTCTCTAAGCTCAGGCCATATAAATGCAAACTATGGATATGTACAGCTTTGTGGCAATGAGGTCTACATTTTATCTTTGAAAATGAAAGCTTAACAATATCTATATGAGGAGTTCAAAAGTCATAAAACTCACCTCGCAAGAGGGTATCGTATTCGGAGTTGTGTAACGCCCGTAATTTAATTAATTATTTAATTAATTTTTTTTTGGAATATTTGTGAAGTTGTGTTGTGATTAGTTGGAATTATTTATTTTATTAAGTGGTGAAATAATATTATGAGAAGGATGATATTATTTTGTTGTGGGCTTGTTTTAAAGGAATAGAAGCAATAAGGGGGTGTATTAGTTTTAAGCCCATTAAGGAATAAAGAGAATAATAGATTATTTTATTATTGTTAGAAATAACAAGAAAGAAGAAGCAGTAAGAAGAATAAGGGTTTGAAAGGAAGAACGTGAAGTTGTTGGAATAGAGGAAAAACGACAGAACGAGAATTCAACAGGAAGTTATAGAGCGACCTTCAATCTAAGGTAAGGGTGGGGTTTTGACTCTATAATAGGGTTTATGATAATTGGTATGTGGGATTAGAGGTGATTGTTGTCTTGTTCATGAATTGAATGTGTATGAGGTTGTATGATGAAAAATCGCTGAATTTTGGATGAATAATGATGTCCCGATGTTGTTTAATTGATGTAGAATTATAGGATAATTGTAAGTGATGATTATCTATGATTAGATTATGTTTTAGGGCTTAAGGTATGGAACCCGTAGTGAAAACGCAGAGAAAATCATAGAAAATACCCTTAGCAGAGCAGTGTGTGTCGACCCCAAATGCTATGTGTCGATACAAGAATGATGTTATACTCTGTATGAGTCGACGTGAAGGAGTCATGTGTCGATACATGAGGGCTTTCAGACTTAGGATGCGTCTATACGTAGGAGCATGTGTTGATACATGCGGAGTTGTAGACTCAGGATGAGTCGATACAAGGGAGGATTTGTTGACTCATGTTTCAAGTTCAGTTCAGTACACGTCGACCCAAGGCGTTATGCATCGACCCATGTTGTCTGGTTTTTGGAAGAATCAGTTTGAGAATGTTGTAACTTGAGTTTTTGAACTCCGTTTGAGGTGCCGTTCGAAGCGTTGAATAGCTAACGCGATGAACATCATTCTTAAGGATTAAAATGAAGAATAGGAAGGATAATCCTAGTATCCAAGTTAGGAATCAGATTAGTTCTCGTGTTGATCTATATGTCAGTTTTTGTGAAGAATGATGAGGATGAAACGTTTAGAGATTTCTGTAAAGTTGTAACAGTGGGATTAATGATGATGGTGGTGTGGTATTACAGAATAGTAGTATGTAGAGGTTTGGTGATTTAGAAGTAAGCCTTAGTTGACTAACTAATTATAGGCAATATCTTGTTATAGGCCTATGGCCAACGTTGTGAAATTGATGAGTTACTGTTGTATTACTGTAGGGATGAGTTGTTGATGAGATGATGTTAATGACAGTTTGTTTTGATGAATTATGATGTATAAATGATGTTTGACGATTTATGATGATAAATGATGTTGATGAATGATGTTGATGAAAAGATGTTGAGATGCTTTTAAGATGTAGGCTTTTGGCCAATGATGATGTTGTATTGAGATGTTGTCAATTATGGTGTTGTCATTACATTCATGATTGTGTCGCATACATTGCATTTTGAGATGGAGCTTATGCTCGTTGAGATGGCCTGTATTGGCGAATATTGAAATGAAGGCTTATGCCTTGTTGATGCCTCTATTAATTGACAATTTTTGAGATGGGAGTTCTGCTCCAATGGTACCACATGCATTTGCATAGTATTGAGTCGCATTATTTGATTGCATAAAGAGGTTGTGCATTGAAGTGGTATATGTGTATATTGTTGATATTTTGTTATGATGTTTTCTGTTTGTAATATGAGAAGTGGTGATGTTATGTGATCTAATTTAATATATTAATTATCATACGCTTTATTATATTGTTAGATATCTCACCCGTTCTGTTTGAATGTTGCCCTGATGTTGGTAACGTGCAGGTAATTGAGAGTGAAGGTTGTATACCTTTAATAGTTCGAGTTGGTGTCATTGCTCTGATATGTAACACTCGGGGGGATGAACGCTTGTTGCTTTTGATTGTTGATTATTCATTTGTTGAACTTTAAGTTGATTATTATTAAGTATGTGTTATTTTGAAGTTGTTGTAACGATGATAAAGATGTTATTAAGAATTCTGTTGCGTAGATGTTTAAATTGTTGAATTATTTAATTAAAGTATTATGCTGATGGTTCAGCCGAAGTTTTAAAGTGTTATATATCCACGATGAATGCAATGAGTTTTTAATGATGAATTTGTGGCATCCTGATTCGTTTGCGTGAATGATTTTATAACTCTGATTTATTTATAATTTCCGGGTAGAATTGGGGTGTTATAAAGTTGGTATCAGAGCAAAAGGTTGGTCCGACCTTATTGTCAAGTCGTAGTTGTCTAACAATCGAGTATTGTTAATTTGAGTTCTAACCGTTGTTTATGTTGTAGTGATAAGTTGAGATGGCTGGAAGGAATGACGCTGCACTTGCTGCTGCTTTAGAAGCAATGGCTCATGCGATGGAAAATCAGCTGAATGCTGACGGGAATGCTGGATCTTGTAGCTTGGCGACTTTCCAAAGAGAGAATCCACCTACTTTCAAGGGAAAGTATGATCCTGACGGAGCATTGGAGTGGTTGAAAGAGATTGAGAGGATCTTTTGTATGATGGATTGCACTCCAGAGCAGAAGGTTCGATATGGTACTCATATGCTAGCAGTCGAGGCTGATGACTGGTGGCTATAGACTTGTTAGAAGTTGGAAGCTGCAGGTGAGAATGTCACTTGGGCTGTGTTCCGTAGGGAATTTCGGAGGAAGTACTTTCCTGAAGATGTTCGTGGTAAGAAGGAAATTGAATTCCTTGAGCTGAAGCAAAGGTATGTGTCTGTTGTTGAGTATGCTGCCATGTTTACCGAGTTGGCGAAGTTTTATCCGCACTAGGCTGAGGCAGATGCTGAGTTTTCGAAGTGTATCAAGTTTGAGAATGGGTTGCGCCCCGAGATAAAGAAGGAAATTGGATACTAGAAGATCTGTGTCTTTGCAGATTTGGTTGATAGTTGCAGGATTTATGAAGAAGATAATAATGCTCATTACAAGATTATCAGTGATAAGAGGGGTAAGCACCAACAGAACCATGCTAAGCCTTATGATACCCCAGCTGGTAAAGGTAAACAAAAAGTTGCTCAAGGTCAGAGGACTAGTGGGGGAGAAGCTCCTACTGGTATGGTTTGTTTTAAGTGTGGAAAACCTGGGCATAAGAGTAATGTGTGTACTACTGAAGTGAAGAGGTGTTTCCGTTGTGGTAAGAATGGACATGTCGTATCTGAGTGTGAACATAAGGATATGATTTGTTTCAATTGTAGAGAAGAATGGCACATTGGTAGTCAGTGTCAGAAACTAAAGAGGGCACAAACAAGTGGTAAAGTGTTCGCTTTGGTTGAGGATCATGCAGCTATTGAGGACAGACCTATCAGAGGTACATGTTTCATTAATAGTACTCATTTAATTACTATTATTGATACCGGTGCTACTCATTGTTTTATTGCTGCTGATTGTGTTGAAAGATTGGGTCTTATGTTGTCTTCTTTGAATGGAGAAATGGTCGTCGATACTCCAGCCAAGGGGTCGGTGACTACTTCTTTTGTGTGTGTTAAGTGTCCCTTATCGATCTTCGACAGAGACTTTGCTGTTGATTTGGTTTGTTTACCGTTAAGAGGTTTGGACGTGATTTTAAGTATGAACTGGTTAGAGCATAACTGTGTTCATATTAACTGTTATGACAAGTCTGTGAGGTTTTCTACTCCTGAAGATGAGGAATATGGTCTGTTGTCTGCTAAACAGTTGAGGAAGTTGGTGCAAGAAGAAGCACAGATGTTCTCGTTGATGGCGTCGCTATCTGTAGAGACACAAGATATAATTGAGGAATTGCAGGTGGTGTGTGAATTTCCTGAAGTTTTCCCTGATGAAATTCCTGATGTACCGCCAAAGAGGGAAGTTGAATTTGCTATTGATCTTATACCTGGTACCAGACCTGTGTCTATGGCACCATACAGGATGTCTACATCTGAATTATCAGAGTTAAAGAAGCAATTGGAAGAGTTACTTGAAAAGAAGTTTGTAAGACCCAGTGTATCACCGTGGGGTGCTCCAGTGTTGTTAGTAAAGAAGAAAGATGGAAGTATGAGGCTTTGTGTTGATTATAGACAGTTGAATAAAGTGGCGATTAAGAACAAGTATCTGCTTCCAAGAATAGATGATTTGATGGACCAATTGGTGGATGCTCATGTGTTTAGTAAGATTGATTTGAGGTCGGGTTACCATCAGATTAAAGTGAAGGATGAAGATATCCAGAAGACGGCTTTCAGAATGCGTTATGGACATTATGAGTATTCAGTGATGCCTTTCGGTGTTACTAATGCGCCGAGAGTATTCATGGAATATATGAATCGTATCTTTCACACTTATTTGGATCAGTTTGTAGTGGTGTTCATTGATGATATTTTTATTTACTCTAAGTCTGAAGAAGAGCATACAGAACACTTAAGAGTAGTATTGCAAGTTTTGAAAGAGAAGAAATTGTATGCAAAGCTATCCAAGTGTGAGTTCTGGTTAAAGGAGGTTAGTTTCCTTGGTCATGTGATCGCAGGTAGTGGCATTGATGTAGATCCATCGAAGGTTGATGTTGTGTTGCAATGGGAAACTCTGAGGCTAGCTACTGAGATTAGGAGGTTTTTGGGATTAGCTGGTTATTATAGAAGGTTTATCAAAGGTTTTTCTAAGTTGGCACTTCCGTTGACTAGGTTGACTTGTAAAGGTTGAGCTTTTGTGTGGGATGTTCAATGCGAAGAAAGTTTTACAGAATTAAAGAAGAGATTGACATCGGCTCCGATTTTGACGTTGCCTAACCCAAGAGAGCCTTTTGTGGTGTATTGTGATGCTTCTAAGATGGGTTTAGGAGGTGTGCTTATGCAGAATGGTAAGGTAGTTGCTTATGCGTCAAGGCATTTAAGGACTCATGGGAAGAACTATCCTACGCATGATTTAGAGCTTGCTGCAGTTGTCTTTGTGTTGAAGATTTGGAGGCATTATCTTTATGGTTATAGATTTGAAGTGTTTAGTGACCATAAGAGTTTGAAGTATCTTTTTGATCAGAAGGAGTTGAATATGAGGCAACGAAGATGGTTGGAATTGTTAAAGGATTATGGTTTCGGTTTGAATTATCATCCAGAAAAAGCGAATGTGGTAGCTGATGCGTTGAGTCAAAAGACTTTACATATGTCGGCAATGATGGTTAAAGAGTTGGAATTAATTGAGCAGTTCAGAGATATGAGCTTAGTTTGCGAGGTTACGTCGCGAAGTGTTATGTTAGGTATGTTGAATATTAATAATGAATTTCTAGACAGTATCAGAGAAGCTCAGAAGTTGGATGTGAAACTGGTAGATTCGATGTTAGAATCGATCAGTCTGGGAATGGTGATTTTAAGTTAGATGCGCAAGGTGTGTTAAGATTTCGTAACCGGATCTGTATTCCTGATGACGCTAAGATGAAGAAAGTGATACTTGAAGAGAGTCATAAAAGAAAGCTGAGTATTCATCCAGGAGCTATAAAGATGTATCAAGATTTGAAAGGTTTGTTTTGGTGGCCTATAATGAAGAGTGATGTGGCTAGGTTTGTGTATTCATGTTTGACTTTCCAGAAGTCGAAAGTTGAGCATCAGAAGCCAGCAGGGTTGATGCAACTGTTATAAGTTCCAGAATGGAAATGGGATAGCATTTCAATGGACTTTGTGACAGGGTTACCTAATACTTTAAGAGGACATGATTCGATTTGGGTGATTGTTGATAGGATTATAAAGTCGGCTCATTTTATTCCTATCAACATCAGTTTTCCAGTGTCGAAGTTGGCTGAGATTTACACTAGTGTGATTGTGAAGCTGCATGGTGTTTCTTTGTGCATTGTGTCAGATAGAGATCCAAGATTTACTTCTGATTTTTGGGAGATTTTGCAAGAACCGTTGGGCTCTAAATTGAGGTTGAGTTCAGCGTATCATCCTCAGGCAGATGGTCAGACTGAACGGACTATTCAATCGTTGGAAGACCTGTTGAGGGCATGTGTTCTTGAGCAGGGAGGTTCGTGGGATACTTATCTTCCGTTCATAGAGTTCACTTATAATAACAGTTACCATTCTAGTATTGGGATGGCACCTTTTAAAGTGTTGTATGGTCGGAGATGTAGAACTCCTTTATGTTGGCATGAATATGGTGAAAGTGTAGTACTTGGACCTGAACTTGTTCGTGAGACTACTGAGAAGGTGAAGTTGATTCGAGAAAAGATGAAAGCTTCCCAAAGTAGACAGAAGAGTTATCATGACAAGCGAAGGAAGGATTTAGAATTCCAAGTGGGTGACCATGTGTTTTTGAGAGTTACACCTGTGACTGGTGTTGGGCGAGCGTTGAAGTCTAAGAAGCTCACTTCTCGTTTTATTGGACCATATCAGATTTCAGAGAGAGTTGGGAATGTTGCTTATAGAGTGGATTTACCGCCTAATCTTTTGAATTTGCATGATGTGTTTCATGTGTCACAACTCCGGGGTATATTTCAGATCCATCTCATGTGATTCATATGGACAATGTGTAAGTACGGGATAACTTTACTATGGAGATGGTGCCTGTACGAATCGCGGATCGTGAAATAAAGACTCTGAGGGGAAAAGAGATTGCTTTGGTTAAAGTGGTTTGGCTAGGAGCTGCCGGTGAAAGCATGACTTGGGAGTTGGAGAGCAAGATGCGGGACTCCTACCCTGAGTTGTTTGATTAAGGTAAATTTTCGAGGACGAAAATATTTTAAGTGGGGGAGAGTTATAACGCCCATAATTTAATTAATTATTTAATTAAATTGTTTTTGGAATACTTGTGAAGTTGTATTGTGATTAGTTGGAATTATTTATTTTATTAAGTGGTGAAATAATATTATGAGAAGGATGATATTATTTGGTTGTGGGCTTGTTTTAAAGGGATATAAGCAATAAGTGGGTGTATTAGTTTTAAGCCCATTAAGGAATAAAGAGAATAATAGGTTATTTTATTATTGTTAGAAATAACAAGAAAGAAGAAGCAGTAACAAGAATAAGGGTTTGAAAGGAAGAACGCGAAGTTGTTGGAAAAGAGGAAAAAACGGCAGAACGGGAATTCAACCAGAAGTTATAGAGCGACCTTCAATCCAAGGTAAGGGTGGGGTTCTGACTCTATAATAGGGTTCATCATAATTGGTATATGGGGTTAGAGGTGATTGTTGTCTTGTTCAAGAGTTGAATGTATATGAGGTTGTATGATGAAAAATCGATGAATTTTGGATGAATAATGATATCCCGATGTTCTTTAATTGATGTAGAATTATAGGATAATTGTAAGTGATGATTATCTATGATTAGATTATGTTTTAGGGCTTAAGGTTTGGAACTCGTAGTGAAAACGCAGAGAAAATCGCAGAAAATACCCTTAGAAGAGCAGTATGTGTCGACCCCAAATGCTATGTGTCGATACAAGAATGATGTTAAACTCAGTATGAGTCGACACGAAGGAGTCATGTGTCGATACATGAGGGCTTTTAGACTCAGGATGAGTCGATATGTAGGAGCATGTGTCGATACATGTAGAGTTGTAGACTCAAGATGAGTCGATACATGGGAGGATACGTTGACTCATGTTTTGTGTTCAGTTCAGTACGCGTAGACCCAAGGCGTTATGCATCGGTCCATGTTGTCTGGTTTTTGGCAGAATTAGTTTGAGAATGATGTAACTGGAGTTTTCGGACTCCGTTTGAGGTGTCGTTCGAAGCGTTGAATTGCTAACGCGATGAACTTCATTCTTAAGGATTAAAATGAATAATATGAAGGATAATCCTAGTATCCAAGTTAGGAATCAGATTAGTTCCCGTGTTGATCGTTATATCGGTTTTTGTGAAGAATGATGAGGATGAAATGTTTAGAGATTTCTGTGTAGTTGTAACCGTGGGATTAATGATGATGACGGTGTGGTATTACAGAATAGTAGTATGTAAAGGTTTGGTGATTTAGAAGTAAGCCTTAGTTGACTAACTAATTATAGGCAATATCTTGTTATAGGCCTCTGGCCAACGTCGTGAAATTGATGAGTTATTGTTGTATTATTGTACGGCTGAGTTGTTGATGAGATGATGTTAATGAGAGTTTGTTTTGATGAATTATGATGTATAAATGATGTTTCACGATTTATGATGATAAATGATGTTGATGAATGATGTTGATGAAAAGATGTTGAGATGCTTTTAAGATGTAGGCTTTTGGCCAACGATGATGTTGTATTGAGATGTTGTCAATTATGGTGTTGTCATTACATTCATGATTGTGTCGCATACATTGCATTTTGAGATGGAGCTTATGCTCGTTGAGATGGCCTGTATTGGCGAATATTGAAATGAAGGCTTATGCCTTGTTGATGCCTCTATTAATTAGAAATTTTTGAGATGGGAGTTCTGTTCCAATGGTACCACATGCATTTGCATAGTATTGAGTCACATTATTTGATTGCATAGAGAGGTTGTGCATTGAGGTGGTATATGTGTATATTGTTGATATTTTGTTATGATGTTTTCTGTTTGTAATATGAGAAGTAGTGATGTTATGTGATCTAATTTAATATATTAATTATCATACGCTTTATTATATTGTTAGATATCTCACCCCTTCTGTTTAAATGTTGCCCTGATGTTGGTAACGTGCAGGTAATCGAGAGTGAAGGTTGTATACCTTCAATAGTTTGAGTCAATGTCATTGCTCTGATATGTAACACTCAGGAGGATGAACGCTTGTTTCTTTTGATTGTTGATTATTCAGTTGTTGAACTTTAAGTTGATTATTATTAAGTATGTGTTGTTTTGAAGTTGTTGTAACGATGATAAAGATGTTATTTAGAATTCCGCTATGTAGATGTTAAATTGTTGAATTATTTAATTAAATTATTATGCTGATGGTTCATCCGAAGTTTTAAAGTGTTATATATCCATGATGAATGCAATGAGTTTTTAATGATGAATTTGTGGCATCCTGATTCGTTTGCGTTAATGATTTTATAACTCTGATTTATTTATAATTGCCGGGTAGAATTGGTGTGTTACAAGTTGGAGCAGCTTTCAATGAGTTCTAGTGATTGGGTTGGCTTCCTCATGTTCCCAGGAAGCTAATGTGATAGTTGGCTTGAGCTAAAAGTGGCTGAGGAGTTCTGGAGAAGTCCACTTGCAGTGCTCTGTTTTTGAGTTTGGACAATGGTGGAAATGGAGTTACAGAACTGTAACAGGTATTGGGATGACTTGTGGATGATGTTTAGGAACTTTTGGAATGATTTGGAGAGGAAACACATGAGTAATTTGAGAGATGGGAGTGTAAGGCCAGTTTCTGCACAAAAATGTAGTTTTGTGTGCAGTCTGAGTTTGTGAGAGTTTGAGTGAGTTTAAGGGCTTGTACATGTGCCCCTTCTCTTTCAAATAGTGTATGTATTTATAGGCAAGAGGTTTTATCTTCTACAACAAGTCAGAATTTGAAATCTCAAGTTGTAGCATCTTTCTTGTTTTTGAAGCAAAGTTGAAACATCTTGTTCTAAGGCAAGGTACAGGGCTGCATAGAGTGGTTAGTACTTTAGACATGCTTGATTTTGGTTTATAGGGTTTGTGTATGCAGAAATAACAAGTTCAATGCTCAAGGAGAGTGGACTCTGATTAAAGCCACTTTTCAAGAATAGCAATGGTGCCTTTCTTCCAAAAATGGAAATGCAACTTGGATAATGGTTCAAATGCTTGGACAATGGCTCCATATGTTGTGTAAACATTTAATTAAGGATTTAATTGCAAGTTAGAAGCCTGCAAAGTGATATTATGCAGCATGGCTATGTGATTTGGTCCATTGTGCATCACAAATTCTGCCTTGTAAAACAACTTGAAACCCTAACTTCTGACCTTCGATTCTTCTTGCTCAAGAATGAACTCAAGGAGTTATTGGACATTTTGGAAAGATTGTAATGTTCTCTACAACCCCTCTTTGAATCACTTTTGCAAAATCCAACTGGAACTATATGAAACATGGCCCAGAAGTTAGGACAAAATCCTGACCAAAAATGCTCAAAATTTCACTAAGTGTTTTAGTTTCATGACCATGATTTCATGGATTAATAACTTGAAATACAAGCATTTCTAGGAGGAGTTGTGTAAATAAATGTTTTAGATATTATTGAGATCTACAACTTTCATGTTGAAAGTTTCCTTTGAATCATCTTGCATCATGGTGAAAAAATGGCTCAAAGTTGTGAAAAAATATGAAGTTTTCAACACTTAGAAAAATTTCTAAGTTTGGAAACTTTGACTTTTCAAAATGAAATCTTGACTTTTTGATTTCTTGATGAGAAAGATTCATATTTTGACATGTTTTGATGAATTATGATTTTTGACACTTGATTTTGACCAAGAAGTCAAAGTTTGACTTTTCACTGTATCAGTTGACTTTTGATCAGTTGACTGAAAATCAACTATCAATCAATTGATCTTGAGGGAAGTTTTGAGTCATACCATTAGGTCAAAATGATGCATTTGAAACCTTGAGATCATATCTCAAACCAATTAACCATTTTCTAGGTCAAAAATCAGAAATTGCCCTTTCTCAGTCAAAACCCTAATTTTGACCATTTTGCCCTTTTAATGATCTGATCAAATTTATTGAGGAATTATGGTCCAAACTTGATCAAATGACATATATGAGTTCACAATGTTGATATGGATAAAAAATTATGAAGTTTGACTGTAAATTCGCCACAATTGACTGTTTCCCCAATATAGTTAATTTTTAGGTCAACTGATCAATTGACTGAGCAAAAATTTGATCCAAGACTTGAAACTTGACATGAGAAATCTTGAGGGTCCATAATTATCCATTAAAGTCATATGAGGCATTAAAAGTTCAATTATCCTTGTGCAATCTGAAACCCTAATTTCAGTCATTAGTGCTTAAGGGGGTGTCTTGAGCTGATCAACCCTTGTGCAGTCTTAAACCAAAGGAGATCTTGTGAGAAAATACTTGATAAATGAGAGGGAAAATTTTGGGGTACAATAGCTGCCCCTGTTCAATCTTCTTAAACCTGGAGAGTTAGATTAGTGGATCCTCCATTCGTGACTTAAAGGTGGAAGATGATTGAACACTAGAGTGCCCAGAAATTTTCACTCGAAGATGAACTGTGAATGGGCTTATAGATGCCATTTGGAGGAATGGGGGATATTTTCCGGAGATGGGATTGTAGATGCCATCCAAAGGTGACTGTTGATAGAAAACGGACTAAGTATGAACTTGATTTCAACTGGAAAAGAATCAGAATAAATCTTTGGAGCGATTTATCTGAAACTAACAGAAATCATGTATGTTGTTTGACTGGGAAGAATTAGAATAAATCTTGGAGCGATTTATCTAAACTAGAAATGTTCATTTTGGAGAGTATCAAGATAAACAGTTGAGAGGTTTAAACTGAACCAAAAGAGGTCTTGAATATTCTTTAACTGGAGAGAATCAGAGTAGATCTTTAAGTGATTTATCTGAACCAGAGAAAGTGCCTACTAGGAAAGAATCAGAATAAATCATTGAGAGATTTATCTAAACCCGTAGGGATTTGGAGAAGAATCAGAATAAATCATTGAGAGATTTATCTGAACCAGAGATATTCATTTGGAAAGCATCAGGATAAACCGTTGAGAGATTTAAACTGAACCAAAAGAGGTCTTGAATATTCTTTAACTGGAGAGAATCAGAGTAGATCTTTGAGAGATTTATCTGAACTAGAGAAAGTGTCTGCGGGAAAGAATCAAAATAAACCGTTGAGAGATTTAAACTGAACCGGCAGGGGTCTGAAGGAAATATATGTTATGTAGATAGTCGACCAGTCCTTTATCGGGAATTTATCTATAATTGACTTGTTAAAAATTTGACGATAAATTTCTGTTGATTGATCTTTCCTGAAAAGGTGAAAGGTTAGTTGCATGCAATGCTATGATGTATGAAATGCATAGTATAATGCTATTTCTCAAAATAAATGAGATCGCGTTGTATGCATTTGTGTTTTCAATGCTATGATGTATGGATGTAATGTATGGACACGTTAATTGTTATGCCGCAGTGTTGCTGGAGTTGGGGAAAATAAATCCCTGAGTACTGCTGAGAATGAGGAGTGTAAGTCTTCATATTTTTAAGTTGAAGTGTTGATGGATTTCCATTTGTTAGAGAAATAAACTCTATTGTGTAAGGGAAATGTCGTGCATTATTTGTGGACCTTGTGAAATCCTGCTGGGGAATCGTGAGAAACTGGGCGACTTTCACTAGGGAATCTTTGGAGCGGTGACTGGAAGTTTTGTTCCGTCACAGATGCGAGAGCACTTGATACCATTAGGCTTCATACTAGAGATACGTTAGCGATCCCGTAGTGGGATGTCCCGGTTTCCGCTCTTGCTGGAAAAAGTACCTACGGGGAATTTTTTGGAATGGTCTATAGATATTATCCTATTTCTTAAAGCCACTAGTGATTGTTTTTCTATTTTCTGTTCCCCCTTTTTTTTTTTGCTTATTTATAAACAGTAGTCACGTTCAAATGCATATGTTTAAAAATAATCATTGGAAGTTTTTACAAACAAAACACATAAATAAAAGAAAAACAGATAGTTTTGCACTTTCAAAGGAATATCTTTGTATTAACTTGAATAAGTATTTTTTGTACAACGAGACGAACATTCTAGTAAGAGAGTGTCGTCGTAGAAAATGAATTGATACAAACAAAAGATAGCTATATGAAATAATCCCATGGGGTTCCCATTCTGCTATAGCCTTCGTGTCTCTGAGCGTCTCATCCACTTGTTGCCTTGTCCAAAGTTGATTGGATTGATTAGACCCGTTTGAGTTTGTCAGTCGATGCTGGAGGTTGTCTGTAAGGTGATTCAACGGGACATAGTCATACGCTTTAATTCCCTAAATTTTTCCTGGACTGCCCTTTCGGGTTTTCAGTCCACCGGGATACCCTTTTTTGCCCAAGCCGCCCTTTCGGGTTTTCAGCTTGCCGGGTGTACAGATTTTTTTTTGTATTTCATCCCTAATTTTTGCTTGAACCTTTGTGGTTCACCGGGATGCCGTAATTTTTTCCTAGGCCAGTCGACCTAGCGGGTCTTTATTTATGCGTAGTATCTTTTGACTATGTTTGTGTTTACAGGGTGCAGAAGGTCGTCGCCATCCACAGTGGTTAAGATCATTGCTTCACCAGAGAATATGCTTTTGATCATAAATGGTCCCTCGTATGTAGGAGTCCATTTGCCCCTGGGATCACCTTGTGGAAATATGATATGCTTGATTACCAAATCACCAACCTGATATACCCGACGTCTGACCTTCTTGTTAAAAGCTTTGATCATACGTTTTTGGTACATCTAACCATGACAGACAACCGTAAGCCTCTTCTCATCAATCAAGTTCAACTGGTCAAGTCGAGTTTGAATCCATTCATATTCATTCAGCCCTGCATCTTTTATGATTCTCAGAGAAGGTATTTGGACTTCAATTGGTAGGACGACTTCCATACTGTATACCAAAGAGAAAGGAGTTGCCCCTGTTGACGTGCGCGCCGTGGTACGGTAACTGTGGAGAGCAAACAGTAACATCTCATGCCAGTCCTTGTAGGTCACTGTCATTTTTTGTATGATCTTCTTGATGTTTTTATCTGCGGCTTAGACAACACCATTCATCTTTGGCCGGTAAGGAGAAGAATTATGGTGCTGGATCTTGAATTGTGTGCATAGTGCGATGGTCATAGTATTGTTGATATTTGTACCATTATCTATTATGATTCTCTCCGGAATACCGTATCGACAAATGAGATTCTGTTTGATGAATCGGGCCACAACATTCTTGGTAACAGAAGCGAAAGAAGCTGCCTCAACCCACTTCATGAAATAGTCAATGGCCACCAAGATGAAGTGGTGTCCATTAGAAGCTGTAGGTTTGACTTCTCCAATCATATCGATTCCCCATATCGCGGATGGCCAGGGAGAAGTCAGGATGTTTAGAGGAATTGGAGGCATATGTACTTTGTCAGCATAGATCTGAAACTTATGACAGGTTCGTGAATGCTGATAGCAATCGACTTCCATGGTAGACCAGTAGTACCCTGTCCGTAGGATCTTTTTAGCCATCGTGTGCCCACTAGAATGGGTGCCAAAAGTGCCTTCATGTAGATCAACCATGATCTTGTCTGCCTCAACCTTGTCTATGCAACGAAGCAAAGTAGAGTCGTCGTTGAGCTTGTAGAGAATTCCATTACTGAGGAAGAACTTAGCAGAGAATCTTTTCAAGAACTTCTTATCATTGACTGAAGCTCCCTCCGGATACTCTTGGGCCTCGAGATACCTCTTAAATTCATGGAACCAATGCTTGTCCACTACTTCTTCAGTATCGATCTCGTGACAGTAAGCTGGTTCATCCATCCGCTCAATGATGATCTAGGGAGTCTCTTTACCCCACTTGAGTTTAAACATGGATGACATAGTGGCTAGCATGTTCGATAGTTAATTTTCCTCTCGTAGAAAATGCTCAAAGGTAATTTCCTCAAAATGTGGGATTAATGTCAACACATGTTCTTTATAGGGGATGAGATTAGGGTGCTTCGTATCCCATTCTCCTTTGATCTGACCGATGACTAAGGCTGAATCTCCAAATACACTCAAGGACTTGATTCCCAAATCTATGGCAGCTTTGAGACCTATAATACACGCTTCATGTTCTGCCATATTATTGGTGCAGTTGAAACAAAGTCTTGCAGTGAAGGGAGTATGACATCCTTCAGGGGATATGACCACATCACCTATGCCATTGCTGAGTGCGTTGGAAGCTCCGTCAAAAACCAAGGTCCATCGGGATCCTTGTTCAGGTCCGTCATATGGTCTGAGTTCTTCAAAATTGTTTACCAATATGATGTCTTCATATGGGAACTCGAATCTCATGGACTGATAGTCATCCACAGCCTGATGAGCAAGGTGATCAGCTAGCACACTGCCCTTTATTGCTTTTTGGGTAGTGTACTGAATGTCGTATTCAGTCAGGATCATATGCCATCTTGCTATTCTCCCAGAGAGGGCAGGCTTCTCGAATATGTATTTAATTGGATCCATCTTGGATATCAATAAGGTAGTATGGGTCAACATATAATGTCTTAGCTGGCGAGCAGCCCATGCCAGAGTGCAACAAGTTTTCTCGAGCAGTGAATATCTGGTTTCACAGTCGGTAAACTTTTTACTCAGGTAGTATATTGCATTCTCTTTTCGGCCAGACTTGTCATGTTTCCCCAGCACACACCCCATTGAATTTTCCAAGACAGTTAGATACATGATCAAAGGTCTTCCCTCGACTGGCGGCATCAAAACAGGAGGCTCTTGAAGGTACTCTTTGATCTTGTCGAAGGTAGCTTGGCATTCATCATTCCATCTGACTACTTGATCTTTCTTCAGTAATTTGAAGATTGGTTCACAAGTAGTGGTTAGGTGAGAAATGAATCTGGCGGTGTAGTTTAGCCGTCCTAAGAATCCTCTTACTTCCTTCTCGGTGCGAGGATCAGGCATTTCTTGTATTGCTTTTATCTTTGCAGGGTCCACTTCGATACCTTTATCACTGACGATGAAGCCTAGGAGTTTACCGGACCTCACTCCAAATGTGCATTTACTCGGGTTCAACCTTAGCTTTTATTTCTTTAGCCTTTCAAACAGTTTCTGCAAATGGTCAAGATGTTCCTCTTCAGTTTGAGATCTGGCTATCATGTCATCCACATAGACCTCTATTTCGTGATGGATCATCTCATGAAATAGAGCTACCATGGCGTGCTGATAAGTTGTCCCAGCGTTTTTCAACCCGAATGGCATAACCTTGTAACAGAACGTGCCCCATTATGTGACGAAGGTCGTTTTCTCCATGTCCTCAGGTGCCATTTTGATTTGATTATAGCCTGAGAAACCATCCATAAATAAGAACACTTTATGCTGTGCGGTATTGTCAACCAAAATAACGATATGGGGAAGCGGGAAATCATCTTTAGGGCTTGCCCTATTCAAATCTCTATAATCCACACACATGTGTACTTTACCGTCCTTTTTAGGCACTAGAACAACATTGGCGACCCATTGTGGATAGGAGGTGACGGCTAAAAATCCGGCGTTGAATTGTTTCATGACTTCAGTCTTGAACTTCTCTAACATGTCTAGCCGCATGCGACGAACTTTCTGTTTTACCGGAGGGCAATCTTCTTTTGTTGGTAGACGATGGACCATGATATCAACGTCAAGTCCGGGCATGTCTTTGTATGACCAAGCAAAGACCTCAACATAGTCATGTAGTAACTGAGTTAAGTGCTTCTTGACACTCGGTTCCAGATTGGCACCTACCTTGACTTCTTTCTTGTGCTCTTCGGTACCTAAGTTAACTGTGTCAACCAGTTCTTCGTGGGGATGTATGGTCCTTTCTTTCTGTTGTAGTAACCTGGCTAGTTCCCCTGTCACTTCACAATCTTCCTTACCTTCATATTCGGCTTGGTAGATCGAATTTTCAGTCACAATAGGCCATAGCAGAATTGTTACCCATGGGATCCTGAGTGGATGTGGATCTGCATTTTGATATGTGAGTGTGTGTAAGAGCATAACTATCTTTGAAAAAAATAAACATGTAGAAAAAATAAAAACAAAGAGCGTAAAGTTTGCATGCAAAAACGTCCATGATTCATTGATGACATATGAAAATGAAGTAACAACCCTTACAAATGGACCGTTGTGCCTCGGGTAAGACACATGGTTTTAAAGGTCTAAATTGTTTAATTATTACAAGTCCAACAAAAATTTAAAGATAATTACTGTTGGATAAAAGTAATAGGGACAAATTATTTGGCTTCCCGGTTGTTGAGTCCTCCGCTGATAGTTGGAAAAATCCATTCTTCTAGGTCACAACTGTCATCACTATCTTCCGCTGCGTTGACTCCATGGTTGCTGATCCACAAAGGTGGTCCCCCAACACGAGCACGACAAACAGCTTTCTAGGATCCTAAAGTAAAACCCAAACCAAATTTGTTAGATTTGTAGGGAATATCTGGGAGTTGTCCCCAAATAGTACACCCATCTTCTTCGACTACTGCCTTGGCATCTTTCAGAGAAGCCATCTTCAGCAGAGGTATGGTAATCTTCGGAATTTCGGAAACACTCTTGGTTACGGCAACTGTTTGTGGGACTTCCTCGAAATGCTGACATGGAGTTTCGATGAATTCACCATCCATTTCCACATATCTGAAGGAATTCAGGTGACTGACCATATATTCCTCCTCTCTATGGACAGTGATGATTTTTCCCTTGGTTGGGTACTTCAACATCTGATGTAATGTAGAGGTGATGGCACCAGCGTTATGAATCCAAGGTAGGCCCAATAAACAAGAATAGGAAGGGCGAATATACATCACATAGAAAGTTGAATCAAAGATTTGAGTTCCAACTTTAATGGGGATGTCCACCTCCCCGTGCACCATTCTCTTCAAATCATCAAAGGCCCTTACCACTATGTTGCTGGGTTTTAAGGTCAAACCTTCACATTCTAGTCTATTAAGAGCCTTCTTAGGCAGCACATTGAATGATGAACCAGTATCTACCAGGACATGGGCCAAAGTAGTTCCCCTGCATTCGACAGAGACATGCAACGCCTCATTGTGTTTGCTCCCTCTAGGTGTCAGGTCAGCATCAGAAAAGCCCAAACCGTTATCAGCGGTCAAACTGGCCACACAATCTTCGAATTGGTCAGCACAGGTTTCCTGTGGCACATGGGCCATTTTAAGAAATTTCACCAAGGCCTTCGCATGAGCTTCGGAGCACAACAGTAAAGCTAGCATAGAAATCTTTGAAGGGGTCTGCTCTAGCTGTTCGACTACATTGTAGTCGATTCTCTTTATAATTTTCAAAATTTCTTCCATCTCCTTCTTGGAAGCCTCTGGGATAGATAATGATTGCGCCTTCATCCGGACAGGTTCAACCAGAATGCCTTTGCCCCGTGTCTCGGTCGACTCGGTGATAGAGGTGTCAGCAGAGGTAACCACATGAACTGTAGTAGCAGTATCAACAAGAACAAAAGCAGGGATTATCACAGGACCAATAACAGTTTTCGGAGGAGAAATCTCATGGGAGAACACCTTGCCACTTCTAGTTATTTTGCTGGTTCCCACAATGTTGCCGATGTCGGGGTCAACCCTCTCAAAAATCGAGTCTTCATCAGCCAACCAATCTTGCTTGACGCCGTGGTAGTAGACGTCAACCCTATAGTTCCAGGGGACAATTTTATCTGAGGAGTATGGGATTGGCCCTGGCATAGTAATTATCAGTGGAGTCACCTTCGGAACAGATGTAATCCTAATGGGTCTTTTGGTGGAGACCCTGGGAGGATTGGCGGAAATGGTTACTATTGAAACATCCTTGTAAGCAATGGTTGGAACGGGAGTCTTTTCAAACAAAATCTCTTTGTCATCCATCAGGCGTTGGACACCTGCTTTCAATAAATGACAACCAGTCGGTAGGGATAAGTAGAGGTGGCAGCTTTCACCATATCCTGGAAATAAACCGGCCTTCAACAGGTTTCTTTTGATGGTTAGGAGAGGAGCAACAAGCTCATCAACAACAGTAACAAACACATCATCTTCAACAACGTTAATATCACGATCATGCTTGGGCATAGGAGTATTGATAACATTTCGGATCTTAGGAGCGCCAAATTCAATTTCTTTTGCCTCGAGAAGGTCTTGCACCTTGTTTTTCAAAAACCAACAGTCGTTTGTATCATGACCTGGACTTTCTAAATGGTAAGCACAACGGGCGTTTGGGTTGTAACGGGGAGAGGCAATGTTGGGATTCTTCGGAGCTTCCCGCAAGGTCACTAGATTAGATTTCAACAAATGCAGCAAGACTTGAGACAATGTCATATTTATCCGGGTAAATTGTCTTACCGGTCTTTCTGTTCTAGGCTGGTTGTTCCTTTGTTGAATAAGTGCATGCTTAGGGATCATGACGGCCCCTATCGTTGGACGGTGTTCTGTTCTGTCCTGATTCCTTTGATGGTACACAGCAACAACCTCTTTCTTCCCATTGAATGGTTTTCTCACGGCACTGGAGGATGTTTCCTTTTGGATCTTCCCACTCTTAATCCTAGCTTCCACTCTCTCCCCGGTCAAGATTAATTCAGTGAAGCCGGCTGAGGAGGTTCTAATTAGATGATTAAAGAAAGGACCGGACAGGGTACCCAGAAACATGTCCACTAGCTCCCTGTCAGACAAGGGAGGCTGGACTCTTCCTGCTAAGTCCCTCCACTTCTGAGCGTAGTCTTTGAAACCCTCGCTCGAACCCATAGCTAGACTCTGGAGTTGAGTACGGGTGGGAGCAAGGTCTGCGTTATACTGATACTACTTATAAAAAGCAGCGGCCAGGTCTTCCCAATTATGGATATTGGCCCTCTCCAGTTGATAGAACCAATCTAGTTGAGTCCCAGATAGACTATCCTGAAAGAAATGGACCCACAAATCTCTGTCAGTAGTGTGAGGCTGTATCTTCCTCACATAAGATCGGAGGTGCATCTTGGGACATGAAACCCCGTCGTACTTAGAAAACACTGGTGCCTTGAAATTTGGTGGAATAACAATCCCAGACACCAAACCCAACTCTTCAAAGTCCAGCCCATACACTTTCTGAATCTCCATTGCACTTAGACGCTCTTCTAGATGTTTATACTTCTCATCAGCTGGAGGTTATTGCTCTTCAGAGTAATCATCCTCTTCTTCCTCTTCAAATTCTGGATGGTCAGTCACTTCCTTGTTTTTCCCTTCTCGATTGTCCCCTTCACCCGATGATGTTGCAAAGTCTAGGGGCCATCTGGCTGGCCCTTGGAACCTTCTTCCCAGATTCAAAACACCGGTTAATTTCTTCACTTTCTTCTTCTTTTCTTTGATCAGCAAAGTTTTCAAATCCTTTTGTCCTTTTGCCAGAGTCAAGAACATTTGTTGAAACTGAGCGTTCTGCACCTGAAGATCTTTTACTGTCTATTCCATATCCATCTCACTAAAATAAACAATATAAAGATAAGGAGACCTGTTGTAAGAAACTTGTTTGTGTTATGATGAATGAAGATGCATATGCAAATGATTTCAAAGAAATTAGAGATTTAAATTTTCTTTAGACAAAAAGGAACACACGTTATATTAATAAATCAAAGTTTGAGTACATCATGCCTCTTTGGGCTTACAATGAAATACAAAACTCTAAGATAAAAAAGTTGAACACATCCTCTTTGGTGCGATGTAGGCGTTCAGACTCCGCTCCTCGTGAAGCTGCTTGGTGAGTTCCAGAACTTTCTTCTCGCTAGCATAGAATTGGGCCTCGAAAGTGTCTCCCTCCCCCTTAAGTTGTATCCAATCCCTTTGTAAGTCTTCGAGAGAGGTGGGCATGTTAGGATGAAGGATAGTGTATGGGACATCTCCTTCCACAACAGGCTCTATGATAATCGGGAGAATGGAGGGGTAAGGCATTGTAAGACTTTGAGCACGAAATCATACCCATTTGAGATAAGGCTCAAGAGGGATGGAATTATTATTCCCCAATGTCTTGCTATCTATCTTGTTCAACATCCTCCAAGCTCAGATAAACCTCTGGTGGTAACCTTGATCGTCATTCTCATAATCAAATACCAACCCTTGACTGAGTATCTCATATGGGACATCCCTTCGGGCGTAACCAAATTGTCGTAAGGATAATCAGGGGTTGTAAGTGATACCTCCTCTAATGCCAAGTAAGGGGACATTAGAGAATTCTCACAATGGTCGACGATAGTAACATTCTCCAAAGATCGGGAACACCAATGAATATCTGAATGTCTGAGCGTCATCAACCTATGTGACCACCTTGAACCTTGCTCGTTCTTCAATACAGATTGTGGAAGATGCGAAATAAACCATCTTGCCAAGAGAGGAGTACAACACATGAGGATACCTCTTTTCCTCATAGTGCGAGAGTGAAAAGAATGTAGGATGTCTCCTAAAAAAGTAGGCACCGGGTTACGAGACATGAAGATTTTGACGGCGTTTACATCTATGAGTTGGTCAGGATTTTGAAACAAAACCACCCCATAGATGAGAAGAGCCACAATTTCCTCAAAAGCTTGAAAGTCCAAGGAGTTCCAAAAATCTTGAGCTTTCTCAAACAAGAACTTGGATAAGAAACCTTTGACACCACTCCTTGTTTCCCAATTAGTTGCGACATCAGATTATTGTAAGTGTAGGGATTGAGCAATCTCTTCTGGTTTTGGATCTCTTTCCGTACCGTTGAAGGGTATTTGATTGAGAATGGGAATCCCTAAGAGTTGGGAGAACTCTTCCAAAGTTGGCACAAGTTGATAATCGGGAAATGTGAAGCAATGGTGTAGAGGATCAAAGAATTGGAAGAGCGCCTTCGTCATATCTTCATTAGTGTTGGAGGTAACCAAGTTTAGGAGGCGACCATGTCTTTCGATAAATGGAGAATTCTAAGGAACCCTTGATGCTAACTCTTTAAGTTGAGGAGGGATCCTTACGAGATTGACTTGAATGGTTTTCCTGCGAATAGAATCCATGTCCTACAAAACAGAACAAAGATAAATCCCAAAAAACCTTGAAATGGTTAGTGAGTATGGGTATGATGTTATGATGTTTATGATGTTATGTACAAGTAAATATATACAAACAAAACAAACAAGTCCTTAGGTTTAGGCTTGCAGGGAGTCTCATAGGTAAGTACCCTCTTGAAGTTTAGTTGGCTCAAACCTATCCTAGCAATAGTAACCGGGTTCTAAGGGAGCTCAATATCACTGGTTTGTCTTCTCGGGCATTGTTTCAGCGCAAGCCTTTTTAATGGAGACTAAAATATCCCCAAAAAACAAACCTCAATGAGTGTAGTATCGATTATCTACCAACTTCATACTGCACCAAAGCCAGTCATCTCACTACATCCTAATGGCCAAGTTGGTCAAGTAAAGGTTCTAGAAGTCAGTTAGTGCTTCATGACATCACTCAGCGGCCCCGTATTCTCCTTGATTACTCAAGGGCTACCGGTACCCACAAATATGTCACACTAATGTAGCTATTGCTTAGACCATGTCGGTATACCCCGCATAGTTTCCACAACGTATTGCTACTTACCTATAAGGTATCCCAAATCCGGGTAGAGGATTTAAACCCAAACAAAGAACCAAAATGTAAAGCTAACAAATCAAACAATGAAAGAAAGTAAATTTGATCTAGCCATAAGGTAACCCCACTTTTAAAATTCTCCCCAGCAGAGTCGCCAATTCTGTAACGCGGTGGGAGAATTGACTTGGTTGTTTTGTGTTTGATCGCAAATGTTGCGGTTAGCAAGAGTCGCCACCGACTTTTCTTTTATCCAAAAGGAAAGGTTGAAAAGAACAGGAAAGACCTTTGAGATGTTTTCTTGAGTTCGGGGGGTAGATTATGAAAAAGGAAGGTATTAGCACCCTTTTCATCCGTAGTTATCTACGGGCTCTTAGTTGCTTGCTAGATCATTTGCTTTTTTCTAAAAATGTGCTTTGTGTGGTTTTTGAAATTATTTTGAAAAGGCGCCATCGTTTAGGCAAACTTTGTAATAATTCTCGTTCGTAAGAATGTATATAAAGTGTTTATCTTTTGAAAATGTTTCAAGTTTGAAATATGTTTTTGAAAGTGTTGGTGTTTGTTTTGAAAATAGCAAGGATGTTTTGGTTTGAAAATGAGCAAGCAACTAGGAACATTCTACCTACTCAAAAGTCTTTCTTTTTTATTTCCTCTTTCCTTTGACATTGTTATCTTACCATTTATTTGGTAAGAAACCCTATCTTTAGATGTAAAAGGGACGGGCAAGGGTCATCGTATAGTCATGAATAACAATGTTGTAAGATATCTTAGTATTTTCTTTGAGGGACTAAGCTCATTTTTGAAAGGCAATTTTGATAGCATCATCGAGGGACTATGATCTTGTATTTTTTTATTGCTATTACTAAGATACCCCACATGCATAATATGACCATTTTCATAAGGCAACAAAGTGGATTTACCCTAAGGGTGTATGTAAGTGTGCAATTGTATTGATTTACATGCATTGTTTTCTCTTTGAATTAGGGTTTTCTAAGCATTGATTTTATCTTTCCATACAAACCCTAATTTACTAGCATTTATATATAAAGCATTAAATTGCGGAAAATAAAAATACTAAGCTATTACATCAATAGGGGAGGGGGTGTACAAATTTACAAATGGGGATTGCAAGAAAATTTAATCTAATTAACTATTACAACCATATTGAATAAATGCACAAGAATTGAATAAAAGTGTACAAATGCAAATGAAAAAGAAATATGATTTTTTTGTTTGGTTTTCATGAAAAGGCTTTAACCTAAACCTAATTAAGAAAAATGATTAATAAAAATTAAATAAAATCAACTTAAACTAAATAAGAAAAGAAATTAACTAAAAGAGGATTTTTTAGGGTTTTATTTATGAAAAGGTTTTAAATTAATAAAAATAATATGAATATTAATTAATTAAAAGAAACCTAAGTTCTAAATTAATTTTATTTACAAGAAAATAATATAATAGTTAAACCTAAACCTAAATATTAATTATTAAGAAAGAAATTAATTTGTTAAGAAAATGTTTTTGTTCTTTTAGTTTTATAAAACAAATAAACTAAATAAGTGTAAAAATAATAAATAAAATATTTTTGGATTTTTATTAATAACAATAAAAATAATATTAATAATAATAATAATAAAGGAAAAAGAAATAAAATAAAATAAGAAAAAGAAAATAATAATGAAAATTGGGTCAGGGGGTGTTGAAGTAAGGCAGTGAGTTAGAAGCCAGCAAAAAGAAAAAAGGCCCAATGTGGAGGCCCAGGCGTGCTGTGTGATAAAAAAAGAGAGAAAATGTGAGAAATGAAAAAAAGGTAGCACGTTGGGTTTTGAACCCATGCCCTATTGGTTACCAGCGCGCTGCCTTACGACGAGGGTGGCTATACATCCGTTTACTTATATCAAACCATAAATATATATTACAAATCAAGTCCATGGCATGAACTTCATCTTCAACCTCACGCCCATCCAGACAACCTGCAACTTGTTTATCTCTCAACAAAAATGGAAAGTACAAACAAGAAAGTTGTGACATTTTTTCCCACGAATCCAACCATATAAATAACTAAAGTTATAAATCTAAGATGAGTGAGAATTTTTCTGGCCCTAATTTAAAACCTAAAAATTTCAGAAAACTTCAACTTCAACATTCTCTAAGCTCTGGCCATATAAATGCAAACTATGGATATGTACAGCTTCGTGGCAATGAGGTCTACATTTTATCTTTGAAAATGAAAGCTTAACAATGCCTATATGAGGAGTTCAAAAGTAAGAAAACTCACCTTGCAAGAGGGTATCGTGTTATGAGTTGGAGCAGCTTTAATGAGTTTTAGTGATTTGGTTAGCTTCCTCAAGTTCCCAGGATGTTAATGTGATGCTTGGCTTGAGCTGAAAGTGGCTGAGGAGTTCTGGAGAAGTCCACTTGCAGTGCTCTATTTTTGAGTTTGGACAATGGTGGAAATGGAGTTACAGAACTGTAACAGGTATTGGGATGAATTGTGGATGATGTTTAGGAACTTTTGGAATGATTTGGAGAGGAAACGCATGAGCAATTTGAGAGATGGGAGTGTAAGGCCAGTTTCTGCATAAAAATGGAGTTTTGTGTGCAATCTGAGTTTGTGAGAGTTTGAGTGAGTTTAAGGTCTTGTACATGCGTCCCTTCTATTGCAAATAGTGTATGTATTATAGGCAAGAGGTTTTATCTTCTACAACAAGTCAGAATTTGAAATCTCAAGTTGTAGCATCTTTCTTGTTTTTGAAGCAAAGTTGAAACATCTTGTTACAAGGCAAGGTACAGGGATGCATAGAGTGGTCAGTACTTTAGACATGCTTGCTTTTGGTTTATAGGGTTTGTGTATGCTGAAAGAAGAAGTTCAATGCTAAAGGAGAGTGGACTTTGTGATTAAAGCCACTTTTCAAGAATAACAATGGTGCCTTTCTTCCAAAAATGGAAATGCAACTTGGATAATGGTTCAAATTCTTGGACAATGGCTCCATATGCTGTGTAAAAATTTAATTAAGGAGTGAATTGCAAGTTAAAAGCCTACAAAGTGAGATTATGCAGCATGGCTATGTGATTTGGTCCATTGTGCATCACAAATTCTGCCTTGTAAAACAACTTGAAACCCTAACTTATGACCTTCGATTCTCCTTGATAAAGAATGATCTCAAGGAGTTCTTGGACATTTTGGAAAGCTTGCAATATGCTCTACAACCCCTCTTTGAATCACTTTCTCAAAATCCAATTGGAACTATATGAAACTTGGCCCAGAAGTTAGGTCAAAATCCTGACCAAAAATGCTCAAAATTTCACTAAGTGTTTTAGTTTCATGACCGTGATTTCATGGATTAATAACTTGAAATACAAGAATTTATAGGAGGAGTTGTGTAAATAAATGTTTTAGAGATCATTGAGATCTACAACTTTCATGTTGAAAGTTTCCTTTGAATCATCTTGCATCATTGTGAAAAAATGGCTCAAAGTTGTGAAAAAATATGAAGTTTTCAACACTTAGAAAAATTTCTAAGTTTGGAAACTTTAACTTTTCAAAATGAAATCTTGACGTTTTGTTTTATTGATGAGCAAGTTTCATATTTTGACATGTTTTGATGAATTGTGATTTTTGACACTTGATTTTGACCAAGAAGTCAAAGTTTGACTTTTCAGTGTATCAGTTAACTTTTGATCAGTTGACTGAAAATCAACTATCAATCAATTGATCTTGAGGGAAGTTTTGAGTCATACCATTAGGTTAAAATGATGCATTTGAAACATTGAGATCATGTCTCAAACCAATTAACCATTTGCTAGGTCAAAAATCAGAAATTGCCCTTTCTCAATCAAAACCCTAATTTTGACCATTTTGCCCTTTTGATGATCTGATCAAATTTCTTGAGGAATTATGGTCCAAACTTGATAAAATGACATATATGAGTTCACAATGTTGATATGGATAAAAAATTATGAAGTTTGACTGTAAATTCGCCACAATTAACTTTTTCCCCAATATAGTTGATTTTTAGGTCAATTGATCAATTGACGGAGAAAAAATGTGATCCAAGACTTGAAACTTGACATGAGCAATCTTGAGGGTCCATAATTATCCATGAAAGTCATATGAGACATTAAAAGTTCAATTATCCTTGTGCAATCTCAAACCCTAATTTCAGTCATCAGTGCTTAATGAGGTGTCTTGAGTTGATTAACCCTTGTGCAGTCTTGAACCAAAGGAGATCTTGTGAGAAAATAATTGATAAATGAGAGGGCAAATTTTGGGTACAACAATATGCCAGGGTTGGATACTGACATTGTGGTTTATCGTCTACCAACAAAGGAAGATTTTCCTCCAGTCAAGCAAAAAGTGCGTCGTATGCGGCCAGACATGTCTGAAAAGATAAAAGCTGAGGTAATGAAGCAATTCAATGCAGGTTTCCTGGTTGTGACATCACATCCTCAATGGGTTGCGAACATGGTCCCTATGCCAAAGAAATATGGGAAGGTTCATATATGTGTAGACTATAGGGATTTGAATAGGGTAAGCCCTAAAGACGATTTCCCACTACCGTATATTGACGTCTTGGTCCACAACATAGCTCAACACAAAGTTTTCTCCTTCATGAATGGTTTCCCCGGATATAATCAAATCAAGATGGCTCCCTAAGATATGGAGAAGACCAACTTTGTTACGCAATGGGGCACCTTTTGTTACAAAGTCATGTCGTTCGGATTGAAGAATGCAGGGGCAACATATCAAAGAGATATGATAGCTTTATTTCATGATATGATCCATCATGAAATAGAGGTATATATGGATGATATGATTGCAAGGTTGCAAACTGAAGAAGAGCACCTCAATCACCTACACAAGCTGTTTGAGAGGTTGAAGAAGTACAAGTTAAGGCTGAATCCTAACAAGTGCACTTTCGGAGTAAGGTCTGGAAAACTTCTAGGTTTTATGGTCAGTGGTAAAGGCATCAAAGTTGATCCTGTAAAGGTTAAAGTCATTCAAGAAATGCATGTTCCCCGTTATGAGAAATAAGTTAGAGGATTCTTGGGTCGTCTTAACTACATTGCCCGCTTCATATCTCACCTAACTGCTACTTGTGAGCCAATCTTCAAACTCTTGAAGAAAGATCAAGTAGTAAAATGGAACGACGACTGCTAAGCTGCCTTCGACAAAATCAAGGAATATTTGCAAGAGCCTCCTATCCTTATGCCTCAAATTGAAGGAAGACCCTTGATCATGTATTTGACTGTGCTAGAGAATCCTATGGAATGTGTGTTGGTCCAACATGATGAGTCTGGATGAAAAGAGCATGCAATATACTACCTGAGCAAAAGGTTTACCGACTATGAAGCCATATATTCACTACTCGAGAAAACTTGTTGCGCTCTGGCATGGGCTGCTCGCCGGCTAAGATGTTATATGTTGACTTATACCACTCTATTGATTTCTAAGATGGACCCTATCAAGTATATATTCGAGAAGCCAGCTCTCTCTGGAGGAATAGCTATATGGAAAATGATTCTGACTGAATATGACATCCAATATACCATATAAAAGGCCATCAAAGGAAGTGCATTGGCAGATCATTTGGCCCATCAAGCTGTTAATGATTGCCAGTCTATGAACTTTGACTTCCCGGATGAGAATATTATCTTATTAATTGACTGTGAAGAACCTAGACCGTATGACGAACCTGAACAAGGATCCCGATGGACTATGGTTTTCGATGGGGCTTCCAACGCTTTGGGCAATGGAATTGGTGCTGTGATTATTTCTCCTGAGGGTTTCCATACTCCTTTCACTGCTAGATTGTGCTTCAATTGTACAAATAACATGGCTGAGTACGAAACGTGCATCTTGGGTCTAAAGGTCGCCATTGACTTAAGGATAAAGTTCTTAAACATATTCAAAGATTCAATTCTAGTGATCAGTCAAGTCAAAGGAGAATGGGACACTAAGCATCCTAACCTTATTCCTTACAAGGAGCTTGTGTTAACCCTGATACCATACTTTGAGGAGATCACCTTTGAACATTTCTCTAGATAAGAAAATCAGTTGGCTGACTCCTTGGCAACAATGTCGTCCGTGTTCAAGGTCAAATGGGACAACGAAGCTCCTATGATTACAATCGAAAGATTTGACGAACATGCACACTGCTATGAGCTTGACGCTGACGAAGAGAAACCATGGTACCATGAAGTAAGGAGATATATTGAAGCACAAGAGTATCCAAAAGGAGCTTCCATTAATGATAAGAAATTCTTGCGAAGATTCTCAGCCAAATTCTTCCTAAGAAATGGAATCCTGTATAAGAGAAATCATGATTCTACTCTACTCCGGTGTGTGGATAAGAAGGAGGCAGAGAAGATCATGGAAGACCTGCATGAAGGTGTCTTTGGAACTCACTCTAGCGGGGCATACTATGGCCAAGAAGATAATGAGGGCTAGTTATTATTGGTCGACTATGGAAAATGATTGTCACCATCACTCGAGGACTTGCCATTAGTGTCAAATTTATACCGACATGGTACATGTACCCCCAATTCCTCTGAATGTCATGACCGCTCCGTGGCCGTTTGCAATGTGGGGAATTACCATGATTGGAGAGATCAAACCTACTGCTTCCAATGGATACCGTTTCATCCCTGTTGCCATTGATTACTTTACCAAGTGGATCGAAGCTGCCTCATATACCTCAGTTACCAAGAACATTAGAGCCAGGTTTATCAAGCCAAACCTCATTTGCCTTATGGTATCCCCGAAAGGATCATCACTGACAATGGAACCAATCTCAACAATGCTATGATTATGGAACTTTGCACTCAGTTCAAAATCAAGCATCCCAATTATTCTCTGTACAAACCTAAGATAAATGGCGCAATGGAAGCTGCCAATAAAAATATCAAGAAGATTGCATAAAAGATGGTGGTAACATATAAAGACTAGCATGAGATGTTACCATTTGCTCTCCACGACTACCGTACTTCAGCTTGAACGTCAACTGGGGAAACTCCTTTCTCTTTGGTCTATAGCATGGAAGTTGTTTAGCCTATAGAAGTTCAAATTCCTTCCCTTAGGACTATGAAAGAGGCATATCTAGGTGAAGACGAGTGGGTGCAGACTAGGTTGGATTAACTAAACTTGATAGATGAGAAGCGACTGGCCGCTGTTTGTCATGGTCAGATGTATCAAAAGCGTATGATCAAGACGTTCAACAAAAAGATCAAGCCTCGAGTGTATCAGACTGGTGACTTGGTAATAAAGCGCATCATTCTCCCACAAGGCGACCCCAGGGGTAAATAGACTCCCACTTACGAAGGACCATTTGTTGTAAAAAAAGTTTTCTCTGGTGGAGCCATGATGCTGACTACTATGGGTGGCGAAGACTTCCCACATCCTGTGAGCGCGAACATAGTTAAAAAATACTACGCATAAAATGACCCGCTAGGTTGACACACCTAGGAAAAAATAAGGGCATCCCGGTGAACCAAAAAGGTTCGGGAAAATGTTAGGGATATATGCAAAAGATTGTACACCCGGCAAGTTGAAAACCCGAAAGGGCCGCTTGGGCAAAAAAGGGTATCCTGGTGGGCTGAAAACCAGAAAGGGCAGTCCAGGCAAAAGTTAAGGATTAAAGCGTATAATTATGTCCCGTGGAGTCTCTACAACCAACTTTATTACCAAAGTTTGAGTTCAAATGATCCAAGATCAATCCAATCAACTTCTTTCAACGACAAGGGATGATGTTCGAAGACATAGGGGAAATAGCAGGGTTGGAACCCAATGAGATCACTTCCACATGGCTATTATTTGTGTTTTCACTTTGTATTCCTTTCACTCTTTTGACGATTTCCTCTTACTAGGATCTCTGTCTCCTTGTACAAAAACATCTGTTTATTGGAAAACATCAATATGAATATACTTTAAAGTGCAAACTTTTTATTTTTTCTGTTTTGAGTGCAAAAGTGTCCAATGACTAAAATTGAATGAACATATGCATATGAACGTGATTAAAATATTAACAAATGTATACATAAAAATAGTAACAAGCATCTCCTTAAGGATTTGGGATATCCCCACAAAGATAAGATTATCTCCACAAATACAGATTCATGCAATCCCCAGCCAGAATTTCAGTCTCTCAAAAAACCCTCTCCCCAGCTGAGTTGGTCTTAGAAATAAGCCTTATGGAGTTCTACCTAAAAGAAGTCACTTCTCTAGAAGGTCGGAAAAATATTTTCTTTAACCGAGTTTATTTCCCCCAACAAACTACAAATTCCCCAGCTCGAGTTTACCTCTCAGACTAATATCAAGGGACCAAAATCCCTAATCCTCAGAAAAATCATTACAATCCTCAACCGAATCATTACTATCACTGCAAGTTGCTGTGAAGCCTGGAATCTGACCAGATAATAGTTCAACTTCATCCTTTCAAGCAAGTTACTACGAAGCATGGACCCGACAAGATACTAGTTCAACTTCATCCCATCCAAACAAATTACTGTGAAACCTGGACCCGACCAGAAAACAGTTTGAGTTGCTGAAACCTAGACCTAGCCAAATAACAATAAATCTCAATTTTAAGTTACTAAAGCCTGGACCCGACCAGATAATAGTTTAACTTCTTCAACTGCTGAAACTTGGACCCGACCAGATAACAATTTGAGTTGCTGAAACCTGGACCCGACCAGATAATAATTTGAGTTGCTGAAACCTAGACCCGACCAGATAACACTAAATCTCAATGTTAAGTTACTAAATCCTGGACCCGACCAGATAATAATTTAACTTCTTCAATTGCTGAAACCTAGACCCGACCAGATAACAGTTAACCTCAAGTTCAAATTACTGAAACCTGGACCCGACCAGATAACAACTCAAGTTACTGAAGCCTGGACCCGACCAGATAACAGTTCGAGTTGCTAAAACCTGGACCCGACCAGATACTAGTTAACCTCAAGATCAAATTTCTGAAACCTAGACCGACCAGATAATAGTTCGAGTTACTGAAACCTTGACACAACCAAATAACCGTTCGAGTTACTATGAAACCTGGACATGACCAGATAGTAGTTTAACTTCTTAAAATCACTAACAAAACTCCTCTTCCCCAGTAGAGTTTGCCAATATCCCCTGTGAGTTTCTGCAAAGCCTAGAATCCGACCAGATAACAACTAAACTTTCTTCCTCTCCAATCAAGAGATAGCTCCCCAGTAGAGCAATGGACAACTAAAACTCCAGAACTCTATTCCCCAAGAAGAAATCAACGCTCCCCGTAGAGTTTCCTCGAGTAAAGTCAATGTTCCCCAGTAGATTTCTCCTCAAACAGCAAAACAGGAATCCCCAACGGAAACACTCTAAACAAGGTTTGAAGATACACATACTCTTCATCTCCAGTAGCAGTTCGGGGTTCAGCTTCCCTTTACTCCCCAACATTTTTCAAGGATTTATTTTCCTAAACAAAGTTACATTTCAATAACATTAGTTCATCATAGCACATACATGACAAGTGCATACAACATAATCTCATTTATTTTGAGGACATCATTACGCCATGCATACATCTGCATGCAACTAACCCTTTTCCTTGCAGGAAAAATTCAGTCAACAAAACACAAGTCCTCTTCTGGATGGATTTACTTCTACCAGTTAATAATAGGCAATCAACATGCCTCTTCTGATTAGATTTATTTCCCCAGTGAAGTCATCAAGCAAATACCTCTTCTGGTTTAGATTTATCTCTTCCAGTTAAAAATAGGCAAAAGACATCTACAATTTCAGTATAAATCGACCAAAGATTTATTCTGATACTTCTCCCTCGACAGTCACTCTAGATGGCATCTGTAAGCCCATCTCCGATAAACTCTTCATCACTTCTCCAAATGGCATCTCTAAGCCCATTCTCTGTAATCAACAAATAGTTCACCTCGTGCACAAGCGAGTGCAAATTTATGGGCACCTAAGTGTTCAATCATCTTCCACCTTCAAGTCACGAATGGCGGACTCGCCAATCTACCTCTTCAGATTTAAGAAGATTGAACAGGGGCAGCTGTTGTACCCCAAAATTTGCCCTCTTTTTTCTCAATACGTTTCACAAAGGACCTCCAATGCTCAAGGATTCTCAATAATTGATCATACAAAATCACCTCTGAAACACTGAGACCACAAACTAGGGTTTTGACTAAGAACGACTGATCATTGACTTTTGACCTAATACATGACCTAATGGTTTGAAGCATAATCTCAAAGACTCAAACATAACTTGTTGACCCAATTACATGGCTTAAATCATTTCTCAAGATTAATGGATTGATAGTTGAAACTTGGTCAACTGATACACCAAAAGTCAAACTTTGACTTTTCGGTCAAAATTTGATTTCAAAGATCACAATTCATTAAGACATTCAAAATACAAAGCTTGATCATCAAGAAATCAAGAAAGTCAAAAGTCAATGTGAAAAGTCAAACTTTTCAAGATTTAGAAATTTTTCTGTTTTTTATACATGATAATTTCATAACTTCATGCCATTTTTTCACCAAGATACAAGATGATTCAAAGAAAACTTTCAACGTGAAAGTTGTAGATCTTGATGATATCTACAACTTTGCTTTGCTGATCAAGATCTAGGAGTTGTTGGATTTTGAGTTATAAATTCATGAAGTCATGGCATTTTTTGTATAAACACTTAGAGAAATTTTTAGCAGGTTTGGTCAGGTTGTTATCCCAACTTCTTGGCCAATTTTCATCAAGTTCCAATTGGATTCTTAAAAAATAGAAAACATGAAGGTTGTAGAGGATGTTACAAGATTTCCAAGATTTCCAAAATTTCCAATAACTCATCGAGATCATACTTGAGCTAAGAGAATCAAAGGCAAGAAGTTAGGGTTTCAAACTTGATTTACAAGGCAGGTTTATGATGAATAATGAACCAAAACCCTAGTTATGCTGCATAATCTTCACTTTACAGACCTCAAACTTGTATATCACTCCTTAATTGAATGCTTACACAACTGATTAAACTATGATCCAAGTGTTTGAGCCTTTGTCCAATTGATCATTCCATTTTTGGAAGAAAGTAATATATCCATTCTTGAAAAGGTTCACTTTAATCACAAAGTCAATTTCTTGAGCCTCTAACTTGTTGTTCTGATCACACTCAACTCCTATAAGTTAAAACAAACATGTTTTAAGTGATCAACCACTTTAGATAGTTTGGTACAAACATTGAAAACATGTTTTTCATGCTTGCTTCAAAAACAAGCAAGATATCCATAACATGTGATTTCAAAATCTGAGTTGTTTCAAGTCTCAAACCTTCTCTATAAATAGAGAGGCCATTTGCAAGATAAATGGCCTGAATTTTTGTTGGGTAGACAAGCCCTCAAAATCTCATACTCTCAAAAATCCATAATTGTCCATAAAACCTCCACTCTTGAGCTTTGAAGCCCAAGTCTTTGAACCTCTCACACCTTGCAAGTTCTGTTCAAACAAACAATCCAAACACTCCACATACATCATATAGGAGTTGTTCAAACACAAGAACAACTTCCGTAACATCACTATTACCATTTCCTAAGCTTAAAAACAGCCAACACAACAGTTTAAACTCAAAACACAAATTTCAGCTTCAAGGTAAGTTTTATTGACTATGAACTCTTCATATAAAGCATCATTAATGATTCATTTGTGAAGATAAAATGTAGATATCATTGCCTTAAAGCTAACCATATACTTTTTCTTCATTTTCACTAATCTTGTGTTGAGAGCTAACCATATATGCATCAGAACAATGATAGAACAAGAAAAATAGCAGTGTGAGTCAACACGAAACACTATGAGTCGACACATATTATGTACAAAACAGGTTATGAGTCGACACAAAACGCGTATGTGTCGATAAAAAGCAGTATGAGTCGATACAAAACCCTTATGTGTCGACTCATACTGAGTTGTTTTGAGTTCCAGGAGCTTGAAATGAGTATGAGTCGATACAAAAAGTGCACGTGTTGATACAAAACAATATGAGTCGATACAAAACCCTTATGTGTCGACTCGTACTGAGTTATTTCTGATTTCCAGGAGCAAGAAAGCAGTATGAGCCAATATAAAGAAGTATGAGCCAACGCATGCGTCAATACATAAAATTTTCGTATCAATGCATAAGCTCATGTGTCAACACATAAAAAAAATTCTTAAACCAATTTTTTTTCTTTTACATTATCTTTATATTATTTTCATTCAATATTCAATATGATTATAATAGTATAATTATAACTTTATTACTTTCATCCCCCATTCATAAACTTGTATCCCCATACCAAAAAAAAGATGTAATAGCGTAGAACTTTAAAATTCTGCAATTTATCGCTTTCAATATTATTGCTAGTAATTAGGGTGTGTATGGAAAGACTTAAAATCAACAAGTAGACAACCCTAATTCAAGACAAAAAAACATGAAATTAATACACTCCCACACATGCACCTCTAGGGTAATCCACACGTGTTTCCTTGAGAAAAATAGCCATGTCCCTCGAACATGGGATACTTTAGAAATGACCCTCGAATACAAGATCGTAGTCCCTCGATGACCCTTCGATGTTGCATTCGGTAAACGATCTTAGACCCTTACGAAAAATTGCTAAGGTATCCTACAATGTTGCCTTCTATAACTATACGACGACCCACGCCCGTCCCTTCACATCCAATGATAGGGCTTCTTATCAATCAATGGTAAGATAGAAATATCTAAAGGAGGAGGAAATAAACAAAGACTTTTTGAGTAGGTATAACGCTCATAGTTGCTTGCTCAAAACCATTTTCAAAACATCTTTCCAAATACACCAACACTTTCAAATGAAATATTTTCAAAAGTCAACACTTTGTATGAATTCTTATAGAGACGAGAATCATTACAAAGTTCGCTGAAAGGAAGGCACTTTCAAAAAATACTTTTAAAACAAACATAAACACATTTCAAACAAAGCATTTCAAAGTAAGCTAGCAACTAAGAGCCCGTAGATAACTACAAATGAAAAGGGTGTTAACACCTTCCCTTTTCATAACCTACCCCCCGAACTCAAGAAAATTCTCAAAAGGTCTTTCCTGTTCTTTTCACCCTTTCCTTTATTGGATAAAAGCAAAGTGGGTGGCGACTCTTGCTATCCGCAACAATTGCGATCAAACACAAAACACCCAAGTCAGTTCTCCCACCGTATTACACTTGCCATTCGGGATCTGAAGGTGGAAGAGGATTGAACACTTAAGTACCCAGAAATTTGCACTCGCTGTGCATGAAGTAACACTTGTTGGTTGATTGTATATCTTGAATGGGCTTAGAGATGCCATTCAGAGAAGTGATAGGCTTAAAGATGCCATCCAAAGTAACTGTTAGTAGGAGTATCATAATGAGTCTATGCTTGACTGTATCTTGAAGAATGCTTTTCAGGATTCCGGCTCTGAAGGGGAATTTCTTTTCAGAATGAAGCGCTGAAGGAGATGCTCTTCAGAATAAAGTGTTGAAGGGGAAATGCATTTCATAACTCCTCTGAAGGAAATGCTCACCAGAACTCAATCTCTAGGGGAAATGCTTTTCAGGGTTCTATCTCTGAAGGGGACATTCTTTTCAGAATGAAGCGATGAAGGAGATGTTTTTCAGAAAAAACATCTGAAGTAGATGATTTTCAGAATGAAGTGCTTAAGGAGAAATGCGTTTCATAACTCCTCTGAAGGAAATGCTCGCTATAACTTGGTCTCTGGGGGGAAATGCTTTTCATGGTTCCATCTCTGAAGGGGACATGTTTTTCAGAATGAAGCGCTAAAGGAGATTCTTTTCAGAATAAAACTTCTCAAGGAGATGCTTTTCAGAATGAAATGCTTAAGGGGAAATGTGTTTCAGAACTCCTCTTAAGAAAATGCTCGCCAAAACTCGATCTCTGGGGGGAAATTCTTTTTAGGGTTCCATCTCTGAAGGGGACGTGCTTTTCAGAATGAAGTGCTGAATGAAATGCTTTTCAGAATAAAACTTCTGAAGGAGATGCTTTTCAGAATGAAGTGCTGAAGAGGAAATGTGTTTCGAAGCTCCTATGAAGGAAATGCTCGCCAGAACTCGGTCTCTGGGGGAAATCATCTAGTCATGTAGATAGTCGTCCTGTCCTGTTTTAGGAATTGATCATCTAGTCATGTAGATAGTCATCCTGTCCTGTCTGATAAATTACTGATAATATTTGTCTGTTTGTGAACATAACCTGAAAATACAAAGTTAGCTTTATGCAATATGATGTATGAAATGCATTGTGTAATGATTATCTCAAAACAAATGAGGGAAATATATGTGTTTCGTATGCATATGTTATGATATTTTGTAAATGGTGCATGGATGCAATATGTCGTTGGAGGGTATCGATAGCTTCGTGTAACAATTCTGGATGGGGAAAATAAATCCTCGATTGTTGCTAGGGATGAAGAAAGTAATTCTTCAATTTTGTTTAGAATGCCTTTACTGGGGATTTCTGCTTTCTGTTTTAGGACACTGCATTGGGGATAATCGACTTCTGCTTGGGGATGGAAGCATTCAAGGAGAGTCGGTCGTTCATCGTTCTTTAAAGGATTTGATTCTTATATACCCTAACTGGGGATACAAGAATATGAATAATCCTCCGATACACTATTTGACCAGGTTTCAGATATGGGTATTAGATCTTATGGGGAGGACAACATTGAATTATATCTGGACGGAGAAGAGAATCTTGTCGAGGAATTGTAATATCGGAGAAATAAACTTCGTTGGGGAAATAAACCTTGTAGGTTGTGTTGAGGAAATAATCTTTGATGGGGATTGGAAATTCATAGGCTGCGCCGAGGAAGTTTCCACTGTATGCTGGGGAAATGATCAAACTTCCTTATCTACTAGGGGACCTATTAGGAAAGATGATCATGTCAAGCTATCCATCAGGGATGTTGAGGTGAACTATTGGAAGATGCCCCAATTTCTGTTTGAAGGCATATTGTATTTGTTGGGGAATATATCTCTATTGGGGATGAGCTTGTGAAGACAGTGTTGCACCCCAAAATTTACCCTCTTTGTTTTAACTTTGATTGGCTTATACTCTGTTGGCATATACACATTCATGCATATCATTGGTTCCGTGTTCATGGGGTCAAGGTATTTGATCAAAATGACAAAGCTCTCAATTTTTCAATGCATGTTTGAGTTCTGGAAGATTTTGGTGTTTTCGGTGAATTTAAAACAATGCAAATTAGAAATAGGGTTTTGATTGATCTGAGTTTGAAAATTCGCATCTCTAGCTTGAAGTGATGTTTTGGGTTGATTCTTGAGGTTTTGAAACTAACTTGATGTTCTCTTCAATTTTTGTGTTCGGACCAAAGCTAATTCTCAAAGGAAAGTCTCTGAATACGCGGTTCTTTTGGAAGTTATATGGTGAAAAATACAAAGAAAAAGGTGCTGAAGGTGCAGTTTTTGTACACTAAAAAAATTCATAACTTGAAACCGTTTATCGTTTTGAACCCATTCCCGTGGAAAAAGTTTCATCTTGATGTCATTTAAATTTTATATCTCACGACCGGAAGCCAGTTCTACAGAGAGTCTTCGAATATATAAATTTATCAAATATGTTCGCACAAATAAATTGTGACAAATGTTCACCTGCTTCATCTTCAGAAAATCATAACTCGTCGGTTCTTATTGTATCGAGCTGGTTCCAGTGGCATTGGTTCAAAAATTGAGTTGGCTAAATATTTCTTTCATCTTTCCAATTCGAACAATATCCCGAAGGCCTTCGTTTTTGGTCCAAAACACGCGTAATGCATTGAAAATCCTGAACCGAGAAATATTTTCATTTGAGACGAAACTTCAAAAAATCATAACTAAATCACCATTTATCTGATTGAGCCTATCTTCGGACACGATGTTGTTCTCGACTTTTCCTACATTTTATTTTCACATTTCAACTTCGAAAATCGCGCCGAAGGACTTGAGAATTTGACCTTAAGGTGTCACACTCTGATAAACTGAAAATTTGAACATTTGCTTGTGTTTATTGGAGGCTCATTGATTCAAAAAAGGGCACACTATATATTCTTATCCATTCAAAATTTAAAGGGAGAATTATCATAATTAATCAATTATAAAAAACACTCAAAAAATTTCTCTCATCTTACTCAAGGATCAAAGAGAAACTTTCTCTCATTTTCATCAAGAACACCAACAACTTTTTCAACAACTTCTTCAAGATCCAAAAGTCAAAGAAGCTTAATTCTTCTCCGATCTCGAATCCGATTGTTGCGATCTATATACCTAAGCTTCCTCTTCAATTCTACGGTAATCTTTTCTTGATTTAAGCACTTTTCAAATAAGTGATTCTTAAATAAGCACTTTTGTGGATCAATAAATTGAACTTTGATCTAATTTGAATTATGGAAGTGATTTCGATTATGAAAATGTGAATTGATCTTGAATCATGATGTGCAAATCCGAAATTGGATGATTACATAAGTGCTTATTCAATTAATTGATTTTCATGAAGTTGTTTCAAGCTTAATTGATGATTCTTGATTGATTATGTGTGGTATAATTTGGATCTCTAATTGTGCAAGAATCATGAGTTGAATTTCGGAGATTATGTGTTTGACAAAATGCTAGAGTCATTGTGCCTTGATCTTACCACGTGATTCAATTAATTTTTGGTTGCTTACAAACTTCCTTGTGCTATGGTCATAGCATAATTGATGTGAATTTGGTTTTTGATCTGATGAAAATTGCCTTGAAACTCATGAAATAGGATAATGAATTCAAATGTCTTTTATAATTTAATTTTCTTTCTTATTTTTAACATGTGTGATGATTGTGCAAGGTACATTTAGATAGTTTTTGATCATGTAATTATTACTCGGTTATTTGATCAAAAAACTTGTTTGGACTTTCAATTTGGGGTCCGATTTTTGCGTTCGACACGCATGCCATTGTCTTGTGCCCCGTATCTTGTATAGTGGTATTTTGTGCAGGTGCTCGGGAATACGAATGTATTGATACACATTCCATTCTTGGTTTGCATAATTGCATTTTTGTGCAGGCACTTTATGATACGGATGTGTCCGCTACATATTCTGATCTTGTTTATTGATGCTTTGACGCATATTCTCACTGAATTTCTTTGTTGATGCTAGCTTGCTTGAAGTTTTCCGAGTTTCTTATTTTTGCTTGCTTGAAACGGATTGTTATCTGTTTGGTATTTCATCTCTCCCTTTTTACTATTTCCGTGATTTATTACTTTCCTTACCATGAGAAGCAGGACTAGAGATGTATGACGGGAATTTCTGTTGCTGATCATGTCAGGATCCCTTCTAGTTTATTTAAAGACCCGTTTAGGGAAATTTCGCATTATGTGCCATTGTGTGCTACTTATGCTTGTTTAAAATCTTACCTTTGAAGTAGGTATTTTGCACGTGTGTTTATATTTGTGCTCGCATTATATTACAGATAATAAGTCCTCAAAAGGAGGCAAGCGGGGAGGGTGCATTCTAGTCTGTGTCATCCTTAGCTGATGTTGTATGTCGATGCTTCAGAGTTGTGAAAATCACGGTTATCGAGTCGTCAAGTGGAAAAGGGATCTGTAATCAATTCCCCACATTTTGTCTTGAGCACACGTTGGTCGACGTTGATGCTCGGTGCTATTTTCTTCTATCCTCTCCCCGCTTGTTTGCCTCGATTGATATGACCCCTTGGCTAAAGCATCCCTACCCGGTTTTATACCTGCCTTGATCGTCTATATCATGGTTAGGCATTTGACTTGAGTTAGCATGTGCTGCTCACGACATATTGTTTGCACTCTCTTGATCTTGTTGGCTTGTTTGCTTGATTTCGTCTTTGTGTGCATGTTTTGAGATGATATACCCTCGGCACGTTCCCTTAGAAGCTCTAGTTTCAACTATAGATGATGATTCGAGATAAACATAGATTAGGTGATAGACCCTTGTTATGCTCCTTTAGGACTTCTTAATTCATCTTTAGATGATTATTTGAGATAGACATTAAGATTATTATCCAAGCATTTCAACATAGGTTAGAGTTTCCCCTTCAAAACTCAACTTTAGGGTCAATCATTTATGTGATAACATTAGGGATAGATTTAGGTTAGTCTCCCTTAGATGTTTTCTTTTGTTTTTCATCCTTTTCATAATAAAACAAAAACCTTTCTTTTCTTTTTCTTTGCAAATCATAAAACACTTAAAACTTTCAAATCCTTTCTCAAGGTAAAAAAGACAAATCAACACCTTTCTTTTTGCCAATCGACATTTCTTTTCTAATAACATGTTAGTTCTCTTCCGCTACAGGTCACGAGTCTCCAAAGGTCGAGCCGCGGTGGATTGGTTCGAACCTAACATTGTTCAATTAAAAAACACAAAATAAACTGAAACATGTGAGCCTAACTACGACTACTCTGATTCCTTAAAAGGGATACGTAGGCATCGGGGTAGGGCCCGAACGAGCACAACTTTCATTTTCCCTACATTGTTTTCTCTTTAATTTTGCATGCATTCCCTCTTTGAATTTTCTTTTAGCTATTAAGTATAGATTTGAATGCACCCATACGATAGACAACAAGAGTGGATACCATAGAGTACTACGGGCGTGTGGGGTGCTAATACCTTCCCCTCGCGTAACAGACTTCCTTACCCGATCTCTCGTTCATTTGATCGTGATTTCACCCTTCTCAAGTTTACTCGATGTTTACCTTTTCCTTCCTATTGGGATAAAATACATTCGATGGAGACTTCATTGATGTTTTATCAGTTGACTGTTCAATCGGTTGTTTCAACTGGCGACTTCACTGGGGACAAATTGACTTATTTCTAGTCCATCCCGGAGTCGATCCTAGCTCTTGTTTTCTTTTCCTTGGGTGTTTATTTTTATGCTTTATAGCTTGTTCATTTTGTTCATGTTTATTTAAGCATATGTTTGCATTGCATTTTATCGATTTCCATATAGTGGTGATACTACTGTGCTGGATCTGTTTTCATGATTGGGGGGGGGGGGGTGTTACTATGAGGTAAAAGGCCCAATACCCAGGCCAAGTGACAACCATAAGGACCCTAGGAATAGAGTGGAATATGAATGACTAGTTGACTTAGGTTTCACTATTGCCACCCTGTCGTCCACGCTCAGATGAGGTACAAATGAGGGGCTATCGTTTTCACGTAGGTGATATGGTGATGGTTTCATGAGTACCCTCGATTCTGGGTTACCCGACCTTACCCTGACCTAGTTTTCACCCGTGAGTGGGGAGGGACTTAATTATCACAGGCACGGTTGGTGACTATGTTCCGTTGGTGACTATGTTCTGTGAACGACGGTGTTATTTTGATGGTTCTCAGATTTATTTTCTGAGTTTCAAATCCGTCGACCAAGAGGTTATTTGGTTTAATGATTGAACTTGCATTTCATGCATTCATAACAGGTTCCCGGAGATTGGGGATTCTTATTCAGACCTGGTATTTTCTTTTCAAAATAGCAAATTTTGACTTCTCGCCGCCCCGTGATCAGAATTGAGTCATGGAGAAACTTCGTGGGGAATTGGATGATTTGAAAGGTCAAATGGGGTTGTTTATGGTGGACATACAAGTCCTAGTCCGTGGTCAGGAGCTTCTAAGAGAGGAGAACCATCAGTTGGAGACTCAATTGAGTTTGGCTATGGATTTTCTGAAGACGGTATTGGGAAAGGAAAATGATTTTATACCTACTGTTGTGACATGGATTACCATTTCTTCTCATGCACTTCCTGCACCGCCTTGTGTTCCGGGGTCTTCTCGTCCACATCCATTTTCTGTCGATCCCCTAAAGAATCCAAAAAGGAAAGCTCGTCAGCAAAAGCCAAAGAGGCCCGAGAGGCAATTTGACTCCATTACAATGTTATATGCTTAGTTACTCCCTCACTTGCTTGGGTTTCGGTTGTTCGAGCTCCGAACATTCACCAATACCGAAAAGCTTCTGCTTGGGTATGATGCTAATGCCAAGTGTGACTTCCATTATGGGGAAATTGGTCATGATGTTGAGAATTTTATCGCATTGAAATGCAAAGTTCAGGATTTGCTTGATACGGGGATAATTTTGTTTACTCCCAAGAGGCTGAATGTGAAAATTAACCCTGCTCCAATTACTACGGGGAAGATGGTCGCGCCTGCTCAAATTCCAGGCTCTACCTCGCATCCTAGGTCATATTTCCTATTACCTTTGCTTCTAAAGATTGCTCCTCAGTAGTCCTTGCATACCCAAATCATGAGAGTCAGAGGGTTAACCAGAAGCGGCATCATCCTTATATCCGACCAACTCAGTGTATGCAGAAACCACTAAGGAAATTTGATGCTCTGCCTATGTCTTACACCAAGTTGTTTTCTCATCTTTTAGAGTTGAAAATGATCGAGAAGCGTACCTAGAAATTCGATCCAGATAAGTTACCAAGGAATGTTGGTTCTGATGTTCGATGTGCTTTCCATTATGGCGGACAGGGGCATACTATTGAAAACTGCATTGCTTTCAAGCATGTAGTATAGGACCTGCTTGATTCTGAAGCTATTAACTTCGAACCAGTACCAACTCCTGATGCTATTCAGAAGCCGTTACCAACCTTTGTTGGCGCTGCTGACAGTGCAATTGTTGAAGATGAAAGTTCGAATCTGGTAAGGGATGTGAATCTGCTAACAACTCCTCTATCTCGCGTGAAGGAACGTTTGTTAAAAAGAGGCATATTTCCAGGTTGTGACATTGACTGTGAAGATTTTCTGAGCCATTCAAAAGGTTGTAAATCCTTGAGAGATAAGGTATAAGACCTGCTCGACGCGAGGGCTATCGATTTCGGGCCAACCAGTCAGATTTCAAGTCTCCTTTGACTTAGTAAATGTCAATACTGCCAGATCATCGTCTGAGGCAACAAGTCCATACAAATATTAGTCTCCTCAACACGGAAGTTTCAAATTACATTTGCATTCTCATTTGTAATCTTTCTTGTTTTGTTTAGTACTTTCTTGTATGCAAAATTTGCTTATTTTTGAATACTAATCATAGTGCATTGAATATGTTTGTCTTGAATTAATCCATTCGTATTCGCTCTGTTAACTGTTTTTATTCTTTTTGATATTCAACTCTTGTTTGATAAAGCAAAGTAACTCGGGAGGGAGGATGATGAGACATATACCAAGAATCTTAAACGGTATGCTTTCGAGTAAGAACCCTGCTGATGATGTACATGCCTTGCTTCAATTCCTAAACATCGGAGATATAATGGAGATAGACCCTCGTCAACCCCTTTGATCCTTGAAGTAGGAGTTTCTTTTCTGTTCATAAAAAACCCTCATATTTTAACCCGGGGCAGGGTAGTGTTCAGTTAATCTGATTGAGCGTTCAAAACTCATCAGGAGTGTGCATCAAAGGATACAACAATGGTTATCCTTCAAAAGGTTGATAAAGTAAAAACCGCAATGGTTAACCCTCTTATCAGGAGTGTGCTTCAATTAACGGTACCCCAATGGGTATCTCTTGCACGACAGGAGGACGAAAGATGACGATACCACAATGGTTATCCTTCATCAACCAAGCGATAAGGCAGTCACTAATCTTCCAACAAGCCAAAAGTCTCAAGATCAACGACATGTTCAAAAGGAAACTAATGATGAATGAAATAAAACAAAAAGCCCCTCTAAGTCGAAACTTCGAAAAAAAGTCACTTAGGCAAAATTCAGGGCATCCCGCTGGACTTCAAAGTCAAATTCTAAAGGAATTTGTCCAGACAAAATTTAGGGAAAGCAAAAAGCACGAAAAGCGAAAGGGGATTACCAAATAAAAATCCTCAGCAAGGAACTAAGTCGTGTGATCAAACACCAAAAATAAAGAGGTGAGTGACTACCATGTCCAGAAAACCTTGTTTGACTCGTCAACCATTCTAAACTCTTTTGAGAGATGAGTGCTCGCATCGAGTTAATTGAACGTAGAAATGGAGAACATCACGGAGAATGGGTGGGCACCAAATATTTTGAGCCTTAAATCGTTTTTTCTAAAACCGTGAACCAGGCCACATTACAACCCTTAAAATTCCTAACTGAAGCAAGGGTTAATTCGAAAGCACACCATAATGAGAATACGGTAATTTGACTCCTAGGAGGTTTTCTAAAACTTTTGAGTTGGTATCACATCATCTTCTTAATTTATTTTGTACAAAAATTTCTATGTTTCAACATCTTTTCAATACAAGTTTTTAAACTTCAAGACAAACATGAGATTTGTATTAGAATTATCATTCTTAGAATAAACATTCTTTGCATATGAACAAGTGATTAAACATTAAGCAAGCTTGCATAATGAGCATCAGATGGAAGTTTGATTATCTCAAGGGACAAATTGCTTCAGGATACCGTCAAAGGGTAAACTATTTGTGAGAATGAC